>OZ035823.1:12887034-13487034 GCA_964034765.1 Knipowitschia caucasica
TTGTGCAGTAGTAATACAATTCTGTCTAATAATTACGACAAAACCTGGAGAACACATGTAAAATATACCATAATACTGTATAACCCTATATTCATACATGTATAATAGATATGTTATGACTCAAAATGTATTCGTTCAAGATCATTTGTTAAATTCTAAATCCTTTGGTGAGCTACCTGAAAGAGGCTGGGGAGCTACTGGTAACTCCCGAGCCACAGGTTGGAGACCGCGGCTCTATTGGTATTGGTGCACCCTACTTTAGATTTAGATAATTATCGTGTTTTTTAGTGGCTGTACATTTATGTGCGGTAAAATATTGTTTGTTCTCTCCGTATGCAGATGCTATACTGTGCGTGTGCAGTCTCCCTGGACACATGAAGGATTGTGTGTGTCTCATCTGCGCATATAAACTTTTGATCAATAATTAACAACAAGAGTGGAGGGAGGGAGGTGTGTGGTCAGAGAGTGTTTGGACCTGTGTCTTGTCGTGTGTTGTGCTTGTGTCGTGCATGTGTGTGTTGGGTTGTGTTAAATGAGTGAGAGGGGCTGGAGCTAAATAAGCGTTTAAAGTTTAATTTGGCATATTGTTTGAAATACATTACTTACTATCACTACATGCCTATAAATCTGGGTACAACCACCACAAAATCTGTGTTATTGTCACAGTATTTGCAAAGTGATCACAACACTTTTTGAATACCTCAAGGAGAAAGCATTTACATAATGAGAACAACAATGACATGACTAACAGGTCGTGTGTGACTCAACATGTGAGTGGGCCTGAAGGAAAGAGGGGCCAACACCGACACAGACGACCACTCGGCGTGTTTGAGGGCCGTGAGTTCTGCGAATACCAGAACAAGTATTTGTGAGCCACAGATCTCTGAGTTACTTAATGCAAAGTCTGATCTTCTGCAGTGTGACAGCAAAAATCCACCGAGCACAAGCCTCCATACTATTATTAGACTCCACATACAACAGAAGATCTCCAAAAATAAAAGACTGAACTTTTTACCTCAACCAACAGTACGACAGTTTTCTAGTTCACAGAGAGAGGAGAACAAGCATCAAACATAACTCAGTCATCTCGGTCCTTAGCCGCTCTCTCGCTGTCTCTGTTCCACCAATTATTTCCCGACACACAAACGCTTACAGTGTGCCCTCTCATGTATGCGCCGCTGTGGGGTCCCCATACTGCGCTCTTGTTGGCAGGACATCCACATAGATCAGGGCCACAGGGGGGAGGAGGGTGGCAGAGAGGGGGGTGTGGAGGCTGCAGACTTCGGAGCGAGCAGTTGGTGGGTCAACAGCTGGGAATGCCCCCGTGAGAGCCATTTAGCCACAAGTCCAACTGTACGGCCTATTTTCAGAAAGATTAGACCTGTCTACCAGGAACTAACTATGAGATCAATAAAAGTGGCGGATGGTAGTACTTGCCATCTCTGTGCCCACTAATTGCACTTGAGAATATCGACGTATAGAATAGACTCTGAAGAGGAAAGTGTTGATTGTGTTTAGGAATATTTATGATTCTACAGCAAATCAAGTGGATGATCTGAAGTGGGTACCATTTATGAATATTATTATTATTATAATTAATATCTTATTTATTCCCCCTGGGTTTTTTCCGAGTCGTTTCTTGCTGATGCAGGAGAGTCTAAGGACAGTGACGATCCGGGACATTTATTAACATCTATGGACATTGGTCATCCCACTCACTACGGACCAATGGTTCTATGTTTTTGTTATTACTGCATTTCCTGTGTTTGAACTGCTTGATTCTCTGATCTGTTGTTGACTATTTGACAATTTCGTAAAGTCGTCCGAGGCGACTGCTGTTGTGATTTAGGCCTTCACAACAATGTGCATTTCCAGTTTTCCCTGTATGTAATGTTGCCAATTTTTCTGTGTCTATCGAGCTACGGATGTGCTTTTGAAAAATAGTAACATTTATCACCACAATATAATTGTCAAAAATATAAAGAACAATGGTTGTCAAGAGCCAAACTAATAATAGCTGTCTATGAGAGAATAAAATAAGTAAAACATTGCTTCATGAAATATTACCTTGACTGATAACTATGACTATTACCCTGATCATTAGGGTTGATGCATGCGGCAGAGTGTACATTAGAGTTTTTGGGTCATGATTTCAGATCATTTTCTGCTCACCACTGGACTAAGATTTTTATGAAGGATTATTGAAAAGTTATATCTGGACAGCACTATGTGAAGAGGTTGTTTGTGTTTCATATGAATTCTCCCGGGACTTACAGAGAAATAAACAGTTAGTTATCTTAGTTACCAGGGAAGATCTGTCACTGTCCTAAACCACATTTAAAATATAAACTCTTTGTGACAGTTACTGAGACAGGATCAAATCAATCGCCTGAATCATCTGGATTCTGAATATTATCAGAAAAGTCACATCCTTTGTTTCTTGGATAGAATGATTTAAAATAATAGTTTCTACTTTTGAGTGGGTCTTTGGCGGCTTTAAACAGTTAAACAATGGTGATGATTTCAATCTACAACAGCAGAAACAAATGTGACGTCATGACAGTGCTGAGCAGCAGGTTCATCAAATTCAATACAAAGAGGGACCTTTTACCCTCCTGACAAAAGTATTTGAACTCAGGATGTTTGATGGTAAAGACCACACCAAAGTCAAGGATATGAGCAAAACAAAAGTGGAATCTGGTTTGAATCAAAACCACAAGCGCCTGGCACATCTCAATCCACCAAATCAACATTTACCTCATTCCGTTAACTGTGTGTACAGGTCTACAACTCGAACTGTGGTTTGTTTTTAAGGGATACCCCTGGACGAATCTGGCATCTAATGGGCCTCACATGTCACACACAATTGATCAGTGTGATTTAAAATGATGATGACTTTCTTCAAATCATAAAGATCAGTTTAGATACATTGAGATGGAGAGAAGATCTAAGAAGCTACAAGAAAACTGTTCAGTATCTTGATACATACTCTCTAAAAGAAGATACGATTCAGAATCGGTTATTTTGCTCTGTAAGCCACTCACTCACATCCAAAAGTTGATCAAACCTGGTGTAATGTTACTGCTAACCAAAGCATAACCTAAGCATATTAGGTCTAGAGCACAGAACAGAGGCCTAATAGTTCCATAAAATATACCTTGAGGATCAGATGAAAGTGTTCATTCCTACAGCGCTGTGTCCTGGGACAGGTTTAGAAACATCCCGCAGTCCATCCGGAGCACCTTCGCTTTAACTTAATCAAGTCCCGGAGCGGAACAAAGTGTGTCAGAGTCGGAGAGGTCCGCAGCCAGAACAACTTCTCCCTCAGACACTTGTGAGAGCTCAAGAGAAGTGACAGTGCGGCTCAGAGTCAGATCCTCACAGATCCGTGATCCTCTGCGCTCACATGGGACTCTGTCCAGCGGCTGCGCTCCATACGAGGCTCGTGCCCGTCACTAACAAGCACCTGAGAGACGCACGCGCACGGTCACGCGCCCGGAGAAAACAACAAACAACACACAACACACAACAAAGCAGCAGAAAGAGTGAACAACGTGTGTAGCCGGCGGCAGGGTCCTGTCTGCGGCTCCAGAGCTCTTTCTTTCTACGAGCGGACAGTTTGGCCAACTCTGTGTCAGGCCCCAGTGAAGCACGCGGGGGCTTTTCTGCCCCCTAGCGGTCACTCTGGGACTTACACAGTGATTCACTCAATTATCTAACGGATCAGAGATTAATACCATAGATAGATAGACTATAGACGTGTATTTACCCACAGTCTATTATTATGACTAGCTGTTTTAATCCTTTGGGTTGTAGATGCCAAACCAAACACGGTTTTCATAGAGTTTATATATATTTTCATTTCACTTTAGGTATTTGAAATATTGTTGTTAAGTGAAGTTAGGACTACAAATATTAATTTAAAATTACAACGTAAATGCTAATATTTTAAACCTAAGCACAGACGTATAAAGCATTAGGCTATATATTCTGTAAATATAATATTGGTCACAGTTATTATACAGGTTTATAATGCATCACTCTAGTTACTGGAAATGGAAATTAAATATGTTTCCTACAATACTTCATATTTTAAAATAAACCTTACTTTGAGTTACTTTGAGTTATATATTTTATTTGCTTAAACAAAGCACATTAAATTAAATATTCATGTACTTTAGTTACTTTGGTTGTATGAGTAACTAATAATTTGGTACATTACCAATTTTATCTGTTGTAATCTATGCTTGTAATGAGTTACTTCAAAAATAAATATACTGTAACGAATGTAACGGTTACTTTTGTTTTGAGTTGCAAAAGTTGGGAACAACTCTGTGTCTGTATACATCAACATTTAGAGATCCGTTAATAGTCAGGCTTCTAACAATCATTATATAAACAGTGATAGGGATGGGGAGGGTTTGGGAGAGTTTTTTGAAAATGTTGTACAAAACAAAATATGTTTTTAAATGTGTCTAAGTTACACATTTTATAGTATTTCAGAATGCAACTTGAGAAATATGTGGGATCACTGCATATGTACTTTAAAAATGCATTATTTATGACGTATGGAAATGATAAAATAATAAACTGTGCTGTTTCTGACATTAAGTCATTTCTGCAGATTCATGGCCTGTGGGATTTGGGGTTACTTAGTTTCTTTGAAAAACACAGTTACACATATTACTTATTAAAATTTAATGATTTGACACAAAGTAACTTAAGTACACAACATTTGTGTGTTTATTCATATGTCTTGTTTTACTACAATGTAACAGAAGTGTGCAGCAAAACAGATCCTGTACCCTAATTAGAACAATACATTTGTAAGTTCCAGAAACACTGCTATAGGCTACATTAAACAGCTTTTCTGGTTGGAAAGGCCTCCTCACAACTTTTGTTGTTGATGCTACAAGGAACTAGTATTTTAGTTACTAGTTGCAAACTGTTCTCAGTGACAGTAAGGCTGTCACACAGGACAGAGTTTATGCACAGAGTGAGAGGGAGAACCTGAGGGCCGCTCACCAGTGATGTCTCGTCTTCACCTGGAAGGCCTCCACCAGCTCAGCTGTGGGCTCACGCTCTCAATCCCTTGTATCCAACAAGAAAACTTTTTGAAAAACAAAAACTTCTTAAGCCAGACCAGCTGGCTTTCAGTGGCAGACCCGAAGTGGGCTGTGTTGGACGCTGCACTAGGCCACACTGGGATGAGTTTGGATAATGGGGGACTCTAGGTGCTCAGGCCCCGCCCCCACCCCCCCCACTTCACTACATTACTTTATCTTCTCCTCCACACAGTTCAGACCCTGTGACCTCCTGCGCTTGAGAGCTGGGGGCATGTCTGTGGACACTGCTCACCTGTCACTGTCACTTGGGGTATATTTAGTTTGGAGGTGTCATTGATGCTGTGTGCGTGTGCGTGTGTGCGTGCGTATGTGGGAGGGAGTAGAATGTGTTGCTGACACTCAGGGCCTCTGTGGCCCTCGCTCTAAGAGCCCAGGATTACTGATCCAAAGACCACATTCTCGACACATTACAAGGGAGAGGGGGGAGATCAAACCTGCTGGCATGTCCTACATATCAGCACACTGAGCATCTGCTTGGCAGAGGATTACCCTCAGCTGTCCTCTTCTGTCAGCTCCTGGAGCAGGAGGAAAGAGACTGCTTCACATCACTGATCTTTGAAACCCTCAATGTCCCCAGCAGAAGAACAGCACAAAATCCATCTGGTTATAGCTATAACCCTACAGAGTTTTTATCCATTTCTGCTGTTTAAACAGCTCATCAAACTTTGAATTGAGGCAAAATAAGAAATTCAAGATGATTATATTTGACTTAAATGATACATGTCTGGGTAAAATATGTAAACGTCCCAGATGTGTCCAAAGTATGGCATGGGGCCAAGAGGTTGCCTCTGAAGTGACCTGCTAAAATGTTTATTATGCTGCACAAATATCTCTACTTTAACATCACTAATTGAGCTGGAAGTTACTTTGGCCTTAATAGAGGTACTGTGTTTCGGTCAAAGCTGTCAATATAGCCATAAAAAGTTTGGTCCTGTTATTATTCTCAACTCAGAATAGCTTCAACTCATTCTAAAAGTTTATTGAGATACCCAAAAAATAATGACAACGTTTCCGAAACCATCAGAACAGACTGAACCAAAATGATATAAATGTACTTATTCTTAATGTCACAACAAGTTAATATGATTTTAAGGAAATGCATAAAAAACACAAACATTATCCCCAACATTGGTTTGACCGGCACTATACGAATGATCATTTGATTAGGGCTGGTAATAATGTGTTATTTGTGCCTGGTGGTTTGCTCCCATGCTGTCTGGAGGCGTACGGGAGTTTGACAAGGTGTTCGAGGGTAATAAACAAGCTGAATTATGGGCATAACCAAAAATACATTATAATTGGAGGTAAACTGGTGTACCACTTGTTTGTTATTCCTTTTTTTGTCTGTTGTTTTGTTGATTTTATAGTTGATCCTAGTAGGAGCTTGAAGTTGGGCTTTGACATATAATATTACTGTGAAAGCCATGAGCGTGTGTAAACGAATCCATCCTCACCCAACTGCCAGGCATAACTCACAATCCACAGCATATCTCCAGGCATTCCCCACTCACGGCTGAGTCCATCCTGTGCCACAAGCATCGGCCAGATTAGCATTTTTGTTCTCCATATGCAGACTTTAACTGGTAAAAAGTTGGTTGTTTGGACCATACTTTTCTTTTCATTTTGTTTAGTTTGTTTGTGTTTAAGTGTGTGTGTGTGTGTGTCTTGTAAGTAATTCAAATCATAATGGCTTTAATTATTCACAATTACCCCTCTGACTACAATATACCTTCTCTCTTGTTTATCCGTAGATGGCTTTATCCACAGAGCTGCCATTGTGGGTCATAAGAGATAGACGTCCAGGTGGCAACAAAAGACTGGAGGAATTCGTATGGGTTAAAGGTGAGGGCCACCTGGACAGCCCTGTCACCCCGCCAGCTGACAAATGCCATAAACCGAAATCTAATGAGCAAAACTAACCAAAATCACGAGAGGATACTACTAATTACCATCTGGATACACGACAAATGCGCCAGTGTATTTAGTTTGGGGGACTGGAGGAAAATGAAATGCCACCAAAGCCAGAGGTAGTAAACAGCCCCGCGGTGTCCCCTATAGTGCCCTTGTCTCAGCGAGGGTCAGAGGGTAAGTGTTGTCACATGGTCGGCATAGCTATCTCCTAATGACTGACAGGTGGAGCGAAGAGTGAGAACTCTGGTTACCAATGAGTCACTTCACTGACACTTACTATGCAGAGGCATCGCTGCTTCACCAACTCAAACAGAGAGTTGGGGTGTGTGCGGTGCTTCCCAACTACATTAATTCTGGAAATCTGTCTCCAATTAAGAAAAGAAGAGTTTAGAATCACTGATCAGGTGTGATGCCCACAGAGAAGAGGTCTGCCCTGTGCTTCATCAGTGCTAAACCCAGCGTCTCTGTTCAGGAGTGTGACGGGCTCTGGAAGGCACCCCCAGACTGGAGAGCAATCAGACAGGATTCTCATCAGGACTGATGATTGTGCCAATAAAAATGAGAGCATTTCCACTTGTGAGGGTGCAAACTGGTTGAGTGGAAACCTTGTGGGTGGAGGTTGTAACTGGGGAGGAACTGGGACAGTTTATTTCTGGAGCATGTGTTTCTCTGGTCTGGGGACCAACAGCTGAGCATGTGACAAAGCAAGGGCAACTGGCAGCAAATACTGCCTGTAGATTTTCATCAATATTTCTAATTGATATCTATAGAAACACTTTTACAACATATACGGTTACATTTATGTTTTGTTCCTGAAACTTTAATTATGTAATTGAAGCCTAAAGAAAGCAGTAAAGGAACTATGGTATCATGGTGGGGCGATACCATGATGCCATAATCACAATACATGGTCCTCTATATAATATAAAAGGTCTGTTTCCAAATTAGAACTCAAGAAATCTCCATTTTTCAATTCTGGAGAGACTGATCATAGAACTGACAAAAAGGACAAATATCAATACAACAAATCCATAATAAATAGATTAAAAAAATAGCAGTTTGTAAGATTGTAGATCTTCCATCTAAATTAGGGTTCAAGGCTTTCTTTCCGTACTACAACTTTTCATAGTTTTTTATCCTTCCATCTTCCTCAACTCAAGATTTATTTCTTTACGGCAGGGAACGTGAATGTTTATAACGAGGGCTAACTGTGATCAAAAAAGGCAGTAAGAAATTATCAGTTTTTTTCTCATTTGCAATCAAGTTATTACAAAAAAGTGGTCCAGTAACTAATTAGTTCTGACCATAGACTGTAAATATTCTGACTCACTTTGAAAACGAGTGGCTCCCTCTAGTGGTAAATTATAGGTTTTGTATTATATATCATATTTACATTGAAATGTTTTTCTGTGTTTGTTTGTATTAATGTAAAATAACTGCAGACTTATTAGGACAGGGGGTATAATAAGTCTCCTAAAATAATCTCCTTAAAGCTGGGGCAACTAACTTTTTTGAAAGGTTTTTGAAATGTTTCTTCACCAAAGTTTACAACATTTATTGTTTGGCAAAATTGTAAGAATGAGCTTAGATCATCACTATAACACAAGACCAACAAAACAGTGTGTGTGTACTACTCAGTTCAATTCAATTTATTTCTGCAGAGCTTTCAGTCACAACGTAATCGACTCTGAGGACTTTACAAAGTTGGTAATGCGCAGTTTAATCACAGGAAATAAACAAGCAGGTGATAAATTGACCATAAATGTTAATAAATGTCCTTAAATGTAAGTAAGTAAGTAGGTAATCTTTATTTATATACTGCCTTTCACAGACCAGAGTCACAAAGCGGTTTACATTTGTTATTTTTTGGGCACTTGTCCTCTCACTCCTCACAGAGATGGGAGCGGGGTCACCACCACTGTCCTTTGACCCAATGACCCAGTGGGAAGAACATTTACCCCCAGCTTTAACTCATTGACTGCCAGCCGTTTTTGATGATTTCACTGATTCTCAAGACCCATTGAATATTATTTCCTAAGACTATGTGAAATGTGAAACCAGATTCTGAAAGACTGGATTGTCTTCTTTGATCAGCAAAAATAAGTTTGTTTTGAGCTATTTTTATTGTCCTGTTATCCCCAGTCGAAAAGAGGGTCCAAGAGAAATATGTCAATGGCAGTCAATGAGTTTTAAGTGACACAAAGACACAACATTTCTTTGACAGATTAATCTATTATTTATAAAGCAAATTCAGCAACGCCATATGTACAATTATATCCAACATAAAGGGCAGGAGTCTCTGATAACATTTCCAACATTTCCAACAATTCAACAAGATCCTGAAGCGTTTTCTGGGCACATATTAGCTCTCGCCAGTCATTATTGCAAGGAACTCATCCTGGTTTACTGAAAAAAAAAAAAAAAGTTAGATGGACGGGTCTGCAGCTGCATCTGTGTTCAGCCGACTCTATGTCACTTACTTTCTCCATCTCCGTCCAGATCAAACTCATCGATCATGCTGCGCAGCTCTTCGTCGCCAATACTTTCTCCGAGTTCTCGCGCGACCCGCCTCAGGTTCCGCAGACTGATTTTCCCTGATTCATCGTCATCAAACAACTTAAAAGCTTTCAATATCTCTTCTTTTGGGTCTCTTTCCACGATACGATCTGTGACTGCAGGGATGAGAACGCACAATTACAAAGCTTTCCATACAAAGCAATAGAACATGAATAACTAAAAATACTTACCAACTTCATTAAAATCCTCAAAAGTAATCTTTCCGTTCCCCTCTCTGTCATAGTCTTTCAGTATTTTCAGCACATCTACTTTCTTTACCTCAAACCCCAGCGCTCTCATGGCGACCTGCAGTAGGCACAACATTACAATACTTATGAATGGAAAAACTTAAGGTTTTATTACTGAAGTTGTACAAATACAAATAATTAAATCGGTCTCTGCACTGGCTTCCTGTGGCTGAGAGAATATAGACTTTAAAAGCAGCTCTACTTCTGCACAAGTCTCTCCATGCCATGGCCTCGAACCAAGGTTAGTGCCATAAGAACCAAGTCAGACTCTGAGGAAGACAGGGACTGGCCTCCTGCTGGTGCACAGAATCAGGACTAAATAATGGAGAGGCAGGTTTCAAAGTCTTCCTGAAAATGTGAGACATGCTTCTACTCTGACAATGTTCAAATCCTGTTTAGTTGTGCATTTAACTGAAGCATTGTATCGTCACTGTTTTTAAAAGTATTGTGATCATTTGTGATTTTAATGTGTTGTATGTTGCCTTGTGTATGAACACTTGACACTGCTTTTTAAATACTAATAATGATTGATCCCAGTGAATTGTTCATTATTGATATATTGTTAAATGTAGCTCTAGCTCTGTAGATGGATATGATATGTAGGCCACATCCCTTATGAACTACTATCAGCACAAAAATGATAGAGTTCCTGCTTGAGTTTCTACCTTAAGTTCATGGTAGTCGATCTCTTTGTCTTTGTCCGTGTCAAACAGCTCAAATGCCTCTTTGATTTCATGTTTCTGGTCCTCGGTGAGTTCTCTCCTTTTCTTGCGTTTTGTTTTGTCCACAGTAAGCTCTGTTCTGAAGAAAATATGAATAAAACATTAATCAAACTGGCATGAACTATATATATATAAAAAAAACATCTTTTTGTATGTAGAGTATGTTTTATGGTTAATGTCCACAGTCTATGGTTAAAACACGTCAGGTTAAGGACCAGTGTGATTTAGTTTAGCTGTGATCGGGGGTTAGGTAAATACGGATTAGGCTATCTCTCTGTGGGACGAAATCGAAAGACAAAGATAATAGAGAGAACAATAAATGAAGTGTGCAAAACATAGAATAATGCTAACGTTAGCATAGCAGATGTCCTAAACACATAATAACGCCACATAGATTTAATTTAAGATAACATTTACGTGTTGAGTTTACCTCAGGGACAGGCTCATCCTTCATATATCTGTGGAGAATGATAAAACAATAGCGCGGATCCACACGTCTCCCTCAAACACAACAACAAATCCCTTTATCCGCGCTCACTCACACACACTCTTTCCATTGGTCTGTGGTTACTAGGCAGCAGTAAAGACGACGCTGATTGGCTAAACACTCTTTGCGACCCATCTGTGACATATTAATAGTGTAGCAACAAGAGAATATCTGGAAATACGATTCAAATGTTTTTTATATGTTATTTTATATATTCATTAAATATGTATAAGGCGAGTACAAATCGATTAAATTACCACAAAAAAATATAACAACGTGACAATCAAAATATTTGTTTGGTTTTTATAAAAAGCCAGTTTGAATGCATTTGATATGAGTTACACGTGGCTTAGTTGGTGGAGCATTGGTTTTCAGGTCGTGAGCTCAATCCCCAAGAGACCTCCACTAACATCTGCTGTCGTTGTTTCCCTGGGCAAGGCACTTAACCCCACCCTCCCGCTGAAAGGCCAAGGCCGTGTCGTCACTGACGGAACAGCCATCCCTGGACTTGCCCCTGGGCCCCCCACCTGCAAAAGGATCAGTGAGAGGCAGGTGCATGGATCTATTATAATAACTATGGAGTGTTACCATGGATCTCTGATAACAGGTGCAATCGAAATATGTTGATTTATTAGACCCAGATATAGAGATTAAAATGAATGAACTGAATGAACAATGAATGAAAATGTGTGTATTATTTACACAACAAGATAATAACATCAATGCCAAAGTTACCATTAGGAAATATTACACATTCATCAATATCATCAATTTGACTCAGAGTGAGCTCTCTCACGGCCTCTAGTGGACATGTGTTGGTACTAGTGCATCTACGGGGTTGAAATATGGGTATAAAGGTCATTCCTTAAGTACAGAACATTTCGGTCCCTGTGGTAATTATTCTCCAAGCCGATTTTTTTAGTAGGAGATGTATTGTAAGCTATGCAAAGGCGACTTAACGACTATCTACGATCACTTAGGTCAATCAGCCATGTTCGGAATTTCTCAAGACCATACATGTATCAATATTATCTGCTCAGAGTGTAATGGTAATGGGTGGTGTCATTACACGTCACTCTGCGCTTAATTCAAGTTTCAGTCCACAAACTTCCAACTGCTGCCCCCTGCTGGCTTCTTGTTTGCATCGTCTGCTCAGCTGTGATTGTGTCATAAGGGTTGGCTGTTTTGTTATTATAACTATAATAACCATAACTATTGCCATAACTATTTTATGTTATTCACATGTATGTCGTTAGCTCTGTATTTGTACTTTATGGGGGACATTAAACACTTGGGTACACCTGTTTTTGTGTAAAAATCCTCCTTTGTGTGCACACTCAAGCAAAACAAAAACAAAATAAACAAAAACAATACTCCAAACAAACTCCTTGATAAACAAAGTTGAACGAAAGGTTATTTTGTGGTGTTGCTGATTTTCACACATAACAGGAGGAAGTATTCAAATCCATCCATCTTCTTTTGTGTCACACTTTCCACATCATAAGCATTCATGAACGCCTGACCACAAGTGGATCAGCGTGGATTACCTCTGCATCGACCACAGCCAGCTCCCAGCCTAGACTATAGTCTGCTTCCACACAACTGCACTACAGTGGAGACCAGAGATCTGTGATTTATGTTTTTATCATTATCTAAATACACAATTTACATATTTTAACTACTTTTTATGAGGATTTAGAAATTAATATAAGGAATGCAAAAGAATTACAGCACACAATCTTGACATTGAGCCGCTGAAAAAAAGTTTTACCTGAACAACAAATCATTAAATATCAAAGTACTTCCAGTTTCCATTTAAAAACATCAATTTTTTGTTATAATATTGTTTTTCCAACTTACTTTGGACTGAAAAACTGAAAGTACAAAGGAAAAAGAGAGTTACCCAGCTTTAATAGCTTTGGACAATAAACGCTTTAATTTACTCTATTAATCATGTCTATGTTTGCATTTGATGGTTTGGAAAGTTGTTTATTATGTTACGCTATGTCTCTCTCTCTCTCTCTCTCTCTCTCTCTCTCTCTCTCTCTTGTTAACAGTTCTGTTTAAGGTGCCACTTGGTCTCACCTTATCATAAGTGTGGCTGCTTCCCCACATCTGTGAGCTCAGATAGAGACTGGGACACAAGTACTATCTGGGTCCCACAAAACACCCAGATTTCTCCTCCACTCTTTCACTGATAACTAAATACAATTGTTGTGGGCATTTGTCCTCTCGCTCCACACAGTGATGGGACCACCATACAGGAGGTGCATGCAGGACCTGTTGTACATGTTTTTAGTGGTAGGGGAAACCGAAGCACCTGGAGAAAACCGGAGCACCAGGAGGAAACCGGAGCACCAGGAGGAAACCTATGCAGACACAGGGAGAACAAGCAAACTCCACAGAGAAGAGTCTGGAGGTAGAATCCAACCCAGGATTTTCTTCCTGTGAAGCACAAGCGCTAACCGTGGCTAAGAACCTAAATATTTATGAACCTAAATGTTAGGATTTCACTTATTAAGTCATATTTTGGACCATGTAATCTTCTCTTGAACCTTCATAAGATTTATTCTTTGAATGATTAGAAAATGTTTCCCAAATAGATTGCAAATGAAGTTCCTTATCTGTGTCCAATGAGTGCCCTTTGGCTCTGGGTTTAGTTTAGTTTAGTTTAGTCTTTAGTTGAAGGGACAGTGTACAGAGACATTAAGATCAAAGACAGATATGTTCTGCACCAGATTATAGCTAAACAGCTACTTTCCATCTGCAGTCCCTGGTTACATCAATAAAATACATGGATACAGTAATGTACAATCCTAAAAAATAACATTGCAATACAATGCACTCTCTGATACAGACACGCATTTAGCCTCACACCTGTTTGTTAAAGCCACACTTCATTCACAGCATCACACCTGCACAATACACATGTCACAACCACACATTCAGATGCACATTCAGTAAATTTCTCATCATACATAAATCACATACATCAGTTTCTAATCATACATATACATCAGGGTCAGATGGGAACACGGAGGGTTTGTATGGTGACAAGTACAGGAACTGCAGCAGGTTTGTACCGTGTGAAAACTCTATTGAGAAGAGGCAGGGTTAGTTTGTTTACCTGCTCCTCAAACATCTTTCAGAAGTACCACATGAGAGCGTGCAGCTGCAGGACGTGGGGTAAGCACAGGCCGGACCTCTGTCCTGTGTGCAGTGTTCAGGGTGAGGATGGGGGCAGGGACCTGCTTCTCTCAGACAGAACATTCTGTGTTTGGCCCAAACCTTTCGTGATCAAAGTTTTCTTTCCCTCAAGTTCACTCTCCACCATTTGAAAACCTGGACAAATCAAACTTCATCAGTTCAGATGTCTCTTGTGGAAGATCAGAATGTCAGTATGTGATACTCTCTCTGGTCCCTCTTGGTGTTGTTGAATGGTGAATGGCTCTTCACACAGTTATGGGGTGTGGTTACTCCAAGCATTTTAAATACTTAGTGTTTGGCAACTGCGTTCATACCATTAAACATCCCCACCCCAAACTTGCAGAAAGACCCCTTGTATTGGCCTGCTGAAACTGGGACACTGCAACAAGTCTCCTTCGCTGACGGGAACCAATAAAATCAAACATGCAGACACGCAGTATTTTACAGTCCATTGTCTCTAAAGAGAAGGTTGTAGATCTTTGTGGTGCAGAGTCAGTGTGTGTTTGTTGCCTGCTTGCTGACCTTCTCAACATTTATGCCTGATGCGTGATGGAGAAGCAGTGACCGCAACAATAGTGCAGAGGCACAAGAGTTAACAGCATCACTGACCTACAGCCCTAATCCTTCACTTATTTAACTGCGTTTATTAGGACAGGACTAATGTCATTACTTAAAAAGGCAGGGGTATTTGATTCTTGCTTGTAATTTAGTTAGAATTATCAACTCACATGAAGCTGTAATGAAATCCAATAGTCTCCAGCTTTCACAGTCACTACTTGTCACATGCTTTTTGGCCTCAGTTTTATAGTTTTTAAGATAGAAAAGTGAAAATAAATATGACTTCTCATAATATTGATGACAATGCGACATTTATATAGCACATTTATGGAGACTCAAAGATGCTTCACGGCCTTATGAAGTCCATATGTGTATTATGGTGGTACTAACAACAACTGTAGCCACAGCTGCCCTGAGGAGCTTGGGCCATGACGGCTGCCAGTAAAAGACATTGGCCCCTCAACAACCAGCAATAAACCATTCATGCACACACCACTAATACTGCATGGGTAATGTTGGTTAAAGCTGGAGTACCTAATTTTCAAACCACACACACACACGTTTATTCAGTCGTATTGGTTGTTTTAATGTATCTTTAGAGTGCACTATGACTGTTTGGCAATATCCAGCCACACCACATAGAGCCTGGCATTCCCGGCCCCCACTGCCCTGCTTTGTGTTTCAGTTCTAAAATTATCAGAATAAACTTACTTCTTTATTATAATAGAAGTCAGAGATTTTTTTAAAAATGTTTTGTTTGTTTATTTACTTTATTTGAGCTGTCTAAACAGTACATCCAGAGTCAAATCATAACTGCTGTTGTGTATACAATCAAAACTTAACAACATACTGTATAGAGCTCAAAAGGAGAAATATAGAAATAGTATAAAGAAATATTTATGGGTTCTTATCTTGTGTTGTGTGTTCCTCATTCCTTCTGTAACTGGTGATGCAACACTGACATTTCACCACAGTGGGACGAATACAGGATCTCTGAATATAAATCTTTGAACATTTATGACCAAATTATTGTTTCTTTATTATAGGCAAACATGATCTGCAAAGGATACCATGTTTTCTAATTATACGACAACGGTACTGCATTGTCTGATACGTCCTCTATTTTAATCTTTCGCTTGAGAGAAAAAAAAAAAAACAATAAAAAAATATGTATTTATGCACCCCAGATTTAATACTGGGTACCTCAGCTTACATTTCAACACGTCAAAATCAACATATTTGCTGCGTGCAGAGACAAAAACACATTGAAATAGTTGTTTTAAACCATTATGCATGCATGTTTATCACAGAAAAGACTTGAACGAAACATTGTGCAACAGGTTCGCGTCAGGGGCGTCGCTGGTCCGCGTGTTTTGCATTAACCGCTCTCCGCTGTGGTCTGAAGTCTGCAGCAATGATGTTCTGCGAAAAGAACAATTTGAATCTCTCTTCATTTCATTGTCTGAGTGAAATCTGTGACGACATTCTCCTCCGGAAAGTCCCTGAAAGCGGCCCCTGCAGTGTCCTGGTCACCTTTGCGCGCTGAGCCAGACCCCCACAGACCCCCATCTCCACTCCAGACGCACGGGGAGAGGAGGAGGAGCGCGTACATCTGTGAGGACTGTTGGACCCGTACCACTGTTGGACTCATCTGGATCTGGGACACCACCGCCGCATTCATCACTGAGGTAATTATGTTCCATGTTCTGCTTTTCAGACTATAAATATTGGATTTTAGCCTCTCATTTTCATCTAATTGGATTTAGTTCAGAAATTAGCACCCGAGTCTGAGATCCCTGTTTTTTCAGTCTATTACCACTGTGAACTACTCTTGAGTTAAAGCTGGAGTACCTAAATTTTGTTGTTGTTTTAGAAATGCATGTTGTTTGTCCCTATAGGAAGAATTTGGTTGAAGTGACATTTTGTGATCACATCAGACTGCATGCATGTCGTCTCGTTAGAAAATATGTTATTTTATATATACTGAGAGCTGATTGGCTGAGAAAGGGCTTGTACTCTATTTTAACTGTGAAAGATGTGAGGCCAAAATGCATGCTGGGTTGGAAAAGGACTGATAGAACCAAACTGTTTTGAGAGAGAGGATCTGTTTATATTGATGTTATTAGATAGTCATTCATTATTTAGCGATTTTAAAGTTAGGTCTAGCTTTAAGTACTCCAGAGATATTATTGGGAAGCATTGACACTGTATATTTACATAATCGAGTAGAGAAGAGATTTATTTGTATCTATTTTTGCCCAGGGACTATGAAGTGAGTTGAGCGTTTATTTATTTTGATTATTTATCAAATATTGCTGCATAACATTTTCTTGCAAATTATTCATATACAATTATTTATTACAATATTGTACAATATTCAAACTCAAAAAGTGGGAGGAAGAAATATTGTATAAATTCCCACCCCTGTGATTATCATATTTACATCTGTGTTTGGAGCCAGTAGCAAACAATGTGCAACAACAACACAACACTTTCCTCCAGGTTTAGCTCCAGATGGAAAGAATCAGGAGCTAAACCTGGTTCAAATTATTCTCTTTTGTAAAGACTAATGGTTTAGTGTTTAGTACCTGTTCAATCAGTTCAACTAAAACTTTACTTCCCCCCACTCCTTTTCAGACGGACTTAGTTGCCTCATTGTAGACAGATGAGATCATTTTGTTATGTACTTCATTTTTAATTTTTCTTGCCTTTACATTAATCGTTGTATCGCCGTCTGAATAACTAAATATATATAAAACTTAACAGGGTAGGACTGTATGGCTGATGCCGGTGTAAAAATTTTATGATAATGAGGATTACTAATGTGTGAAACGGAAAGTCAAATCTAAAATCAATTTATGCCACAATTATTCTTTGGGTTATTTGTCATTTTTAAACCGTAAACCATTTTTATAACAGTTTTAGACCATGATAAAATGTGTCTTTTAGTTCTGGTTTAGTTAAAATGAAGATGAAGAGATCTTGTGTTGCATCACAAGTGACAGAACAGGAATGAGGAAAGAAGTCAATATTAACCATTAACTCTAAGCTATACTAAAAAGTAGGTAGGTAAGTTGCTTTGGAGACAACATAGTGGCACTTTATGTGAAAAGTCTGAGAGGCAGTGTATTCGTATGGACGGCTCAGACAAGTGCCTCTTGTGTGATAAAGTTGTTCTTGTTTGGGAGAGTTTTCATAGCTGTGGTTGAGCAGATCCAGCAGTGATTTAGAGGTGACAGATTCAGAGGTGACAGAGCAGATTTTATTTCCTTTAAATCTCAGTCGTGTCTGTGCTTCGGGTTAGACACGGCGGCTCCACCCTGACCCTGCCGCTGCCCTTACGCCCCACTGGCCTTTGTTGGATTAACGGGAGGAAGAGGGCGTCTTGTCTGCTGCCTGTCCACAAAGTTACTGATTATTGTTTTTTGATTTATTGAATGGACTGCTGCTCTCCAACTAGAACTTGTACATTTCTGTTACAGGACCTCATTCACTGCAGTGATCCACACTTCACACTAGAAAACCCCCTAGAGCAGTCAATTTGACGGCTTTTAGTTTTGAAAGTGTAATTACTCCGCTTATGTAGGTTTTTGGTTTTCATAACTTTGTGAACTTTTCTCTCTGTATGTAGTTTCTATCGATGTAATTATGTTTATGCAATTATGTAGATTCTAGACATAATTAATTCAAAGCATTTTTTTTAGCTTGAAGAGAGTCCTAGTTACCATAGCAACACACGTTTACTTGCATCAGTTAGCATTCGTTTTGCTGTATTTCATTTCTATGCAGTTTTAGCATGTATTCCATGTATGCAAAAAAACAACAAAAAAACATAAGAATTATTTAATTAGAATAAAAGCGTTGAAAAACCTAAAACATTTTTTGGAGATGTTTTCAGAATCCCGTTATATTGAATGGGAGCCGTCAAAATGACTGCTCTGGGAGTAGTTTCAGAATTCTTGGAGTCCTAGTGTTAAAAAGAATTACTTCACTACTTCCTCTGAATACATTTTTAATCAGCAAGAAGCCGTTAGGGTTGGGTACCACATTGAGAGTTATTGAAATTATAAATTATAAGCAACTTTGTGTTTGAGCGCTGGTAACATCATTTTGGGTGATTTTTCCTGACCCCTGACCGCTGGAATTCACCCCTGACACTTTAAGCGGTCGTATAAAGCACAGATAAACCTTCTGTTGAGTCTGAGGTCACTGATGGATGCAGAGGGACAGCACTTTTAACTGTAGCTTCACAGAAGAAACAGCTTCATAAATTATCTCCCACAGTGGGACGTGAGGACGAGAGCAGAGGTGAGCCAGGAGGTAATGCAACACGCGGCTCAGGAATGGCTCTTATCTGTGCACAATACTGTTTACTCACAGGACATGGTTAAAGTTAGTTTTGTTTCCCAGATGATGCTCTATTCGTTGTGGCTGATAATATGTTTATTTTGACTTTATCTGTTTCTATAGTAGTTTATATCTATGTCATTATTTGTTATGAAATTATCTTTTATTTTTAAATGTGTTTTGTAGTATCTTGGTTGCTTGGGAGCCAACATTCTATAGCAGTTAAAGCAACTCTTTTTCAAGGTCCTGGTTCTGGACTGGTTCTGAACAAATCCCCAGTTTTTTCATATTTAAAAAGGTACAAACCGTATAATTTGCATGATTTTGATAAAAGTAGTTCCTTTAATTTGAATGGGTACCATCAAAATGACTTCTCTAGGAGTTCTTCAGAATTTCAGAAAAGCAATTCCCAGAACTACACATTTAATCTTGTATAAACGTTTACCATATTTCTAAGTATAATTGGAGAAGTTCATTCATTTAACTGATTTTAAACAAGTAACAGGCAGAATTGTCACCGGAAATTGTAATGTGTTGGTTTCCACCCATTTGGAGTCATGGCATCATTGGCCCAATGTGCTCTGACTGAGGCTCTTTGTGGCAGGTGGTGTGACGCTGACGTCAGAGGTTTTCACTGCAGGTTTGTGGCACAAGACGTGTGTTGAGCCCAACGCTCAAACTGTTGTAACAAACTTTGTGTGGCTATTTTTGCATTCCAAGTTTATACTTTCAAAGTGTAAACAGTGACGTCTGTACCCCGCCCTGAACACACGACAACATGCAGTCACAAGGAATGTTGTATTTCACTCTTTGAAAAGTGAAACACTATATTTTGTTGTTATCGATCAACACTTGAGGAGCAACCTCCTTATGTAACACTTTGTCCTGAATCATAGGATTTGTGTGGGGTTGTAAAAGGGAAACTGATCCCGTGTCTGAAACCAAATCCACTCTTTCTGTTTAAAGAGATCAGAGAGTGACATTTATAGGGAGATCATGTAACAGTGGAAGCCAGAAGTTTACATACGCGGTGTAGAACATATGCTTTATGTCGTAACATCGAGCCGGGAGAAATCCTAGACTCTTCACATGTTCACTTCACATAATTTGGGCATGTTCACGAAAGGCAAATACAGAACTAAGCTCACCAGAAAATCTGACCTCACATGGATGAAGCTGAATCACCCTCTGCACTTTCCCATCATTTTTATAAAATATAAAACTTGAATATTATGTTTAATGCTGAGTTATTATGGAGTTAATAATAATAACACCCATTGCCCCCTTACAATACAAGTCAAAAGTACAGTTAAAATATAAAGTTAGAAGCAGCATGGACAGAGAATGGGGTAGTTATGGTGTTAGTGAGCAGGCTTCTCTAAACAGATGGGTTTTGAGGCTGGACTTAAACTGTGTGAGTTGTTAGTCTGCACTGGTGAATGGCTCTGACAGACGTGCACACACCTGGCCTGAAGAAACCTCACCTTGTTTACGTCTCAACAGGGAAGTATTGAGAGTCGTTCCTGAGGCCACGTGCTTTAGTCGATCAAACACACACCAAATGCAGTTGTAAAAGTTGATGTATAGTTACCACCTGCTAATGGATCAGTCTTTTTAGTGCATCTCTCATTGTTTTTCCTCATTTAACACCTCCAGTACCTCCTGTCCTAATGATTCAATACAAAAGCCACAACATGGACAAGCCCCCATGGCCCCCAGAGTTAAACGTCAGTGTGTAATGAGATGGCACAGTGCTGCAGCCTCTTTCTGCTGACCAGGATCTCAGCGGCACATCAGCACTTTAAGACCGAGGGGAAGAGAGAGCACTGAGACAGGAGACACTACAAACGCACAGAATAAGGACAATTACGGGGTACAACAAAAGCCATTATCCAATCACAGTAAACGCATCACTCTGAGCAGGAGAACATGTAGCTTTATCTTTGTTATTGTTATTACACTTGACTTTTATACTTTATTATAGGGTTCTTATCATCCTGCTGTTTATTCTGTAAATTAATGTGTGTGTGTATGTGTGTGTGTGTGTGTGTGTGTGTGTGCAGATATGTGTTTGTGTGGGTGAGTGTGTGCAGTTTGTGTATATGCGCTTGCGTGTATGTGTGCACGTGCGCGTGTGTGCTCAGTGTGTAAATGCTGCACTGTGACAGAGTGAGAAGTTGTGATTCTGCCTCTGCCATGCTCTTCAGAGCGCTGCTGCATCCTCACAGTCCTGGATGACACATCAGCTGCTCAGTATGTATGTGTCTCAGTATGTATGTGTCTCAGTATGTATGTGTCTCAGTATGTATGTGTCTCAGTATGTATGTGTCTCAGTATGTATTTGTCTCAGTATGTATTTGTCTCAGTGTGTATGTGTCTCAGTGTGTATTTGTCTCAGTGTGTATTTGTCTCAGTGTGTATGTGTCTCAGTGTGTATTTGTCTCAGTGTGTATTTGTCTCAGTGTGTATGTGTCTCAGTATGTATGAGTCTCAGTATGTATTTGTCTCAGTATGTATTTGTCTCAGTATGTATGTGTCTCAGTATGTATGTGTCTCAGTATGTATGTGTCTCAGTATGTATTTGTCTCAGTGTGTATTTGTCTCAGTATGTATGTGTGTCAGTCTCAGTATGTATGTGTCTCAGTATGTATGTGTCTCAGTATGTATGTGTCTCAGTATGTATTTGTCTCAGTGTGTATTTGTCGCAGTATGTATGTGTGTCAGTCTCAGTATGTATGTGTCTCAGTATGTATTTGTCTCAGTATGTATGTGTGTCAGTCTCAGTATGTATTTGTCTCAGTATGTATGTGTCTCAGTATGTATTTGTCTCAGTATGTATGTGTGTCAGTCTCAGTATGTATTTGTCTCAGTATGTATGTGTCTCAGTATGTATTTGTCTCAGTATGTATGTGTGTCAGTCTCAGTATGTATTTGTCTCAGTATGTATGTGTCTCAGTATGTATTTGTCTCAGTATGTATGTGTGTCAGTCTCAGTATGTATTTGTCTCAGTATGTATGTGTCTCAGTCTCAGTATGTATATGTCTCTCAGTTTGCATACGCCTGTTTTACTGAGCTAATGCTGTAGTGCTGGGATGTGTGCAGGGAGAGGATGCAGTGAGCTCCTCTGATATAACCACAGTTTTTGCTCTAGGACTCAGCATTGCAGGTGAAACTGTCCCGAGGACAGAGATGCCAGAAGCTGCGCTGCAGTGAAATGCTGGACTTTGCTCATCTTGCTCCTGACTCTTTGTACTTACTGAGTGCACCCTGTGTTTTCTGCAGTGTGAACCACCTTCCCCCTTGACTGAAGATGATTTGTTTGCTGATGGTAGTCTTGGTCTCTGTGGCTGCAGCTGACAGATCAGCCCTCCAAACTCTCAGGCAATTAGATGCACTGTACCCTGAGCTGGAGCACTCCAGGACCATCTATGTTGTAGGTGAGTTGCTGTTTTGTGTTTCCCACACTTTCTGCTGTCTTCTGTGTTCACTGCTAATCAGAGCATTGTCTTGTTGATAAGAGCTCAGCTCTGAGAGAACTTATCTTAAACTAACGTGAGTCTGACTCACTCTGCACAATTATGTTCTTCCTTTAATCCTATTGTTGGTTACTGGTGGGCTTGTACTGCTATCGTGTGCATTCTTGTTTTTGTTTTGAACCATCTTTCAATATGAACCATCCACTATTCAAGAAATTATTTCACATATACAGTCCATTCGATCAAGGACATCTTGCTAAAAAATAATTTTCTTCAAGTTGCACCGCAATAGTCAAACTCCTGTCCCTGTATAACTCCTGCCACTTAGATAACCCGCACTAGTTCAGCACTAGTTCAGCACAGTTCTGCACGAGTCGGCATGTTATTGCATGTAAAGTATACAATCCACTTCATTTATTTAGCACATTTTATAAAATAAGTTTCCAAAGTGCTACGCAGAGATAAAAGTAACACACTTAAAGACACAGGTTTGCCAGCTTTATATGTTTAAAAGAAAATTAAATAAACAGAATAAGTAAAACCTTATTGTATATAATAAGTACTTTTATGCATGCCTTATGATGACTCATACTATTTTATTATTTGTTATTGCACCATGATGATTTGATTGATTATTTAAATGTCCATCTCCACATTAAAAAACAACTGCTGTTCACATAAACACACTGGAAAGCAGGAATGTGTTGCTCGACCTTAGCACTGGAGATTGACAGCTGATATATGTGTCCACGTCCATTCTGCTCCCCAGATGCACAAAATAGAAATACATGAATTCATCGCATCCCTTGATAATCTGCAAGGTTTAATGAATGTAAAAGAAGGAGCGGGATATTGTTCAGAAAGTACTTAAACTGTGCCGCTTCAAAAAAGTGATTTAATGAGAGTGTATATAACTGTTTTTCAGAGAATGCTCCCCGGCTCTCGGTGTTGGCAGAGCCGTCAAAAGTGATCGCACGACGAGGTGGAAACGCCACTTTACCCTGCAAGATCCTGAGAGATGAGAATCTGGCGCCCAATCGCAAAATGAGAATAAAATGGACGAAGCTGACGTCTGACTATCTCAAGGAGGTTTGTTCTTCTGTAAACAGGCAGATTTTTATCTACACACTAAACAATCCCATCCACTTTTATGATATAGTGCATTTCAACAACAAACAGATTTCTAAGTGAGGCACTGAAAAATGAAAAAAATGAAAAAAATCACAAAAAGAGATATGATAATATTACTATATATAAATAAATGGAATACAATCCTAAAATAAAAATAAAAAATACAATATAATATGTGGGCTCTATAATTTAGCTATGACAAAATATGTGTCAGTGTCAGTGTCAGTGTGTAGTAAATATTATAATAATATGTGTTTATGTGATGTTTACAGAAAAACTCTCATATGTTGTCATGAATATCATTTTTTAGATGCATACCCTTCCCAGGTTTGGTCCTTGTCCTGCTGATAACGTTTGGGAACAATGTTTTTGATGTTTATGAATCTTATCAAAGGTGGACGTCTTTGTGTCCATGGATTTTCACAAAAGAAGTTATGGCCGCTTTCATGGGCGCGTCCATTTACTCAACTCCTCTCCATCAGACGTGTCTCTCGTCATCACAGATATTACCCTGGAGGATTATGGGAAGTATAAATGTGAAATTATTGATGGTTTGGAAGATGCAACAACTGTAGTGGCTCTTGACCTAGAAGGTAAGAAAGTTTAAATCAGGCAAATTTACTGAATTTTGTTACAATAGAATATTAAATTTTTTCTTAAATCTCAATACCTGTAGGAGTGGTTTTCCCCTACTTCCCCCGTCTCGGTCGCTACAACCTGAACTACTACGATGCGGAGCGAGCGTGCCTTGAGCAGGACGCGGCTGTGGCCTCCTTTGATCAGCTTTATGATGCTTGGAGAGGAGGGCTGGACTGGTGCAATGCTGGCTGGCTCAGTGATGGCTCAGTGCAGTATCCCATCACAGCACCCAGAGAACCCTGCGGAGGAAGGAACACTGTTCCCGGCGTGCGCAACTACGGCGTGCGCGACAAAGAGAAGAACCACTACGATGTTTTCTGCTTTACATCTCACTTTAAAGGTAAGACACATGTTTATTTACAGTGAAGCTTGGGAAATTAGAATATCATTCAAAAGTCAAATCACCACTATAATTCAACTTACAATGTGAAACTAATAGACTTAAGACAGTGAGATAGATCAAGCTTTTACTCATTATAATGTGATAGTTGGCTTATTAGTATGTTTTGAAAATAGACTCCATGTGTCTTTATGTCATGTCATTTTCTTCCCCTTTATTATTCCATATCTGGGTCAGGGGGGTAGTAATCAGAGCTGCCACCCAATTCTCAAAGCACAGGGGTCCACAGGAGGACGGCTTCTCCGTCATCAAAGATATGGCCATGGTCTTTCAGCGGGGGCTTCAGGCAAAGTGGAGTTAAGTGTCCTCCCCCGTCTTGCCCCGTCTTATGGCATGACCCAAAAGACAGGGCAAGACGGGGGAAACCCACTGTTGCCCCCCAATATGGACACCATAATCCTCAAAATTATAACAAACAAAGGGTTGGCTATATCAAACTCAACAACCAGCTCAAGGTCTGGTTGTTTCCTCAGGACACATTGACAGCTTAGCACTTCACAGTCGTAGTCGCCCCACTGTGGCACCTGGTGTTTCCAGAGGTCTCCCATCACTCATGTCCCGTCAAACTCATGTCATAATACCTTCATTATGCTAGAAAATATATTATTAGATAAAAAAAACACTTTCATTACCAGGCCCTCGACCCAAATGTGTTGAATTGAATTACAGAAATAATTGAACTTTGTAATGTCGAACAGCATTCTTGTATAAACATAACATACCATCTTGTTTCCACACTCAGGCCGATTCTACTACCTGATGCATCATTCGAAACTGACCTACGACGAGGCGGTGCAGGCTTGTCAGAAGGATGGTGCCCAGATTGCCAAAGTGGGCCAGATGTTTGCTGCCTGGAAACTCCTGGGCTACGACCGCTGTGACGCAGGCTGGCTGGCGGACGGAAGTGTGCGTTACCCCATATCCCACCCGCGGCGCCGCTGCAGCCCCACTGAGGCGGCCGTTCGCTTCAGTGGCTTCCCCGATAAGAAGCACAAGCTCTATGGAGTGTACTGCTTTAAAGGCCACAACTGAGACAAGTGCAAAGAGTGAAGCAGAGACTATGTGAGAAATGAAGGCTGTGTACTATGTCAACTAAACTGTGATGCTTCCTTTCATACAAATGTTATTAAGTTCCTGGTGCTTAATATTTTGAAATTCTTATGTATAGTTTACACATTGTATTTGACGTCTTATTATTTAATCTATTTGCTACTTACTCAGATCCCATAATGCTTTTCAGCAAGGGGGGGCACTACTATTCTACAAGCTTTTTTTTAAGACCTGAGTGATTTTCTATTGACTCCTGGCGCGCAGTCTTCCTCAGAGAGAACTCACATGCGATGTTCCTGTGACGTGCCTTGTCAGCTTCTTTTACACAGTTGTCTTCGCTGTCATCAAACCACCAGAGCCATCGACAGAACAAGAACAACTCAAATCGGCCATCTCTGACCACTGTCAAAGAGAGGACCACATTATGCATTGGCTTGAAACTAATATATATCAAACACTGACGCTGGATCAAAGAGGAAGTAGAATATGGAAACGTACCCCCAGGTCTATACACTGGGACGAGGGGGCTTTTTTACTCTCACCCACCTGTCGGACAGCAGGTGGCACCAAATATTGTGTAAAACAGCTGACAGGAAAGTTCACAGAAACTGTTAGGATTGAAAAAACACTGGTTTATAAAAAAGAAAAAAAAAGTTTTAAACCTAAAGGAACACTCTACCAGCTTCAGTATTTTTGATGCACTAAAACAATAGAAATGATCGCCATCTGGTGGCTGCTTGAAGAACTACACAATTGAAATGAAGCGACGAGGAGTATGAAAGAAAAGCTTTTATACTCTTTCAACAAATAAGGTCCATATCATTCTAAGTTGAATTTAAATGTCTCTGAAGGTTTATGGAAGCTGAAATTAGAATTAGGTGCTTTAGATCTATATCCCCCCCAGCCTGCAAAGCATTATTGTATTGCACAAGTAGCTGATGCATTTCAAGTATTCATATGAACTTTTATTGGTAAACAGATATAAGGGAGCTTCACATCAATGAGTCTTACAATTGCACTAAAACTTGGCACTTAACAAAACTACAAACAAAGCCATGATTTTTAGCTGCTGATTGAAAGAAAGGGGCCTGGTTCGACTGTCTGTCTGATAACAAGGTGCTGCATCTATTTGTATTGGAACCTTCCTTCCTCAGTTTTGTTATGAATGTGTTGGACCAAAACAAAGTTTAAACTCACAGACGGCTCATAGCTGTTGTGAATACACCACATAAAGAACATTACATGGTGTATACTATTTAGATATATGTGTTCTCGCGGTAAAACTAAAGTATTATTCATTTACTTAAATCTTTTTTGCAGCCTGTAAACTACACAACTTCACACCGGCCCCTTTTTTTTTATAGCACAATAAATACTGAGTGTAGTGGATATGTAGTTTTTGTAGTTCTCAATCAGCAACGCAACATGCCTGGCAATTATAGGCTGTGTAAATGCAACAACAAGAAATGCTAAAACTTTAATATAGACATTATTGGCTGCATCTATAGCATTGTGCATGGATAAGCACACAGCATAGAGTTAACAATCAAACTGCTATTTTTGAAAAGGTTAAAACGAAATCATGTGTAGTCTTATTTGTTTGGCATTACTATTTAAACAGTAGAAGCTGTGATCTTGGCAAAGAAGCAACTCATAATTATGTGGCAATTATAATTATATTAATAAAATTCGCTGTGGTCAGCTCCACCTGGCCCTGGTCACATCTGAGGTCATCCCTGTTGGCTGTACTAAAGTTAAATTTGGCTTTATAAGAACATTGAAGGATCAGTCCAATGAAGTGGTAATGCTACAGTCTTATCTCTGAACTACTGCTGGATAGACTCACATGACGCAAGGGATAACATTTGATTTAATTGAGTAAACTTTCAAATATGCTCTTTTTTGATAATGTAAACAATGATGGGATCAAAATAAATGCTTTTGTATCAGAAGTCATGTTTTTGGAGGATGATAAAAAAGAGCCATGATTAGGTCTGTGTGTTTTGTATTAGGCTTATTAGTACATACGTCATCATCCCTGAGCTTTCACACAGCAGCAGTAGTTTGTAGGACATTCACAGCACTGTTCTGGCCCCGGGCGGTTGTCTCAGTGTGCTGCCTTTTTACTCTTACATGACTACAAACACATTCGTTTTCATCTACAGTAGAAACCGGACGTTTTTTTTTTTTGCAGAAGTACGCCATAAAAGGGACATGACGACCCCCATCTGCCAAGCTTTAAATGATCTAAGTCTTATGACGTCTACCTCGCAGAATTGAACTTTTAAGCATTTGGAAACCGTACCCAATGAGAAACCACAATTGTCTCCCGCCCCCAGTGTATTTTATCTAATAGACTTTTGTCAAAACCCAGTGTGTTTGAGATGTGTCTTAAAGTGTTGTTAGCTTCAGCTCCAGAAGTTCCAAGTCGTTCTTGATCTTTGTGTTTTTAAACTTCTGACTCGGCAGAAAGTAATTAAAAAGAATTAATTGGTGATAAAGATAAATTATTGGTTAAAAAATGGTTAAAAACACATATCGTTCATGTACAGGTTCCACTATAGGACCAGTTGTCATATAGAACATGAAAAAGAGAGAAAAAGAAGCCTCATAAATTCTATTTTTTATTGCACAAGTATCTGACAGTGACAAGAGACACACTTGAGTAGAGGACAACATGTAAATAAAGTTGCAATTTAGCACATTTATGTCAAAATAAATACATTTGTAATGGAATGCATGAAATGAATGTATGGAAAAGAGATCAAACCGACTTTTAAATCCCAGCTGTTAAAAAGTTGTTCAATACAACAGATTCCAGATCTGCTAAGACACACTTTGCTTACTGAAGGATCTGTAAGGCTACTGTTCCCATTCAAAGTTTAATACAATAATTTAAAATAAATCATTGTGTGATTTTGAGAACCTTCAGACAACAAGAGACACCAGACACATTACGGATAACTGTACAAAAACACTGAATACTGTTTTGCGTCATCTACGTTTTCAAAATCATTTTATATTTACAAATTAACTATAGGCAAATTCCTTCTCTGTTCAAAAAACCTGTGTTGAATTTTGTATAAAACATCTGTATCAAAATTATATATATAAAAATAACAATAAAAATGTCTTAAATTGTAGGGTTCATACTTTATGAAACGATCCACAGTATAAACAAATGCACAGCTAACTCTCGGGGAATAAAATCTAACATTTGTATTCATTATTTCACAGAAGGCTCTAAAGTTCACATTCTCCATGGAGCTGTTCGAGGCCAAACTCTTCACGTATGTGCTGCTTAAATGAGCCTAATTTTAGAACATGTCTTTGTGAGGCTAAAGAGTCGGTCCACTCTCTGCACCAAAGGGTAAAAGCACCTAAACCAGTCCAAACCCGAATCAAGGCCTCTGCTGGTCATTCTGTTTATGAAGCAGCTGTTGGAACGGATTCCAGACGCGCTGAAAGAGGCCGTAATTGTCCCGTTGGTCCTGGCTGTATTTCCCCTGAGTCTGCGTGAGGTGGACGTGGTGCCTGTTCTGCGGCTGATGGGGTTCTTTGCTGCGGTGCTTTACACTCAGCGCCTTGTGGTAAACGGAGGCTGAGAAAACAAACACACAGTTAAAACACAATCACACAGTTAGAATATGGCTTAAGTTTAACCCCCTAGAACCCAGACATAAAAATAAATAAATATCTGTGCTATTTTTGGAAAACAGCATTCAATGACCAAATTCGGCAATGCAGCATATTTGCTTCCTTGGATTTTCGGTACATAAATGCTTTAGAGAATCCTTAAATGGTTTCCTCAATCATTTGGTGGATCTACTTGAAGCTTGGAACTGAAATGTTTCTCTTTGGGGCATCTCTATCACATGGTTTTAGGTACTATTAACATCAAACTGCATCACAATAATTTGGTAAAGGCCTAAAATAAAATAAAAACTAGGGTTGTAAAAAAAACCATAAAAACAACATGTGTTATAAGTGCTCCTACATCTTAAAAAATGTACATTGCTTTCTTCAAGGAGTGGACATTAAAGGGTTCTTCTTTTGGCATAACATTTGAGCTTTATGTTGCATTTTTGTAACCCACGCTGCTACGGGGTTAAAACAAAAACAGAGCACACAATTATGAATCAGACGATAATTAACTCACGGGTGATGCAGGTGACTCTGGGGGCGTCCCACTGGCCGTTGGCCCGGCAACGTATGGTGGGCATGTGTCTCTGGATGAAGCCTGGGTTACAATGATAACGCACCAGTGTGTTGCTCTCATAGCGAGGCTTCGTGGCCCCAAACACTCGAGCGTCCTTCACAACAGGAGGCTGGTCACATGCGACTGTAATAAAAGAATTAACATTAATAAGAGAAACACCATTTTCCCAGAATTCAGTGTGCGGGGTTTGTAGGCACCTGTTCCCTTCTTGCATGTGAAGGTCAAGTGATAGTTGCACGGTACATCGTTCCACTGTCCATCCTCATGCCAGATCATCACCACACAGTCCTCCCCCGACTGGAAAAAGCTGTCTGGCTGGTTGGGCCTCCAGTGGTCATATTGCTGATGAAATAAAATAATATAGAAGTCACATCTGTACCAACAAAGTAAATAGTTTTTGAAGTAGTTTTTCTATGATACATTTTATGGACACTCAAAGAGGCTTCACATAATTATTCTTTCACTCCGCACACAGTGGTGATAAACACTGACAGGAGCAACCAGGCAACTGCAGTCTCCCACCAGACTCATTCTAGGTGTGTGAAGTGTCTTGCCTAAGGACACAAAGACAGTTTGGCAATTTACAGCTGCAGTCGCCCCACTGTGACACCAGGTGATCCCAGAGGTCTTCCATCTCAGTACTTACCAGGCCCTGCCCTGCTTAGCTTCAGATGCCTGGCTTTCACATGCAGGTATGGCCACATGACCTCTTAACCATGTCCTAATGTTGAAGAGTCTCTGTGTATTTACTTTGTAGCTTTAATAATACACCTGGGTCGAACAAAGGGTAAAGAAATTCACCATAAACCTGATGTGACCCTAAACTACACAATAGATGTTGCATATTTGTAGCACGTATCAAGGTTGTGCAGCCTCCACCTATCCCCACGGGGAGAGCGATCAGTGCAAAGAGGGATAACTCATCAGTGTAAAGCACATTCACACCAGAGGGAGGCGCTATGGCATAGTCAAATCCCATAAGGCACTTTTGTATTCAACTTGTAAACCAAAAATTGGCATGTGACTGCACCAACCCTCAACAGAACTTCACTAAGTAAGAGAAAGAAGGTAACTTATGCGGTGTCAAGTGAGTGTGTGTTCAAAGCATGCAAACCAGGGCGTTCCCTTCTGCAGAAAGATAACACATGACAGCTACAGCGTCCCCCCAGTCTCTAAAGTCTTATTGAGTCCATCTTGAACAGCTGATGGTTCCCAAAGGAGAAAGTCTGTGTGCAAAACCACGTCATTGGTCGAGACAAAGAGCAGAAGTAATTTAACACACAGGAATAATGACATCATATGGTAACCAAATTGACATATTTTGGAAATTTAGAGAAATGAAACACAGTACAATATTGTTATGGATTTTGATTTTATGTTGTGGTGTGGACTTTTTGATTATTTTGACTTTTTTATTTGACTATATTTGTTCCCCTGTAGTTCGAGTTTGCTTCCTGTCTCCTGTTAATTGTTTGCCCCGCCCTAATGGGATTGACCTGCGTATGACATTTTAGGGTGTCGGGCCTTTGTTTGGGATGCCTCCTGGACGCCTCAGAGCATGTCCACCAGGAGGAGACCCAGGACCTCGGACATATCTGTCTCTCGGCTGGCCTGGGAACGCATTGGGACTCCTGGAAGAGCTGGAGGAAGTGTGTGTGGAAAGGGAAATCTAGGCAATAGAGTGGAAAAAATCGATGGATTTTTACAACACTAATAATAAAATGTTCTAGGCTGGTATCAAGCAAATAACATGTACGGTGATTGAAATACACTGATTATTATTATAACAGTTGTATTATCTTTGTGTACTTTGTGTAGATTTCTGAAATTGTATGAGAATTTAATATTTGACCTCATTTGCAATAACAAATACTAATACTAAACTATGAATTTAGAAAGAAATCCCCTTTTACCATCGGTCTGCCGTCGGTCCATCTGAAGTCTCTCTCAAACATCTTGTCATTCAGGCCTATCCACTGGTAATCACTGCCCAGTCCTACAAAAACAAACATGATTCATATAACATTCAAAATAATGAAATTAAACTTTACACAAAAGCAAGAACATGTAAGCGATGAAAGAGCAGAGAAAAAAACAGGAATAGAGAACTATGTGGTAATATTTGATTTCCATTTTGAAATAGAGAATGATTACCATTAAACAGCAGCCCACTAAAATGATAAGCAAAATAAACCAAAATAATATCATCACATCATGCAAATATGATGTGAAAGCCAGGTCGTCAGATCTCTGAAGCTGTGCAGGGCAGGGCCTGGTTAGTACTGTGATGGGAGACTGTTGTTGTGTCCTTAGGCAAGACACTTCACCCACATTGCCTAGAATGAGCCTGGTGTGTGCGTGAAAGGCTGATGGAGGTGAAAGAGGCTTGTGGCACATACTGGTTGCCTAGCCTCTGTCAGTGTGCCCCAGAGGCCAAAAGACAGCTATGTGAAAATCAAGGCATTATTCAATGATGTTGTATCCATAAAGAGATCCATTTAGAGATGTTAGCTTGTAAAGTGAATTCAGTTGTGAGAAACCTAATGTCAAACCTGTAGGTTCAAGGATGTAAAGAGAGCTTGCAGGTTAAAAGATCAGTCTATAAACTATAAATAGATACTACTATAGTATTGGAAAGTATCACTGTTGTGCTTGGGCTTACGGTTGACATAAAGCTGCTCTTCGTGAGACAGGATGCTGGTGAGGTGTGCGCCGTGAAGCCGACACTCTCTCTCCGCAGAGTCCCAGGTCCGACGATGAGTGAAGTACTTGTAGCAATGAGACTGGAACTTCTGCCATCCAAAGCCACACACCTCTGTGTCTGCAGAAACACACAAAGTGACAGGAATATTACAGACAATACAGACCAAATGACACATCAGTAAACAGATGTTTTATTTGTAAAGAATCATCATAAAACACTGAGGATGTGGGCTCTTTGTTATACAGTACATTACTACTGGACTATAAACCTCTACTTTTTCAAGTTCTTTCAACTCTGCAGCCTATTGAGTGATGAGGCTAGTGTATGAATGCTTATTCTGTTAGGGACCTATCAGCTTTTGATCTAGTACACATTCCTCCATCCCAGTGGGTTTATGTGAACAGCACAGAGTCGATACAAGGAAGTGTTGTGGAAGTACACCACTTGATTAGGGCTATAGTCAGAGAGGACTTCATGGACTTATTATTTTAACAGGAATGTTGCTGTTGAAATAGATTGGATTTACCAGAGTTCTTTGATAATCACAAGCCACAAGTGTATTGGTTCACAGTAGTGTTTTCACAAGTGTTTTCACATTACAATATGAAAACCTGCGGAAGTAAACAACATGTACTTTCACTTTAAATGTATCTGCTACGATTTAAATACAGGTTAATAGTCCAGAAAGTCCTGTAACTTTATACAGTTGGATCTCCAATAGTAGTATTGTACAAGTTAACTGACTAAAATGACTACTATGGTTTGTTTGTTCACCTTATTAAGGCTAAAATAAAGTCTTCTAATAAGAGGTGGAGAAAGAGGCTTTGTTTAGTATTGTTCATGTGCCATACAGCTGCAAAAGCTTTCTGGCTAAAATCTAACTAAAATAATAGGGACACTGTTCTCAGACAGATGTTCTTTATCTGACAGAGCAGAGGCTGTATAAGGCCTGGCAAACTGCACTGATAGCGTTTGTGACAAATCCAAAATAGAAGTTGGGTAGAAGCAGGCAGCAGGCATCGAACCAAAATGGTTAAGATAACAACGGCAATTGAAGGCTGCATGTTATTGTGTCGACATCAGTGCACATGGAGATCATAAAACTTTTAATAGGCCCTAACTGTATGTTCTCACTGTGTAAACATCTGAGAGACAGACATTGGTGTTCACTGAGAAGGTCTTATTTAAAGGTGCATTCCTCTTCTGTCCCGGTGGTGACCCGCGGGTTGTGAAGTGCTCTGATACTTGCTTCTTGAAATGTCACTCAGTCATTCATCAATTATGAATGATTTTAGTGGTAAAAAACAGACTTTCTACCGCGAGAAGCCTCTCCACAGATAAAAGTAGTAACTTAGAGTGAAGTCACAGCTTGTTTCAAATGCAAAAGGAGAGTTTGATGAGAAACTGCATGAAAATCATGGCAAAGAAACAACCTTTAGATGAACCCAAGGGAAAAGTTATGCATGCAACCCATCCACACAATGCTCATGACACCAGCGCCTCACTGATCCTCTGCAGGTGGTGAGTCCACAGGAAGATGGCTGCTACGTCAATGGTGATACAGCCTTGGTCTTTCAGCGGGAGCTTCAGGCAATGTGGGGTTAAGTGTCTTGCCCAAGGACACAACCACAGCAGACATTAGTGGGAGCAGTTGGAGAAGGTCCCGTGGTGGACTCAAACCCACGTCCTTCAAGCCCAAAGCTCAACCAACTGAGCAACTTTCGCACAAGTTATGCACGCCTTTTATTTTATTCTGCTTTAACTTGTTTACACTGGGAGCCAAAGAAATTTCCTGTGTCTTGCTGACATTCATTAATGGGCAAAAAGATGTCACAGATTTTTAAAAATATATACCAGGTGTACAGCCTTTTTACTGTATGTGAGTGAGTTTTTGTGACCAAATTCTCATTATTATTCAAATTTTCTCCAATCTGTCTCAAACTGATACTTTGATTAACAAGTCTGTGGTGAAGAGCATCCATCTACTGAGCGGAGCTGTCGTCAAATTACATTTTTTTAAATTTAACCACAAAAATTAGGTCCCTTGAGATACAATCTCCTGACCAAGACCAGGTCTACACTATGAATCAGGTATGCAGAGCTACGAGCTACTGTCTCAGACAAAATGAAAGAAAACTATATTTTATAGAAAAAAAGAACTAAGTATTGGAAAAGCAGTTTTGTCCTGATCACAATCAGTGATGTTTATTTAAAATCTATGGAGTCACTTTTCCATAATCAGCTGTGGGTTATGTGCCCAAAACAGTACGTTCTTCTAGTGGTTGTACAGTGTTTTGCACTGACCTTGCTCACACAGTTCCCCTGCATAGCTGGGCAGGCAGAGGCAGGTGAAGGAGTTGATTCCATCCAGACAGGTGGCTCCGTTCAAACAGGGGTTGGACTGGCACTCATCGACTTCTGCACACACAGCCCTATATTATTCCTCATCCGTCTGTCACTACGGGGTCAATGTGACGTGCTCTACAAAACATGTCTTTATAAAGTCTGTTTGTACCGGTATCACAGCGCGGGCCACTGTAGCCAGGTGCACACACGCACAGGTTTTCAGATGCTTGTCTGTAGCAGGAGCCTCCATTGAAACACACACTTTCAGCACATGGCAGCAGATCTGAAGAAGTACACATCAGTATGTGGTGTGTGTCTATGTCAATGTAAGTAAGTAAGTAAGTAATCTTTATTTATATACCGCCTTTCACAGGCCAGAGTCACAAAGCGGTTTACAATTGTTATTTTTGGGCACTTGTCCTCTCACTCCACAGAGAGATGGGAGCGGGGTCGCCGAACAGGAGGCACATGCCAATCCTATTATACATATTTTTAGTGGTAGGGGAAACCGGAGTACCCGGAGGAAACCTACGCAGACACGGGGAGAACATGCAAACTCCACTCAGAAAGGCCCTGGTCCGGCCGGGATTCGAACCCAGGACCTTCTTGCTGAGAGGCGAGAGTGCTATCCACTCAGCCACCGTGCCGCCCTGGCAATACACAATTACCCTGGCAAATATATAAAATAATCACAACTCAAAACAATTAAAACTGGAGTAGCACAGTTATTATATCCATCTTCATTTAATTACAAATCATGTTCTCTTTTGCATGCATGTAAGAAAGAGCCATGTGTGTCAATATTTGGCGCTATGTGGTAGAGATTTGATCCGGCCATTTTTCTGTCTGAAATAGCTTGTTCAGCCGTTGTGCTATCCTTGGGTCAAATTGACTTGCCCCAGCGATTAACATATACCCTAAATATTTTTTTAAATCAAGTTGATAGAAGAGCATCACATCTTATTAGCAGAATAATTATCAATATTTACCTCTAAAATTGACAGTGCTGGCTTCCACAGAAAAGGCCGGGTAGGTGACTGCTTCTGGCTGCTCGATGGCGGCTGTTTCTGCTGCGATCTCAGGCCGGGACACCAAACGTGGCCCATCCTCTCTGGGGTAATCTTTGTAGTCGTCTGGCAAAGGTGTAGCATCCGGATCAGGGACTAGAGCCCAGGCTGGGACTGAGTTGCTGCTTTGATCAAAGGTGAACAGTGGAGATGCTGTAGAGGCTGTGAGCGTTGTCTGGTCTTTTGTGAAAGTTTTATTTTCTGATTTGTCCAACGTTGACATTGTGTTAGACGGTGTATTCGGGTATTCTGAAGCAAATGGAGGTTTTTGGGTCTGTTTTTGCATGTTTGAGCCCTTACTTTTAGTTTGATCATAGTTAACAGTGAGTATGGTAGAGTGCTCTTGTGGTCCTGCTGTAGATGATAGTGAAGTAATAACATTATCACCAGAAAGGTCCACTTCTCTTTCCAAATAATTTACACTTAAGTCCGTCGTCATGGCAGCGGCATGTTGAACTAAAGGTGCCTTTGTTACAACCACCATTTTAGGGTGTAATGTAGAGAAGTCTGGACTGTGAAAGCTTGTAGATCTATGCAGGTCTGGGGGGTAGCTGTCCTGCCCTGATGCCTCAACTTCCCCCGATGCGGATCCTTCAAATTCATCTGTTTTGACTTCGATGCCAGAGCTTGTGGTGGTCAAATCAGGGGGAAAGGTGGTCAATTCAACTCCACCCATTTCGTTCTCATCCGTCCTTACGTCTAGTACATTAGCAGTGGGAAACGCACCGCTTCCAGAACCGTCAAGCGAGGAATCATCTGCCCCCTTGTTGCCAGATCCTTCCATGTCCTCGTACGTGGGCTGTACTTTTGTGATAGATACACGGGACGAGACGTAACCGGGAGAAGTGATGGGCGTCGCAGTGAAAGTTTGTGTGGTGGTCGTGTCATGGCTGACGTCTGGCAGCCGTTCAGCGTCAGTAGAGGAGGAGTAGTCGTAATTGGCCTTTGTGTGCACCTCGATAGATCCATAGTCAAAAGTAGTGGCAGTCTCAGCATCTCCACGGCTTCCTTCTTGTGCCTCCTCAATAGGATTGGGGGTGACTATTTCAAACTGATCACCCCGGGCTTCTTCAGGGTGGACAGGTTTAAAGGTCACCTGCGGGAATAACCGTTGCAATTCAAATTATACATATAGTTATAGTTAATTAGTCTAGTTCAGCACAAACGTGACAGCATGCATGCAAAAAAAAACTCCCAAAGTGGTTCTTAATATAGACACGTTCTATACAGTTACATAAAAAAAACGTCATTAAAGGGAACACAAAACCATTACTGTCAATAGCAATCAACAACGAACCAGCGCTTTGGGGCCCGCACAGTTGTTGGTCTGTTTCACTTGGAGGAAAAAATACTTAAAATATATGTTTCTCAGGAAAAAAAAAAAAAATCGTTTTATTATAACATTTTAACCCTACACATCATTAGAAGTTAGTCATAGAACATATATACTGTATTTGGTCCAGTTTGAGTTCAATCTAAACAATGAACACATTTTGTTTTCAAACCGAAATTAGTAGTGAAACTCACATCACTTAAAAGTAATGTCAAAACCATTACTTCAAAAAAATGACTTGACCAAAATGAGTCAGACACCCCCAAAATATAGTCAAAATAGACTATATTTTGTTTTAAAGGGTTATAGATTTTAGGTTAAAACCAACTGGATTTTTTAATGGAAACGGAAAAACCTGAATAAGAAACACCTGTGAGCTTTAAAAGGATAAATGTATTCAGAACTAAAGCATTAAATATTGTTGTTGTTTATTCAATCTAGACCATAAAAAAATCAAGGGGCATAGATGGACATTGGTCATCCTGTTCCCATGGACCAATGCAATGGCTCCACTGTGTTGGTTATTATACCATTTTCCTGTGTTCAAACTGTTTGATTCACTGATCTGTTGTTGGCGAATCGACAAATTTGTAAAGTGACCGACCATGTCCGTTCTATCTATACACCCATAAATCAATGCAACAAACAAAAGCAACATGTCAAAATGATCAACATACTGCTAGAACTCATGTGAATAATGCGTACCTCATGTTTTATGTCCACAAAACTGATTGTGGAAGGGAAGCCGAGAGGTGATGCTTCAAAAGGGTCCGTAAAACCCTCGCTTCCCAGGGATATGTTGGGGATCTCTGGAAAGAGAGACAGCTGCCCATCGTCCACTCCCACGGGCTGGTTCAGAAACCTCAGGACATCGTCAACTGTGGACAGACAAACACGCTTAAGTAGACCAAAATGGAGAAAATTACGCAAGACACAAAATTCTGTCTGTTCTGGTATTGATTAAACAGATCCGAAGTGTATCTGGATGGTTCCCAGTCAGTGCTCTGCAATGGCAATGATTAAGGTCAGTGATTTGGTGCCAAAGGGTGCACATAGACAATGAGCTCTTGTCTTCTCATTAGGACTTTAAGGTACACGTGGAAGCAATATCATGGGAAGTGGAGCAAAAATGTGCAAAAAAGTGACACCAACGCATGCCTTAAGTATACCTTACCACTGGAGCGGGCCACATTGTAAACAAGACATATCTATGCAGCTGCAGCATGTGGCTCAAAGTCAAATGCCCCTGTGATTCTGACAGTGATATGGCTTGTAACAGAAAGACGTTTCATCATAGAGCTCACTGCTTTAATTTTCCTAATTTCCCCAAGACGTGGAAAGAGTGAGTTGTGGGGCCCCGTATGATAAATCACATGCAACGTAATACACCTTTAATATTTCAATAACAAACATAGGGGAGATGGCATGTGGCCAAAGGAAGAATCCTGTTAAGTGTGTTAGCGGAGCGTGAATACAAGTAAGAGGTTAATACATGCAAAAGGATCCTAAAGAAATGAAATGTAGGTGATACAAGTGGAAGATCAACCATGGAGAACTGTAAAAACTTCTCTCAATACTGAACCAACCAAAAATTGACAAAAAAGGAAAGCAGTGAGGCTAGAGCAAGTGAAAGCTGCTGTTTTATATGATTATTACACAGGATTGTTTTCCCAAAGGATACACCATGATGAGTTTGTAAAATGTTTATCTGAAACTCAGTCAAGCAAAAATGGCTTCAAAACTTTCCACATCTGGCCCAGTATCATTCTGTGTTTGCACTGAACTGCACTTTGCTACACAATGCAAGAAAGTATGAACAATGGATTAGTTATACATGAAACAAACAAACAAAATCCAGTCAAGCTTAAGGAAACAAGTTCCCAAGAACAGAGGGAACATGATACTATGAGCCCGTTTGATGCACATGGTACGTACATTGCAGCTTATGTCTGATGAGGAGAATTATGGAAATAACATGACGTTTGAGGTTAGAGATCAAATGACAAGAGGCCGCTATCTGGAAACCATCGTCTCCCATTTTCTTCTCTGTATATACTGTACATTTTAGCCTTCTGTCAGCCACTTTCGGTGAAAGTTTGTGAAACATATTTGTGAAGTAACTCTATCCCTATGATACTGAACTGGGGATAAAAGTGATGATCTCAACCCCGGAATCCAATCCAGGTTTTTTCACAAATAATGGCTCCAATTCATATTTGAATAGGGCAGCAACTGAATATGGGATTTTTAATGTGACCAAAACAAAGCTCAATTGATGCCCCTGGAGAACAGTGTCATAGAGATCACTTTGTAAACACATTTTCATTTTACACTGCAGACACTATAGAATGATCTCAGTCATAAAACCACATCTCAGAAGGTTTAAGTCTATGTAAGATTCAGAAAAAGTCCTTGCTGGACAATTAAGCCATATAATTAAGTATTAAGTATTATATATACATATAATACACATATATATATAAGTGTATAAACTGCACCAGCCAAATTTGAAGAGAAAGATTTTTTTTTTCCCGATACACCATGATTTAATGATGATCAAAGCACTCTCAGAAATACAATCTGTTTTGACAATTACAGTCAGAATACATAAGCTGCGTTCTTTCTGACTAAAGCTTGATCCATGAACACTGCTCTGATAATTGCCCTAATCACATAAAAACAAGTCTTGCGTATTTCCCTGCACTTCCTTGTGTCATCTCTATCTCTGCTTTTCACATAAACACACTGAGAAGCAGGAATGTGTCAGCTACATCATCAGCTGTGTCCAAATCCCCTTCCTACATCTCAGGGGGAGCTCTAACAAAATAAAAATACATACATAGTCCGCATTGCTGTATAGGCTGCATGGTCCAAAGAACTTGAAAAAAATTACTGTAATCAATTACTAAAATAGTTGACAACTATGAGAATTTCGATAAGCGATTAGCTTATCGAGATTGATTAACTTAAGGCAAGGCAAGGCAAGTTTATTTATATAGCACAATTCATACACAAGGCAATTCAAAGTGCTGAACAAAACAAGAAAGCATTAAAATCATAAATAATCACAGAACATTAAAAAGAAAGATACAAATATAAAATCCCTCAGTTGTATGCACAGCTAAACAGAACTGTCTTTAACCTGGCTTTAAACATTGTCAGAGAGGAGGCCTGTCTCACATCTCCAGGAAGACTGTTCCAGATTTTAGCAGCATGAATCTGAAAAGCAGCCTCCCCATGTTTAGTTCTGACTCTGGGCACTAACAGGAGTCCAGTCCCTGTGCTCCTCAGAGTCCGGGCTGGTTCATATGGGACTAACATGTCACTAATATATTTTGGTGCGAGGCCATGGAGAGACTTGTACACAAGCAGAGCTGTTTTAAAGTCTATTCTTTGAGCCACAGGAAGCCAGTGCAGAGACCTGAGGACTGGACTAATGTGGTCGTACTTCCTGGTTCTTGTCAGGACTCGAGCTGCTGCATTTTGAATGTACTGCAGCTGTTTTACAGCCTGTTTGGACAGACCTGTGAGCAGGCCATTGCAGTAGTCTAACCTACTGGAGACAAATGCATGGATAAGAATCTCCAAGTCTGCTTTAGACACTATGTTTTTGATCCTGGCAATGTTTTTTAGATGGTAAAAAGCTGCTGATGTTACTGATTTGATGTGGCTATTAAAATTTAAGTCTGAGTCCAGTATTACCCCTAGATTTCTGACCTTGTTTGAAGGTTTTAGGGAGAGAGACTGTAGGTGACAGATGACGCTCTCTCTTTGTTTCTGGGGACCAAAGACAATCATTTCAGTTTTGTCTGCGTTTAGCTGAAGGAAGTTGTTTTGCATCCACTCACTGATCTGTTGGATACAGTGAAGGAGTGAGTCCACTGGTCCATGTTCTCCTGCAGTCAGTGAGACATAGATCTGAGTGTCGTCTGCATAGTTATGATAGGAAACTTGTTTCTGCGTATTAACTGACCTAACGGCAGCATGTAGAGATTGAACAGAAGAGGTCCCAGGATCGACCCCTGTGGTACTCCACAGGTCAGGGCCATATGATCTGAGACACAGTTTCCAATCTCCACAAAGTACTTCCTGTCCTCAAGGTAAGACCTAAACCAACTTAGGGCGGTGCCAGCGACTCCAACCCAGTCCTCTAATCTCTGTAAGAGGATCTCATGGTCGACGGTGTCAAAGGCAGCACTTAGATCTAACAAGATTAAGATTGAGACTTTGCCTGCGTCAGTGTTCAGCCGGATATCGTTTGTAACCTTGACGAGAGCAGTCTCAGTGCTGTGGTGGGGTCTAAAGCCGGACTGAAACATATCAAATGAGTTGTTGATTATAAGAAATCTAGTAAGCTGTAGGTAGACAACTTTTTCAAGGACTTTCCCCATAAATGGCAGATTTGAGATGGGACGATAGTTGTTAAGTACCGTAGCATCGAGACTGCTCTTTTTTAGCAGGGGCCTGATGACTGCAGTTTTCAGGGCCTTTGGGAATATTCCAGAATGAAGGGACATGTTTACTATCTGTGTGAGTGAAGGTAACAGACTGCTCAGAACAGACTTCAGAAATCTAGTGGGTAGTACATCCAAGCTGCATGTGGAGGCGCTCAGACTGGAGATTATCTCTTGGACAGTTTTATCATTTACAGGTGCAAAGTGAGTTAGCTCAGAGAGCCTTTCTGGCTGTTGGATGGTTATCTGTGGATTGGAGACAATGGCGTTTTTGATGCCTTGAACCTTGTCATTGAAAAAATTAGCAAACTCATTGCATTTACGTTTGGAAGTAGGCTCTAATGGCATTTGAACAGGGGGGTTTGTTAATCTATTAACTGTTGAAAACAGAACACGCAGATTGTTGCTGCAGCCTTCAATCATTTCAGAAAAATACCTTTCTCTCGTACTACGTAGCACCCGGTTAAACTCGCACAACTTATCTTTGAAGATCTCGTAATCAACCTGGAGGTTGGACTTGCGCCACTTCCGCTCGGCCCTCCGGCACTTTCTCTTTTGTGCCCTGACCGAGTCTGCTTTAGCCCACGGCGCCTTCTGCTTATTTTTCACTATTTTAACCTTCACAGGGGCAACGGTATCCAGAACATTCAAAACACTAGAGGTGACAGAGTTAAACAGTTCATCTACAGTAGAATACGATGCATTCTCAAAGTTTATCATTCCCATAAATAGTTCACTCGTATTTTCATTTATGTGTCTTCTTCGTACAGTTGCAGAGTCCACTGGTGGTTTGTTAGTGAAACACATGTCAAAAAAAACACAGAAATGATCCGAAAGAGCAACATCGACCACGTTTACATTTGAAATATTCACCCCCTTAGTAACTAACAGATCTAGAGTGTGCCCTCTGCTGTGGGTGGGGCCACTTACGTGCTGAGTGAGATCAAAGGATTCAAGTACAGAACTCAGCTCATTTGCATTTCTGTCATCAACATTATCCACATGAATATTAAAATCACCTGTAATAACCAAACTATCAAAATCTGTGCATACAACTGAAAGCAACTCGGTAAAATTATCAATAAAACTGTGACATGACTGCGGTGGCTTGTATAGGACAACGAAAAGTATTGGAGGAGATTGTTTTTGTTGTATTTTAAAAGACACATATTCAAAAGACGAAAACTTCCCAAGGGACATTCTATGGGAGACAAAGTGGTCTCTGAAAAAGGCAGCTAAGCCTCCTCCTTTTTTGTTTTCCCGTATTTCAGATTCAAACTTGAAATTTGGTGGTGATGCTTCTATTAAAACTGCATTTCCTGAATTTTGGTCAAGCCAAGTTTCAGCCATGAACATAAGATCAAGATTATGAGAACAAATAAAATTATTGATTAAAAAAGACTTGTTACAAAGAGATCTGACATTAAGCGTAGCAAGTTTCAAAGTTTCAGTATCAGCGGTTGTGGTCGGCTGATTCTTACACGGAACAAGAATTAGATTTTCCAGATTGACTTATTAACTCCAGATGTCTTTCTGTAATGTATTCTTTGTGTTATCACTAAGGGAATGGGACAGGTGGCTTCATGACAGGGCCCCAGCCGGGTCTCTCCTCTAACTAGACTGCCAGTGGCTGCGAAGCAGAGACCCTGTGCATCCTAGTGTTTAGAGAAAAGAGGGGAAGGGGAAGGCGGGGGAGGAGGATGGAGAGGTGGGTGGCTTTTGGGTGTTGAACGAGGGGGGCAGGGAGGTGGAGGGGTTTTTGGTGATGGGTTAGGGCCGGGGTGGGCTGAGGCAGAGGTTTTGGGTGTTGAACGAGGGGGAAGTGGGGGTGGAATGGTCATGAGGTTAGGGGAGGGACTGGCTGAGGTGGTTTTTGTAGGTGAATTGGAAACCCTAGGTGGTTTTGGAGGTACATATGGGGAGTGGTTTAGCATGTTGGACAGGACTCTAGATCTAGCTAATATGGGTGTGAGAGGAATAGTCTTCATCGCCGATTTTATTAGCCCTGCAGAGTGTTCAGGTAGGTCTAACAGTGAAGGCGGGGATGAAAAACAAAGGGACGTGTCCCCATTCTCTCTTGATGGAGTGGACGTGGCAGGGGGGACCCAAGACAGGTCCATGGGAGGTGGCGAGGGAGTCTTTGATGGAGGGGCAGGTGGTTGAGGAAACCCCAGCACAGGCCTGTCTGCTGTAACCTGGGGTGAGGATGGGGGCTTCAGAGGCGCTGTAGAAGAAGAAGGCGTGGCTGCTTTGGAGCAGGCTGGGGATGAAGATGTTGGTGGTGGTGGTGGTCGTGCTGCTGGTTCTGCTACTGGTGATGATGCAGCTGCTTCTGATGACAGTGGAGGTGTTGAGATCCTTTGAGGCGGTGATGGTGTTGAGATCCTTCGAGGTGGTGGTGGTGTTGAGATCCTTCGAGGTGGTGGTGGTGTTGAGATCCTTCGAGGTGGTGGTGGTGTTGAGATCCTTTGAGGTGGTGGTGGTGTTGAGATCCTTCTGATGTGGTGGAGGTGTTGAGATCCTTCGAGGTGGTGGAGGTGTTGAGATCCTTCGAGGTGGTGGAGGTGCTGAGACTTTTAGAGTCGGCTTCCTCCCTTTCGATGGCTGCACGCGCTGCACAGGCTGAGGTCTCAGGGCAAAAGAAAGGTTATCCATCAACACTTTTACTCCGTAAGTGTTCAGATGTGGCCCTTTCCCTTCAAAAAGCTCATGCCTATTCCAGAACAGATTAAAATTCTCAATGAAGGCAAGTCCTCTGCGTGAACATTCGTTGAGTAGGAAAGTATTTAGCTGATACAGACGACTGAATTTCATTTGCTTCCCGTCCACATTTGGTAGTGGGCCACTGATAACGATAGTTGCGTCCATTTTAGCAAGGTCGTCCAATAAGAGAGAGTAATCCCGTTTCAACTTTTCACTTGTGTTGTCATAGACGTCTACTGCCCCCACGTGGATCAACAATCTTTTTACCCCGCCGGTCTCAGACAGAAGCCTCGGAGCCAGCCGCCTTATCTCATCCACTTTGGCAGAGTGTACTGAGTGAACCTTGAGATTACGCATGTTTACGTGTCTTATCGCCGAATCGCCGATAAAGAGCGACTCAGCTGCATTTGACCTTGACTGAGACTGAGACTGGGACTGAGAGACTACTGCTGATTCATCTTCCAAAAGTGGGGAAAAGCGGTTTCTTGTAATTAAAGATTGTTGCTGTGGCATTATGACACTCTTGTTATCATTAGCTTTGCCTTGTTTGGGCTTGGCACCATATGTGTTCCAACAATTGTCTCTGTTGATTTTGGGAAATGAAATAGCGTCATCATAACTTACGTTTTGTCCATTTGGTCCATTTCCCTTCACTGGTATTGTTGTGTTCAGCCCCAATTCTGATTCAAGCACAAACATTCGGTCTTGAAGAAGTTTTAGCTCCTGTTTGAGTGAAAAACAGCCGTCGCAAAGTTTTGTTCTGTTTTCCCGTCCTCCTGACATGCTGTAAGTTAGGTAAATTCCACAAGTCTTGTGTTGAAGTTTGTAAAAAGGAGTAATCCGTGTTTTGTGGAATAAAAATGTAAGCAAAAATGATTAAAGGAGATAAAAAAGCAGCAAGCGAGGGAGGAGCAGCAAGAGAATGCTCTGGTTACACAGCGAAACAGCCATCTGAAAGAAAGTCTCATCCTCTCCGCGCTTCCCGGTTCTGTCATGCTATGGTCACGCCATCCACATGCAAAAGTGCGATCTTGTTCCATATTGTGAGACGCTAGCTCCGAAGCTAACATCAGCACAGATCACAGGCTGCGGGGGAGGGGGCTAGTGGGGGGCGAAAGCTCCGTGGGTGCGGGGAGGGCGAGTAGAGAGAGGGAGCGCATCGCTCGAGTTTGACATTTTCTCCAAAGTCAGTTAGTGCAGCTTTAAAGCTGCACTAACTGACTTTGGGATTTTGAAGCCGCGAACTCGCTGGCCTCTCTCTTTCTGCTCCCCTCCCCGCACCCACGAAGCTATCGCCCCCCACACACACCCACTGTTGGGACGAAGCTAGCATCTCCCAATATGGATAATACATGGATATGGATTTGCACGTGGATGGCGTGACCATAGAACGATAGAACCGGGAAGCGCGGAGGAACGAGACTTTCTTTTGGATGGCTGTCTCGCTGTGTAAGCAGTAACCGGTGACGAAGACACACAAAGCTTCAGGTTAGCTCCTCGGCTTGTTGTGCTAGCTCAGCCGTCTATGCTAACGGACCTGTAGATTTCTCACGAAAGTGGGGGCTAGTGGTCCGCTGTGATTGGTCACAATCAGAGACCCGAAACACATTCTCTTCCTTGTTTCATCAAAACTCGATCTAAAATATAATGTCACGCCAGCACAAATCTGCGCTACTTTTTCTTCAAAAGGACGTATATCCCAATGCCCTACACGGACATGGATAGCATTTTAGTAATTAATACAAAAATAAAGTCAGTTAGTGCAGCTTTAAAGACCTTATGCCGGGTTTTAAAACAAAAAATTGTGGATATCAAAATTGCATGACAATGTCGATCTGAAATAGATTCTGGCAAAAAAATTCCTATGTTTTATAAAAAGAACATGTTTTTCATGAATTTAAGTTGTCTATGCTCTAACCTGTGTGTGACGTCATAGCGGGTAACGCTAAGCTAACGTCCTCCCTGTGCTACTGTGCTTTATCTCGTATAATCTGCAGTATTCACGTGTTGTCATTCTGTTTTGTGCTTGTATTTAAGTTGTCGTGTGTATATTTGTATGAGAATCCCTTTCCATAAGTGTGGAGATTACCAACGAGTAATGAGTGACTGGAGTATTCTCATCTGGACCTGGCCTGGACCTGGTCCGGACCTGGTCTGGACCTGGTCCGGACCTGGTCTCACACATACGTACTTTTGACTTTGTAAACTGTTGGTTTTGCACTTTACTTTTGTTTTCAATAAATCTGTGATTATATCAAGACTGTGTTTCATTCATTTATTATTATTGTAGCTGAGGTTTGGGTATCGATTGTTTGTCTGGTCTTGGAGTCTGCTGTAGTCCAGACCCGAGTCCGGACTAGCCTAGCCTAGCCTAGCTTAGCTTAGCCTAGCCGCTAACTCGCTACCCCTATGGCTGCCGCCGTCTCTCCCTCGGTCCTTTACTGCTCGAGTGGCCATACGACGAGTTTAAACCCTGGATCCTCCTCTGAGGGCAGTGATAGATGTGTTAAGTGTAGTATTGTAGTAGCTTTGGAATCCAGGGTTAGTGAGTGAGCAGAGTCTCGAGCTAGCGCTGGCATTAGCTATAGCCAGGCAGTATCCTCGGACATGCAGCCCTCCTCCTCTGCTACACAGGCTGCTGTTGCTACAGGTCCATTCAGATTGTACAGAGCAGTCAGCACCATTGACTTCACAGTGTCCGAGTCATTCTTTTAAGACTAAGCATTTTCAAAAACTACTCGTGCTGTGCTGAGTTTTCTATTAAACACTTGCTCTGGTATTATAATAAATCCATGCACCGCACCAGTACTAGTTACGCGTCACACGTAAATGACGTGGTCTGACAACGCTGAGGACATACTGGAGGTACTATTTTTGATGGAAAAGCACGCGAACTGGGCCATGGCGCGCCGTGTAGAGTCAAAACGTACCGTACTAGGACTGTGGAAAAGCGGCATTAGAAACTTTTACACGACAAGAACATTAGTTTTTCACTGAACTACCCAGCTGTGCTCGTGGTGAAGACTGCGCAGGGACCCATGCGTTTTGAAGACCATAAGACACAGAGGGCCATGTCGTTTATCCACTCGCTGAACTGAGTGACTCTGCTCGCGATGACACACGGACTCTTCGCTAGGCACTTCTGTCAAGGTTTGTTACTAAGATGCAGAGAGGACTTTTAGAGGTGAGGGGAAATATTCACCATTTTTTGTTGTTTTTCACAACTGTTGTCTTGATAAATGCAAAGCTCTTTGTTGCAGCTAAAGTTCTAACATGTTATAATTTTTTTTTTATCACTTGATAATACTTCGTTGCCAACCCACTAATGTGAGTGTATGTTCGCGGACCTTAGGGTGCTTTCACACCTGTTGGTCCAGTAAAGTGGTTCGCTTGGGCCCTAAAGTTGTTACAATGTTGCAGTTCTCAACTAGTTTGGTTCTCATTCACACCAGTGTTTTTGCAAATGAACCAACCTGTGGATGTTACATATTCTGCCCATGTGGTGGCGCTGTTCACAAAATACTGTGTATTGGATGACGTATGTGACTGTGCTACTCTGCGTTTTTTGGCTATTTTTTATCATCGTTGCTTTGTGCCGCACAAATGCTGTTGTTCCAGTTTGTATCGCGGATTCAGCACGAGAACAATCTGTGGGTGTTTTTGACGATTCTATCATATAAAAAAACAATGTGTGTGTCAAAACGTGAGCTACGCAACAGAGCAGGGCCATATTGAGGCCGGTCTGCGTTCTCACCAGCAGCAAACCAGACTGGAGTCCACATGGAACCGCACCGAGACCAGCTCCATATGGTGGTCTCGGTACGGTTCTTTAGTCCGGACCAAATTTAACTGGTCCACTTTCACACCTGCTCAAACGAACCGTACTTGCAGGTGTTCCAGACTCCAGTCCGCTTTAAGTGGACTAAATGGTGCAGGTGTGAAAGCACCCTTAGTAAGGGAGGTTTTGGGGGAGAAGGGGGGGATGGGTTCACTTTGTTCCATGTTATTTTTTATTTAGTTTAGTTATATTTTCATTTTTTTCTTTTGATGCCAATACATTTAAATTCACAGCACCACTTGGAGTTTGCATGTTCTCCCCGTGTCTGCGTAGGTTTCCTCCGGGTACTCCGGTTTCCCCTACCACTAAAAATATTTACAATAGTTCTGGCATGCGCCTCCTGTACTGGCGACCTCGCTCCCATCTCTGTGTGGAGTGAGAGACTAATGCCCAAATATTAACAATTGTAAACCGCTTTGAGACTCAGATCTGCAGTGAAAAGGCGGTGTTCTGTTATGCATAATTAGTATTGTTTATTAGTTTAAAACGTGTATTTGCTCCTGCCTTAATTTCGCTAGTTTATAGTGCCATCTGGTGGACAAAGAATTCTAGTGCACTTGTTACATTTGAATGAAACTTTATTGAACTGTGTACAACAAAACCAGAAAGAAAGATGGCAACACGTAGTTCCAGCTGTCGTTTTGAGATCGCAAATATTTTGAGGTTGCATCGCTGGTATGTATTTTTTCACATGTTTAAGACAAGTATATGTTTGTTGTACTTCTAGAGATTAGTTAAAACCGTGTATATCATTGTTTTGCTCACTTTATTTGTACAACGTAGCTTTCAAAATGGCGTCCCGTTCGTATCTTTTTACAAACTTGAGTGGACATGTACATGTCTTTTATTTACTGTGATGTGAATTATTTGTATTATCATAGGCATATAGTAATTGTATATTGTCTATCCTTTTAGTTTCACCTTTTCGAGCATCATTAAACCTGCTTAAAGACACATGTATGCAGAGTCTTTGATGTGAGAGAGGAGTTAATCGCCATAGCTGTCAGCAGCAGCACAGTGAAACAGCGTCATCCACGTGGAGATTCTGCGGTCATCCTCCTGCGATTAGAGTGAATCTACGCTGACCACTACTACGCCTCATACAGCACGGCATACAGTAGCGATCTAGCAGTCGTCACCTAGTCAACGCAGCTATGGCCGACACAGCAGAACCGGAAAAGTTGTCGTCAACGGACAACACATCAACCAACGTGCCATCCGTCAAGGCTCCCTCCAACAAAGCTACATCCACAAAAGCTAAAAACAGCAAGTCTTCAACCTACAAGACCCGATCTGAAGCTGGGTCCACAGGTTCTGCAGCAGCAAATGCTAGGGCAAAAGCTGAGGCAGCAAAGGCTCGTCTCAACTTTGCAGAGAAAGAAATGCGTCTGAAAATAGAAAAGGCTAAGCTTGAAGCCTCCATTGAGCTATTACAGCAAGAAAAAGAAGTAGCTTCAGCCATAGCAGAAGCAGAGGCATTAGAAGCAGCAGCCGGCTCACAGTCCGATGCCCAAAGTGATCTTACTCTTTCCGAAGCAGCTAAAAATACAAAACAATATGTCATTGACCAAGCAGAATTTGTTGAAAGTTATCCATCTAAACAAATCTTCAGCAACGACCACAACGTACAGCTTAAACAGGAACACACAAGAGATGAGGCTTTACACCCAAAGGAAGTAAATACTAAATATTTCCCACATGTTTTTCATGAAAATGCAAATTTTTCCCAGCAGGTCCAAACAAGTGACAACTCTCGTCCTTACAAACCGGACACTACCAGTTTTTCCCACAAGGTGTCACTGTCAGCTCACTACATTCCTCATCAAGAGCGCAATGAGAACAATGTAAGTGACTTTATCAGATACTTTGCTCGCAGGGAAATAGTGGCGACTGGACTTCTTCAGTTTAATGATAAACCACAAAATTACAGAGCATGGAAATGCTCCTTTTACAATGCAATTAAAGGGCTAGACTTGACAGCTAGTGAAGAAATGGACTTGATGTTAAAATGGCTCGGCAAAGAGTCTGTTGAACATGCTGAGCAAATCAGAGCCATACACATAAATAAACCTGCTGCAGGTCTAGAAATGATATGGAATAGACTTGACCAATGTTACGGCTCAGCTGAGGTTATTGAGGACGCTCTCTTTAAACGAGTGGACTCATTTCCAAAAATCACTTCTAAAGACTATACAAAATTAAGAAAGTTCAGTGACTTACTGATGGAAATGCAGTGCGCTAAAGCCGATGGAGACCTTCCGGGCCTCGCATTTCTAGACACAGCAAGAGGTGTAAATCCTATCATCCAAAAGCTCCCGTATAATCTACAGGAAAAATGGATAACAGTTGGGACAAATTACAAATGTCGTCATGGTGTCACATATCCACCATTTAACATTTTTGTGAACTTTGTCGCACAGGAAGCTAGCGCAAGGAATGATCCTAGCTTTCAGTTCAACTCACATCCTGATGCAATCTCCAAGCCAGACAAACCTCTGTGGAGAACGAACAGACAAAAAGAAATATCAGTGCACAAAACAGACATTGATCCAGGCTCCTACGAACAAGCGTATGCAAACAAAAGAGTAGATAGTGAGAAACTCTGCCCGCTTCACAAAAAACCTCATCCTTTAACTAAGTGCAGAACGTTTCGCATGAAACCGCTGGAAGAAAGAAAAGTGTTTCTAAAAGAAAACAATATTTGCTTCAAATGCTGTGGCTCATCCAAACACATTGCAAAGGACTGCAAAGTCAAACTGCAGTGTTCAGAATGTGGCAATGAGAAACATTGCACTGCACTTCATCCTGGCCCAGCCCCGTGGCAGACAGAACCAGAGCCAAAAATTGGACCAGCGACAGAGCACGGCGGGGAGCCAGACAACACACAGCCGGATGACATCACTTCCAAGTGCACCCAGGTTTGTGGAGAACACGAGACAGGTAGATCATGCTCTAAAATTTGTCTTGTGAAAGTTTACCCTGCAGGCTCACCAAACAAAGCAGTGCATCTCTATGCTATTCATGACGAGCAGAGCAACAGATCATTGGTCCGCCCAGAGTTTTTTGAGATATTTAATGACTGTGGCCCTAGTTCACCATATTCGCTCAGAACATGTGCAGGTGTTAAAGAGACTATGGGTAGGAGAGCTGCCGGTTACGTTGTAGAAGCATTAGATGGAACAGTCCAAATTCCTCTGCCAAGCCTTATTGAATGCAAAAACATTCCGAATGATAGAGATGAGATTCCAACTCCAAGTGCAGCTCTACATCACAGCCACCTAAAGTCAGTTGCTCATCTTATCCCTGACCTGGACTCTAACGCACAAATACTTATGCTCTTTGGACGGGACATTGTAAGAGTGCACAAAGTCCGCAAGCAGATAAGTGGCCCTCACAACGCACCTTACGCACAAAAGTTAGACTTGGGGTGGGTCATAGTTGGAAACGTTTGCCTGGGAGACGTTCACAAAACCTTAGCAATCAAAATTCTCTTCACTAACGCAACAGAGAAAGGCCGCCCCACATTGTTTGAGCCGTGCCCAAATGTATTCAATGTGAAAGAAAAACATTGTGACATTCAAATCCCTTACAAGTCCAACATGCAGCTCTGTGACAGCGGCACATGCGAGCCAGACCACTTAGGATGTAATGTGTTCAAACAAACCCGACTTGACAATTACATCTCACCCTCCATTCAAGATCAAACATTTTTGAAAATAATGGAGGAAGAGCTAACAAAAGACAAAAATGGTGATTGGACAGCTCCTTTACCATTCAAAACACAATGTCAAAAACTGGCCACAAGCACTGAATCGTCTCATGTCACTTGTCCGCAGCTTTCAAAAGAAAGAAGAAATGAAAGAGCATTTCATAAGCTTCATGGACAGAATTTTCTAAAATGGACATGCAGAAATGGCTCCTCTCGTGGAAGATGGAGAAGAATGTTGGTATTTGCCACTGTTTGGCGTATACCACCCGCGAAAGCCTCAGCAGATAAGAGTAGTCTTTGACAGCAGTGCCAAGCATGAAGGTGTGTCCTAAACGCTGTGTTGTTAACTGGACCAGACCTTAACAACTCACTCCTTGGAGTTCTAATGCGCTTCAGGAAAGAAGCAGTTGCATTCACTGCAGACATTGAACAAATGTTTTACTGTTTTAAAGTCAAAGCCAAAGACCGGAACTATTTGCGCTTCTTGTGGTTTCGTGACAATGATCTTTCCAAAGACATCATAGAATACAGAATGACTGTTCATGTTTTTGGGAACAGCCCTTCTCCGGCAGTCGCTATATACGGCTTGCATCAGTCCGTGCTGCGCTGCGAGTGTGATCCAGACGTTGAACAGTTTGTCACACGCGATTTTTATGTGGATGACGGACTGAAATCACTGCCCTCTGTTGGCCAAGCGGTGTCTCTCTTACAAAGAACCCGAGACACACTTTCAAAATCAAACCTGCGACTACACAAAATCGCAACCAACAAAAAGGAAGTGTTGGAAGCTTTCCCTTCCCAAGACCATGCAAAAGACTTAAAAATCTTGACTTTGAAAAGGATTCTGTTCCCATGCAACGCAGCCTCGGCCTTCTTTGGGAAATAAAAAAGGACTGCTTCACCTTTAAGACGTCAGACGAAACTAAACCTTTCACAAGGCGAGGCATTCTGTCAACAATAAACAGCCTCTATGATCCACTAGGCCTTGTGGCGCCAGTTACTGTACAGGGGAAGTCTATTCTGACAACTGACAGTTGAGAACGGGGACTGGGATGCTCCATTGCCCCCAGAAAGAGAAGAAACCTGGACACTCTGGAAAGACTCACTCAAAGAACTGTCAAAGCTGTCAATTCCCCGAGTGTACACAGACATCTCACCTTCTGTTGCGACCAAGAAAGAACTGTGTGTTTTCTCTGACGCGTCCACTAAAGCCATAGCAGCAGTAGCCTATCTTAAAGTTACAGACACGGTAGGAAACTGTCAAGTTGGTTTTGTGATGGGTAAGGCAAAGTTAGCTCCACGCCCTGATCAGACCATATCAAGATTAGAACTTAGCGCAGCTGTGTTAGCAGTAGAGCTGGCAGATCTAATCTCAGATGAACTAGACATTGAACTAGACAACACTGCATTCTATACCGACAGTAAAGTTGTTCTAGGTTATATCTATAACGAGACACGTAGATTCTATGTCTATGTTAGCAATCGTGTTAACAGAATCCGTAGGTCCTCTCAGCCCAGTCAGTGGCAATACATAGCAAGCAGTCAGAACCCCGCAGATCACGCTACACGTTCTGTACCTGCTTATCAACTGCCCCTAACCAACTGGTTCACTGGCCCAGACATTCTGTTTGAAAATCAAAGCCTTCTCATCGACACACACAGTCTTGTTGAGCCCAGCACTGACGCAGAAGTCAGACCACAGGTATCTGCACTCAAAACCACTACCTGCTCCAAACAACTTGGCTCTCAGAGATTTACAAAGTTTTCAACTTGGAAATCACTCACTCGCGCACTTGCCCGCTTATTGCATATTGTGTACAACTTCAGTTCACGCAAACCCAAACAATGTAAAGGTTGGCACTACTGTGAAACAGGACTCACTGTAGCTGAGCTTAAACAAGCACAGGAACCTGTAATCTATGCAGTGCAACAGGATGTGTACGCAGATGAGATCAAGTGTGTTCAAAGAAAAGAAAAACTTCCTAAAACCAGCACTTTGAGAAACTTGGACCCCTTCTTAGATGAAAATGGACTTTTACGAATAGGAGGTCGCTTTGCCAACTCCAATCTGAACCAAAACGAAAAGAATCCTCTTCTTGTCCCTGCACGCCATCACGTAGCAACACTTCTTGTAAGACACTATCACGCAGAAACTCAACACCAAGGTCGTCTGTTCACAGAAGGTGCTGTGCGCGCGGCAGGTTGGTGGAATGTAGGAGGCAAAAGAAAGGTCAGCAAAGTCATTTTCAATTGCACAACTTGCAGAAGACTCCGTGCTCCTCTAAGCACACAGAAAATGTCCAACCTTCCACCAGATCGTCTTTCCACAGACCCTCCATTCACAAACGTAGGCGTAGATGTGTTTGGCCCATGGTTTGTATCCACAAAACGAACCAGAGGACATGTTATCCAAAACAAAAGATGGGCTGTTATATTTACATGTTTAAGTATAAGAGCAGTTCAACCTGGAGAGACTACAAGAGACGAGATGCGTTTAAGAGTTGTTTATTTTATGGATTGAGTTTGTTTATTGGTTTGGAGCTTAGGCCCCGGCTGTGGCCGTGCTCTGAAGAGATCTGCGCCTGGGTGCAGATCATGATCCCCCGGGGCCTAGACACTGGTGGTGGCAACAAGGCAAGGTGAATGTGAGAGTGAAGAAATCCTGAAGCGGAGGTGGGGAGGAGGTGGTTGCAGCTTGAAGCTTGACACGGCTGCGGGGGAGTTGATTAAGACAGGCTGAGTAAGGCGTGGTCAAGCCTGGTGTGATAACGTAGGTAGTCTACCATCCTGAACCTCCGCTTAAGCTCCATTTCACATCGAAGTGATTGAGTCCCTCGACACATCTAGTTTAATTAATGGACTCAGACGCTTTCTGGCCATCAGAGGACCTGTTAAAACCATTCGGTCCGACAGAGGCACAAACTTTGTCAGTGCATGTAAAGAACTTAAAATCCCCTCAAACTTGGACAATAAAGTGGTACAAATCTACTTAAAAGGACAGGAATGTACATGGACATTCAATCCACCCCACGCTTCTCACTTTGGTGGATCGTGGTAAAGGATGATCGGTCTTGCACGGAAAATACTCGACACAATGTAGGCTCCAGACAGATTTTTTTTTGTTTTTTTTGTCAAATATGGCTCTTTGAACCTTTTGAGTTGCCGATCCCTGGTATAAACAAACTGTAAAAAACGTGACAAAAACATGCCTGGGCCGGTAAGAAGGGCCGTTTTTTTGTCCCAGTCCAGCCCTGAACAGAACTCTAGTCCACAGTCTCCTGTATATCAGGCTCTGCCATGAGCCCAAACTACTTTTCCTTTGGTTTCTTCGAAGCGTGAAGCAGTCTTTTCCGAAGTGCCTCGTCCATGTCCCTGCTGCAGCCGCTCCGTGCTTCCTTCCAATACACACACACGGACCAATCACAGCGGAGCTTCCTTGCGCCGACCCTTACGTAGTTCGAAAATTTTGATGCTGCGCGGCAGGCAACGTAAGGGCCTTGCGGTGACCAACGCGTTGCGCAAGTGACGTCACGTCACCTCCGTAAGCTCCGCGCCGCGCAAGTATACACTAGGCTTAACATCTCAAGCTAACGCTACAGAAACAGGTCACTGGTGGTCAGTCATTCATGTTAGTAAAGCACTTGTGTTGTACGTATAGCATTTATTGTGTATTTAATGTTTTTTAAAGGGACAGACACTGATGTGGAGAGGCTCATCCGACTGCGGGTGAAAAACATTTTGCTTCGGTGGCTGGATGGGAGTACGACCATTATGAATGAATACTTATTCAAAAAACGTCTACTCTAATTCAAATGCTTTTATGTATCGTTACTTTAGGGCAGTAATAAAGGAAATCTGCCAGAGCGGCCAAGAAGTGGGAGAACCTGAAAAAGACCTACAAGGTTTGTTTCTTTGAAGCTTTGTGTGTAATTTGTGAAGCATATATTATACAAAACACACTGTTTTAAGGAGCTCAGACAGCCACGCACAGGGACAGAAGGAGGGGAGCCCACCGCCACATCTTGGAAGTGGTACTCCCTCATGGATGAGGCGATAGGCAGCAGGCCATCTGTGCAGCCTCCCTGTCTGATTGCCTCATCCATGGGGGAGGGCGTTTCCACATCTGTGGAACAACCCCCTGCCCCCGTACAGCCAGAGGAGGTAGAGGAAGAGGAAAGCATTGTGGCAGCCAAGAGGCCGAGGAGGGAGAGTTTAATTAGTTTTTTGGAGAAGGTGGAGAAGGAGGAAGAGGAAAGGGAGAAGCGAGAAGAGGAGAGGGGAAGAAGAGAGGAAGAGAGAGAGGAGAGACTGTTGAGTTTGTTGGAGAGAATTGTTGAGAAGTTGTAAATAGTAAATAAGAATGTATTTTGATAAGTGTTGTTTGAACTATATGCATATCGACATACAATGATGAACACTATTTACACAAAATAAATTAAATCAACAATATATACATACAATCAACAATTTCTTTTTAGATATTTACATATTCAATTGTTTGTGTTTTTATTTAATTAGGCCAAAACACAGATTATTCAAACATTGAATTAATAGTCTTGGTCCCGAAGAGCTGGCAGCCGGGCCCTTGGGGTGGAAAGTGCTGCTGCCATCCGTCCACGCAGCTCCTGTCCACACTGCTCCTGTCCACACAGCTCCTGTCCACACTGCTGATCAGGCTGGTGCTGCTGATGCTGGTCCTGCTCATCATCAGGCCCTGTCTCCTCTTCCACTGGCTCCCAGAGATCACCATCGCTGATGCAGATGTTGTACAGGATGGCGCAACAGGCAGTCACCTGGACTGCAAAGGTGGAATGGACTTCCAGTGCCTTAAAAAAAATGGATCGCCATCTTGCTTTCATCATGCCAAACGCTCTCTCTATTACAGATCGTGCCCGTGCATGGTGCCGGTTGAAGCGGGTTTCCACTGGGCTCCGAACAGGCTCTCTGTATGGAGTGAGGAGTGTGATGGGCTGACGGAGGCAAGGGTAACCACCATCACCAAGGAGGACGTGTCCATTTGGGGGATAGAGGCGGTGGACATACAGGGGACTATTTTTAAGCACCCGAGAATCTTGCACAGATACGGGGTAGCCAACAAACAAATCAATAAACAAGCCACGGTGATTACACACAGCCTGCATTTGAATAGAATAAAACAATTTCCTGTTAAAATAACACGGTGCATTTTCTTTAAGGGGCTTTATTCTGATGTGGCAGCCGTCGATGCCCCCCACAACATTATTTAAAGCAGCTGATCCAGCCAGCAACTGAAACCCAGCTGCAACTTGGGGCAGTTCCTCCAGGGAAGGGAAATGAATTATTTGGTTCTGCATTTGAAGGATCTGGTTGGCCACGCTGTGGATCACATCGTGGACCGTAGACTGGGGCATGTCAAATGCCCTGGCGACAACACGGTACGTGGTGCCACTGGCCAACCAAAAGAGGAAGACCAGAACCTCCATGTCCTGGCTCCAACCCTGGTGATGGGCGCTCCTCAGGTGGCTAACCAGACGGGTGATGGTGGTTCGAGTGAGCCGAAAATCGGGGCGAAGGTCAGACTGGCCATTTAAGTACATGCTGAGCAGGGGTACATGGTGGTTCAGTCGGCAGTACAGAGGTGCTTCAGCCTAAAACATCCATCCATCCATTTTCTACCCTTTAGTCCATTTCTGGGTCAGGGGGGTGACAATCAGAGATGCCACCCGAGTCTCATAGCACCAGCCCCTCACTGACCCTCTGCAGGTGGTGAGTCCACAGGAGGACGGCTGCTCTCTGAGTGTGAGCATAGCCTTGATCTTTCAGTGGGGGCTTTGGGCAAAGTGGGGTTAAGTGTCTTGCCCAAGGACACAACGACAGCAGTCATCAGTGGGAGTCGATGGAGAAGGTGCAGAGGTGGGAATTGAACCCACGACCTTCTGGGCTTAAGGCCAATGCTCTACCAACTGAGCTACTGTCGCCCCTATTTGCTCTTAAACTTAACATGACACTTCAAGACACATTTTTCATCCTGTCTCTGCACTTTGAGTTAAGAGTGCAGATACAGAAATAAATACAAATTTTTCATTTTGAGATTTAAAAATGTAAATAAAAATGAAGAGTATGTAGCAGAAGTCATGATCTTTTGAGCCCAGGCTTTTATTTTGCCAAATGCATTCTGTGTTGCAGGGGCTGGAGCTGCCATCTGTGTCAGAGACAGCTGAAGGAGAAAACCTCAGACTATATCGCTCACACCTACAGTGCCTTGCGAAAGTATTCGGCCCCCTTGAACCTTTCAACGTTTTGCCACATTTCAGGCTTCAAACATAAAGATATAAAATTAAATTTTTTTGTCAAGAATCAGCAACAAGTGGGACACAATCGTGAAGTGGAACAAAGTGTATTGGATAATTTAAACTTTTTTAACAAATAAAAAACTGAAAAGTGGGGCGTATTATTCGGCCCCTTTACTTTCAGTGCAGCAAACTCACTCCAGAAGTTCAGTGAGGATCTTTGAATGATCCAATGTTGTCCTAAATGACTGATGTATTGTCGACAAAAAATTAAAATTTTATATCTTTATGTTTGAAGCCTGAAATTTGGCGAAATGTTGAAAGGTTGAAGAGGGCCGAATACTTTCGCAAGGCACTGTATCTGCCCCTCCGCTGCTGCTGCAATACCAAAAAAATGTATGGCCATAGCCAAGCAGATTCATACAAAACCATCGACATGTCCCAGTTGTTCTAAATGCTTTTACTGTTTAATGACTAATTACTCTTTATTTCATTTAGAAAAATTAGGACTTATTCCATTTCCCTTGTTATTTTTTTCTGTTCTGTCAACCAATAAAGTGTTTAAATGTTCTTGCATTTTAAGTGTGTATATACAATGTGTTTTCTTGTTTAAATATGTTTAAATGTGTATGTCTAATGTGTTTCCTATTGATTGAGAAGAGTATTTTTAATTAGAAAGTACACCTAAAGTACTTTAATTTAATTGGGTTTTAGTGACGTTTTTTAGTAATTAGATCGATACATTCAGCTGAGATTGACCCAAAAGTGTCGCTGTGCTTTCTCTCTGAGGTAGAGCTTTGACTGTGGCCACTTATAGCGCTTTTCCACAGCACCGGCACTACACCACTCTACACGACACGTCACGACCCGGTCGAGTACGCGTGCTTTTCCACATATCTCCATCGGACATCTTCAAGTGGGTGGGCTTTTCATACCACGGCTACCGTTACGTCATTTCCGCTACCGTTACGCCATTTCCGCTACCGTTACGTCATTTCCGCGCGACTCACGAGCATGAAACCAGGAAAAACATTACATCCTCAAACAATGGAGGACTCCGAGACGATCGTGGTGTTGCTGCTCTCTCTGTGGCTACTAGTCACAAATAGACTGAAAAGCCTGAGAAGAATCCAGGCGGCGAGACACCAAAGAATGACGAAGTTATTGAAAACCTTGCAGGAGTTTGCAGTTGAGGACAGGAGACAACGAGCTGAAAAAAGACGACGTTTGTGGGTAAGCTAATATTGCTATCGCTAGCTTTGTAACAGCCGTCCTGAACAAAATGGCTGCTGGCTGTCTCTGTAAATCATTAAAATGTGTATGCTGTATGTGTGTGTTTCAGATGCTTCTCGGGTTGCGTCGCCGCCGCAAGCCATCGGTGTGGGCCTTAAACCGAGCCTCCGAGTGGTGGGATATTGTAGTCCCAAGCTTCAACAACACGCAGTGGGTGCAGAATTTCCGAATGTCCAAAGAAACGTTTGATTACCTCTGCACAAAGCTGCGCTTGATTATGGAGCGACAAGACACTACTTACCGGGTATGTGTGCCCCTAAAGAAGAGAGTGGCTATCGCACTCTGGAAACTTGCTACTGGTTCTGAGTACCGAAGCATTGGTCACCTTTTTGGAGTCAGTATAACAACGGTGTGCCACTGTGTGCAAGACTTTTGTGCTGCAGCAAATGCGGTGTTGGTCCCAGCGCAGATCCGTTGTCCTACTGAGGAGAAATTCAGGGAGATTGCTGCCTACAACGAGAACAGATGGGGGGTCCCACACTGTGTTGGTGCCATTGATGGATCCCACATCCCTATCATGGCTCCACAGGAATGTCATTGTGACTATTTCAACCGCAAAGGGTGGCATTCCATTATTCTCCAAGGTGTGGTTGATGGAAAGGGGTTGTTTTGGAACGTGTTTGCCGGATTGCCTGGGAGCTTGCATGATGCCAGGGTCTTGAGACTCTCTAACTTGTGGGAGTTAGCCTGCCGGGGAAGCCTCTTCCCAGCTCACACAAGAGAAATTGGTGGGGTGACTGCTGGCTATTACCTCCTAGGGGACTCCGCTTACCCCCTGCGGAACTGGCTCCTAAAACCTTTTCAGGACACCGGACGACTGACAGACGAACAGCAACTATTCAACAGAAAATTCAGCAGAGGGCGGGTGGTTCAATCAATCAATCAATCAAATTTTATTTATAAAGCGCTTTTCATACAAAAAGTGTAACACAAAGTGCTTTACAGTTTAGTTAAAAACAATCCAACATGCCCAGCCCTAAACCCTCCTCCCCACAGAACCCCCCCAAAACCACATTTATAATTATATATACAACCACATGCGTATACACACACACACACATATACACCCACACACACACACATACACACACACACAAGTATAAAGTCATATCAGGTAAAATAGGTAAAACAATAAAAAGAAATGGTGCTGGGAGCAGATGTAACCGGCTGAAGAAGCGTCATCCAAGGAGCCATCTGCACCAGGAGCAGAGAGCCGGCTGCAGCCACAGGGAACGACACAGGACCCAGAGGAGAGAGGGGCCCCAGACCCCACCAGGCCCAGGACTCAGACCCCATAGGACCCAGAGGAGAGAGGAGGCCCCAGACCCCCACCGGATCCAAGAGCCAGACCCCCGAAGCCGCAGCAGACCCCAGCTCTCAGTGCAGAGGGCTCCTCCAGAGGAAACACTGGGGACACTAAAACAATACAATAATACAATAGAAAGTAGAACAATAAAATGCGACAATAAAAAGAAAAATGGCAGCTGCCTAATATTAATAATAACAATAGTAAATGGGTAGATACAATAAATAATTAAAAATAGTAAATAATAAAAATAAATAAAAATAGAATGTGTCTAAAAACATAAATAGATGTACTAAAAAGCAATAATAAATAATAAATACTAATCAAAAGCTACTCTAAAAAGGTGCGTCTTGAGCCTACTCTTAAAAATATGAACGTTCTCTGCGGCCCTGAGCTCCTCCGGCAGACTGTTCCAGAGACGGGGGCCGTAGTGCTGGAAAGATGCCTCGCCGTGAGTGTGTGTCCTGACTTTGGGGATGGTTAGGAGTCTGCTGCCGGAGGAGCGCAGGGGCCGGGAAGGTTCATAGGATAAAAGCAAATCTGAAAGATAAGAAGGCCCAAGACCATTAAGACATTTAAAAACCATTAAAAGAACTTTAAAATCGATCCTGAAACACACGGGGAGCCAATGCAACGATTTTAAAACCGGTGTAATGTGGTCCCGCCCCCTGGTCTTAGTCAGGACACGTGCGGCCGAGTTTTGAAGTAATTGTAAACCTGAAATGTTCTTTTTGGGAAGACCAGAGAGCAGGGCATTACAGTAGTCAATGCGACTGGTGATAAAAGCATGCATCAGCGTCTCCGTGTTGCCCCGAGAGAGAATGGGGCGGACTCTGGCGATGTTCTTTAAATGATAAAAACCTATTTTTGTGATATTCTTTATGTGAGGAATAAAAGTCATCTCAGAGTCAAAGATTACGCCCAGGTTTCTCACTTGTGATGATGGATTAAAAGAGTGTGATTGGAGTTTCTCTCTCTGGGCCTCAGGACCGATGACTAAAACCTCAGTTTTGTCCTGGTTGAGCTGAAGAAAGTTTTCTGCCACCCAGGATTTCAGGTCTAAAATGCAGTTAAAAAGAGCATCCATTGGCCTGGTGTCATCAGGAGACATGGAGATGTACAGCTGTGTATCATCTGCATAACTGTGTGTGACCCGAGGTACTTAAAAATAACCAATAAAATAACTAAAGTATTAATAAAACCAAAGGACACACACAGGTAAGTTTTGTAAAAGACAGGCAGAGACAGTGCTTTTAAAATATGCAATTAAAAGTTTATTTATAACAGAATTAGGTTTAAAAAGGATGATATTTATTTATAAAAAGTAACATTCAGGTTAAAATGGCCAATATGATAAAAGTAAAGTTCAATTAAAATCTGGCAGCCCCTGGGCCAGAGCCAAACGAAATCTGAAAGCAGACCAGTCTTAAACAGAAACCAAACAAGGATGGCTTGAGAGGGGGTAGCCCCACCCCAAACAAAACAGAAAGTGCTACCCACAAACGCACTAAATAACAAAAATACCAAGTGCAAACAGAAAAATGGGCCAAATCCCCCGCCCAAGCACATCCAAGGGAAACTAAATCTAAAAGGCTAAAAGACCCAGGGACTGCTATACAAGACTGGTGCAGAGCTAAAAGGGTTTCTAAAAGCTACAAAAATGATACAACCCAAAAACGAACTCTAAACAAAACAGTAGCAGGCTAAAATCTGCAATTAAATGGAAACAAACGTTAAACTCAAATGCAATAAAATGTAAACAAAGTGCTAAAACGCTTGTCCCACCTTAAAATTGCGATAAAACGGGGGAAAATAGCCACCACCGGAGTCCTACAAAACAGCTCTAAAACCAGAGAAGTAAATTAAAAACAGATTAAAAATGCTAAAAGCGAGGGAGGGTAAAACACACCTGTCACCAGCCAGCAGCAGTCGAGACTGAGCACCAGGCACGGGGGAATATTTAAAGGGGAGGCCACTTCCTCTATTAGGCAGGAAGCGGCAACTCCTCATTTAGGAAAGAGAGCCCCCTACTGCCCGCTACAATCTGCCCCCAGTTTGTCATCGCCGTCCCGGTGATACCATGGCTAGTCCCAGGGCCTAAAATAAGCGCTCACCATACTACTGGCACTACTGACCCGGGAGGTAGCAGCCCCACCTGACCTAAGAGATGCTGTGGTAGGGAGATGGTACTGGTTCGGGTGCCGACCCGCTGTGGCCCGGGTTGTCCTCCTGGGGCCTTCTGGGAACTGATGCGGAGGCTGCCTTAAGGAACCTCCTGAGGGTTCGGAGACAGGCGGATGATTAGGCTGGAGGGGGGTACCTGCTTGTGAGGGCACAGTGGAAGTGATTGCCTCTCCAAGGGCTGGCCTGGTGACCACGTAGAAATTACCCTCTTCCTCCTCATCCTCCTCCATCTCCATCTCCATCTGGACCTCGGGAGACTGCCTGTTTGGGCTCCGAGGGCAGAGGGGGTCGGGCACAGGTTTTAACATGCCACGATGAACGGTTCTTACCCTCAGAGGGTCTCCCATGGGGGCCACCGAGTAGACTGGTCCCCCAGAACTTGGTGCTTGCACCACCACATGGATTTCTGGGCCCCACACGTCCTGGATCTTCGAGCGGCCCCGTCTGCTGTGGTCCTTGAGGTATACAAACTGTTGCTCTTGTAGATCGGTTGATCTTACCCCAGCATCATGCCGCTCCTTCCGGCGGGCCGCTGCTACTTTTAGCCGTTGTTGTGCCCCATCAAACGCTACCTGTAGTCTCTTCCGGTGCTCCTGAATCCAGTCCTCCACTCTACCCTCACTGGCCTCTGGAACACGGCCAAGGATGAAGTCGATGGGAAGATATGGTTCCTGCGCCTAAACAAAAAAATTAAAGAAAAAAATCAAAAAAAAAAAAAAATGAAAAAAAAAAAAAATATAAAAAAAAAAAATAAAAAAAAAAAAAAACGAAAAAAAAAAAAAAAAAAAAGGCCAGGCTCCTTATTTCAAGTGCACGCGTTTACACGACAACGGAAAATAATGTAGTTCTAGCACTTCTCGACAGTAGTGGGCGTGAAACGCACAGACGACATACGCAACCCAGCCGGTAGATCCACTTACCCCAAAAACATCCTCTCGGGCCGCGCAATGACTGTGAAGAATGCTCAGACATAATTTTGCATTTAACAGTAGCTGCGTGAATAGGACACGGAAATTCAGCTTGGATGGTTTTGTTGGCGAACGTCGTCCGAAGACAGACGAAGCTAGTAAGTTTGTTAAAGTAGCTGGAAGGTGTCAGACTCGGTTACACAGGGTAACTGCTTTGTGGCTTTTTGTAAATTTTCTCCTCTGTGAGATAATCAAGATCTCTTTCTTATATATCTTTTGATCCTTTAACGTTGATTCTTCCTGAAGAGAATTCACCTTTGGTATTTTTGTTCCATAATATAGAAACTTGTACAGGGTTTAGACAAGTGGGAGACCGGTTAGTTTTACTTACTGATGTGTTGTTGCAGTAGTAATCCTGTGCTGTGCAAGTGTTGCAACAAGAATTAGAGCCAATAACTTTATTCACACTTACAGAAACTTGCATGCAATCAGCTAATAAAATGTGGGTATGTGTTATATTCAGGTTACTGATGAAATATCCCATGAAGTATTAAAACAACCAAGAATATATACGTGATCATTGTTAATCTGTTTTTAATCTGTGGTCTTTTACTAGTATCAATCAATCAATCAAAGTTTATTTGTAGAGCGCATTATACCAAGGGCTACACAAAGCGCTTCACAGTCCACATACAAATCATCACATAAACAAACTCAGATCACAATTAATACCATTAAAATCACACAAAGATAAAAACACAATTAAACATTTAAAATCACACAAAAGATTAAAACACAATTAAAACATTTTATTCATCACAAATGATATAACCATTAAAAACTTTCAATAAATACACAAGAAATTAAAATAAATAAATAAATAAATGCACGCAGTGCATTAGAATGCAGATAAAAGCCTTCGTTGTTTGCACAGGAAAACAGGAACTGTCTTTAACTGATTTGGAACTATTGACAGAGAGACGCTCCCTCACATTTTCGGGAGATTGTTCAGTTCTTAGCTGCATGGATCGGAAACGTGCTCCCATGTTGGTTCTCACTCTTGGCACCTGCAGGAGGCCAGTCCTGTGCTCCTCAGAGTCGGCCGGTTCATATGACACCATCATGTCACTGGACGGTGTGTGTGGCGACCTCTGGACAGAGCAGTCGCATTCTCTTGCTGCTCCTCCCTCGCTTGCTGGCTTTTTTATCTCCTTTATTCATTTTTTGTTACATTTTTTTGTTTTTTTTTTTTTTTTTTTTTTTTTTTCCACAAAACAAGGATTACTCTTTTTACAAACTTCAACACAAGACTTGTGGATTTTACCTAACTTACAGCATGTCAGGAGCTTGTTTGAGCTGTGCGTTTTGAAGGTATAGGTGAGGGGAAAAGAACAGAAACTTTGCGGACGGGCTGTTTTCACGCAAAAGGAGCTAAACTTCTTCAAGACCGCATGTTGTGCTTGAAACAGATTTGTGGCTGAACACAAAAATACCAGTGAAGGGAAATGGACAAATGGAAATACGTAAGTTATGATGACGCTATTGCATTTCCAAATCAAACAGTGGCAATGTTGGAACACATTATGGTGCCAAGCCAAACAAGGCCAAGCTCATGATAACAAGGTGTCAGATGCCACAGCAAAAATCTTTAATTACAAGAAAACCCTTTTCCCACTTTTGGAAGATGAATCAGTCAGTTGTCTCTCAGTCCCAGTCTCAGTCTCAGTCAGGTCAAATGCAGCTAGTCGCTCTTATCGGCGATTCGCGATAAGACACGTAAAATGCGTAATTCAAGGTTCACTCAGTACACTTGCCAATGTGGATGGATAAGGCGGCTGGCTCGAGGCTTCTGTCTGAGACCGGCGGGGGTGGAATAAGATTGTTGACTCCACGGGGGGCAGTTGTGTCTATGACACACAAGTGAAAGTTGAAACGGGATTACTTCTCTTATTGTACGACCTTGCTAAAAGGACGCAATATCGTTTCTGTGGCCCATACCAATGTGGACGGAGAAGCAAATGTAATTCAGTGTCTGTATCAGCTAAAATACTTTTCCTAACTCATAAAGATTGTTCACGCTGAGGGACTTGCCTTCATGAGAATTTTTAATCTGTTCTGGATATAGGCATGAGCTTTTTGATGGATAGTCGGCCATCTGAACACTTACGGAGTAAAAGTGTGATGGATAACCTTTCTTTTGCCCTGAGACCTCAGACTGCGCAGCGCGTGCAGCCATCGAAAGGGAGGAAGCCGACTCTAAAAGTTCAGCACCTCACAACCTCGAAGGATCTCAACACTCCCCCACATGAGGATCCTCATCACCCACCACCTCATCAACGGATTCAACACCACCACCACCTCGAAGGATCTCAACACCACCACACCTCGATGGATTTCAACACCACCACCACCTCGAAGGATCTCTAACCCATCACGCTCAAAGGTTCTCATACACCTCACGGTCATCAGAAGCAGCTGCCTCATCACAGTAGAGAACCTGCAGCACGACCTCACCACCACCAACATCTTCATCCCCCTGCCTGCTCAAAGCCAGCACGCCTTCTTTTCTCAGCGCCTCTGAAGGCCCCCTTCATCACCAGGTTACAGCGACAGGCTGTGCTGGGGTTTCCTCAACACCGGCCCCTCCATCAAAGACTCCTCGCCTCCTCCATGGACCTGTCTTGGTCCCCCCTGCACGTCCACTCCATCAAGGAGAATGGGTACACGTCTTGTTTTTTCATCCCCGCCTTCACTGTTAGGTGGAGGGACATACCTGAACACTCTGCAGGCTAATAAAAATCGGCGATGATGACTATTCCGCTCTACACCCATATTAGCTAGATCTAGAGTTCTGTCCATACAGCTAACCATCCATATGTACCTCCAAAACCACCTAGGTTTCCAATTCTACTACAAAAACCACCTCAGCCAGTCCTCCCTAACCTATACATTCCACCCCATTCCCCATCGTTCAACACAAAACTCGCATCAGCCCCCGAGCCCTAATCCATCACCAAAAACCCCTCCACTCCCAGCCCCTCGTTTCAACACCCAAAAGCCACACCTCTCCATCTACCTCCCCGCCTTCCCTTCCCCCCTCTTTTCTCTAAACACTAGGATGCACAGGGTCTCTGCTTCGCAAGCCACTGGCAGTCTTGTTAGAGAGAGACGGCTGGGGCCCTGTCATGAAGACACTGTCAATTCTTAGTGATAACACAAGAATACATGACAGAAGACATCTGGTTTTAATAAGTCTAATATGGAAATCTTAATCTGTTCCGTGTAAGAATCAGCGACCTCAACGCTGATACTGAAACTTTGAAACTTGCTACGCTAATGTCAGATCTCTTTGTAACAAGTTTTTTTTAATCAAAATTTTAATTGTTCTCATAATCTTGATCTTATGTTATGGCTGCAACTTGGGTCTTGACCAAAATTCCAGGAAATGCAGTTTTAATTGATAGCATGCACCACAAAAATTTCAAGGTGTGAATCTGAAATACGGGAAAACAAATTAAGGGAGGAGGCTTAGCTGCCTTTTGCTGAGGACAACCCCTTATTGTCTCCATAGAATGGTCCCTTGGGAAGTTTTCGTCTGTGTGAATATGTGTCTTTTTAAATTACAACAAAAAACAAATCTCCTCCCAATTACTTTTCGTTTGATGTCCTATACAAGCCACCGCAGTCATTGTCACAGGTTTTTATTGATAATTTTTACCTGAAGTTGCTTTCAGTTGTATGCACAGATTTTGATAGTTTGTTATTTCAGAGTGATTTTAATATTCATGTGGATAATGTTGATGACAGAAATGCAAATGAGCTGAGTTCTGTACTTGAATCCTTTGATCTCACTAGCATCAGTAAGTGGCCCCACCCACAGCAGAGGCACATCTAGATCTGTTAGTCTTCTGTAGGGGGTGAATATTTCAAATGTGAAACGTGGTCGATGTTGCTCTTTCGGATCATTTCTGTGTTTTTTTTGACATGTGTTTCACTAACAAACACCAGTGGACTCTGCAACTGTACGGAAGAAGACACCTAAAATGAAATACGAGTGAACTATTTATGGGAATGATAAACTTTGAGAATGCATCGTATTTACTGTAGCCATGAATGTTTAACTCTGTCACCTCTAGTGTTTTGAAAGTTCTGGATTTTACCGTTGCCCTGTGAAGGGTAAAAATAGTGAAAAATAAGCAGCACGCGCCGTGGGCCTAAGCAGGGACTCGGGTCAGGGCACAAAAGAGAAAGTGCGGAGGGCGAGCGGATGTGCGCAAGTCCAACCTCCAGGTTGATTACGAGATCTTCAAAGATAAGTTGTGCGAGTTTAACCGGGTGCTACGTAGTACGAGGAGAAAAGGTATGTTTTCTGAAATGATTGAAGGCTGCGCAACAATCTGCGTGTTCTGTTTTACAGTTATAGATTAACATACCCCCGGTTTCAAATGCTTTAGAGCTTACTTCCAAACGTAAATGCATGGAAGTTTGCTATTTTTTTCAATGACAAGGTTTTCTAAGGCCTCAAAAAGCATTGTGGGGGGGGGGGCTCCGAATCCACAGATAAACATCCACAAGCCAGATAGGGCTCTCTGAGCTAACTCACTTTGCACCTGTAAATGATAAAAAACGTCCAAGAGAAATCTCCAGTTGAGCTCCTCACATGCGCTTGGATGTACTAACCACTAGATTTCTGAAGTCTGTTCTGAGCTGTCTGTTCCTTCACTCACCACAGATAGTTAAACATGTCCTTCATTCTGGAATTTTCCCAATGGCCTGAAAACTGCAGTCATCAGGGCCCTGCTAAAAAAGGAGCTGTCTCGATGCTACGGTACTTTACAAACTATCGTCCTCTCAAATTTGCCATTTATGGGAAAGTCCTGAAATAAGGTGTCTTCCTACAGCTACTAGATTTCTTATAATCAACAACTCATTTTGAATGTTTCAGTCCGGGCTTGAGACCCCATTCCACAGCACTGAGACTGCTCTCGTCCAGGTTACAACCGATATGGCTGAACACTGACGAGGCAAAGTCTCATCGTTATTTGTTAGATCTAAAGTGATGCCTTTGACACGTCGCCATGTGATCTCTTACAGAGATTAGAGGACTGGGTTGGAGTCGCTGGCACCGCCTAAGTGTTTAGGTCTTCCTTGAGGTCAGGAAGTACTTTGTGGAGATTGTGGAAACTGGGTCTCAGATCATATGGCCCTGACCTGTGGGTCCACATGGGTCGATTGGAACCTCTTATGTTCATCTCTACATGCTGCAGTTAGGTCAGTTAATACGCTGAAACAAGTTCTATCAATACTATGCAGACGACACTGATCTATGTCTCATGACTTCAGGAGAACATGGACCAGTGGACTCACTCCTTCACTGTATCCAACAGATCAGTGAGTGGATGCAAAACAACTTCTTAGCTAAACGCAGACAAAACTGAAAATGATTGTCTTTGGTCCCCAGAAACAAAGAGAGAGCGTATCTGTCACCTACAGTCTCTCTCCCTAAACCTTCAAACAAGGTCAGAAATCTAGGGGTAATACTGGACTCAGACTTAAATTTTAATAGCCCACATCAAATCAGTAACATCAGCAGCTTTTTACCATCTAAAAAACATTGCCAGGATCAAAAAACATAGTGTCTAAAGCAGATTGGAGATTCTTATCCATGCATTTGTCTCCAGTAGGTTAGACTACTGCAATGGCTGCTCACACAGGTCTGTCCAAACAGGCTGTTTTAAAACAGCTGCCAGTACATTCAAAATGCAGCAGCTCGAGTCCTGGACTAGAACCAGGAAGTACGACACATATTAGTCCGGTCCTCAGGTCTCTGCTCTGGCTTCCTGTGGTCTCAAGGAATAGACTTTTAAAACAGCTCTGCTTGTGTACAAGTCTCTCCATGGCCTCGCACCAAAATATATTAGTGACTTGTTGAGTCCCATTATGAACCAAGCCCGGACTTGAGGAGCACAGGACTGGGACTCCTGTTAGTGCCCAGAGTCAGCAATAAACAATGGGGAGGCTTGCTTTCAGATTCATGCTAGCTATAAATTCTGGAACAGGTTCTTCCTGGAGAATGTGAGACAGGCTCTCTCTCTGACAATGTTTAAAACCAGGTTTAAAGACACGTTCTGTTTAGCTGGCATACAAACTGAGGGATTTTATATTTGTATCTTTCTTTTTAATGTTTCTGTGAGTTAATTATGATTTTATTGCTTTCGTGTTCTTGTTCAGCACTTTGATTTCTTGTGTAGTGAATTTGTGCTAGAATAAAACTGGCCTTGCCTTGCCTATGAGATGCTTGCCTAATGTTATTTTGGTGCAAGGCCAAACATGGGAGTGACATGTGCTGAGCTGTTTAAAATCTATGCTCTGAGCCACAGGAACGCAGTGCAGAGAAACGGAGGACCGGACTTATATTGGTCTTCTTCCTGGTTCCTGTCAGGACTTAGCGGTTGCATTTTGGATGTACTGCAGCTGCTTACAGGTCTGTTTGGACAGCATGTTAAGCAGGCCATTGCAGTAGTTAGCCTGCTGGAGACTAAATGCAATGGACAAGAAATCTCAAGTCTGCTTTAGACAGATATTTCTAACTTTGGCAATGTTCTTTCAGTTGGTAAAAAGCTGTTGAATGTTATTGATTTTATGGGGCTATTGATATTTAGGTATGGTCGTATTACCCCAAATTCTGACCTGGTCTGAAGGAATTAGGGAGAGTAGGACTGAAGTGACAAATGGACGACCTATCTTTGTTTCGGGGGACCAAAGACAATGATTCGGTCTGTCTGCATTTAGCGGAAGGAAATTATTTTGCATCAGTCACTGAATCTGTTGGATACAGTGAAGAGCTATATCAGAGGTCCATGTTATCCGCAGTCAGTGAGACATAGATCTGTGTGTCGTCGGCGTAATTGTGGTAGGACACTTTGTTTCTTTGTATTTAACTGACCTAACTGCAGCATGTAGAGAATAAATAGGAGAAGGTCCCAGGTTCGACCCACTGTGGGTATCCACAGGTCTGGGCCTCATGATCCGAGACGCTGTCTCCAATCTCCTACAAAGTCTTACTTTCCTCCAGGTAAGACCTAATCAGTCTTGGGCTGTGACAGTGTTACAATCCCGTCTTCCAGTTCTCTGCATGAGGATATCATGGTCGACAGTGTTCGAAACGGGCACTAAAATCTAAACAGACTAAAACTGTGACTTTACCTGCATCTGTGTGAAGTCGAATGCGTTTGTACCTTCACTTGTAGCGGTTCAGTGCCTGTTGGTGAGGTCTAAACCAGACTGGAACTATCAAAAGACTTATTCTTTGTTTAAAAAATTCAGTAAGTTGTTGGGAGGCCACTTTTTCAAGAATTTTTCCAGATGGTTGGCAGATTCGATATGGGGCGATAATTTGAAGTCCCGCCAGGATCCAGACTGCTCTTTTTTAGGAGAGGTCTTATGTGCTGTTTTTATCTCGGGCCATAGGAAAAGTCCTGACGTCAGAGACATGTTTTAATATTTGGTGTGTCAGTGAAGGTAACAAATGCTCAGGACGGATTCAGAAATTTAGTGGGCATTATATCCAGGTACATTTGGAGGAGCTCAGACTCATGATTATCTTTTGCTATTTCGTATCCACAGGTGCAAGTGAGTTAGCTCAAAAAGCTTCTCTCGGCTGTGCATTGTTATACGTGCTGTGAGGTGATAGTGTTTTGATCCCCTTGTACTTTGTATCGAAAATACTGTGCGCACTCATTACACCTAGATTTAGAGGTTAAATTATAGGGGCAAATTTACAGGGGGGGTTCGTTAATCTACCAACTGTTGAAAACATAACACGAAAATTGTTACTGCAACCTCCAATTAATGTCAGAAAAAAATTATTTTCTCTTGTTTACGTAGAACACGTTAAATTCAACCAAAATCCATCTTTAAAGGATTTCATAATCGCCCTGGAACATTGGATTTTCGCCCATCGTTCGGCCCTCGGCACTTTGTTCTGTGCCTGGACCGAGTTGCCTTGTTTTATAAATCCATGGGCCTTTTTCCTACTGGTACGGTTTTAACCGTATGAGCAAATGGCGTCCAGAAACAGTCTAGAACATGGTGGTGACAGAGTTATACAATAATCAACAGTAGAAGCATGGAGTTTTCTCAAAATTTAGCTTCCCATGAACAGTTCACTGGTGTTTTCTTGTATGTGTATTCTTCGAACAATTGTAAATTCAGCGGATGGTGGATTGCATAGCAAAACACATGTCAAAAATACACAGAAATGATCGACAAGCAACATCAACTAATTAACATTGGATACATTATACCCCCTTGTAATTTAGCAGCGTCAAGAGATTTTATGTGCCTGCTGTGGGTGGGGCCACTGAGTGCTGAATGAAACCAAAGTACTCAAATACAGAGCCAGCTCCGTTTGCCATTCTGTCATCAACATTATCAACATGTACATTAAATACTGTAATAACTAAACTATCAAAATCTGTGCACACGAATGAAGTAGTTCAGTAAAAATGGTCAATAAAAATCGCCACATGACTGTGGTGGCCTGTACAGGACAATGAAAAAGAGTAGAAGATTGCTTTTGTTCCATTTAAAAGAAAGATACTCAAACGATGAAAAATTTCCAAGGGGCATTTATGGGAGACAATGTGCTCTCTAAAAACTGCAGCTATGCCTCCACCCTTTTGTTTTCGTTATTTCGGATTCGAATGTTAATTGGGTGGTGTTGTTCTATTAGAACCGCTATTTCCTGTATTTGTGGTCTAGCATTTCCTTGTATTTTGGTCCAGCAATTGTTTCAGCCATAAGAATAAAATTGGCTGACACATGGCTGGACCCATAATACAGGAAATGCTGTGTTCCCCCCCCCCCCCCCCCTCGCCCAAAATACAGGAAATTGACAGGTTCTAATAGAAGCAACAACCCAATTTTAAATTCGAATCGAAATACGAGCGAAAACAAAAGGGGGGGAGCATCGCTGCAGTTTTTAGAGAGCACTTGTCTCCCATCGAATGCCCTTGGAAATTTTTCATCCGTGTTGAGTATATTTCTTTTAAATGAACAAAAGCAATCTTCTACTCTTTTCATTAGTCCTGTACAGGCACACAGTCATGTTGCGATTTTATTTGACCATTTTACTGAAACTATTTCATTCGTCGTGCACAGATTTTGATAGTTTTTGTTATTACAGTGATTTTAATGTAACATGTTGATATTTGTTGATGTCAGAATGCAATGGAGCTGGCTTCTGAAATTTGAGACCTTTGGTTTCAGTTCAGCACGTAATGGCCCACCCACGCTGGGGGCACACTCTTGTCCTGCTAATTACAAAGGGGGTAATGTATCAAATGTTAATGTAGTTGATGTTGCTTTTGTCAGATCATTTCGGTGCGATTTTTTGACATGTGTTTTGCTAGCAAACCACCAGCGGAATTTACAATTGTTGCGAGAGACACATTCATGAAAACATCGTGAACCTGTTCATGGGAATGTAAATTTGAGAACTCATGTCTACGTTGATGAATTGTTTTAACTCTGTCTTCCACAGTGTTCTGACTGTTCTGGACGCCATTGCTCCTGTGACGTTTATTAAAACAGTTTACTGTAGGGAAACAAGGCCCATGGACTAAGGCGACTCGGTCCAGGGCACAGACGCAAGAGTGCCTGGTGGGTACCCGTCCGGAAGTGCGAATGTCCTCCAATTTCCAGGGGATTATGAAATCTTTAAAGTATGAGTTGGGTGTGAATTTAACCGGGTTATACGTTTGAACAAGAGAAATGTATTATTTCTGACATTATTGGAGGTTGCAGTTAACAATTTTTCGTTGTTTTGTGTTATGTTTCAACAGTTGGTAGGATGTAACGAACCCCCCTGTATAGTTGCCCCTAGGAATTTTCCTCTAAATCTAGTGAATGTGTTTCGCAAGTTTTTCGATGACAAAGTACAAGGAATCAAAAACACTATCACCTCACAGCAGTATAACAATGCAACAGCCAGAAGAAGCTTTTGGAGCTCTAATCTCATTTGACTGTGGATACTGAATACTGTCAAAAGATAATCATGAGTCTTAGCTCTCCACATGTAGCCTGGATATATTTGCCCTCTAAAATTTCTGAGTCGTCCTGAGCGTTTGTTACTTCTCTGACATCAAAAGTAGTTAAACATGTTCTGTCGTCTGGAACATTCTATGGCCCAAAAACAGCAGTATATGGACCTCTCCTAAAAAAGAGCATTCTGGATCTGCGGGATTCAAAATTATCGCCCCTTATCGAATCTGCCATTCTGGAAAAATTCTTGAAAAAGTGGTTCCTCCCAACTCCTTCACTGAATTTTGTAACAATGAATATTCTTTTGATTATGTTCCAGTCTGGGTTTAGACCTCACACAGCACTGAGAGCTCTAGTGAATGGGGGGGGGGAGAACAATACGACATTCGACTTCTCACTGATGCAGGTAAGTCACAGTTTTGGTCATGTTAGTTTCTTAGTGCCGGCGTTCGACACTGTCGACAATGTGATCCTCTGCAGAGACTGGAGGACTGGGTTGGTATCAGGGCACAGCCCCTAGGATGGTTTACGGTTCTTACTGGATGGATTAGGAAGTACTTTGTGGAAGATTGGAGACTGCGTCTCGGATCATGTGGGCCCTGACCTGTGGAGTACCACAGGGGTCGATCCTGGGACCTCTCCTATTTAATCTCTACATGCTGCGTTATGTCAGTTAATACAAAGAATACAAAGTTGTCCTACCACAAATTGCCGACGACATCAGATCTATGTTCAATGACTGCAGGAGAACTTGGACCATGGATTTGTCTTCACTGTATCCAATCAGTTCTGTGACTGGATGGCAAAAAATTTTCCTTCAGCTAAATGCAGATCAAGGGAGCCGAATTCATTGTCTTTGGTCCCCTGAAAACAGAGAGGGCTCATTGTCAACTTCAGGCTCTCTCCCTACTTCCATCAGACAAGGTCAGGAAATTGGGGTATTACGGATCAGGACCTAAATATCAATAGCTCATAAATTCAAATAACTATCAACAGCTTTTGTACCATTGAAGAACTTGCCAAAGTTGAATAGAGTGGTCTTAAGCAGACTTGGAGATTCTTGGCCATGCATGTTGCCAGCAGGCTTAGGACTATAGCGAAATGGCCTGATTACAGGTCTGTCCAAACAGACCTGTATGCAGCTGCAAGTACATCCTAAATGCAGCAGCTAGAGTCCTGACAGGGAACCAGGGAATGATGACCATATTAGTCCGGTACCTCAGGTTCGCTGCAACTGGCTTCCTGTGGCTCAGAGAATAGATTTTATAATCAGCTTCATGCGTGGTGTCAACAAGTCTCTCCATGGCCTTGCAACCAAAATTCATTAGGCCAAGGCAAGGCAAGGCAAGCAAGGCAAGTTTATTTATATAGGCACAATTCATACACAAGCAATGCAAAAGTGTCTAGAACAAAACAAGAAAGCATTAAAATGCATAAATAATCACAGAAACAGTAAATAGAAAGATACAATCATAAAATCCCTCAGTGTGTATGCCAGCTAAACAGAACTGTCTTTAACCTGGTTTTTAACATTGTCAGACGGAGGAGGCCTGTCTCACATTCCAGGAAGACTGTTCAGATTTTCGCAGCTTGAATCTGAAAAGCTAGCCTCCCATGTTTTGTTCTGACTCTGGGCACTAACTGGAGTCCAGTCCTGTGCTCTCTCAGAGTCCGGGTGGTCATATGGATAAACATGTCAACTATTTATTTTGGCGTGTTATCTGTTGCAGTGCGAGCCATGGAGCGACTTTGTACAAAGCAGAGCTGTTTTAAAGTCGTATTCTCTGAGGCCACAGGAAGCAGTGCAGAGACCTGGGACCGGATAAGATTGGTGTACTTCAGGGTTCTAGTCAGGACTCGAGCTGCTGCATTTGAATGTACGTGCAGCTGGTTTACAGCCTGTTTGGAAAAGACCTGTGAGCAGGCCATTGCAGTAGTCTAACCATACTGGAGACAAATGCATGGATAAGAATCTCCAAGTTCTGCTTTAGACACTATGTTTTTGATCCTGGCAATGTTTTTTAGATGGTAAAAAGCTGCTGATGTTAACTGATTTGATGTGGCTATTAAAATTTTAAGTCTGAGTCCAGTATTACCCCTAGATTTCTGACCTTGTTTGAAGGTTTTTAGGGAGAGAGACTGTAGGTGACAGATGACGCTCTCTCTTTGTTTCTGGGGACCAAAAGACAATCATTTCAGTTTTGTCTGCGTTTAGCTGAAGGAAGTTGTTTTGCATCCACGCACTGATCTGTTGGATACAGTGAAGGAGTGAGTCCATGGTCCATGTTCTCCTGCAGTCAGTGAGACATAGATCTGAGTGTCGTCTGCCATAGTTTATGATAGGAAACTTTGTTTCTGCGTATTAAAACTGACCTAAACGGCAGCATGTAGTGAGATTGAACAGAAGAGGTCCCCAGGATCGACCCCTGTGGACTCCACTGGGTCAGGGCCATATGATCTGAGACACAGTTACCAATCTCCACAAAGTACTTCCTGTCCTCAAGGTAAGACCTAAACCAACTTAGGGCGGTGCCAGCGACTCAACCCAGTCGCTCTAATCTCTGTAAGAGGATCTCATGGTCGACGGTGTCAAAGGCAGCACTTAGATCTATAACAAGATTTATGGATTGAGACTTTGCCTGCGTCAGTGTTCAGACGGATATCGTTTGTAACTTGACAAGAGCAGTCTCAGTGCGGTGGTGGGGTCTAAAAGCCGGATCTGAAACATATCAAATGAGTTGTTGATTATAAGAAATTCAGTAAGCTGTAGGTAGAGCAACTTTTTCAGGACTTTTCCCCATAAATGGCAGATTTGAGATGTGGGGAACGTTAGTTGTTAAGTACCGTGTGTAGCAATCGAGACTGCTCTTTTTTAGCAGGGGCCTGATGACTGCAGTTTTCAGGGCCTTTGGGAATGTATTCCAGAATGAAGGGACATGTTTTACTATCTGTGTGAGTGAAGGTTAACAGACTGCTCAGAACAGACTTCAGAAATCTAGTGGGTATGTACATCCAAGCTGCAGGAAACCACATCTGCATGTGGAGGAGCTCCAAACTGGAGATTATCTCTTGGACAGTTTTATCATTTACAGGTGCAAAGTGAGTTAGCTCAGAGAGCCTTTTGGCTGTTGGATGGTTATCTGTGGATTGGAGACAATGGCGTTTTTGGATGCCTTGAACCTTGTCATTGAAAAAATTGCAAACTCATTGCATTTACGTTTGGAAGTAAGCTCTAATGGCATTTGAACAGGGGGGTTTGTTAATCTAGGAATCGGTCCCTCAAGAAGATTACAGTAACATGCCTGATATAGACCATCAAGCAGTGGATTTTTTGAAGTTATTTTTGTAAAGTGATTCCAATATTCCCTATCTTCCCAATCCAGACTGCGACAACCTAGAGTAATGCCCCCGCACCCTGGCAACAGATAAAGCGGAGAAAAATGGATGGTTGGATGGATTCCCATATTTGCATGAGTTGTGACAGTAATTTATTGATGTGATGGTTCTTTTCTAGACACAGTGCCAGTTTGAAATGACATAAAAACAGAATAACAAAATAACAACATAACAACGTGTGGGTACAGACCCCTCCCTCTGCCCGTCCTGGATAAGTGCATAAATGGAGCTTTTTTTTCCCTACTCCACCTCATTCCAATTCTCCGCTTTGAGCATTTTTCCACAGCCACATAACAAAGGTGTTTATTGCCAAGTGGCCTGCAGACCCTGGAGACCGCGCGGAGCTTGTCTGGAATAGAATTTTTTTTTACGTCATAACAGAGAGACGCAACAGATTCAGGTTGGCCTTAGCTTTGCCCAAATATGAAGTCATATGTTTGGTGAGCTATGGCCATCTGGCTGGGCTGGGGTCTGTCTACAAACTGTCACTTTAACTTAGCATTTGCCCTCACCCTTTTAAATCATAATAAAATAAGGGGAGAAAATATGGCAAAGTTACATTTACTACGGTTTCATTTTCTTTTTTTACTAGGTCATTTTGTAATCACGGTGTTGCATATGGGAGAAGTTTGTTCCGAAGTTTCCTCCCACTGTCTGTTGGTCGTTTTTTGGGGATAGTCCAGCTGTGATACATTAGAGACGTGTACAGTGTTGTGCAAAATCTGTGTCAGAGTGTATTGGGTTTTCCCCTTGTTAAAACCTGCCCCACCATAAAAGGGGTACTAAGGAGTTTGTCTCCTTTGTTGTTTGGGTTTAAAGTACTTTCAGTGAGTCGCTTGTCATTCAGTGTCACTTAAGTGCCCGCTCTCATCCCTGCGTGTTGCAGTTTTTTCTTTTTTTTTTGGGTAAACTTTTAAAGCCCCAAAAGTACTGAGAAAAAAAGCTAATTTTGTTTTGGCTTGGTTGAAATGTTATGCTATTTTATTTGGTCTCCTTTGGGGAAACAAGTTGGATGTCCACACAGAGAGAGAGAGAGAGAGAGAGAGAGAGAGAGAGAGAGAGAGAGAGAGAGAGAGAGAGAGAGAGAGAGAGAGAGAGAGAGAGAGAACCTTGGTCTGATGGTTTTGTTAAGTCCTCTGAGATGACTTCTGTTGTGATTTAGTGCTATACAAGAATAAATTGTATTGTAAATTGTATTGCATGACAATACATTTAATTCATTCACCTGTTGGTTATTAGATGAATATTCTGTCAACTTTGAGCATTGTGTAATATTAAAATCCAGGGTCTTACCTTTGAAACAATATGCTCCATGTTTGTCAGTGTGGTCAGGGTAGCCAGTTTGGTTTTCATACTTGTAGAGTGTGCGCACCCCCAGCAGGCCACGTCCACACTGGGGCCTGGGGACGTTGATGGGGTATCGGACACTGCCATCAGAGAGCCAGCCGTTGTCACAGCGGTTTAACCCCGCCCTCCAGGCTGCAAACAACTGACCAGGGGAGGCCAGCACCATGTTGTGTTTCTCACATTCAGCCTTTGCCTGGTCTAACGTGAGCTTCTCTTTGATTGGTGGATAGATGACTTCACCTTAAGACAGATACAGTGCATAATAAACAAAAAGATCATGCATAGTCAGGGAGATTAACTAAACATTTTAGTTGTAAATAATTGTTGTTGGAATTTTTACAGAAAAGAAAATGCCTGTTACCTTGAAGTTGGTCTATGAAGCAGAACACATCATATTTCTCTGAAGGGTCTCGAACCCCGTATGTTCTCACGCCTGGTTTACCCATTAGGTCACCTGCACAGCCGGGTCGCGGGACTTTGATTGGGTATCTGCAAAACATGCACCAGTTACACACCGTTTACTCCACTTCATCTGAAACATGCAAGTCAAACTCAGGCCCGTGGGCCAAATCCAGGCCGCAAGATCATTTTTAGTGGCCCCTGAAATGGCTCTCAATGATCATTATTACAGTTACTTGCAGCATTAATGGTAATGGCATACTATGGCCTGTTATACTTAGATTTAAAGCTTATTTCCATATTATAAAACGTTAAATAACATGTAATTAGAAGTTAAGTTAGGCCAAAGATTTATTTTGTTATATTTAACTATGAATCCTCAATTACATCTTTTATTGATATTTGGACTAGTTGTGATTTAATCCAAACATACAAGGAAATAATATCCAAACTCCAACCAGTTCCTATGTTTTCAAACTTGGCCCCGGACCAAAATGAGTTCGACACCCCAGAAAGTGGCCGATCACAGACCTCACAGTTTGGTCCGCCAGCCAGCCAGCATCGCACTGGTCCAAGCCATCCTCGTACGCGGCAGCCAGCTGTTCAGGTGAGGCAATAGAAGCCCCGGCTGTGAGGCAGGCTTCCACGGCTTTCGGAAAATCCAGAGAGTAGCGACTGGTTTTAGCTCGGTAATGGAAAACAACACCTGCAAGAGTTGTAAAAATCAATTAGCCACAGTCTTTAACAAATTTCACGATCATCTTCACGACAACAGATTGTTAATGCATTGATTCTGCCAAGTGGCACTAAAAGACCTCATTTGTAGCCTACAGCCCTGTTTCCGCAAACTTTTCCATCAAATAGCACATGGTGATGATGCAGGACACTCGACATTTAACGACTTTTGTGGAATTTATCAACATTTATGGACATTGGTGTTTGAAATGTTTGATTCTCTGATCTGTGTTGGCAAATTCAAAGGTTTTGTAAAGTCCCCTGAAATATCTGCTGTTGTGATTTAGGGCTATACTGGAATACACTGAATTGAATTGAATAACACCAGCTTAAACTGATACAAAAGCCTTTATTAACAATACAAAGTCATTTTCAAGTACAAAAAGTCTTTCTAATCTTCCATCCATCCATCTTCTTCCCCTTAATCCATTTCTGTGTCGGTGGGTGACAGTCAGAGCTGTACCCAATCCACAGAGCACCAGCCCCTCACTGATCCTCCAGGAGGTGGTAAGTCCACAGGAGGCTTCAGGCAAAATAGGGTTAAGTGTATTGCCCAAGGACACACCAACAGCAGACAGTGGGAGTCGGTGGAGAAGGTGGAATCGAACCCTTCTCCACAAAGGCCAATGCTCTACCAACTCGGCCCCTCTTTCTTTCTAATCTTTTCATATACTTTTCCTTAGCTCGATTTCCTAGCTTAGATTGTGATTGGGCCATATTTGGGTTCCTGGATATGGAATAATATATGTAGAAATATATACTTTTTTACAAACACACAACTTTTGGATCTACTCATTACAGATTTTTGCAATAACATTGGGCGTTGTTTTAATAATACAATTTGTGGTATATATATATTCCCAGAATCCTGAAACTATCAAAACTCCCAGAGCAATCCCATTCAAACCAATGGGATTCTGTAAAGATTTTTTTTTTCTTTCTTTTATTTAAAGTACATATTAGATCCTTGCACTTTTAGCTTGACCAAAAATATTGACAGTGGATCTAGGCCCAGTGGCTGAAGAACACTGGCCTACAGAAGCACAAAACTGTTATTTCAGCAATATTCTGCTTTTGTACATAGTTGTGCTGTTCGGTAATTAGCTCCTCGATCCTCTCGTGGCTGGGTGTATCGTGCAGTATCCGAGGAGCGAGGATATCCTGGCAGAGTTCGAGGAGGATGTGAATAGGACTGAGTGTGAAATGACCAGTTGTGTGTTTTTCATAGGAGAGGTCTTTGTCTGGAGACCACAAAGCGCCTCCGTTCAGTATAAATGTGGAATCTGTAAATGTCTCAGGCCAAGGGTCGATGCAGTTTATATTGTGCCACAGTCTCTCTCTATTACTCCGCTGTATTATTCCTTGAATGGACATGAGCGAAAGAATCGATAATATATGGAGCTTTGTCTGAGCAGCAATGGCTCTACTCCATCAGAAGGGGGCGCTGCACTAAATGTGTCTCAGTGGTTTGTCAGATTCAATTCTATTCTTATAATACTTTACAATGCAGGACTGTGTGCTGTAAAGACAATAAGGAGATTTTACAGTATTTTTCTCACTTACTCACTAAATCCAGTTAAAAGCAGGGAAGCCTACATTTTGTTTGTCCCTCCAGAAAGAGCCTTAGTAATATTAATTAAGTAAGCAACCATTTTTATATATATAGCGATGTCACAGACCAAGGTCAACGAAAGCGCTTTACAATTCTTTTTGTATTTCCATTCTCTCCATATATGGTGATAACAGAATTTAATTTAATTTAATTCCATTTATTCTAGCATAGCCCTAAATAAAAACAGCAGTTATCTTGGAAGAGCTTCACACAACTGTTGAATCAGACCGTTCAAACACAAGAAATAACAACTTAAACAACTTAAAACACATTGGTATTGGTTCATAAGGGGCAGATGACCAATGTCTATAAATGTCCAGAAGCGAGACGCCGAACACACTGGCGCATCGAAGCCTCTATCATCACCATCCATTCACTCACTCATTACATTAAGACCTATTGTATATGTTTTTAGTGGTAGGGAAAACTGGAGCACCCGGAGGAAACCTACACAGATACAGGAAGAACATGCAAACTCATACAGAAAGGCCTGGAGGTGGAATCAAACGACCATGCACTTACTGTATTTATATAGCGCATTTTACAGACCAAGGTCACCCAAAGCGCTTTACAATGTTCAGAGTTCAGATATTTTTCCAATCATTCCACACACGGTGATGACGGAAGCGAGTCGCCGAACACACTGGATCATCAGCCCCCAATCAACACCATCCATTCACTCTCTCATTTACATTCAAACCAATTGTACATGTCTTTAGTGGTAGGGGAAACCGGAGCACCCGGAGGAAACCTACTCAGACATGGGGAGAACATGCAAACTCCGCTCACAAAGGCCCTGTTCTGACCAGGATTCGAACCCAGGACCTTTTTACAGAGAAGCGAGAGTGCTATCCACTCAGCCACCGTGCCGCCAATGTATGTTATACAAAGGGACAGGTTAAGAAGAAATAATAATAATTCTTTTTAAAAAAGCTCAAATAAACAGTTTTGTGTTGGCAGTTTTGAACAGGTCTGAGTTCCTGATGTGGGAGTGAGTTCCAGAGAGTGGGGGCAACTACAGCAAAGGCCCTGTCCTGCTCGGTCTTGTAAAATTAAAATGTTGACCTCAACTCTGCCTTGATTCCATTAGAAAACATGTCATCTTTCATAATATACATTTTGAACTGATTGGCTGAGAAAGGATGGTCTTCTTCTATATTTCACTCTTTTCTATCTGGAAAAGCTAAAAAATTTTACCCATTTCAAATCATCTCTGTAAATCCATTTGTAAGTATGTGAGCTCAAAGGGTAAAAGGAGGTTCTTCAAAGCAACAAACTGTGTGTTTCGTGTGATGATTGGATTGAGGCCAAACAGTTCAGTGGCATGCTGTTATTGTCACTTACACGGCAGTTGAAAACACTGTATTATTATATTTACAACCAGCAGGCAATAATTACAGATGTGGGAGAAGTTTGTGCTAGAATTTGAGCATATTTTTCCACATGTCCCTAAAATGACGGGCAAAAAACATGATCGTCAACAGTGTAAAAATCGCAAACATGACAAAACACTCAGTGAGCTGTAACTTCTGATGTGTAAACAGGCACATATTTGTATATATGTAGACCACGGCAACTTTATAACACCATAACATTTTAACACGGGCTGTACAGTGCAGTAAACGGGATTCTTTTTTTCCCCACAAAAGAAATGTAGCCGAGGAAATGGCTCCGAAGTGACTCTGATCCATACTATTTAAGTTTACAAACTTCAGTGCTTATTTACCACAGGGTACTACATTGTTAATCAACTCAAGCGCCCAGTTCAGTGTAAATAAAGCTGGGGTACCTAACTTTCAGGCAACAAAGGATTGAGCGATGTAATGAACTCCACGTCACTCGTTCATAGCTCTCAAAACAGTTTGGTTCTATCACTAATTTTCACGGGCATGGACTGTAATTGCCGCACTATAAGCTGCAAATTTTGCTATATTTCTTTGAAGCCTGTGGCCTATGAAGAGAATCAGTGTTTTTTTATTATTATTATTTTGGCAGAGTTGGCAGAGTTTATGGACTTAATTTTGACTCCAACAAGTTATATTAGTTATAGAACTTTTGTTTGTAGTAAATATATTGGTAAATAAGTCTTGGTTAGCTAACAGTTAAGGTAAGCACTGCGCGAGTGAATCAGACGTTATAGTGTTATTTACCAAACTTTGTCCATCACACGTCAACAGTGCGTTAAAAAATACCTCATAAGTAAATCATGTCATATCCAGTCAGAAGAGTCGTCTTTCAGCTTTTCTACAAATATGAAAAGAAAACCTGTGGCTTATATTCAAGTGCGGCTTATATGTGGACCAAATGTACTTTCTTTTCAAATGTAGCTGGTGTACTTTGTATAGTCCAGCAAGTAATGTACTTTTGGCATGTGTCACATCTTTCAGACAGAAAACTCAGTCTGTAAACAGTTATCAGCCCACAGAGTCAAATAGTGACTCTAAAGGAATCTTTCTTACAAATATGAAAAAAAAACATGTTCACAGTTTACTTCACTTTACAATAATAACAAACCGAAACGAGAACACACAAAACAAGGTAGATTGCTGTAAAGGCATCTTAATATCTTCTTCAGCTCAACTATGAACCTATTGTATCCTTTAACAACACAATAATAAACATAATCTTTAAAAATATACAAGCCGCAGGGGTTCACAGTTATGCTTGTTATGGATCGAATAAGTAAGAAACTTCACTAATGACTTACTATCCTAATATTCTTGCATATCTCGCAATTGGTACATTAACATGTACGTCTGCCAACATTAAAAGCTGAGCATGTTATGCTGTATTGTATATCTAACGTATCCTTTTAAACAAGTGTTTTTGTGTGTTTTTATATTGTAATCAGGTACTGTGTGCCTTTAGTTATTATACAGTGTCATTTATATTTTATATTGTTGTTATTGATGTATCAAAGAATTGTAATGTTTTATCATGCTTGTATTTTAATGCCTTTTTACATCTTGACCAGGGGACTACAGATGAAAAATAGCCTTCTGGCTAATTCTGGCTTTTTTAACCATGTTTGTTCATGTGTTACATGAAATTGCACTGTCCCCTTTCAAATAAACCAATCTAATCTAATCTAATCTAATTCTAATCCAGAGTGTTACAGATTACAGATTATCTACAGATGTACACATATAAGTATACATTTCTTTCACTGGAGTATACTGCATTATACAATTTGCTTCTTTATTAAGTTAAAAGTACAAATATTTTGGATTTATTTTAAGTATAGAGTTGTGCTACACTATGGGGTCCTCACACTGCAAAAAGTTATGAAAGATAAATCAAAAAATGCACAGATTTGGCGGAATGTATCTTATTTTGAGCACATTTTAATTGCCTTCAAGCAAGAATTGCCAATGAGACAAGAAGAATTATCTTGTTTTGAAAAGATAGAAGAATTGTTTCTCTTGGAATAGGACAGCAAATGTTCTTTATACATTTTTAAAACTTTTAAACCAAACTTTTAGAATAATCAATGACTCTTCAGGGCACCCTGGAAAACCCATGTTCCAGCTTCTTCCCTCTGGCCAAGATATAGCTCGCTGAGATGCAGGACATCTCAATAAAAACAGCTTATTTCCACAAGTTGTTATCAGTAAGACACTTTAAATGATCTTGCCTTTGTATTGCATCTGTTTTTGTTGATCAATGTGTCCATTTTTTCCTGTTTTTGTTTGCTTTATTTTTGTACTTTTAACTGTGTTTTATTTACATACTTGTCTTGTGCACACAGGGGACTTTTGCAGATGTATTCTAATGTGGTTTTAGTGCAAATGGCAAATGAATCTGAATAAAAGCTGAGATTTAAGCAGCCATTACCTCATATTTCATCATTTTTTGCAGTGCATTCCTACTGTTCTGTAACTTGTGACGCAACACTAGCATTTCCCCACTGACGAAAAACTAGATGTGTTAATATGAAACATTCTGTAAATTAGCCATAGTCAGCTGTGGATAGACTCACCAGTGATGTTGAGAGTGACGGTGGCCTGGATGTTGTCCATGTCCAGCATCAGCTCACAGCGGTACAGCCCAGCATCACTGGCCCGGAGTTTGGACATCACCAAAGAGGCGTCTTGGGAGATCATTGGAAATTTGGGAAGCTGGACTCTGTCTGTGTACTCTGCTCCCACCTTCATATCTTCTCCCTGAGCCACCACGACCAGCCGCTCTCCATCGTCCTCCAGCTTCGTCCACTTAACTCTCAGGGGGTCCTCTGTGGCCCCGAAGGTTGGCAAACTCACCCAATCTGAGGTTATGGAGAAGCGACAAGGCAGCGTAGCGTGGTCGGCTAGTGACGCCCTGACAGGTGCCGCCGTCTCCAGCTTCATCTGGTGAGAGGGCCCTGGAGAACAGTGAGGGTGTGTTTATGAGACTTAACATGAGGTACTGTAAAACTTGTACAGAATAATGTCTCATAGCTGCTATGAGACTTTACTAAACAGCAAAGTACAGTAATAGAGTACGCTGCAAAAAATGATAAAATATGAGGTAATAGTTGCTTGAATTGAGTGGTTTTTATCTTAATTTGTGAACAACTCTTAACTCTTGTCTTAACCCCAACCATTTGGTACATCATTTTTTGAGTCACTATTCTTTCAGACCTAGTGGTTACAAACCTAGTGGTTAAAAATGATTTGTTTTATTAGTGCTGCTACACCATTGCTGTCTTCAAGGAGTGAACATTAAAGGGTTAAAACAAGATTGGCCAATGGGACAAAGCCATTTAGTCTCATTTCAAGAACTGTTGCTTTATTTTCTCATTCCTAGGGAGATATTTGTTGTATCTTTTAAAAACAAGATCATTTTGTTTGTATCATTGGCCAATCTTGTTTAAAAGGCAGTTAAAATGTGCTCAAATCAAGATACATTATGCAAAATTTGAGCAATTTCAGACTTATTTTCACTTATCACTCTACACATCATTGCTGTGTAGAGGAGCACAGGAGTTCAGACAGCTGTTTTACATTTATGAATAACAAAATGCACAAAATAGTAGTAACCTGTGAGGGAGGTTTTAGATCCCAGCCCATTGTAACTGTCACTGTATAATGCATTGTTAAATATGTATTTTGTGTACTAATATATTATAGTTTTATAACGATTTTTAATGCATGCCTTTATGATTATTATTTTATTCTTATTTTACTTTTTTAATCCCTTGTTTTCACCATGAGCCAAGGGAAATTCCTAGCTCATGACTCCCTGTTACTTACAATGGCAATAAAACAATTCTGATTCTAAATAAATCTATAGTTTGTGTACTCACCTTGCTGAGGAAGACCAGAGCAAAGACACACCAAGCAGAACACGTGTGTAAACATGTAGGGCATCATCTCAAAACTGAGGAAAAGGAGAAACAAAACTTCTTAAAATGGCTTAAAATGGAATGGACTCAGGGACAAGGGGGTCAGGGAATGTTCCAACCTCTACATTGATAAGGTAAGAGCAGCAGATGGGGGACTTCACTAATGGCTCATATCTCGACTGTCTTTAAGCACACTCATTAAGTTATCAGTGTGAGAACATGGTGATAACATAAAAATATCATTAGCAAACACAGCGGTTAATAATGACAAAAAACACTTGAAATGTGCATGCTGAAAATAACACTAGACGCACCTTTGACGTAGATCAGCGGCAAATCCTTGGTGTCATTGATCAATTTGGGTCCTTTAATATTCCCTGGATTAATTGGTGCTTTTAAAAGTGGCACAAAAAAGTAGTAGTGTTGCTCCGAGCCTGTCTGCTTCTCTTCTCTAGCTGCAAGTTCAAATACACTTTACACCCTGTATTATCCCTGCATTAGGACGAGGAGGGGCGCGCGTCCATGCAGCCCACCGCCCAGAGCTGCGCGCGTCACCACACACTCCCCGGACCCGTCTGCGAGAGGGGGAGCAGCATCTCATTTCACTTCAGTTTCTTTTTCTTTTCCAGGCAAACAGGAGAATCATTGACGCTATAATCATAAAAAACATACTTATAACAAAAAACAAAAAAATGGGAGGAACAGAACGTGAATAAAACACACATAAATACAGACCTTCTCTGCCTTTGAAAGGTTTCCTCAATCCTTTGGTGGATCACGTTTTGAGTCACTGTATCTACTCGATTGAAGCTTGAAACTGAAATATACCTCATTGGGGCATCACTATCACTTGGTTTTAGGCACTTTACCATCAATTGGCATCTTAACCATTTAGCAAAGATTTATAATAATAATCATAATAAAAATACAATACAACACTTCAAATAATAATAGGGGTAACTAAAAATAAAATACAACTTTTTTTTTACTTTATTCAAACTTTATTGTCATAATTAAGTCAAAGTCTGAGTACAATTCATGTTCAGCAAGGTCAAAGACATTTGAAATATTCTGAGTATTGTTAAAAAAACAATCAAATGCAAATCTAATATTTAATGAAAAGCATGACAGGTCACCATTGGATATCTAAAAAATCTGTATTAAAAATGTGACAATACGATTAAAACATGATTTACTTTTTTTTTTAACAAATATACATTAATACATAATTACATGTACAATACACAGACCTTATAAATGTACAAAAACAAACATATCTCTTCCATAGATGAAGCTTGCAGCACTGGTTGAAAAAGTGCCCATCAGTCCAGTGTATGGCTGTACTGTAAGCACACTGGAGGTGGGTTAGAAGTCCTCAAACAGGTCCTCAGCATCAGAAGTTGCTGCTGCAGCATCTGAGGAGCAGTGGGGCGCCTGCTGCACACTGAGGGCTGCGGGCGACTGACTCCTGTATCAAACACACAGAACCACAGAGACGGGGTCAGTGGGCTAATGAGGCCAGTTTACAGCACTGCTTTCCTGTTGAGACGGGAAGTCCACGAGGAGCCAGACTAGAACCACATGGGCAGAGACTTTATATACCTGCATGCACTCTCTGTGTACGTGTGTGTGTGTGTGTGTGTGTGTATGTGTGTATGTGTGTGTGTGGGGGGTGTAATAGTAGGTCAGCAGCTACCCCCACTTCTGTGCTCCAACATTTACCTGTGGGGGCTCCTTAAGGTCTACTGCACAGTGGTAAGTAAGACAGACAGACTTGATGATGATGATGAAGCATAATTAAGCTAAATTAAAAGCCACATTTTGTGCATTTGCTTTCACTGAATGTATGTGTGCGCCTCTCACGTTTAGACTGCATATATTCAATACACTGGATGACAAAAAGGTGTATTCTTTAATAATATAACAAGAAAAATATAACTTTCAACATTGGTCAATTAAAACAAATCAACAGTAAAATATATATTTTGAAATTATACGATAAAGAATGCTCAAGGTTAATTATATCTACAGCAGAACACATAACAATTACATTTCTCTCTAATGGTAAAAATACAACGTCTCTTTTTTCTGAACTTTTAAAATGGAAGTTTCAGGATGTAGACAGCTCCACTGCCTAAAGCGGTTTCAAAACCAGACAAATAAGCGTAATTCAATTAAAAAACAGTAACTTCACTTTCATTATGATTTTAATTAAGAGGGAAGTAAGACAACCACAGAAACCCAACGCTGGCCTTTTTAAACTGACCAGAAATAAAACCACAATATCAGCAACTGCTTTCTTTCTTGTATTGACGCTGAGGCGGCTTTACAAACTACACAAGTCTTCCCAGAGGTATATTTGGTTTACTACGGCCTGTTCACCTTCTCTTTTCTACTCTTCTCTTCACTACTCTCCCTGTTGATGACCTGCACAGAAAAACAAGGTGAAAGAGTTAAGCAACTGCAGTGAATACACAATGGCCGGGTGTTGCTGTGCCAGGAGCTGTACCCCACACAACAGCTCAGAGGGGGTCTGCACTTGTGGAAGCAGCCCCTGATCAAACACCGCCGCAGCTGTTGCTTTCTTCTGAGGAGAACTGCAAGTCAGGCCATCTGCATGTGGCACAACTTAGTGATTCTCACTCAGAGGTTTGGATGCCAACACTGAGGTCATTTGAATTCAGATTGATACAAATATGCAAATATATGGGAGCACAAATGAGAAAAAGGAAAAAGACATTTGGGGACTTTTGGATTCTGTAGTGACGTTGTGCTCCCCAACTTGGTCAGGCAGAAAACCTTTAACATAATATTTTGTTAAGCCTAGAGACTTGACTTGGTGAACTTCTAAATCAATTTCCTTTGTCATGAGTCGCTATTAATTCTCAAAATTGCATAGTCAAAATGGCATTTTAATTACTAAAGTAATATCAGAAAAGAAACATCTTACCAGATAGCAAACCAAAATGAAACCAAATACATATGGTAGTCAATGAAGTCAATAACAAAGAAACCTCTCCAGGTTAAAAAGGACGAGTGGGAAGACTCTGCAGCAGCTGGGTTGCCTAAAGCAAAGTGTGTACGTCTTTTCCACACGCATACGTTACTAGCAGGTCAGGAGAAATCATAAACCACACCTGGCAATCTAAACCACATCTGATAATTACAAATAAACAAGTGCCGGTACCCTCCAGAGCACATCTCCAGTCCAGACTCTTCTCTAGACCAACCACAGATGATTGACAGCGTTTCCTTCTCTCCCTCTAGTTCAACATATTGAGCCTATGTCAATATCAGTGGTAAAAAAAAAAAAAAAAAACATGGTATGACTTTGTGTGCGTTTAAATGTTTAGTCTAGCACTACCTCCCAAGACTCTCAAGAATTTAATGACCAAGGGCAGAGGTCATGTCAACACCTGGCCTCAAGAGAGTGTGAAAAGACATCACTATCATTGTCGTATGGATCAGCGAGCCACGAGAACACTGAAACAATGCACGATGAAAAAGATACAAGTGACACCAGCCAAGACTGAGATATTGGCGGTTCCCATTTCAGTTTGAAGTGAAAAAGCTATAGGAGCACATAAAAGAAGCAAACACAGAATCAGTAAAATACAACGGAGTAACCGAGAGTAAATGCCGCTATTAGACAATGTCTGAACTTCTGTTTTAGCCAAAAAACTGGGGGTAACCTTGAACCCTGTGACCGGGCAAACGCCAGGTCAGAGGGTCAAAGTCGTAACATGCCACTAAGGTTGGGGTGCGATTCCCCGTCATAAATGACTTGACAGGCACGTTTAATGATGTTTGATTTTCCCATTCTACTGAATACCAGACGAAGGGGAACAAGTGAAGCTGGGGAGTGGGGAAATACACTGGGGGGGAAAACAGAGGTGGGAAAGACACAATGAACTAGATTTCCAGATGACAATTTTTCACAAACATTCAAAGAAACACACAGCATCTTTACACATCAGACTAAGAGGTAGAAAAGTATCAAATGTGCCATGAATGACTGGTCATTTTGCGGTACCTTCTCTTGTGTCGAAATGATGGTGCTTCCAGGTGACGAATGCGGCGCTTGCGACACGGAGCCACATCTGTAAGATCACGGAGCTCGTCGTCCAGTGGGGTCGGGGTAGTGCATTCTGGGAAAAGCCAGAGTTAGTGAATTAGTTCAGCAACCTAGTGAAGAAAATGACAAAAGATGTGGAGGTCTGGGATTGTGTCACAGCAGAAGACGTTTTATTGTCGGTAAAAGGGACACGACCAAAGATTTGCAGATTTGTGATTTTATACCAGAAGAATCAAGTTCCTTCTCTGAGCATCTAGGTGCCAATAGTTATGTTAGCTTTGACCTTCAGATAACCAAAACATCAAGTGGAAAATCACTGACTTCTGCCTAGTGATTGGTGGACAAGCTTAGATTCAACATCCATACTAGTACAAAGACTTAATGGTATATTTCGATCCCTGAAGCGCCCATGCTAAATGAAGGTACAGTAAGTGGAAAAAGCGGGTGCCATCTTGTGGTTTATTTCTATCTGCTTGTGTACAGAATAAAATTAGTTTTCTCCAATGTTATGCTACTCATTTTTTGATTCTCACACACAAAACCTTGATAAATAAGCCCCTAAATGGATGTCCTACATTTAACGTTAGTCATCATATTGTGCAATTTCAGAGTTTTTGAGGTCTGGAGTCTGTTTCCAGGTGGTTATGTAATGCACAAGGTTTTTCACACCATTTTACTTTTTCTTCACACTTTGAGATATGACATCTGCCCATAGCGATCACCTCTACTCCCCTTTTTCTTATAGGTCCTCATGTCAGATGAGAAATACCATAAAGGCTGATGACTGTTCAAATTCCAATCTATAGGGCTGGGACTTATTCAACCAAAGTTTTATAATATGTCTTTTGTATGCATATCTTGTGGCAGAAACACATGGATCTATTATAATAACGCAGAAACATCAGGACCACCATTGCCTCTTATAGACTGTACAACTTCTATGAATGCCGGGGTTCCAACCATTCAAGCCGCAAACAGTTCTCAAAACAGTTTGGTTCCATCATTTTCATACGCAGGCATCTTATTTTCCTCTGTCACATGTTTAGATCCACTTTTACAGACCGTAAGTGAGAACCATGCTTCCATGCTTCCATCAGCAATCTGCCCAAAGCGTCAAAAAGCGACACACAGGGCTTTTTCTTACAAGTAATGAGCCCAAAAGATGACCCGTCTTCTACTAAGATGCAGACAGCCTTTTGTGGTCTGATTTGTTCACAAGTTGGAATGTTTACGATACACTTTCTGTTGGGGCAAACTACATGTATTACTCATGAAAAAAGTAAGGTGCCCCAGCTTTAGAAAATGTATAGGGATTTATAAATATTAATGATTTAAAAGTATCACAAGCAAGTTAGAGTGCGTTTATTTTCAACAGCTAATTGGGCATCTTGTATTGTCGCATGGTGTCTCTGTTGAATACGTCTCTGTTGGGGATGCAACTTTCTCTGACCACAGTCCTGTCATGTTTAGCTTTAGATTGGAGAAGGTGGCGCAGTCAGCTCCTGTGCGTAAAAGCCGGGTGATTAAGTCAGACACGGCTGCAGCTTTTGCTCCACTTTTTGTTTCATCCGCTCTTCCTGTATGCTCTTCTCAATGCATGACGACTGAACAATTGATGGATGCTTTCTTGTCCACCTGCACTGCTGTTTTGGACAATGTCGCTCCTTTGAAGGCTATGCGCCCAAATCGACAACAAGAGCCATGGATTAATGACACTACACGGGCTGCGCGGCGGGTGTGTCGCCAAGCTGAGCGCAAATGGAAACATGACCACTTGGTGGTGTCTCATCAGATTTTGACAGAGAGTTGGAGAAATTATCAATGTGTGGTCCGAACTGAAAAAAGCAAGTTCTTATCAGAATTGATTGCGAGTAAAGTAAGTCAGCCTCATGTTCTTTTTAAAACTATTGGCTCTGTTCTTAACCCGTTCCAATCCACCACACTGGAGATGACAAGGGACACTTGTGAAAAATTCCTCTCATTTTTTAATGGTAAAGTCGCTACTATTAGGGGAAATATATCAGTTTTGCCACTTGCTAATGTTGTTGGAGCCACTCTGTGTGCTAATGTCTTTAGTCAGTTTGAGCCTGTTTCACTGTCTGCACTTACAGAGTTTGTGAGCAAATTGAAACCTTCGTCCAGTTGCACGGACCCTTTCTCACCTCGGTTTTTTAAAGAGGTCTGGGGTATTATTGGAACATCAGTCACAAAAATTATCAATAGCAGTCTTCTTTCTGGTATTGTTCCCTCTTTTTGTAAAAGAGCTGTTGTCGAACCATTAGTTAAAAAACCAAGTCTTGATCCAACAGTTCTATCAAGCTATCGGCCCATTTCTAAACTTCCGTTTGTGTCCAAAATTTTAGAAAAATGCGTTATTGCACAGCTGCAACCTTTTCTGGAGGCCAATGGGATTTTAGATACTTTTCAGTCAGGTTATAAAGCTTTTCACAGCACTGAGTCTGCACTTTTAAAGGTTTTTAATGACTTGTTCTTAATGGCAGACTCTGGTAATTCTTCCATTTTAGTGCTTTTAGACCTGACTGCTGCCTTTGACACAGTGGACCATGCGATTCTTTTAAATAGACTTGAACACTGTGTGGGTGTCGGGGGGACCGCCTTTACCTGGTTTGCTTCTTACCTGTCGGGGCGGTCCTTCATTGTTAGGCTGGGGGATTCCACCTCATCTTCTGCCCCCCTCCACTGTGGAGTCCCTCAGGGATCAATTCTGGGCCCCATCCTCTTTTCTCTTTATCTCCTGCCACTCAGTGAGATTTTTAAAAAGCATGGCCTTTTTTTATCATTTTTATGCGGATGATTGTCAGATCTATTTTCCCATCGCAAAAAATGCTTATGGCCCCCTGACACCCCTACTCGACTGTCTATGTGACGTTAAGGCTTGGTTGGCCCAAAACTTTCTTAAAATGAATGATAAAAAAACAGAAGTGATTCTCTTTGGGGCCAACCAGGTGGATGTGGGACCGCTGAGTGAACTTGTGCGTCCCACAGTCACCAACCTTGGTGTCACTATAGACAGTGATTTTAAATTTGACAAGCAGGTCAACAGTGTTTTAAAATCGAGTTTTTATCATCTGCGGCTTTTATCCAAGGTTAAAACTTTTTTATCTTTTAACCTTTTTGAAAAAGTTATGCACGCTTTTATTTCTTCACGTCTGGACTACTGTAACGCACTCTACTCCGGTATTTCACACAAGGCACTTCACCGGCTACAGTTAGTCCAGAACTTTGCGGCACGGCTTTTAACAGGAACCAAAAAGCGCGACCACATCACTCCCGTCCTTGCGTCCTTGCACTGGCTTCCTGTTCATTTTAGAATTGATTTTAAGATTTTATTGTTTGTTTTTAAAGCTCTGAATGGACTGGCCCCTCCTTACATCTCGGACCTCATCCAGATTTACCACCCGCCCCGCGCACTGAGGTCCGAGAGCCAGCTCCAGCTCGTGGTGCCTAAGATGAGACTTAAAACCCGGGGGGACAGGGCCTTCTCTGTGGCTGGACCAAAGCTCTGGAACGCCCTGCCCCCCCACGTCAAAACAGCTCCCTCGTTGGAATGTTTTAAGTCACGTCTTAAGACCCACTTTTATTCTCTGGCTTTTAACACCGCGTGAGTCGTGTGGTCCTCTGTGTTTTTATTTTATTTTATTTATTTATGTATTTTCTTATATAAATGTGTGTATTTATTTATTTGTTGCAATTTTGCATGTTGTGCAGCACTTTGGAAACTGCGTGTTTATGAAATGTGCTATATAAATAAAGTGGATTGGATTGGATTGGATCTAGTCAAAATACACTCAAATACCAGTCTAAATTCACCTCTCCTTGTTTTCTTCGTTCTGTTGGCAAAACACCATATACTGAGTCATTGTCCTAGCAACAGAAAGTAAAGTTTCATCAGAGACTGTACACAGACTCAGGGAAAGTCCTGTGAGCACCTACCCAGGAGTCCTGAATGGATCATTTCAAGTGTGGACAGTGGAAAATAGTGAGTATAGCTTTAAAAATTAGGAAAGCCCCGTACTCCACTCTAGTTTAGCTACACATTAGGTCTCAACCAGTCCATCCACATTAAACATTCATCTGTCCTGCCCTGTGTGTAATTCATAATCAGGTCTTCTACTGTGCATTACATAATTCAGATGATGTCACAAATCCACTAACCCATTATGTAAGCAAGCAGCTACCGAAGTTACCGTGGATACAGACACGCTCAGGGTGATCAACAGAAACATTACTGGCTAAGAAAATACACAAAACCTCCATTACTGGTTCATTTAGAAATGTAATGCTCTGTAATGTTTCTAACTTTGCTAACTTTTTTCATGCCTTGTAAAGAAATAACAGTCAGTCCACAACATGTAATTTTTTCATCTTCATCTTTCAATTCAATTCAAATCACAAACAGTAGTTATCTCGGAGGACTTTACACAACATCAAACAGTTCAAACACAAGAAATAAAACAGAAAACTCCATGGTATTGGTTCATAAGTAGCTCTGAAACAGTTATTTTGTGCTTTACAATTGTTTCTGTACTGTTGCTGCAGTACAGTGTTCATGGTTTTGCACTGGTCCAGACTGGAGCAGAGGATTCATGGTCCGAAACAAGCGGATCAAGCTGTAATGTATGTAACTCTATGTAACTTTTGTCCAGGACTCCCTTGAAAAAGAGGTCATTAATCTCAATGGGACTTTCCTGGTTAAATAAAGGTGAAAAAAAATAAACTAAAAAAATCTCACTTTGGACTAGAGCAGAGAAAATGGTCAGAACCAAACAACTACTCCAACTCTACTGCTGTGACCTGTCCTGCTCCACCTCTGCTGCTGTGACCTGTCCTGCTCCACCTCTGCTGCTGTGACCTGTCCTGCTCCACCTCTGCTGCTGTGACCTGTCCTGCTCCACCCAGCGGCTCCTCCACCTGTGCTGCAGTGACCTGTGCTGTTGCATTTTAATATTATTGTTAAATAGATCTTTCTAAAAAATAATTATTTGTTTTGTTATGTATGAATGAATGCGTTTCAGCTTCTACTAGACACCTGAATGTCTCCTTTGGGGATCAATAAAATATCTATCTATCTATCTATAAGGGGCAGATGACCAGTGTGTTTATCATTTGGCAATTGAAAGAGTTTGGTACCACTGTGAACTTACCAAGACACGGCCGTCTACCTAAACTAACAGATTGAACAAGGAGAGCTCTGGTCAGAAAGGCAACCAAGTGCCAAAGTGCTGCCACTGAGCTGGTGGAATCTGTACACGGGACAACTATCCGTCGTACTCTACACATATCTGGCCTTTATGGACAAGGGGAAATGACAATGACCCTAAAAGCTAATTCGACAATGGAATGGTCACTGAAAGGTGAAAGGTCACTCACCCTTGGGAGGGCTCTTCACGACAGCTTTAGGTTTTGCATCTTCTGCTTCATTATCTGTACTTCCTCCATACTCATCCTCATCGTCGTCTTTTTGGGTTTGTTGCATTTCTCCATCAGAACTGAAAATAAAGCCACATGCTTTTCCTTCATACGATTGATTTTGTTTCTAAATAATGAAGGACTAGTGAGACGTACCTTTCTTCCTGCAGATTGGCAAGAATTGTTTTCAGATTTCGAATCTTTGCTTTCTTTGTATTGAGAACATAAACAAATCGTGAGTACAGCTCCGACTCCAGTTCTTCTTTATCTCTAGCATACTGCTTCAGCCTAGAACAAAATGTTTATTAAACAATTTTCCCTGTAAAATTGCAATTACATGTTTAACTTGTGTGAGACAGCTATCATAATAAATATGAGTATTTTGGTAAATTACAAACTAAGTATTTCAAAGTGATGCATTACACTACTTAAAAATAAATACAAAATACTTGGAACTCGGTTACAACTAACATTGCACAAAAGGCCACTCAAAGTGCTTCACAAAACACTCAAAGTCTGTAGATGGACAACACTAAACCGCTAGCTCAGAGAAGCCCAAAATTATAAGTAAACTAACTGTGTCACACTCCCCAATTTTGCCTCAAAACACATCTGTGGTGCACGCTCTATATTTACAAATATTTTCTTTGTAAATCCTTTATTTGCGGGGGAAACTCATGTCACGTCATTTTCTTCCCCTTAATTAATACATTTTTGGGTCGGGGGGTGGCAATCAGAGCTGCTAACCAAGTCTCAAAGCACCAGCCCCTCTGATCCTCTGCAGGTGGTGGGTCCACAGGATGATGGCTTCTCCATCATCGAAGACATGACTTTGGTCTTTCAGTGGGGGCTTACGGCAATGTGGGGTTAAGTGTCGTACCAAGGGAAACAACATGCGGGGGAAACTCCAGATATCAAAATATCTTCTTCCTCACACACATACGCTGCTGTGACGTACATTTGTTGCACAAAGTAGAAGTGCGATGAATCATGAAGGATGCATTTAGTAATACCTCCAGGTCATGTACACTCTGGGCAGAAGTTAAATGTTAATGATTCATACATTTGCGTGTATTATACTTACTGTGACACAATGCGCTGATGCTCTTGTCTTAAGCGCAAGTTTTGTTCCTCTAGTTTGTGATTGTGTTGATCCAGTGAGTTTCCCTTATCCATGCTGTAAAACAGTAGGTCTCTGACCGCATCAGCAGGATCTGAGAGGGCCGTTAGTGTTACAGACCCCAACCTGAACTGGGAAGGACAGAAGAGAAGCAATGTAGGTTGACGATTCAAGATGCTATGTAAGTTCATCTGAATTAAAAGTAAAATATGTATGGTTTCCTTTTCCCCAAAGGCCAACGCTTTCTTTAATAGTATACCCGATCCTGAATATAACAAATACTTCAGTGTGGCTGTGTCAAAAAAAATATATATATATCACAATCATGATCATGATCTACTAATTAATTATAGACCCGTTTCAGACCTTTCCCTAATATTTCCATTCCAGGTATGTAATTTACAGGACAATCGATCAAGAAAATATATTTAGAAAATGTCAGTTTGTTTCAGAACTCACCATAGCACTGATATTGTGCTACTTGAAGTCACTTCTAATTTGATAGCTACTGCTAATGGATTAGTATCCACATCATTCTACTTAGAGGCTAGAATGGGACATAGGTGGATGTGACAATACAAATGCTCGAACCAAAACTATAAATTGTTTCACAAATATAATTAAATTAAACTATGTACAAATAATAAACAGAAGAGTCCGGAAGGGGGCGGCTTCAGAACGAGTTAGAGGGCAGTAAGATATTTCTTTAAAAATTCTGCGTCCAAATTATGAGCTGAATCACCATTATGGAGGTTTCCTGAAAATGTTGATGGTTTAATCATAAACTAGGGGTTTCTAAATATATATATGTTTTTTATTAAAACTTCTGAAATACCCAGAATCTTAGTCTGTGACACCTGTTTGGTACTGTACACAGTAGAACTTGATACAAATAATAAAGCTTACAGAGATATCCTCTTGGACCTTTTCATAAGCCAGAGAAACGTGAGTGCCACTGCCAGTGAGAGTGAAGCTGTAGGACGTGGAGCTCTCTGCACCAGTCAGGGCCTGGTGGATGTCACGGACATATTGTTCTTTATTCGTCTCGAGCTCCTTGGCCTCTTCACATATAGCTGCCTCAAGAACTGTAACAACATGTGAAAAACAGTACAAGGATTTCACTATTTTGCAAGAGGCCAGGTCTGGGGGAAATAAGCTTTGAAGTGCAATCATGAGTGAATTATGAACGTATGTCCTACAACGTATAACATTAGAGAACAGAGAAGTCCTGAGGAACAGTGCTGTACCTTCTCCTCTCCAAGCATTCTGAACATCAGTCAGCAGCAGCTGAAACCCTGAACCTAGGTCTGGTCCGATCCAATCCAGGCGAAGTAAGTAAGAGGAACCTGAGAGTGAAATCCTCCGCACTGAAGTATTCATCTGGGAAGACACGGTAAAGAGAACGTTTGGTTCAACATTGTTTAAACAAATAAGTGCAAAACAAAACTGGAGCTAAGCTTTAATCTTTTTCCTCACAAATTACACTTACAATAAGTAAAGACATGACCTAAACCAAATTAAACCCATGATTAAAGCTCTGTCTTATAGTATGCCTCTTGTAAATCATTTGTTTTTTCACCACGAATATGCAGTCACTGTAATGTGACAGAGCCCCTTAATTTTGTTATAAGTACAGACCATAGATCCATGGTACAGACTGAGCTGGAAACCTACACCTATCTCTTTAATAAACACGTTGTGCCATATGCTTTGCTAACAGAGAGAGCCACATGTCATATCCATAGACTGTCACAGAAAAAAGCAGCCGCTGCTTTAACAACATCCTTTAACACCTGCTATTCTAAAGTATTTATCCCCAGAAATTAGATGGTGGAGGAAAGTGTTTTCCTATGGTTTTTGTTTTGTTCCATGAGCAGATGGATGAATGGAAACACGACTAGCTAACGCTAGCTAGCAGGCGACAGTGAGTGTAAACAATAACAATACACGCTAAAGACAAACTACACTTTATTAAGAAACATCAGCTGTCTATGACTAAAACAGGACAGTGGTTATTGCGATATATCCTACATGACACACATCTAATTACCTTTTGAATCGCTGTTGGTTTCTTGGAAGTTTGGAAACAGAACTACATCGTGAGTAGAGTAGAGCATAACATACCAATGCACTACGTCATTATTGAGCGACTGTTCTGTATATTATTAATATTAGCAGATTTCAAGAATATATTAAAAAAAAATTGTGTATTGCTAAACGTTTTAGTCATGTAATTATTTATATACATATATATCACTCATACATTATATAAATTGCCAACGATTTTGAGAACAATCTACTGTAACATTTATTGCGGTCTCTTCTCATTTGGTAATCTCATTAGATTCAACTCGGGCTTTGCTTTCTGACCTCTTCTGCTCCATCGTTAACTGTAACCTCTCACTTTCATCTCCCTCCTGTGTGCGACAGGGTTCCTTCCTGTGCCCTCTTGCAAGAGCCTCTTCACTGGACACATAAACATGACTCACGCGCTCTTGTACGTCTACAAACACTTAAATCTAACCTTTAGTAATCAAGTATCACCATTGCCCGTCTGTTCTTTCGAAAACTTGAGAATAAGCATCTATACTGTAGAATAAATTAAACCTATAAACAGTTCACGCAAACATGCATTCAGATGCAAAAAACTTTATAAAAAGTTTATATACTTTAATGGGATGTTTCAGAAACATTGGGTCATGGCAGTGCCTCATGTTATAGGGCTTCCAGCTTAAATTTCCCCCCGCAACTGCTGGGTCTGATTAGCTTTGGTTATGGAATGGGTTCAGGTCAGAAGGCCTAAAATCTTTGTATGATGTAGTTCCGTATGTGCATCCCTCGAAAATCCACCTGTAAAGGCTGCCCTCATGCTATACATTGTATAAACAGTGTTATAGTCCAAAGTGTTAGCTTTGTTTAGCTCTTGATTAACTCTGCATCCAATTATATCAGAAAACCACAACTTTGGTCTGCTTAGACTTGGCTTTCTTCACTGGCATATGCACATCTTCGTGGTCAGCACTCATATTGTTGGACAACCACTTTAGTGTCATTGTGTTTGCTGAAAAAATAGATTGTAGATTATAGGATTTCAAACATTTCAAAAGGTCAAATGAATAGCAGAAGGAAAGTACTCACTTGATGCCTGATGCTCTGGACAGTCTTTTTGAAAATGTTCAACAGAACCACACACACGGCAGCATCCACCTGCACAGTCATATTACAATATACTTACATTCACAAAGAGTCCAACTGAATAAGACAATACACCTCAAAACGGTTACATACCTTGTGCATAGAGTCCTTTAGGATTATCAGGACAGGAACGTGACAAGTGCCCCGTTTGTCCACAGATAAAACATTTTGCAAATGGATACTCTCCTATATTGGGGTAAAATAAACAAAAAAATTAGTACATGGAAAGGCTGTTAGAACTGATCTATAAAATTGTATGTTAGTAAATAGCTGTATGGTAACATTTGGAGGAAGGAAAAGAATAAACTGATCTCTAAAAAAAGATATTAGGATACAATAAAGCAGATAAGGTATTCTCATAACGTCTCAAAAATAAGCAAGCATGAATTCCATTTTTTCATTCTTATCAATGGCAAAAGCCCAAGGTATGCCACAAGGACCCCTTCCAAATCTTCCAAACCGAAGACCCATAATTCTGTGACTTGTTCCCTTTTACTTTATAAAGTAAAGGAGACCAGTGTTAAAGGTGTGAAAAATTATGCCTCACCGAGAGCAGGGTCTACTTTAGCTCTGCACTTGTGAATTTCATGTTCAGTTGAGCCACAGCGGTAACAGATGCCTCTACCCATCTCCTCATCTCTGTCTGCCTCTGGACAATCTGCCAAACCGTGACCTGGCTTTCTACAGTTAAAACAATGCTGTAGAAATAAACAAAAACAAATGTCAGCTACTAAAATTATTCTTACAATACTGATGGGGAAAAAGTATTTACCATTTTACTTTTCTTGTCATTCTGTCTTTTGATTCTTCGGTCTTCTCTCCTCTGATCTTTTTTAAAAGCAGTTTGCACCTCCTCTGCGAAATCCAGCTCTCTTGGTTGTATATTTTTATCAGTTTTATGTTGCATCTGGCCACTCTGCTGGAGATACTCCATGAATCCATTTACATCCTCACTGACATAGTCTTTTTTATGGTTTGGCTTCTTTACTATACCGCCCTGAGGTTGAGTCCTCCTCAGGTGATCATTTTTACATGTTTGGTTTGTGGAGCTGCCACTGGACTGAGCAGCTCGCTGTCCTTGTCTCAGCTGGTTCCATGGAGTGGCCTCAGATGGTTTGTGTCGGTGAACGTTGTTCGCTCTGGCCCATCTCGTCATGATTAATCTAGACAGGTGAAAAATTAACCAACATTATGATATGAAGCATAATCAGTCAGAGTCAGTCTAATTGATGTCACATTTGCTTGAGAAGTTAAATTCTTTAGATTAGACAGATTAGACAGATTAGACAAAAGCTATTCCTGTCCAGAAGAAAAAAAACAACAGGGACGAGAAGACCGTTCTCTACAGTGTTGGGGATAATACGAAAACATATTTTTAAACAACGGACACCTGAATAAGGGCTTTAAAAATTTAGTAAATTAATCACAACGAATCGATTGTTGCCATAGTAATTTATAATTTGTCAAGAAGCACCCATATGACTCAGATTATTTTTTTCCTAATCAAGCGCCCCATAATAAGTCATCTCCATGACGAGCATTATACGTATTTCAGATTGATTTGCAACATCAAATATCCGTTTTAAATGTGTCGACAAGTTTAGTGCTCAATGCTCAATGTTTTGATAATGGCAGTAAATGAGAAAGAATTCAGTCAAAAAGGAGTGAAACTTGATTTGTTTGGCACTGATATATATGGATGTTCCAAACGCTACTTGGTAAAGACACATTGTAAGCTTTTCAATGTTGACACTTATCCGTTTTTTGTAGGTGAACTATTCATGAGTGCTATTGTCAAGACATCATTTCATTTGTTTATTATCGTACACAGCAAATGAAAAGCAAGACGCAGATGTGAAAATGTGCAAACAGAGCGACTTTACTCACACTCCTGAAGCTGATGACGTTCACCAATCTGACTACTGTCTCAAAACATAACAAATGCCAGAGAAAACATTAGCACAAACTACAAATGTGGTGATATAAAAGGGTGAAAAATGATATTGTTGACCAAAGCAGCTTCTTTACCCTCGTGCTGTTAATGCGGAAGTCACAACGTAACACGTCATTGGACAGGCTACGTAACGAACGTAACACGTCATTGGACAGGCGCTACAGTGACCTCTAGTGTTTACTGGTGGCAACACATATTTCTCTGTTAAATAAATTCCGAACAGGTCAGGGTCACATCGGTTGTTAAAAAAAAAGTGCGTGTTACCAGTAGCAGGTTCTACAAGCCGTAGTACAGCATTTTTAGTACAGTTTTCCTCTTTATCAAGCTTTATAGTCGGTGCAGTGAAATTATTGAGTGGCCATCTGTAGACTTGCATAGTTGCGCAGGTGAGCCTTGTTCCCACAGATTGAGAGGAGAAACGGTTCGGCGTCAAACAGATCCTAACAAAAATGCATCTTTGGCTGTTAAATTTAATTATATGTTTTGGGTGCACCACTAAAGGTAAGAGATTATCCGATTTACGGGTATGTTAAGTTATGCTATAGTATAAGTGAAATTATTTTATGTTGCAGTTAAATCGGTTCCAATAAAGGGCAATTTAACAGGTACCAGTCTTTTTCAACTTACAATGTATCTTAACTTAAATAGTTATTATAGAATTTTGTTTTTGAGTATTTGCAAGTAAGACTGTGCAGGAATAATTACAACGCGTCCACCGCAGGCTGTACAGGTCTCTTCACCAACGCACCTTATCTGGAGTCATTTATTTGCTAATTTCAATGTTATACAATTCAATGTCGTTTTTTTTTTTTTTTTTTTTTTCTCATACCGTCTCTTTAGTTAACAACCATTTTGTTTCAGCACAGCTTTTCAATGATCTCCAAATAATCTGGCAAAGTATTATTAAAGAGAGCCCTGAAACGATTGCAGGTAAGTTACCCTAGACACGTGGTATATGGTATGTAATGGTTTGAAACGTTTGTTTTGTTTTAGAGTTGCAGACATTTGGTTCTCATCCAATTCAAGGAGACATACTACCACGTGTGAGTGTACATCGGGTGTGCATTCATCAATAGTGATCATTTGTACTATTTGTATCGATAATAATGTAAATTATGTACATGGGGTGGGAATCTTAAGTTTATCTTCTTTCCACTCCATTTTGAACTGATAATTTCCCAATGTATATGAACTGTGATTGAATGAATAAAGTATTATGCTACATTGTATAGATCGACAGGAATGCTCTGCACATGATCTGGCCATCTCCAGCAATACCATATGAGATACATGACGAGATAAGTAAGTACATTACATTTCATTTATCTAAATACTGTTGCAATGTTCTGTGGCTCTTCTCCATTTCCAGAAAGTCGAAAAAGTGACATAGAAGCAGCAACAAAAATGATTTCCGACAAAACTTGTGTGACATTTCATAAGCGTACGTCTGAGACAGACTACCTCCATTTCCAAAACGGTCAAGGGTACGTTGTCCTTCTCTTGTATGAGTTTAAACTTTTTGGTAACTTCTCGTGTTTTCCAGATGTGCATCGTATGTGGGCCTCATCCATGGACAACAACCTATATACGTTGCAAGTGATTGCAGAATAGGAAACATTGTTCATGAAATTTTGCATGCGCTTGGGTTCTACCATGAGCACACTCGCATGGACCGTGACCAATACATCAAAATTTTTGAAGAAAATGTCATGAAAAGTAAGTAGTCAGCAACACATTCAGTTTATAAGGGTAATTTAATGCATGTCTTTTACACGTCTGTAATTCTGTGAATGTAACAATCTTGTGAGTTTCTGTAATGAAATGTTCTGGTCTTTCAGAAGCTTGGAATAACTTCAGCAAGCAGCCTGGAAACACCTTAAATATTCCTTATGATGTGAGCTCAATATTGCATTATGGAAGGTAATGCACAATAATTCAGAGCTATTCCTTATATTAAAGACGCCAAGATTTTTGAGGCCCATCCTGTACTAGTTCCCACTTAATGACCGCCATTACTTACCCATCTCTAAAGTAAAAACATGTTTACTGGTTAATCATTCAGAAACCTTTTTGTAGGTAAAGAGAAATATACTTATTTGGAGACATTAATTGTGGAACAGATCGGATTGTTTTACAGGCTTGATTTGGCCCATGGGTCACAAGTTAAATAGACCTCAATTAATAAGTCTAATCTTTTTAATTGCTTTTCATTGTTTTAAAAAAAAAACTGTTTTTTAGTTGGTATTTTTCATCCAATGGCCTGCCCACTATTGAATCCCTTGTTGAGACCGAAGACATGGGACAGAGAAGGAGGTTGACAAAGTTTGACATAGAAAGGGTTCAAAAGCTCTATAACTGTGGTATGTAACTGTGAACATTATACAATTTTCAAGACTGAGAAATGTTTTTTTGACTGCATATTTCCTTTTATTTCAGATTAAAATTAACCGCATGATCCACCATGGTCATGGGATCAATTTGTTCCACGGCTTCCACTAGGCGGTGCTAAAAGACAATGAACAGTAATATTAAAATAATTTTAAAATGAACGATGTTAATTTAGCTTTTTGTTATGTTCATTAAAAAAGTGGGCTATTTTGTTTTAAAAGTTGCCTGATCTTATTTTCAAACCAGAGTCAGAAAATTCTTTGTTTCAATGTAAGAAAATTAGATTGTGTGGCCTGAACACAATTACACTTTACAACTATTGTTCTTTGTCATGGATCACCCAGAACAGAGCCTGGATGGATGGATATAGAAAATTGCAACAAGATTTAAATAAATATTTTAGCCATTAGAAGTATGATTTACATTCTAAGAATGAAAAATCTGTATCAAGGTGATCCAATACTTTCGGCCAATTCATTTCACTTAAAATAATTCGTTTCGATAAACTGCAATACTTCAGTTTCAAAATGCAGAAAACTTCTGCGATGTCATACTTACAGGACTGAGATGGGAGAGAATGGCCATAAATAAAAAATCACATCTAAAAATGTATTTGCCAATCATGGTAGAAAATAAGTATTTGGTCAACCAGCTCCACGAGGGCCAAGACCAAAGAGCTGTCAAAGGGCGCTAGAAACAAAATTGAAGACCTGCACCAGGCTGGGAAGACTGAATCTGCAATAGGTATGCAGATTGGTGTGAAGAAATCAACTCTGAATTAATAGAAAAATGGAAGACATACTATACCACTGAATATCCCCCTCAATCTGGCTCCACCCAAGATCTCACCCCATGGAGTAAAATTATCACAAGAATGGTGAGCAAAAATCCCAGAACCACACGAGGGGACCTGGTGAATGACCTGCAGAGAGCTGGGACCAAAGTTACAAAGGCTACCATCAGTAACACACTACGTACGTCGCCAGGGACTCAAATCCTGCAGTGCCAGACATGTCCCCCTGCTTTAGCCATTGGATGTCCAGGCCCGTCTGAAGTTTGCTCGAGAGCATTTGGATGATGCAGAGGAGGATTGGGAGAGTTAAAAAATCGTGTTTGGAGGAGAAAGAACACCATACCTACTGCGAAGCATGGAGGTGGAAACATCATGCTTTGGGGCTGTTTTGCCGCAAAATAAGCAGAACGACTGATCCTTGTAAAGGAAAGAATACATGGGGCCATGTATCATGAGATTTTGAATTAAAACCTCCTTCCATCAGCAAGGGCATTGAAGATGAAACGTGGCTGAGTCTTTCTGCATGTCAATGATCCCAAACACACTGCAACGAAGGAGTGGCTTCGTAAGAATCATTTCAAGGTCCTGGAGTGGCTTAGCCAGTCTCCAGATCTCAACCCCATGAACAATATTTGGAGGGAGTTGAAAGTCAGTGTTGTCCAGCAACAGCCCCAAAACATCCTTGCTCTAGAGGTGATCTGCTTGGAGGAATGGGCCAAAATACCAGCAGCAGTGTGTGAGAACCTTAGACTTACAGAAAACGAGTGGTTTCATTTCCAACAAAAGGTATATAACAAAGTATTGTGATTAACTTTTGTTATTGACAAAATACTTATTTTCCACCATCATTGCAAATATTCATTCATTCATTATGTGAATTACAGACCTTTTTAAGTGGAAGAACTTGCACAGTCAGTGGCTGACTAAATATTTTTTGCCCCACTATATATAATTTTCTATGTAGATTTTTTATGAAGAATTTACATAACTACTTTCTAATAGACTACACAGTATGTTATATAATATTACCCTGGCTGATAATGCAAACATAAAAAAAGAACGTTATCCCTCAATCTTACATTAGAACAATAATACTTGTATTCTACATCAAATAATAATATTCAGGCAATGTTTCTATAATACCATACCCCTTCACAATGTTATTGATGTCATCATCATAATTGGCATTTGTCAACTATTTCTTTTAAAGATAAATGTAGAAGCTGGGAGGAGTTATCAACAATCCATATAATAGTTCATACAGGATCTCGCCAAAATGAAATAAGTGACATATTTCACTTCGATCACTGTATGCTGCTGAAACATATCAAAATGTGGACGACAGAAAACCTATACAAGCCAATTAAACCTCTGCTTCCTGTGCATGACATTAAATGGTCGCACCAGCTCTCCCTCCCTCTCTCCCACACACTATCTCCTCCTCTCTCTCGGCCACAAGCTCTCTCCAGAGTCAGCCGAGAATGACAATTCAGAAGAGGCACTGATGTGGATTAACGCAAACAATGTTTGTTTGTGCTTTTTTGCTTTTTTCTTGCTTTGTTTATTTACAATCTTGTGAGGAGAAACTTTTCTTTATCATCTGCAAGATTTGAGTATTTTATATGATAGCATCTGCTTCCATAGAAAAACACTGAGATGAAATGTATTCATTTGACACTTGACTTATGGATAAAAATGATGAACACTTTAACCACCTGTGGAGAAATGCACACTTGTTCATTTCTACTTCAGCACTCTTATTACACAGTAAGTTGGATAATTGTGAATTGTGGTAATGTTCATCCACATTATTTAAATCAATGTCTTGTAATGCCATTTGTCTCCATTCCTTGCAGACTTTCTTCTTGTGACTTTGTCGTTGGATTTATTTCAACTTTTCGATCCAGAATGTGTTGGATGCACATTGTTCTGGAAACGCATCTTCATAGAAACCCTATTTAGAACTTGTGAAGACTGGACTCCGTGACTATGGCAACTGCCCCTGACACACCCTGCCTTTCTGAGCTCGGGGCACTCTTCTCCAGGAACATAAGCACCGTCTCTGGCACCCGCCCCTGCAACCAAAGCACGCGGCAGAGCCTTCTCTACTCACCACAAGCCACTGCTGCCATTGCCATTTCTATCACTTTTATGATGGTTATGACCATTGTGGGCAACATTTTAGTCATAATTGCTGTTCTCACATCTCGGTCCCTCAAAGGAGCTCAGAACCTGTTTTTGGTGTCTTTGGCCGCTGCTGATATTTTAGTAGCGACTCTCATCATCCCATTCTCTTTGGCCAATGAGTTGCAGGGACACTGGGCCTTCTCTTCTCTTTGGTGTGAAATCTACCTGGCGTTGGATGTTCTCTTCTGCACTTCGTCCATCGTGCACCTGTGTGCCATTGCACTTGACCGCTACTTGTCCATCTCTCGGCCAGTATCCTATGGCACCAAACGCACCCCTAAACGAATTAAAGCAGCTATTGTCATTGTTTGGCTCATATCTGCTGTAATATCATTCCCACCGTTGCTTACGCTGGACAAGAGTGACGGAGGAGAAGAAGTGTGTGAACTTAACAATGAACGCTGGTATATCCTCTACTCAACAATTGGTTCTTTTTTCGCTCCTTGTGTTATCATGATTCTTGTCTATATTCGGATCTACCAGATTGCCAAGAAACATACTCGTGGTCCACCAGCTCAAAACCACAAGACGATGGCAGAAAATGTTGTAGCTCATGAACACGAGCAGAGGGCAGCTGACGCAGAAGGCAATGAAAAGGGGCACGTAAATGTGAGCCAACAATCAAAAGTTTTAAGCAAGATTACCAGATTCGACTCCACCCAGTCTTTGCAGACTAACTTAGTTGAAAACAATGCAAAACAGGAAACACAGCCAAATCTCATTTCCAGTAAAGCTGCTATTCATAAATCTCTGTCCTCTCCTTCAATACCCAGACATGACAGCCAAATCCTCTCAGCTGTTGCATGCAGACACAACGTGGAGGACCAGGCGGACAGCATGTCCAGCTCTGGCTCTGTGACAGAGCTGCAAATCAAAGTGACAGGTATTGACGATGAAGAAGACGTAGAAGGGACCGCACCGATGAAGACTAAAGAGCAAAAGGTGGTATATTGCAAAACCAAAGGCTTAAAAGTACAAGCCATGAACTTGGCAAGTAGATACAAACACACCATGGCCTCTCAGGCGGGATGCAAAGTGTCTGTGGAGGAGAGTCCCAACATCCACGGGACTCCAACATCACGGCGCAAAGCTATGGTCAACCGAGAGAAGCGCTTCACGTTTGTCTTAGCGGTGGTCATGGGGGTGTTCGTCATCTGCTGGTTCCCATTTTTCTTTACTTATTCTCTTATGGCTGTATGCCCCGATACATGCACCATTCCGAACCCGCTCTTCAAGTTTTTCTTTTGGATTGGTTATTGCAACTCCTGCCTCAACCCGGTCATCTACACTATTTTTAACAAGGACTTTAGAAGAGCATTCAAGAAGATAGTGTGCAGAGATATGAAGGGTACGTTCTTATAAGAAACAGGGTGTTAATCAGACTCTCGCTGCTGCCCACTTCTGTACATAAGAGACCTGTGCACTCTATCATGGCAATGATAACGAACAATTCTAAAACTTGATAAGTGACGGAATCCATATTCCTTAACGTGATTTCAGACAAGCTTGTAATTTTGTATTCAATGACTGGAGAAAAAAATGTTTGATCATGGATACAGGTCTGTATTCAATCACTTAAAGACTACAAAACTCAGCAAGTGTCATGTTGTGTGGCAAAATGTCTCAGAAGAATCAAAAGGCTGCATGGGGAAATTGGGTCTAAGAAAGTCAAAAGTTCATGGACTGAGTACTTCTTCTTGTCAGTTCGAGGTTTGAAATGTCAATGATGTGTTGACAGCTTGAAATGTCGCCTCCCAAAACAAATATAGGGTTAGAGGAAATGTAATATTCAATAAAACAGTCAAAGAGGTCTTCAGTAAGTGCTCAGCAGCAGTGCATTAGGGTGACCCTGGTGACAGCTCCAATATGGATGCACCAATCCAGCTTTTTTGTGTCCTATACTGATCTTGATACTTTGGCGTTTATTATAAAAAATATAGGATTTTCACTCACTGATCACCTGTTTGTCCTGCAGTTAACGACAGAACACAAAACAACACTTATTACACACATTGAAAAACCCAAACAGGATATTGTCTTAATGGTATTGTAGAAGCGACCCAAATCATTTTACAGTGTCTTCAGTGAAATCCCCTACCGTTTGTGTGTGGAAGATTAATTCATTCATTTATTTGTTGTATGCAAAATAACAAAGCACATCTGCAGCAGCAGCTTTGATCATTCCTGTCGCACTGAGAGATGACCTCTCCTTTAATTTTACCTCATTCTGTTCAAATGTTGATTTATTTGTTTTATTTATTGAGGATGTTTATCTTAAAGTTGTATTTGTCAGTAGCACATCTTTTTCTGCATAGTAGTTTATGTATCAGGTGTGAAGTGAGAGAATTCCAACAGATGGAGCACAGAAATACAAAAGGACGAAGTGCACTTTGACGACTTTAATACTTTAATACTTGTGCATGTTAACTAAAGATATGAACAGAAACTTGTAGATGTTGAAACCAAGCATGCTGTTAAAACTATTATACTTCATTTCCAAGAATGAAAGATTTTAACAATAATTAAACAACATTTAAATGTTGCATGTGATAATATCAAGCGACTGGAAATAGCATGTGTCCTGATAACACTTTGTGAGACAACCATCGTGTTGTGGACAGAGACAAACATCTGTGTTGCATTTTTTTTCTTCTAAAAATATATATTTTTCTTTATCTCATCACTGTAGCAGTATCCAAAGTGTTTTCATTCTGAAACTCATAGATGATAATAATTTTATTTATTTTCAATTAAATTTGTTATCATATAATCCTCAATCCAAACTTTATAAAGTTGTCAATTTGCCGACAACAGATCAGAGAATCAAACAGTTCAAACACAGAACAATTTTATCAAACAGTTTGGAGCAGGATGACCAATGTCCATAAATGTTAATAAATATAGCTATGAAAGAAAAATCATCTCTTTTTTTTCCAGGGGCAAAAGTACTTTTGCGAGGCACAGACACATCACATTCACATACACTACATTCACAGTATGGGAAATTATAAAGTAAAAGTATTCAGCAGGAAGCTGAAACCCATACAACATTCATCTATACGAGTTACAAATCATTTCAAGTTATAACTATGATCCACATAAATATCCAAATATAGAACCAGGTTTGATTGTATAACATATACAATCTGAAGTCTTCAATCAAGTGGCATGTGCTGCGCTTCTATTTAAAAATGGACTCTCGAGGTTGAAAAAGGACATGGTTTCAGCAAAGCTTGGGTCTTGTGTTTCCCTGAGCAGAGTGGGTGGGAGAGCACTTACAAAGCACAGAATAATGGAATCATGTCATTTGCTGCTTTCTGTCAGAGATGTTTTCCAAGAATCAGCTTTGTCTGTTTGATATTTTCAACCTCTGAGGGGACATCAAACAGTTCGTGCAGATGTCATCAAGCCTGTTGGCCAACAAGTTATTTCTAAATAGATGAAATGGTTGTGTTTCTCTTCACATCATATGTTCATGTGTACATCATATGTGCCCTAGACCTTGAACTGATATATAATGACAGATTTAAAGATAACTTTGTACACTGCTGGTAGATCCATAACAGTCACTTTTATTCCAAGACCATAATATTGTGCAGCAGTGATGCCATCAACACCAGAACTCCCAGACGTGTCGGCTTTTCGTTTTTACTCATGTACATTTGTGGTCTTCATAACTTTGTATTGGTTCTATATAAATGTACTTTATTTCTATGTCATTATTTTTATCAATAATTTATCAGTTTAAGTAAAGGTAAAAACTTCTAACAAATCTGGTGAAAAAACAAAAATTTTTGATGGAAAATATCAGAATTCTATTGGTTTTATGGCACTGGAATTACAGTAGTTTCTGGGAGTCCTAGTGTTGAACTTTTTTTGCTGAAAGTCAACACTAGGACTTGTTATGTTTCAGATTTGTGCATTAACATTTAATTCTGTCATTTTCTATTGGAACATGTGCAATGAAAGTACGTTTGAGCTTAACATGTTCTCACATGAGACTCGCATAAGACGTGCATGAGAACTCATACACACGTGAAAAGAGAGGTGACATAAATCATTTAAGGCCTATAATACATTTATTTGCTGTGGTTCTAAACATCCCACTGCGTGCTGTTGTTTAAACATGTAAGCAGTTTCCACACAACCCATGGGACTGTATGTGGTCACTGTTTCGAGTGGTGACATGCAGAGGTCGCTATACACACACACACACACACACACATACTGTATATATGTACTGTATATATATATATATATATATATATATATATATATATATATATATATATATATATATATATATATATATATATATCCTAAGAAGCCGGCTCAATGGCAAGAACAAGGCCCGGGCAATTAACAGCTACGCCCTGCCAGTGATCAGATACCCTGCAGGAATAATCAGGTGGCCAAAGGAAGAGATTCAGACCACGGATGTTAAAACTCGAAAGCTCCTTACCATGCATGGCGGGTTCCATCCCAAATCCAGCACCCTGAGACTGTACGTAAGCCGTAAAGAAGGAGGCCGAGGACTAGTGAGTGTGAGAGCCACTGTCCAGGACGAAACATCCAAACTCCATAACTACATCATGGAGAAGGCCAAAACGGATGACGTACTCAGTGAATGTCTTAGGCAGTGGCGAGATGAGGAGGTGCTGGAGGAGAGCCCATCATGGGAGAACAAGCCCCTACACGGCATGTACCACCGGAGTATAACAGAAGTGGCTGATCTCAAGAAGTCCTACCAATGGCTAGAAAGGGCTGGCCTACAGGACAGCACAGAGGCACTCATCATGGCTGCACAGGAACAGGCACTGAGCACCAGAGCGATAGAGGCCCAGATATATACCACACCAGACAAGACCCAAGGTGTCGGTTGTGCAAAGAGGCACCTGAGACGATCCAACACATAACTGCAGGGTGCAAGATGCTGGCAGGGAAGGCCTACATGGAACGCCATAACCAAGTGGCTGGCATAGTGTACAGAAACATCTGTGGAGAGTATGGGCTGGAAACCCCAAGGTCTAAGTGGGAAACTCCTCCAAAGGTGGTGGAGAATGAGCGTGCGAAGATCCTGTGGGACTTCCAGATACAGACCGACCGAATGGTAATGGCAAACCAACCTGACATCGTGGTGGTAGACAAAGGGCAGAGGACAGCCGTGGTGGTGGACGTGGCAATTCCAAGCGATGGTAACATCCGGAAAAAAGAACATGAAAAGCTTGAGAAATACCAAGGTCTCAGAGAGGAGCTGGAGAGGGCCTGGAGGGTAAAGGTGACAGTAGTGCCCGTGGTGATCGGTGCACTCGGGGCAGTGACCCCGAAGCTAGATGAGTGGTTACAGCGAAACCCCGGAACAACCTCGGACATCTCGGTCCAGAAATGTGCAGTGCTAGGAACAGCAAAGATACTGCGCAGAACCCTCAAGCTCCCTGGCCTCTGGTAGAGGACCCGAGCTTAGAGAGGGATAACCGCCCGCGGAGGGCCAAAGGTGAGTGGACATTTTTTTTTTTTTTATACAGTATATATATATATATATATATATATATATATATATATAACTATTACTATTACTATATAACTATTACTATATTACTTTATTTCACCAGTAAAGTCAGACTGAGGTTGCTGAATCTTTTTTTCAGGGCAGTCCTGGCCACAGACAGAGGGTGGTAGTGGGGTCAGGGAGGGTAAAATGGGGGGAAATGCAGGGAGAACATGCCAAATCCAAACAAAAGGGCCAGGGGGTGGAATTGAACCCAAAACCATGTGCCGTCGTCATGTTTTGATGGTTGTCATATTGTCTGCCTGATCAGTATGAAACACTCCTACAACAGCATAACAAGCTGAATGTGTCAAAGGCAACGCTTGCAATATCTCAAATAAATGTATTGTTAAGACTTTTGCCGGCTCTGAAGTGCAGGTGCATGTGTCAATAATGTATTGGCAAAAGTATGTTGGCAAAAACACAAGTGAGCGGACCTCGTGAGCAGATTGAATTGTGCAGCTGTTGGCTTTCCTTCCTAATTCTGGTTGAAATCATTACTGAGAAGCCAGATTTAGAAGTAGGTTTTGTCAATAAAAGTAACAAGAGGGAGATGGTGGAACACATGCATCTGATTCACTCTAATTACCTGTAGTCTCTGGTCCTCATCCTGCAGCTTCGGAGCAGGATGTACAGAATTCTCAGTGGTATCATTTGTTTCAGAGCAGTGCTGAGCAGTTTTTTAATTTATTAAATTGATGTTGAAATGATTCAAGGATTTGTTGGAGATAGAAGCATGTGTTGTGTGCTGTGAACGTGTGGGTGTAATAATGTGATTGAGTTAAAACAAATAGGGACGTTATCCCATTAGAAAGTAGCCATAGTGCTGGAGGCTCTGCACTGACATGGTTAAATGTCAGAGCGGATCTCAGTGCAGACTAATAGGATGAGAGTGAAGGGACATGTAAACACACCCACACACCTTTAGCCAATAGCATTTCCTTTTGCTAAGACTGCAATGTCTTTGAATCCATCCACTTACACATTATATTATAAATGTATATTTTTATACAGTCATGAGTCAGTGCACAGGGCATCTGCCGCGGAGAGTTGTTGAAACTCACTTTTTCTTTTTTCAGCCCTCATGTTTTCAAGGTTTATTTTTGCTCTTCAGAGGCTCAAGAGCCTGTGTGTGTGTGTGTGTGTGTGTGTGTGTGTGTGTGTGTGTGTGTGTGTGTGTGTGTGTGTGTGTGTGTGTGTGTGTGTGTGTGTGTGTGTGTGTGTGTGCATGCGTGCGTGCGTGCGTGCGTGTGTAGAGCATGATGTCCTGACATATACTGAGTGTGTTTTTGGATATGTTGGATATAACGGCTGATAATCATTTGGACCCATGTTAAATATTAATTTCTAACGCCCATAATGTCCTAAAACAGGTCAATGGAGTAAAAACTGTTGGCAGGACCACTGTGTTCTTGGAAAAGACACACATCTCGCTGTTCTGTGGTTGAAAGTGATTGGTGATGATCGCTGGGAAGACGGAACATAGCATTTTTATCATTGTCAAATGAGAACTATATCATATTATGATTTTTGATCATTATTGATTTCATATCCACACATTTGTCTGCATCTCTGAACCTGATGATGACACTCTCAGCTCAGGGGCCACTTCACTTCAGTGACGTTTAGGTCTCAGATGTGTTCAGCAGGTTAAAGACCTATTCTAATCCACCGTTTATATTATATTTGCGGATCAAACAGCAAAGTAGAACACACTTTGAACAGGTTTTGAGAAGGACAAGAGTTTGGTTTGAAGACATAACAAGGGCTACAGTTGTTGATTTTCAAAACAACAGATTGGAGAATCAAACAGTTCGAACAAAGAAATGCAAAAATAACAAACAAATTGGAGCCATTTTCCCATAAATGTTATTATATCTAACATCTATAGAAGACAGAATTGTGTTCACCACTTGGAAATCTTTGACTTCATAAAAGTGAAGTGCTCCAAAATGCTCTGGAAACAGTTCTCCATGATACAAACACAATTCCTGCTACAGCCATACAGGGACTGGACAGCCCCAAAAAAGAGCCCTGATTGGACCCATAATATATCGAAGAATCTCCCAAAGGACACTCCCAGGGCAGGACAGAATCTGTCTCAGGGAATGGAGCTGGTTCAGAGTTCCATGGCCTGGAGGAAAACCACATTGCTGATTGATTTGACCATTCAACTCACCAGTAACAGGCAGACGACTTAGGAGGCTCAAAGTGTGAATGATTATTGAAGTTTTATTTAATATTATTATTTAAATGGCTGAAGAAATGTAGAATCGAACTTCACTAACAAGATTAAGAGATACTTTATCATCCCACAGTGGGGAAATCTCAAAGATTTTGGACATGTCATACCTTTTCTTCCATAGGACATGTTTTTCTTCCACTAAGACAAGGCAGCAGTGAGGTACCATCTGCAGCTTCTCTGACCGGTTCCACCTGCTCCAGTCTTATTAGGACAACCTGACCCGTCACCGGGCCATCGGGAGAGACTACAGCTCCCAACTTAATGTGCTCCTACCACAGGTGCATCATCATCTAGAAGTGCACAGAGATCAACAGACCTTTTTTAGAGACACGCCATCCTCTGGTCACTGGTGGAATTAAACAAATATCCTGTCACAATTTGAACATTTACCTCATTTATTGGGTTATAGTAAATAATATTTTTGTCACTTTAAATCCTTTTGTCACTTTAAATCGTGTTATATTGTTAAGTTAAGCTTTACAAAAGTCAACAGATTTAGTGCGTATTTTTGTCAGTACTGGAGTCACCATTTACACAATGTGGGCAGTTACTAAAATAAAGTTTCTGTGGATGTTAGATATGTGCACTATGGTCCTTACATCAGGCTGGAGCTTCCTGCTGCAGACCACAGTGCAGAGAGTGGGAGGACTCTGTTTGGTATAACAGCATCAGCACTTATTTAGTGAGAGGGCTAAAATGTGTCTTTGTATTATATCTGCTTGTTTACAGACTTTATGACTAATTTATTTTGATTTGTCCATGAGTGCTACCAGCATGTCCCCAGCAATTAAACCATTAGGAATTTTGGACACATTATTTTTCTGTGATCAAGGGCATATTGTTATATAAATTGGTGTTTTACTTTTCAATAATATGGGACATTCTACATAACAGCTTTTCAATAATCAGTCTGAATCAGTCCCTTTGATCCAGTTGTGGGTAGAATAAAACAGTGACACGTTTTATTGTGTCAGGGCGACAGTACAGTAGCTCAGATGAGCCTTTAGGTAGAGCCTTTAGGCCTGAAGATCGTGGGTTCGATCCCACCTTGACACTTTCTCCACCAACTCCAACTGATGATTGCTGTTGTTGGGCAAGACACTTAACCCCACTTTGCCTGAAGCCCTGCTGGAAGATCATCTGCAGAGTGTTATGTGACTTGGGTGGCATCTCTGACTGTCACCCCCCTGACCCAGAAATGGATTAAGGGGTAGAAAATGGATGGATGAACGTTTTATTATACCCAAAACTGAAACCTTATAAAATTTTAAGTCATAATTTGACATCTCCTTAATATAAAAGCAAATACCAGTACACAGAAATTACCACACTTGGCAATTTATAACCCTTTGACCATATGTTAATGAATATTTTCTTATGTGGTTTTAAAGCGATAATGTTGGTCTATAATTTTTTTCCATTTATCTCTATTGTCTCCTAATCTAAGATTGTCTCCCTCTACTGGTGAATGGCAAATAAATTAAAAATAATGATAATAAATTAAGCCACCTATTTCTGAAGCTACATATTGGTCATAGTTTGCATTTTAAATGTACTACACTAAAATGTTATTATGACAATAATTATTGTTATTTCGGTGGGAGGGAGCGGGGTCCAACCGGAAACACGTGCCATTTCCGTAATCGAGGTGAAAACAAAAACAACTTTGGTCTTGCGACATCTGCCTCGGTTTTGTTATGTATGTATGCATTGTTTTAACTAGTAACTTTTAAGAATCAACCAAGGATCGTATTGTAACAGTACTGCACTGTCGTTTCGTTGTTGATCCATCATTGCTTACTCGCTATGGCTAGCTTAAGCGTTAGCTATTGTTCACTATAATAATGTAACTTCAGTTGTGGCCATTGTTTGTATTATTGTCTATGTATTGCTACGTTCACAACGTATTTTTCTGATAGACTGGATGCGAGTTCGTCCGTGAGGTTGTGTCTATCAGCCATGTCTCAACAGAGAGGAGTAAACAGCCTACAGTTCAACCAGGACCAGAGTAAGATCTCACATTTGTGATATTAAACTAGTCTGGTTTGTACTGGGGATGTGATTCTGATTAGATTATGTTTTTATCTAATGCTAAGGTTGCTTTTGTTGTGCGATGGAGACTGGAGTAAGAATTTATAATGTGGAACCCTTAATGGAGAAGGGTCATCTGGGTAAGAGCTAGTATTCACAGTTACAGGCCAAAATAATGTCAATAATGAAATGTGTGTGTTTTAGATCATGAACAAGTGGGCAGTGTCGCCTTATGCTCTATGCTTCATCGCTCCAACTTACTGGCTTTAGTTGGAGGAGGAGTCAGCCCAAAATTCTCAGAAATATCTGGTAATGTAGTTTTATTTTATATTGTTTAAACACCACATACATGGACATTTTGAGTTCTTAACATGTGCTTTTTAGTTCTTATTTGGGATGATGCCAGAGAATCACGTGACACAAAAGACAAGCTTGTGTTGGAGTTTACCTTTACTAAACCAGTATTAGCTGTTCGAATGAGACAAGACAAGTAAGTTATGATCGATAACAGTGTTATTAACAATACTTAGCTATCTAACTGTATGTTTTCAAAACTTTGTTGTGCTTTTTCAGGATCATTATTATACTGAAAAACAGAATATATGTGTACACATTTCCGGACAATCCAATTAAGCTATTTGAGTTTGACACCAGAGATAATCCCAAAGGTTAGAAAATACAAAATATTCTTATCTACAGTGTGTACCAATACTCATACCAATAATGATATGTTTCAGGCTTGTGTGACTTGTGTCCGAGTTCAGAGAAACAGCTCTTGGTTTTCCCTGGACATAAATGTGGCAGTCTACAGTTAGTTGTAAGTTGAAAGTATTGTATCTGAGACTGATGTGAAACTTTGGCTGTTTTATATATGCATATCTTTCAGGATCTGTCAAACACAAAGCCTGGTACATCTTCTGCTCCTTTCACAATAAACGCACATCAAAGTGAGATTGCTTGTGTTGCTCTGAATCAAGCAGGGACCGTTGCAGCATCAGCGTCCCGTAAAGGAACGCTGATCCGACTGTTTGACACCACCACAAGAGACAAACTTGTCGAGCTGCGCAGAGGAACTGACCCGGCTACTCTCTACTGGTAACCATTATTTCTGGAGATAATGACCATGGATGATAATGGCATGATTCTGCAAGCTTTTAAAATATTCTGCTTCTGCTTTTCTTTTTAGCATCAACTTTAGCCATGACTCTTCATTCTTATGTGCATCGAGCGACAAAGGAACAGTGCACATCTTTGCACTTAAAGACACCAAACTAAACAGGCGATCTGCGTAAGTCAAGTCACTTGTGTTGGAAGTGTTTCACAATCACAATCACATGTTGTTCTTATAGGTTAGCACGAGTTGGAAAAGTTGGCCCTGTCATTGGTCAGTATGTAGACAGCCAGTGGTCGTTGGCCAGCTTTACTGTGCCGGCTGAATGTGCCTGTATTTGTGCCTTTGGGAAAAACACATCGAAAAATGTCAACTCTGTTATAGGTATGAACTATTTAAAAACACTGTATAGATGACGTCCAAACACACCAAACTAAATAAGTTGTCTCTCATTCCCTACAGCTATTTGTGTGGATGGCACCTTCCACAAGTATGTCTTCACCCCTGATGGCAACTGCAACAGAGAAGCCTTCGATGTGTACCTCGATATATGTGATGATGACGACTTCTAAGCTGTTGCAGAATCATGTTTTCCTGTCCATTTGTTTGCATTTTTTCTTTTGTAACTTGTACATATATTCAGTGTCTGTCTTCAAGTATCTTTAAAATCCACTTTTAAGTTGTATATAAAGCAAATATTGAAAGTTGCTGGATTTGCTATGGTTGCAAAAAAAAGTAGCAGTTAAGGCTTAATACTCAAATGTTTTGACAGTCAACTGGAACGAGGCCAGGTCTTCCGACTGCTAATCCATAATCCGGCCCAAATTTATAAATAGCTAGAGCAAGAGAAAAATAATGTCAATCACGAAGGTTCAGCCCATTAATTTCTACTCAGCAGCAAAATGAGTGTTATAGTTTGTGGAGACGCTCTGTCCTCCGGTGAACTGCGAAATCTGCCTCAAACTTTCGGGAAAAGTACCAAACAACTTTCAAGAGAGCTGCCACAAAACTGGATAAACATTGGAGCGATCAATTTAGTCATGTATATTTATTTATCAAAAGTAGAAAACAAAAGGAAAATAGCAAAAGTCAATGTTTGTCTTCATACAAGGCCAAGTAAAGTAAAGAAGCCGATCCATAGTTTACACCACTTTGAGACCATATTTGTAACATTAATATAAATAATCAGCGCTATGAAACTGGAAGACTGAACATTTCCATAGTCTCTAAAACCAGTGACAGATGATCCATGAAGGAGTTCACAGAAACACGGAGGATACGAGCTTCGTCTGCACTCCACCTCCTGAAAGCAAAACAGCACAGTCCAGGTCAGCAGTGTCTATTACAGGTTTTTATCATTTTCTACTTTTGGACTTTTCCTGGTGGAATCACACCTGTTTTAAATATAAATAATTGACATAATAATTACAGTGATGAAGCCATAGTTTGTGATGTAAAAAAGGAGGGAGATTCATTAATTTAGGCATAATTTCTAACTTTTTGAGCGACGCTTAAATCTACTACTCCACTAAATCAAAGTATCTTTTAATTAAAATAAATGTGTTTTGCGTACATTGAAGGAGTTTTATCCAAGTTTCACGGTTGCCAGATAACATCCCTTCTGCGATGCCTTAATTATCAATTAGTAAGAAAACATGAGATTTGGATATTTTTTGTGAGCAGAAATTCAAATAGTCATTTCGACAGAAGTAATATTTAACATGTCACAAGCATCATATACCATAAACTAATATCTTTTAAACCGTAAAAAGTCTTCATCATGTTTTGATTCTGCAAACAGAAACTTTGCAATAGTTTCAAGTGTAAGGCTTTAGAGCTGGAGTACCTAATGTAGAAACCACAAAAAATTGGTTGCTCTCAAAACAGTTTGGTTCAATCACTAGTTTTAATGTGCATGTACCTTTGGCCGTTCACATCTTTATATCAGCTATGATATACATCAGCTCTCATTTCGGTGAAAAAAGAGGACAACCTTCACTCAGCCAATCAGCTCTATGTATGTAAAATTAAAGTTTTCTAATAAGAAATAGACAGCTGTGGTCTGAATTGTTTACAAAATGTTACTTAAGACATTCTATCGGGAAAAACAAAATGTATTTATAAAACAAAAGAGTTAGTTACTCCAGCTGTAATTGCAATCTGACATCTCGGCCTGTTCTAGAGAAACATTTACTATAAGTTCCTCACACAGATAGTATTTGGCCATCGACAGTGATCTCTTTGGTGATGCCTCCTTTTCGGGGCTCCTTGTCTGGGGACAGAGACCGTAGAGCGATGACAGCTTCACGGCTTGATGGGAAGGGGACATCCAGGGAGCTGAGAGGCTGTCAAGAATTATAAACAATAAACCATTGGAATAGTAAACATGTACAAGGGGTTTTAAGCCAAATTCTCCAAACACACACATACTATAGATAGTGTAGTAAAAATGTGGGTAGAACAAATATGTTCAGTTCTTCAGATAATAGTGTTCAGCAGTAACAGATGTCCACTACCATGGATGTAAATATGCAGGTCAAATTCCATAATACATACATACAAACATGCATACACACACACATATATATATACACGCACTCACCCACTCACATCTATAATATCTATAATAATATGACAAGGATAAGCAAAAATGCACCAAACACACACAAACATTAACACACACTCACTTACATACACACACACACACACACACACACACACACATTTACATACAGAGCACATGATGGACCTAATAGACTTTTAATTCCAATTATTCAAGGATACAATTCTAGTTTTCCTGTCGCATGATTGAGAGAAGGCTCGTGCTTCTCATTCGTCGCCATTTGACTTTTACAGAAGTAAATAGACGGCACCGGAAGTAGTACGGTCAAGGCGGGCCAATGCTTCCCCCGTGTGGCTGACTGCTGCTACTGCGTTCTGGGAAATATTGAAACACGTCCTCTGTGGTTCTACTGGTTTCTACACTCAAACTAGTTCTGCGACTATTTAGCACATAAACATGACAATTTCCCTAAAACAAGACAGAACAGCAACCCACATTATTTATTTTACCATGAAAGACATCGCTTTTTCAAAAATCCACTGCAGCTTCAAAATGTACAAACTGTTGTTTTTTGAGGTTCATAAATGTTAGAAATTTTGCATAGATATGATGATCCGGGACATTTATGCAAATATATTCAGATTTATCACATTGGTAACCCCCCTCCCCATGGACCAATGGCTCCTGTTTGCGTGTTTTCTGCATTTCCTTTGAACTTTTTGATTCTCTGATATGTTGTTGTTGGTGAATCGACAACTTTTTAAAGTCCTTCAAGACGTCTGCTGTTTTGGGCTATGCAAAAATTCATTGAATTGAACTATTGACAATATGTTGTGTGGACAATTATTTCCATAGCACAAAATCCTATTCGGGGGACACGACACGACAGGATGTATCTTTGGCTCCATGTTTGGAATTTTTGACTTTATTATTGATTTTTTAACCAAGTGAGAATCGTCCTCTTGTCAGACTCAGCTGTGCGCGCCCACTTTTCTGTTGTCACATTTGTCTGAAGTGGACCTCGCAGGCTCCAGCATCTGATCTCGCTCGCTTCTGGTGAGACGAATCGGTGAAATCATTATTTTAACTAACGATCATTACTTTTGTGTAGTTTTTAAATGTTATGCGTTCCTATAAGTACGTGTGGGTGTTACGTACAGCATTTGCGGGATGCTGTGATGCACAACTATCCTGGGGTCTGTAACTTGTGCAGGTGTGTCCATGGCGGGGACACTGCGGGACTTGCAGCTCGCTCTTCAGCTGAAGATCGAGGAGCTGCGGCAGAGAGACACGCTGATAGACGAGCTGGAGCTGGAGCTGGACACGAAGGACGATCTGATCAGACAGCTGCAGATAGAGCTGGACAGACATCGCATAGTCACGTCGAAACCAACTAGTAACAACTCTGGTATAGTGAGAATACACACGCACACTGATTATAAAGGCAAGACTATAGCCTGTTTTACATTGGTTTATTATGAGGAGACTATTATAGAATTATATTGATGTATTATAGAATTATAGAATTAGTATTACTGTGCGTGACGTGTGAATAAGCAAAATGCACGGTAATGAAGCAGCCACAAAGTTATAGGTCTTGTACTATGTGGTAAAACTATATAGGTTCTATGAGATATAGGCAGTGAGTGGCTGGGCTCTAAAGTCTAAATTAGAGCTGTCATCAATTTGGAATATAATCTTTTTGTTGTACATAACATAATACTTGTATTGATGGAGAAGGATAAAGCATTAGATTGACAGATTGATCGGTGCAGCTTATGCAGTGATGTGGTCGCTGAGTGGAGATGAAAGACAAAGCTCTTGATTAATTTGTCAGTATACGTTCCTAGCCTGACCTATGAGCTTTCGGTTGTAACTGAAAGGACAAGATCAAGGTCAAAATGAGATTCTTCTAAGGAGTAGTTGTAAATGGGAGATGAGAGCCGCCAGAGGAGCCAGTTGAGGTGGCCCGCCCCTGTGTTTCGGATGCCTTCTTACACACAATAAAAAGCTAAAACCTCACTAATTAACTCATTTTCACACCAATATTCACACATTGTCTCTTTTTGCAAAAATGTGAGGTAGTCACTCTGGTTTATGGTGTTTGCAGGGACACCACTGCCATCCCCTGTTGGTCCAGATGAGCCTCAGCGCTCAAAAAGACAGGCTATATCTGCTGAGCCCACAAGCCTGGACCCATCCCAACTGTCAGATGTAACTCTAACCAGTTATTGTAAGACAAAGGAGTAAGTGTGACAATACATTCATTTGTATTATTAATATTAGAACGTTCAGGGCAAGTCTGAAACATAAATGGCTGTGGAACAATAATAATAATGTGTAAACATAAATGGTGGATTTATGAGCAACAAAAATAAGTGACATGGAAAAATAGCAAATGGAAGAAAAAAAAATCTCTTAACAGACTTCATATTATTATTCAACAAGGATTTTTAAAAAACGTGTGGTTAGAGCAGAGAGCGGCGTTGGTTTAATGTGTGACTGTGCACGTTTGCAGGTCTAGGGACTTGATCCAAAGAGCACTGATGGACAATGACTTCATGAAACACCTGGAGCATGGACAAGTAGGTCGCTGCATGTTACACACACATAACCATATAAGTTACAGTCTCTAAAACAAATGCTTTTTGAGCACAGATCATCACAATCATGGACTGTATGTATCCCACAAGTGTGGCCAGTGGCTGCTGTGTCATCCAGGAAGGAGATGATGGCTCCACTGTCTATGTTTTGGAAGGTAGGTCTGGTTTTCTTGGAACATACAGTAGTTTTCTCCAAATCAGCTGAAAGATTTTCAAATCATGAGTTTTCATTTGTTTCTCACACTTTATGAGGGCTTCAAGGTTTCTAATTTGGCGTTTTAATACTGTATTGTTGTTCTGTTTCTCATTTTTCAAAGGGATTTTATCCTTCACATTTTTTGTTTTAATTCAAGTTTTGTGATTGTCTTGGCCATTGCATAACATTCTTCTTTCTGACATAAAAAACCTTTGCCTTGGTCTGCGCTGTGTATTACAATCATTAAAACAGAATCATGCTGCTACTTTTCTAACATTTTCATAATCAAATATGATGTGTAGTTTGCATGTTTTGTGTAGGTTTTCTCCGGATGCTCCGGTTTCCCCTTCCACTAAATCATGTACAATAGGTATAAATATCATGAGTGAGTGATGGAGATGGTTGGAGGCTTTGAAGTGCAAGTGTTTGACGTTTTCTGTCTTCACTGCGTAGAATGGATGGAAATTACAAAAACACCAAAAGCGGTGAAGTGCCTGATTGGATCATGGGCCCTAAGATTACTTTCTTGTGTATGTCATATATATTTAAAGACAAAAACTCTGCCTATTACCAATGAATAACAAGACTTGAAGACTTGAAAATAAAAAAAAATTCCATTGGTTGTTATTGTGGTGCACCAGTGATGGAATTTGTCTCCTCATCGGTAACACTGTTCTGGATCCAGATGTTGTGACAAAATCTATTTTCTGAGGGAGACCTGTTCAGGAGGCAGATTGGCAACTACATATAAAGAGCTTTTATTTGATTTTAAGGCACTTCAGAATCTAATTTGGAGAATTAACAGTCATTTAAAACACACTTCAAACATTAGACATTTCATCCGCTCATAGTGCTTTGGCTGATGAAGGACATAACAGACATCTGGCCATGGAGCAGCTGAGAAGCCAATTTTCCCTTTTTTTTATTTCTCAACCATTAACTTGTAATACCCTTAAATAAAAGCTAACTCTCTGAAGCTAAAGCTTATTTTGTTATCCTTTATATCCATTATTACAGTATAATGAGTAATGAATGAGAGATTTGTGTAATATATAATCTGTTAAAATGTTTTGTGCTTTCAGAAGGGACAGTTCAGGTGATGAAGCAAGGGAAGAAACTGTGCACAATTGGCCCAGAAAAAGTGTTTGGTGAACTGGCCATTCTGTACAACTGCACCCGAACGGCTACTGTCACCGGTACAGCCACACACACACGCACTCACACACGCGCACACACACACGCACGCACGCACGCACTCACACACACACACACACACGCACACACGCACTCACACACGCACACACACACACACACACACACACACACTTTATACCATTAGTCTTTATCACAGGAGAACAGAACATATCTGCACAGGAAAGAAACGTTATTAATCAATCTTTCATCCAGAGTGTGAGTTCAGTTGTTTGTTTATGTAGAACTACAATATAATTCTGAAATATCTGGTAATTATAATTTTTTTATTCTAACAAAGTAGTCCTGACAGTTATTGAGCTCATACGATGGTGCCTCTAACTGCTCAGCTGATGTTGTGGCACGAGGCAAAAAAGCCGTAACACTTTGCAATGCAAATCATTAGGCAGGCTCATGTTCAGTATAGACAGCGTCATCATGAATTAGTCCTATCCATCAGTTAGAGCTGCCCCTCTGAAGCAGAGAGCTGTTTCACACTTACAAACTGTGTCTGACTGCAATGAAAAAGCACATTTAAAATGACATGTTTTCAAACGTGAGATGAGTCATTGTGAGCAGGTGGCTGGACAAATAGTTATAGATTAGGCTTGTCTTCTAGAAGCCTTGCTAAAACTCAAACATACTTACTGTTGCTCACAAGAGATTTCATTTATGAAAATCTTCTTCAGGTTTATATTAGATCAGAGGGATCAAGACAATGGGCCTTATTCACGAACGGTTCTTAGGAACAGATTTGTACGTAAATCCTACTTACGAGGTTTTTACGAAGAAAGTGGCATTCACGAATTTTTCTCGTAACCAGAATTTCTCTTGGGCAAGTACAAATCCTACGAGTCCTCAGGAGCACTCGTACGCATTCAGTGCCGATATGTTCACACGCCGGGGTTGTCCTCTTTGGTGAAGTTTAATAAAAATACAACATTCCAGTGATATGTCCGTCATATCGATGTATGTATTTATTTATTTGTAGTAATCTTTATTAGTAATCTTTATTTATATACCGCCTTTTTCACTGCAGATCTGGCCTACTTTTTAATTCATTTTGAAATGAAATGGGCCAACGCTTTATCAAATACATTGGAAATCTTGCCGTGTATTAGTGACCCCTTCCTATTTATAGGGGGCATTTCTTTATCCACGGGCCACAGAACAACGGCATATATACTGCTGCTGCAGGAGGTTACTGGGTCCGCGCTGAGTATCTGCGCTGGTCTCTCCCATGGATCTATACGGGTCTGCACTGGTCTCTCCCATATACGGGTCTGCACTGGTCTCTCCCATGGATCTATACGGGTCTGCACTGGTCTCTCCCATGGATCTAGACAGGTCTGCACTGGTCTCTCCCATGGATCTATACGGGTCTGCACTGGTCTCTCCCATGGATCTATACGGGTCTGCACTGGTCTCTCCCATGGATCTATACGGGTCTGCACTGGTCTCTCCCATGGATCTATACGGGCCTGCACTGGTCTCTCCCATGGATCTATACGGGTCTGCACTGGTCTCTCCCATGGATCTATACGGGTCTGCACTGGTCTCTCCCATGGATCTATACGGGTCTGCACTGGTCTCTCCCATGGATCTAGACGGGTCTACACTGGTCTCTCCCATGGCTAGACGGGTCTGCACTGGTCTCTCCATACGGGTCCGTGCTGCATGCTCCTGGAGTCTCAAGTCTGGTCTATGCAGTCTTTCTTCGGTCCGCGCTGGTCTCTGCGCACCGGTCTCTCCAGTCAGGTCACTACAGTCTATGCGGTCTCTCCTATAGGTCCGCGCTGGTTTCTGTGTGCTGGTCACTCCAGTCTCTCCTCGGGTCTGCATTAGTCTCAGCGCTGGTCCGCGCTGGATCTCCTCCCAGGGTCCAAAATATTTTGAGATTAATCTCAAAACATTTTGAGATTCATCTTTAAAATAATACATAATATATTTTTAAATTAAGCTCATAACATTTTGAGATTAATCTCATCATATTCTTAGATTAATCTCATAATTTTGATAGTTCGACTTTATTCTCATAATATTTCGACTTTTAAGTCAACATTTTATAACTTTATTCTCAGTCTGGCAAAAGAAGAAAAAAGGGTGACTCTTTTGCTCCGTGTAACTCTTTGCTTTAGGCCCGTTGCTGTTTCCTCTGCCGTCTGCACACGGCCCTGCAGTCCCTTTTATGGGCATTAATGTGCGGTTACTTATGCTAAGTACCTATGCTAATGAAGCACCTGGCACGCGCGCTCTACTTACGAGGAAATGGGATTCATCAATCTAAGAGAACAGCTGCGAAAAATTCAGCGGCTTACGAGTGCGTTGATGAATCCCACGTAGGGACTTCTTAGAAATCTACTTAAGGACAACTTGAGAAGAAATTTGATAAGTTTCTTACGAAGTTATTCGTGAATGAGGCCCATTGTTTTTGTGAATAAAACTTTGCAGGAGCTTCTTTCACTAAATGCCTTCCTTCCTACGCACCTGTCGCAGTCAGGTGTTCATTGTTAACCTCAAACTTCTTTTAAACTTTACAAATCTTTGGTATACAGCAATCAGCTTAGTGGCCAAGGACGGTTAGGTTGAGTGAAATAGATTATTCGTTCTAATATTATTTCCTTATAGTCTGTATGCAACATAAATATACACATCATGTTGCCATACACAAACCAAAGAGTAGCAAGTGTCAGATCTACAATAAATAGAGACTTGTTTTAGTAAAAGTGTACGGCAAGAACAACAATGGACCTAGGACCAAGCCTTGGGGAAATACAAACGTACAATCTGATCTTCTTTCAGCCCTGACTGATATCACACTTTGGGCCATTGACCGTCAGATCTTTCAGACCATCATGATGCGGACCGGACTGATCAAACACTCCCAGTACACGGACTTCCTGCGCAGGTCTGTCCTTCTGCAAAAGCAAATGTTCTGCCCTTGCTTTCTCCATCATTCATATACTTGATTCTTTTTTTCCTCTCAGCGTTCCATCATTTCAGACTCTTCCTGAAGACGTTCTCAGTAAACTTGCCGATGTCTTGGAGGAGGTGCTTTCATCTTTTAACCACGTCAACTACTTTGTGTGAAATGAAATCCTTTTCGCTGTTTACTCTTTCACAGACTCATTACAACGACAGTGACTACATTATCCGCCAGGGAGCAACGGGAGACACTTTCTTCATCATCAGTGAAGGAAAGGTAGGTGCATGAAGGAAGAAGAGGCAATCACTGGCGAGATTATAAAAGTGAAAAAGTATATGTGCTTCAGTCACAGGGGTATTACGCAACCTTGTATGTGAAAAAAGTTTATATTTGTGCATATTTGACCTTGTCTGACCTAGTGGCTGAGTGAGTGGTCAGCATGGCGCCTTCACTTTCCATCAGTGGTGTCTAGGATGCTTTTGGACAAACTATTTGGAAGGTTTTCTTTGCGGACAGACTCTTTTAAAGTTGCATCATGCACCTTCAAGTTTTAAAAATCTACATTTATACTGTACTTAAAGCTGGATGAGCTAATGTTCAAACCACACAAAGCGAACTATGTTATAAAATCCATCTAAATTGCTCAAAAGAGTTTGGCTCTTGGAAGTTTTTGCATGTTTTACATCTTTAGTTCAGCCTTTCCAGACAGAAACGTGTAGAAAAATATATATATCTATATTATTATTTTCACAGTTTTGTGTGTGTCCCAGACACAAGGTCAACCTGTACAAATTAGGATTGGCCTTTTATAAATATAATGTTAATGCTGGTATATTATTTGTTTTTAAAAGGATTCCATTTATTTTTAAATCGGCCAATCAGCAGCAGTCATCTTGGCAAGAGCCCTGGTGTGTTCTGTCCTGGTGCACACTGGTGTAGTCTGCACAGTTTTTCCAATGTGGTTTCACTGCAAATGGCAAATAAATTCTTGAATCTTGCAGCTTGAATGTTGGTGGATGTCACAGAAATGGTTAATTCACCAAAAACAACATTATTGAGAACCAACGCATTTGAACACAAGAAAATAGTCATTGGTCCGTAGGGAAGACAATTGACCATAAATGTTCATAAATCTCCTGGATCATCGACTGTCCTTAGGGCCTCCTGTATCAACAATAAAAACTCATGTACATTATGAGCACTGTATATGTTACACAGATTATCCAATCAGAGAGAAGATTGAGTCTCTAGTTTGGGTTACGAGTTCCTTTAGTGAAATCCAGCTGCTTTGAGTAATCAGAACTCGGGCAGCAGCATATGGATGTTGTTTGTTACTTTAAGTTGTTTTTTTATTCACCACTTTCCACAGGTAAAAGTGACCCAGCAGAATTCCAATGGGGAGCAGGTGATGGAGAAGAATATGACCAAAGGAGAATGGTTTGGAGAGCAAGCATTGAAAGGGTGACTTATGCAATCCTCCATCTCTAAACAATCATTTTATCTTCAGATTACGTTTTATAGCATATATAAATCCTTTTTTACAGTGAGGATGTGCGCACGGCCAGCGTCACAGCTATCGGAGATGTCACATGTCTGGTCATCGACAGAGAGTGAGCCAGATTCAGTAGAATAGTAATGCTGTGGTTGAGACACTCCTTTCATTGTTTGTTTACTGCTGTGTTTGTGTCCAAGGTCTTTCAAGCAGCTCATTGGAGGGCTGGATAGTGTCAACAATAAACAGTACGACAGTGATGAGCTCAAGGCCAAGTGAGTCACCGTTACATGGACGCAGTAGATGAAGTTTGAAGGCCTTTACTTATATGACAAACTGTTTGATTTCTGTAGATTACAGGCAGAGGCAGACTTCTTCTCCAGTGTTTCACTCAATGATTTTAATGTCATCTGTACTCTGGGGATGGGAGGATTCAGTCGTGTGGAGCTGGTGTGTAAAAGGAGAAAAAGGAACCAACAATGATGCAAGAAGGCTGCAATATTACATGTTTGTTTTTTGCAGGTGCAGTTAAAGAGTGACCCAAATCGATCGTTTGCCCTGAAGGTGTTGAAGAAAAGGCACATCCTGGACACCAGTCAGCAGGGCCACATCTTGTCAGAGCGTCGGATCATGATTGAGGCTCATAGTCCGTTCATTATAAGGTCAGGCATGTAGCTGGTACATACATTCTTAAGGCGCATCCACAATACACATTTATTGGAACCAGAATTTGTTTGCCTGGTTAGCACGGTTGGTTTGTGCAATTATGAACGCACAAAATCCTATTATGAAACATGAACAAATTAGCAGTCAGATCAAAACCACTGTGAGCATGTGCGTGAGGTCAGAACCCAAACAAACATCTGTAGGAGATCGATAAGAGAAGAATAGACTCTCAGACAGTCACAGCAGTCAACATGTCCCCATTCACACCCATTATACTGAAGAAGATAACACTGTTGAGAAGCCACATTGAACAAAACAACAAAACCCTTTGTTTGGGCATCTCCTCCACCTCAGACTGCAAACACATGTCCTGGCAGTGGTCGGCGTGTTTCACATCCATAAACCACTGAATAAATCCAATAAAGGCGAGAGGCATGTTTGTTTGCCAAATTAGGCCCGGTTCTATTGGACTTGTATTGTTGAACGCACCCTTAACCACACATAAAGCCCTCCATGTAACTTTGGTTTTTAACTGTTGGTACTTTTGGTTTGGGTTTGATTCCACCTCCAGACAGGGCCTTTCTGTGTGGAGTTGCATGTTCCTCTGTGTCGACTCCAGTTTCCTCCTGCCACTAAAAACATGCACAATAGTTCAGTGAGTGTGACTGTGGGACAACAGATGCAAATTAGCTCATGGCTACAATCCAGAGAGGTGCGTGCGACACAGACGTTATACAGTAAGAATAGTCACCACTCCACAGAGCCAACCTGTAACCTGTAACCTGGTTGTTTCCATGGAGACAAACATTGCAATTTTCTAAAACAGTGTCTCCCAAAGTGGGGTCCTGCAGGGGGGCCGCGGGAGGTCAAAAAAAAATAAAAAAAATAATATAATTATTTAATGTTACATTTGTAATGTTTTGTTTGTAATATTAAAATATTTGTGTTCATTATTTGACTTGAATAATCCATTGTAATCATTTTTGTATTACAATGTTTGTAGCAGAGGCTATTTCCCCAAAAGAAAATAACCAGAAGAGCCTATTCTTAATGTTGTCTTCTTGGTTATTATTTTGGGGGGCCATGCAGACCCGTCAGATTTTTAAGGGGGCCTCGGTGTTACTGAGTTTGGGAATGGCTGTTCTAAAACATAAGGTCTGGAGGTCAGGAATCAAGCTGAAAAGTCACATAGTGTTTCCCTCCAAGAGATTGATTGATTATTTCTTTGTTTAAATGAGTGGAGAGGATCTGTCACTCCTGCTTGTGCCCTCAGGCTGTATCGAACATTCAGAGACACCAAATATCTGTACATGCTGTTGGAAGTGTGTCTGGGGGGAGAGCTGTGGACTCTGCTCAGAGAACGGTAAGTCATCTCACTGTGACTTTTGTTATGGACAGCACCGACAGCATCATTAAGTCTGGTATTTGCCGTCATCACAGGGGTTTGTTTGACGATGGCACCACTCGCTTCTACACAGGATGTGTTATTGAGGCGCTGGCCTTTCTTCACTCTAGAGGCATCATCTACAGAGACCTGAAGCCAGAAAACATCATCCTGGACCACAGGGGATATGCCAAACTTGTGAGAGCAGCTTGTCTATCACCACCAGCATATGTGTGTGTTCTTAATTCAACTGTGCTTCTATTAGGTTGACTTTGGTTTTGCAAAGAAAGTAGGTTTAGGAAAAAAGACATGGACATTCTGTGGAACTCCGGAGTATGTTGCACCGGAGATCATACTGAACAAAGGTCATGACAATTCGGCCGACTGCTGGTCTTTAGGGATCCTCATCTTCGAGCTGCTCAGTGGAAGGTATGCACATATTGCTTACTTGAGGTTAAAATACATACACTTTTATTCTACCAGAAAACTGCAGTCATTATCCAGGTTCCAGAAAGAGCCGGTGTGGCTGCAGGTTTGACACCCCTGATTATCAGACTGTAGTAATGCAGGTCTCAGTTCTCCAATAGTTTCTCCACAGTTGCTCAAAAGGTAAGATATGATAAGATAAACTTTATTGATCTCACAATGGAGAAATTTACACAGATTTGCAAAAAAAGTCTGTGTGTAGCATATTTAACAAGAGAAACAAGAATAAAAACCTATAAAGTGATGAGAGACCATTTCAGAAATAAAGTAAGGACAACCGTGGTCACATATGTATTAAAGCAAAACTATTGATTGTATGATGTAGTGTTTAAACTTGTATCACTCACTGTTACTGATGATTCCTATGTTTTATCAGCCCTCCCTTTTCAGGCTCTGACCCAATGAAAACCTATAACATCATCCTCAGAGGCATCGACATGATTGCGTTCCCCAAAAAAATCACCAAGAGTGCCGCTATTCTCATCAAACGGTTATGCAGGTGAGTGTGACCCCCGCGATAAACAAGGGACCACTGTATTTCAAAATCCACTTCAAATCGCTCCATTTTTAACACATTTTTCAAACAACAAATAATCTGACTCCTTGCCGGTGGTGTGACCCGGAAACAGAATTATCCAATGAACTTGTATGAGGCCTTTTTTCCTCTCGAAAACGACTTCACAACCATGTTCCAGATGCGTGTCAATGCTGAAGGGAGTTTTTTTTTTTTGGACCCGCCTTGTTTAGCTACTGTGGACTTTTGAATGTACTGTACTCGTTAAATGAATGGGGCTCGTGCCTACTTTTACATAGTTACATGTGAATAGCGTGCCAGCCCATTTCAGAACAGGTACTCCCATATTTCTAGCAGTTTCTGATGATTTTTATTGATTTATTGAAAATTGTGTACTATGACTATCTGAAATCCGAAACCAGATTCTGAAAGAATGCAATGTCTACTTTCATCGGAATTTTTTTTTGTTTCAAGCTTGTTTTGTTCCCCTGTAATCCCCAGTCAAGTAGAGGGAAGTTTTACTGAAATCACCAGCCTCAGACAAAAAGCGAAAAAGAGGCGCAACGAGTGCATCCTGTTTTCAAAACATCCAGAGGCAGCGCTGGTGCCACCTGCTGGCTCGATAAAATATGCTCTAAAGCTAATCCCCATACATATGCATATATAAAATAGTGAAAACCGCAATTGGCGTCAATGGCACCCAGGCTTACTATTTGCTTTGATGTATTTGCATGTCTATGGCAGAATGTGAATACTTTGGAAACTGCCATTAAGTTCAGATTTACTATTGAAGAAAATGACAATCGTCTGAGATCGTGTCTTTTATTCAGACAGAAGACATGTTTTATTGTCCGATGGTAGACGAGCACGAACAAAGATGTTACAGAATACAAGTGATATTATAGGATGGATCTCCCATCAGCATTTGCCACAGCGCTGGCAGCTTCAACCGTTAGATAACCAAAACATGTAGTGGAAAAGTACTGCCTTGTGCTAGAATGTTAGAATGATGAGTTTAAAGTTAAAAGCTTCAAAGTGTCATAAAATCTTCAAACTATGATAAACTGTACCTATTTATTTTATTTATTTATGAGACCTAGAATACTTTACTGTTTTAAAAAGAGTTCAAAACTACTGAAATCAATAACTAAATCCTGATGTCAAATCCTTTAAACCATCACAGTAGCAAAGCTTTTCAATCGGATGCTAAAAATATATCTGAGGTAAACTAACCATGTGTGTTTTCGCAGAGATAACCCGTCAGAGAGACTGGGCAATCAGAAGAACGGCATCAAAGACATTCAGAAACATAAGTAAGCTTTTCAACGTGTGTGATCTCTGCTCCCGCCGCTGCCATGACAACACTGTTCTGTCCTTCAGATGGTTCGAAGGCTTCAACTGGGAAGGCCTGCGTCAGGGCACAATAGACGCTCCGTTTACGCCTTCAGTGAGTATCCTTGTGTGCGATGAGGGCCCCGCGGGCCTGGGGACAGCTCTAACTGTCTTGTTTTTTTTCCCGCAGGTGGAGGGGCCGCTCGACAACAGCAACTTTGACTTTTTCCCAGAGGACACTGAAGAGACCCCAGAGGAAGACTCAGGCTGGGACCTTGAGTTTTGATGTAGAATTGGACATAAATAATATTACCAAGAACTTCTCCCAGTTCTTGGTAATATTATTTATGTTTTTACCCAGCTCCCTTCACTCTGAGTTTACAAAGCACTGAAAACCTGATCCCACTACAATTGAATATGATTGAACAAGAAGCATTGAGACCTGTGCTTTCCGATGGAGGTTTGAAAAGCCAGTCCCGGTTGGAAGAACTGGATCGAACCGTTTCCACTCCGGTCACTCTGGATGTAAACTGGATCCTACTGAGACATGGGCAGCAGAAGCATTTAAGAGCGCAGGGAAGTAGGGGTGGGAATTTGCAAAAACAATGTGCCGATTCGATAGTATTGCGATATTTGGGCCCCAATTCAATATTATTGCGATTCTTAACATATTATACATCTATATATTTGGTTTGACCGGCACGGTGGCTGAGTGGATAGCACTCTCGCTTCTCAGCAAGAAGGTCCTGGGTTCGAATCCCGGTCGGAACAGGGCCTTTCTGAGTGGAGTTTGCATGTTCTCCCCATGTCTGCGTAGGTTTCCTCCGGGTGCTCTGGTTTCCCCTACCACTAAAGACATGCACAATAGGTATGAATGTAAATGAGAAGGTGTTGATTGGGGCTGATGGTCCAGTGTGTTCAGTGACTCTCCTCCGTCATCACCGTGTGTGGAATGATTGGAACAATATCTGAACTCTGAACATTGTAAAGGGCTTTGGGTGACCTTGGTCTGTAAAATGCGCTATATAAATAAATATCACTTACTTTTGCCTATAACAATGCTTTTGCTACAGAAAACTTTTGCGGGACTAAATTGTCTTTCAATTCTTTAGACATACTGTAAAAATATATATATTTGTAAGGCGGAATAAATGCCTCAATTAATGCTTGTGCAGTCTAATGCCACTTCCGGGATAAACTATTGTTTTCCTTCTTTTTCTGTTTTTTTTTCACGCTTTCCACTTCCTGTTGTCTTTGTAAACGTGCACTTTCTGTTATATTCCCTGCTAACCACTTCCGACATACTACACATTAAAGCTTATCTCACTCTTTTAGTCAATAGAGACAATACCACAACCTTCTGACATTTCCGTTTCCTGCCCTGACTTTCCTTTTTGGCTCGTTTATTGACTTGCTGGGATGGTGTTATGTGTTCATACCGTAAGTATGTCCGATTACAGTGGAAGTTCTTTGCTGTAGCTTTTATGGCTTGTTTGACTGACTCAGCCATATTTCTCCAGGTTTTGGTTCTATAACTGGAGTGTGTTTTCAAATGTTTTAAATCATGATTTTACTGTGTGTTTTGTGTGACTTAAATATAATTCTAAAGTAAAACATGAGTCGTGCAAGATGTTTATCCGTGTCTATTTAACCTCAGTTACTAATGAATGCACCGGACTCCTCCACGGGTCACCGGGCTTCTGCCGTAAACAAAGCCAAGATGGAAACAGGACACCCGACACTGAGATAAGACACACTGATTTTTCCGAGGCTCTACTCAGCATTCTTAAACTCACAATCAGGTCCATTACATGTATTTGTATATGTGCTATTCCTAATGAAAATAGAGAAAGCTGTTTCAAGATTGAGTAAATATTTGTCACAACCAAAAAAAGAAGAGAAACAAAAATATAAAAGTTTATGTTCCTAAAGATGGAGGTAAACAGAAAGAACACTTGTTTGATCTGACATTTGATGGTTATCAAAGACTGATAATTGTTGTCGGTTACCTGACCTATGTCACTTCTATGTAAGTATTTAATTTATATACCGTCTGTCACAGAAGAATTGTTGAGGGTATTTAACAAAGATAAAGATAATGATACATTTTATATTTTGTAGTTTTTATAAGATAAGATAAACCTTTATTAGTCTCACAGTGGAGAAATGTCAGTGTCATCGTTGCGCACATTACAGCAGAGAAAGGAAATAAGAGCACTCAGATTGCACACATCAAATTGAGTCTATTATTTAAGATAATAGACAATAAAATAAAGATAAAAATAAAATAAAATGAGATAAACTCTGGGCTATAATTTCACTTGGTTCGGAAGTATTTACAGATGTCTATATTATACATTAGCAGCAGAGAATATGAATATGAGCAGAATAAACATCAGAAATAATATCAACAGATAAAGTGACTGGGAGAATGGGAGAATTATCAGATGGATATGAATAATACAGTAAGATATCAACAGGTGAAGTGACTGGTGAAAGACAGAAATATCAGATATGTAATACTGTAGTAGTACTGATAACAGGTAAAGTGACTGGTGATAAAGTTACTAGTGAATTATCAGTGACACTTGTGCAGACTCAGCAGTTCCTGTTACACATTCTCGTTGTACAGTCTGACAGCAGCAGGAAGGAAGGACCTACGGAACCTCTCCTTCACACAGCGAGGGTGAATTAGCCTGTCACTGATAGATACTTTATCACACATCTGTTTATACATATATATATTATAATCCATAATAATTACATAAAGGGACTAAATACAACCGTTATTTAGTCACTGTTGTGTTTCTAATTTCTTAAAAATGAATTACATTCTCGAATAAAACATTGGCCTACTGTAATTTTTCCATTCACAGTAAAACAAATGTAAATGTGACTCATATAGAGTTGACTTTAATTCTATTAGAAATAATATTTGGTTGAAATCAGTGTAAATGTCACTCTTTGGTCTGTGTCACACTTATTTTCACTCAATATTGTAAAAATTAACAATGAAATGTGTCCAATTATGTAACACTAGTCTAACTACATTATTTAAGAGTAATGTGATACACTGTATAGGTTTTGTTCAAAAAAAGGAAAGGAAACAAACACAACACCATAAGGACAGTATGTGGGAATAATAAAGATTTCACTCATCCATTCATTGTTAGTCGACTCATCGAGTAGAAAAAAAGACTAGATGACAATAATCATAATATGTGACATCAAGAGACTGTATATTAGTACTGTATAATTATTTATTATTAATATTATTATATTCAACATACAGTATAATAACATCCAAACTTTTCAATAATAATAATTACAACCCTCTTGTGTAAAAGTAGTGGTTAGAGGAGAGGAAATTGCTGATGATAAATGTAAAATGTAGTCTGGGAGTAGGAAATCATTTGAAAGTAAAAAAAAAAGAATAAAGGACAAAGTGTGTGAATGCACAGCTCCACACGAGGCCTTTTCTGTGATCGGTGTGATATCAGTCCGTTCTCCTCCACTGCTCCTGCGCAGGAAAATCTCAAACGTGACTGGCATAGTAAACATTTCCGTTTCCCACTCGGTCTATTTTAAGACAATAAGATTAGAAGAGTATAATTGCCTCTTTTACTGCCAGCATCCTTGTATCATTTGTATACAAACTTTTTTTCCCAAGGGCTATATTCTACCTGTGCACTTATGTCTCATGGGAAATTCCAGCGTGTCTGGTATGTGGGGATTTACAATTAGTCGCGTGGGTTAATTACAGCATGAACAAACCATTAGTGGGGAGACGCGCTCTGATTGGCCAGCGCTGAGGAGGCTTCACATAAATGCAGGACAGAGGTGGAGTGGACAGGAGCATATAGCGAACTTTGACAACTGTGACTGTTCTCACCGACAACATGCAGGCGTGTTCTGTCATCCTCCTGTGCGTCTTGAGCGTCTGCACGGGCTTCGAACTGCTGCCGGAGGAGGCTGCCCCCCGGAGAGCGCGTTTCTCCTCCAACAGCCCGAGTGAGTGCGCCCTATTTCCACAATTCTGCGCTTTTGTTTCTTCTCAGGTATCTGTATTTGTGAAGGTTACCTATAGACTGTGTATTAGGAGTGGACTGACTGAGTGCTGACGTCACCCATAGTGTTTGCCGAATGCGGAAGAAGCCGATTTGAACAAAAGATAGCTGGAGCCGTGTTCCATTTATGGGCATTTGTTCCGACGGGGTTAGCTTGCAGACGTGTTGCTATGGTGGTTGCTAAGACAAGCTGGTGATTCCCCCATGAATGAATGCATGTGACCTGAGTAGTGTGGGGACAACATGGAACAAATATGTAGTGATTATTGAGCCTCCATCAATGGCCTTAAAACCAAAACATGATTTTTGTTCAACTTTTATCAACACCTTTACTCCAGAGTGAAACATGTCACTGCTGTGAATGGGCTTGTCTCACCACTAACCTGACTTTCCCTTGTGTTGTTGTTTACTCCTGCTTCCTTTTTAGATCTTTTTCGCATTCAACAGTGTTTCAATATATATAACAACAGTCCAAATACCTCATCATTTTATGAGGAATATAATTTCCTATCATCAGGCAAAATATCCCTTAGAAAATGAATCCAACATCATGGGGAATATTCCTGAATAATGTTTCCAATTACCATTTCATGATTCTATACAAACACTCCCTCATAGGTTGTTGTTGTGTAGTCTATATCTTACAAATCCATATGTGTTTCAGCACTAATTGATAATTTCACAGGCCTAACTGAACTTGTCTCTTTTTCAGCGGATGTGGCCAGATGTTTGAATGGCGCTGTGGGTGTTGGGTGTGGGTTTTTCTCCTGTCTTGAAAACTCCACCTGTGACACTGACGGCATGCATGAAATATGTGAGCTGTTCCTCCACACAGCCGCTACCTTCAACACAGAGGTCGGTCTGGAGTCCGCTGCATGTTCTCCCAGTGTTTGAGATCTGTGTCTGAGTGTGATCTCATTACAGGGCAAGACATTTGTGAAGAAAAGCCTGCACTGCATCATCCAAGGAATCAATTCCAAAGTTTTCCAGACCATTCGCCGCTGCAACATCTTCCAAAGAATGATTGCAGAGGTATGTGTAAATATTTATATGATACTGGATTGTGGGATTGTTTCTTGATGGAGTTGTTATAACAGGTGCAGGAAGAGTGTTACAACACTCTGGACATATGCACGGTGGCTCGCACAAATCCTGAGGCTATCGGAGAGGTCGTACAGGTGCCGGCTCACTTCCCAAACAGGTAAAAGGACAGAACATGGCCTTTTCTAATGTACTTTATGATTGCTTGAAAAGTAGTGGCTCCACGTTTGCACAGCAGATGGCAGTAACACATTAACAAATATAGTTTTTAGAAAGGGAAAAGATTAGAGCTTTGTAAATAGACCAGTTCAGTTCAACCAGTTGTTTAGGGAAAAGTACTGTTAAATGTACTGATAGTTTTTCAATTCAATTAACTTTCTTCATGTATAGCGCTAATTCACAATAGTAGTTATCTTGGAGAACAAACCTTTGAATTCGCCAACACAGATCAGAGAATCAACAGTTTAACACAAGAAATGCAATGATAACAACACCATGACAACAGAACCATTGGTCCATACGGGGCAGATGACCAATGTCCATATGTGGTGATGAATGTTGAGTGGAGTGTCCTGGGTGGTTGCTAGTTATCAACAATAACATGACACAAAGTTGCTTATGTCTGCACAGGTATTACACTGTTCTGCTGCAGACTCTCCAGGCATGTGATGAACCCACAGTGGACACTGTGAGGGCTGGACTCATGTCCCGGTTAGGTCCAGACATGGAGACCTTCCTGCAGCTGGTGCAGCCCAAGCCCTGTCCCTCTGGCTCTAACTCTGCTGCCTTCAACGACCCGTCCAGCTGGAAGAACATGCCTGTGTTCAACATTCAGCCTGGCTTCAGAGGGCGAGACCCCACTCACCTGTTTGCCAGGAAGAGGTCTTTGGACGACAGCGAGGCTCCAGAACAGAACTAAACTTCTCACTCAGCGTCCTCCTGTATTTGAAAACTCATGTCTCATGTTTGTGCAGCCAAACACTAGGATTTGAATTTTTTCTAACTCACTGTAAAACTGTTGAATATACCATCAGTACACTCAAAGGTACTTGTGTCTTCAGTTAAAAAACGCTGAGATTGTTTTATTTATTATAATTTATAAGGCTGCTGATGACTGCATTTACCCACTGATATGTTGTGTTTGGAGAGTATAGAGAAAGTTTATTTTGGCGAGTTCAGAAGATGCTGCCGTGCTGGTCATGGAGCTCTTCTATGGCTCAGATGTAATGTCATGTGACATCTATGCATGTTATAGTGATCTAGCCCTTAAAGTGTCTTAATGTTTGAAAAATAAAAAAATATAGACTTAAATTACCTCTGTGACCAGACTGTGAGTGTGTATTGTCTCTACAACACAACTGCAGACACACACATACGTTACTTTTAAACAAACATGACGGCTGGTATTCTGTCTTCTCTTTATCGGAAAAAGCAGGGCTGTTATGTTGTAAAACACGAATTACTCATCATTGTATTTGCCAAAGCCATCTTGAGAGCGTGGAGAGACACACCGGACCTCTCTGTCACCATCTGTCCACCGGGATAATGGCTGACCTATAATGGCCCGTCACCTCCAGTGCTATGGGCCATTAACTCCCATTGGGCTGAGTCTGAGAAAAGCTGTTTTCTCACTTCAGCAGCTCGTGAGCAAGAGGCCAGATACAGGTGTTAGAGCGCAACTTTGACCAACTTTATACATCCACAAGGGAATACTAATATGTATCAGTAATTATTAACTCACTTTTTTCTCTTTCCTGTATCCCGGACACATTATCTGAAAGCATATTTTGGAAGGTGGTGATTAGGATTAAACAATGGCATATTTTTAGATTATATATCCAAGACGAACAAAAAATATGAGAAAAAGTATTGGCCAGGAGCTGTCCTCAAGGGTCCAATCTGTGCATGGTTGAATTTAGTTTTGGTTTGTAACATAAGTCCTCTGCACACCAGGTATGTGGTGGCCAGAGGGTGAAGGACTCGAGCTCTGTCATAACACAACGTTCAGTTACCGGTGCAACATGAATGCATGTGGCAGAAAAGAGCCTAAAGAGTCTCACGGCTGGCTTTATAACTGTCTGACACATGATAGATGACACAAAGAAGTCAGCCATGTCTTGGTGCACAAAACATGTGGGAAATAGGTTCTCTTTCTGAAGGAAAAGTGAATACAAAGTTCACGTGATACTGTGTAACAGAAATGTAGTTAAACATACATTTAATAGAAATAATACTGATATTAAAATAACAAACAAAACAATTCAACTAAAAGCATTTTAACGACAGACTTGCTGCATTCATCGGTCAAGTAAGTGCAATGTTGCTGCCATGACCAGACACAATTACATGGCTGCAAAATCATCAATTGAAATATATGTACATTATATGTTGTAAACACGCAGAAGCTGCTCATAAAACAAACAAACAAACAGACATTCAAGTTAATGTTTTGGCTACAATTTTACATTCATATTTAGATACATTTTACTGTGTACTTCGATATAATTTGTCCCCTTTTTGGTTACTGGTACACTGTCATAGTCTATACATCATTTACAAAATATACAATGTGGGAAGTATACACTGTTGACTCCGTTTTTCAGCTCTTTATGAATGTGTTGGTTTGCGGGCTGCTTCTCGATGCCTCACTGGGGAGTTCAGACAGCTGTTGTCCACATCACTAAAACCCCGGTTCAGGGCCGGCCCTCGTCTTCAGGGGACCCTAAGCAAATGTAGTTTCAGGGCCCCCTGTCACAGCAACTCACGGCTTATACACGAGTCATAGCAAGGGACCTCCAACATTTCTTTCAAACTTGGACAATGTTGGCAATTTGTTGGAACATGGAGAGAGTTTAAGATGAAGCTTTTGATTGGTGTATTGCATTATTTTAACATTACATTACATACAGACATTGGTTCTCCCACTACCCCATGCACCAATGGCTCCTTTGTGATTCTTATCCTTTCCTGTATTCTTATTCATTCAGTCTCTAATCTATTGTTGGTGGTTTGAGCATTTTGTAAAGTCCTCTGAGATAACTGCTGTTGTGATTTTAAAAAAATTGAATCAAATATTTTCCTTAAAAAATAAAAGTGTCATATCAGCCCCGGGTGAGGACAACAGGTTCTGGTGATATGAGAGCAGTCTCCTATATACAGTCTATGGTCACAATCAATTAAAAAGAACTAGCATGGAGCTTGTAATAGTAATTCTTCCCTCTGGGTCAGACCAAGCTCAACACATTTTAACCCCACAGACACCTGGATGTGAGTCAAAAATTCTGGAACTCTGAAAACATGGTCCAGGTGAAACTTTTGACTTAGTAGATAAAAAGTATAAACTACAACCAGGTAAGTCTTGGGGGCCCTCCAGTCACTTTGGAGCCCTTTGCAGCTGCTTGAGTCTGCTTATTGGGTACAGACGTCAGAGAAGCACCTCTCTGCTTCCTGCGTACTAGCCTCCACTGAGACTGTTCCAATGCGACGTCACGGAAATGGGATAGAGCAAGTTCAGCGGAAGATGGTCCCAGGATCCTCAAGAGGAGTACGAGCAGAGGGCCAGCGATTATGTGTCCGCGCGGATTGGAGAGTACTGCACTGTGGGGGCCGAAAGATCCAAGTACTCCTGCAGAAATCACAGTGCGAGGTCAGGATTCAACTCTCAGATAGTTTCTTTGAGGACGGTAAACAGAACAACAAACTACCTGGTCAGCCATGAGAGAGAGCATGTGGTCTAAGTCGTCCACCAGCTGTTGGAAAGTTGGCCTGTGCGAGGGGACCGCGTGCCAGCAGTCCCTCATCGTTTGATACCTGACGACATGCATGAGAGGAAAAATTATTACATACACAACCACAACCTTTTATGATTTAACCTCTTGCAGATATTGCTTATTTTTCCCAAAAACTATTGTTCAGATCTACCCATATTCAAATTGAGTTTGTTTCAGGGCTTGTTAAAAGAGTATAAAGCTGAAGTACTTTACTTTTGGCCTCTGACTCATTCACTCTCATGATAAGTGCAAAGGGCAAGTGAATCAAAATCTGTCTAGAATGTTTGTAGTAAATACAAAAGGGAGTAAAGCTGGTGTCCTGCAGGCAGCGAATGATACACAGGAACTATTGTTGGGTAGAGGGAGATTTCATAAGTATTGATATTTAAGGACCAGGCAGATTACTGTCAACTGATTCATCTCAGAATGTTTGATACATTTCTAAGCATATAAGTTAAACTGATTTTTACAACTTTCAACGTCCTGTGCCATCTCTGCCTTCACTGGACTCAAACTATAACCAACCTGCTTTTACAACATATCTGAACTGGACAAGAATAGAAAAAAAAATGGTGGAATTGATTAATTTACAGTGAATAAAATATCGTAATTGCCAGACTATGAGCCACTAATTTTTGCAAGTTCTTTGAACTCTGCGGCCCTAGCGATGTGGCCAATGTTTTTTTATTGTTGAATAGTATCTCCTAGGTCGCAGGAAGGGATTTGGACACATTAGCTGTTGTTTATGTTTATGTGAACATGAGCAAATGCACGGGACTGGAACTAATTAGGGCTGCTGTAAGGACTGGTTATTGTAACTCCATCCAGTCTTATGAGCTATAAGCAAGCCCTGGTGATCCAAGATGGCGCCCTATTCAAATGAATGGCTTGTGCTCAGTAGCGCATGGGACTTCACGGAGACCGGGAGAGTAGCAGAACTCGCCCATATTTGGGCATCGTCTGGTCCTCCCGGTTCTGAGCAGTGGACGAGCTCCAATGATGCGTTGCGCCAAATACGCGTGTGTGGCTTTCATGCACGCGCACAGAGGGGCTCGGCCGCGCTCTGACCAATCAGCGATGCTGATCAGAGCAGCAGCAGAGCGGAGTCAGAGCGGGAAGGAAAGGAACAGTTTGAGGCAGTAAAGCGTGGATTTAAAGAAAACCGAAGGATTTAAGAAGAAAAAAGTTAAGGATGACAAGGGATACTAAAATCCCCACAAAATCCGATATTTCTGAAAGCTGTAGGTTCTCTGTCAGCTGAGGTCGAGCGGTTTTAATTTACATTGAGTTCTATGGGACTTTTTTCTGGGTAGCCCACGTGATTTTAGTTTGCAGTACCACGGGCGCCCCCTGTGCCCATGGGTGGGACAGCTGTAAGCTAGTAATACCCCATCCAGTTATTATAATAGATCCATGGCTATAAGACGCAAGTTTAATGTCCAAATAGGTAAATGAGTCCTGACATGTAGACTAACAGTTAAATTAAGCACGCAAACAGCTTATTAGTAAATCATGTTGTGACCAGTTACAGTCGTTTATCGGTTTGTTTTGCTCCATCAGCTGTTGGTTATGTGTTACATTACAATATGAAAACCTGCAGCTTATATCCAAGTGTGTCTTATATGAGGACAAAATGTACTTTTCCCAAATTTTAGGAAAGAACCGCCCTCTCTACTTTTTGAAAAAATGCACATGCGCAACGCTCTACCTGCTCCCGAGAGGGAACGCCGACTAAAACGTGTGCGAGAGACACGCACGAGCCCAGTTCTCCTCATCACGCTCTGCTAACAAGTCACTGTCATCATCGCTCACACATGCTCACTATGTCAGACTCGCCACCGGTAAGTGAACATTTATTTACGACAAACATTTTTTAAAGAATATGTGTAAAGCCAATTGTATATACCATATACACCAGAATTATTGACAATTCGGAGGACCAATAGTCTTCATGATACAACAGGATAAAGAACATCCTCCTCTATGCCTTTCATTTTCAACTTAGCATGTGCGGTTTAAAGAACACGTACGCTTAGTGGTCCATCAAATACTGTACATTGTAAATCATTAACTTGGCTTACTCAAACTACTTTTTCTGTATGTCTAACTTTAATTAATAAAGACTAATTTAAATCCCCAATTAAGCAGTTACCAAACATAAAGATTTTAACAATAATATTTTTTGTCATTAGAGGTAAATTCTGTGGTAAAATAGTTGCATTATGCGCCGACTAGATCTGACCACTACCGGAGCGCATCAAACACAACAACAAAAAGCCCTTTCAAGAGTTTGTAATAGCCTGTGCTTAACTTTTCTTCCGGGAATTGTGTTTATTCTTCTGTAGCCATTTGTCATTTCACATCTACAGCTAAATATAGGTGATTAGCAGAGCAGCAAAGAGATTTAACACGGGCCTTGTCTACTGTTTTTAGCGAACAGCTGCTTTGAAGACTAGAGCGATCGACTAGTGGCTTTGCGAATATATTAAATCTGCCTGATGCACAAAGGATAATAAACTTCTCGGGATATCAGTTATTTAGAGCCTAAATGCTAAAGTTACAAGTGCTATCTTTAGAGACGTTGTCATGCCATTGTTATGCGTGAAGGCAGATCTGGGGGGCTGGGTGTTACGGGCACACACTTACATATCCTGGGTACATGCGGAGGGCTTTTCCATGCGATGACCCTCCTTCAGCAGCTTAAAGAGTTCCTCCACTGGCACTCCAGGATAGGGAGACCCCCCGAGGGTGAAGATTTCCCACAGCAAGACCCCAAAAGACCACCTGAAGGAAGGAGCACGGCAACAAACGCAAATTGAATGCAGAGAAAAGAGGCAAATTCACAGATAATGACAATTTTTTTTACTTACACGTCACTTTGATGGGTGTAAATACGGTCGAATAAAGCCTCTGGTGCCATCCATTTCACTGGTAAACGGCCCTATGAAAGATTTTTTAGATTAGCAACAGCTTTCTCATCAGATTTTTTTAGACTGCTGACACTGTTGCCCCTGCGACACAGCAACAGATAAAGGGGAAGATAGTAAATGGTTGTAGAATAATTACATTTGTTGTTTTTTTGTAGTAGTCGATGTGATGGATATCCCGGGCGAGACCAAAGTCAGCAATCTTCATCACGTTATCTTCTGTGATGAGAACATTTCTTGCAGCCAGATCTCTGTGAATACACTGTCCAGATACATATATTATTATAGACAATACAATAATAATAATAATGCAATAATTGGTCATATTGTGAAGGTTTTACAAGCACACCTTTTTTGATGCGAGATATGCCATCCCTCTCGCCACCTGGTAGGCAGCAGATACCAACTCCCTGATCTCCAAACTACCTAAGTTTGTGTGTCTCGGGCCGCTCCAGTACTCCAGCCCGGCAGGCCGCAGAGCACGCAAGTACTCCCTTAGGTTCCCCTGCTCCGCATACTCTACCAGTACGTATAATGGGCCTAAAAAGCACATTATTTAAAGTTCAATCTCTCAGATACAAAAGAAACATGTGCACTTTGAATGTTTAACCCACCATCTTGAGTGCAGGCTCCCAACAAGTTGATGATGTTTTTGTGTTTACCAATCACCTTCATCATTTCCATTTCAGCGATCAGGTCAGACAAGTCCTTTTCCGTAGCATCGGCTTGAGAGAAAAAAAGAGAGAATTTGTGTGAAAACTGAGCGCAATAAAAAGCGGTGTATTTTAGACTGAGACGAATATGAAAATCAATCACCTTTGAGCATTTTTACAGCCACCTTTGTAACACGTGTAGGTTTGTTTTTATCGATGCCGACAGCTTCAGCTAGCACAACCTGCCCAAAACAGCCTTCTCCTAAAGGCTTTCCCAGGCTAAGTCTAAACGAAGATAAGAAACATGAATATTTGTGCAGCTAAAGACAGTAGAATGCCCAGACTTCACTAAAAACGTTGCCTGTTTCGGGGCAGCTCCCAGGCTGGATCATATGGCAGTTCATACTCCAGGACTCCAGACAGGAGACTGGTCCCTGCACTGGACAAGCGAGAATGTCGAAGCAAAAACTTTCCCGACTGAAAAGAGGCTGAGTCCACAGACACCTGTAGAGACAAGAATGCGATATATTTACAATAAAGCCCCAATAAAATAACATCTATGCAATGCTATGTGTTACCTGTCTCCTCAGAGGAATGCTTTTAGCTAGCTTCTGCACGGCTAACTGGCTTTTGAAGTCACTGTTTTTGGGAGCACAGCACACTCTGCATATAATGGCTGTGGCAATAAGCATGATGATAATAAAGAACCCAAGGCAGTAGATGAAGATTTCCAAGTATGTCTGAGAAGGCACAGGCGAAGGAGGTAGGTCTGGAGAAGAAAAGATGGAACAAATTAGCACATAATCATTTGCAGACCTTCGAGGCTTCGGGCAAAAACAAGCAACAATTCTATAATGTTTTCGGTAATCTCCACGTACCATCGACTACATTGAGCCATGCAGAGTGATGTGAGACGCCAATGGAGTTTCCTGCGAGGCAAGTGTACTCTCCAGAATCGTCTACAGTTACATTCTTCAAAGTCAAGACCTCCATTTCACGATCAGTGGTGTTTAAACCCGCAGTCTTAAAGGAACAAAGGAACCAAATGAAGCACACAGCGATGCAAGTTACATGTTGTTTTCTCCAACTTGTACCTTGAGAACCAGCACATACGGGTGTCCGTCAGGTCCCTCTCTGCTGCCGTTCACTATGATGTGTTTGAGCCACTGGATGTGCGGCTGCGGGTCGCTGAAAACCCGACAAACAAACTCCACATTGCTCCCAGTCACTGCTGTTTGGTTTGCTGGCAGACCGGCCTGGAGGATGGGTCTATGAGGGGACCGCTCTGAAAAAGATTAAGATACTTTTAGACAAGATATATTTAGAAATGATGTAGGTTAGTGATGACACAAAGCACAACTAACCAACTACATCCAGGAGGTATGTGTGTTTGAGGCTGCCGTGTTCATTCTCTACAACACAAGTGTAGTTTCCTTTATCAGATGGGACAACGGACTCCATTATTAAAGTCCACAAGTGATCTCGAATCTGGAAAGGAATAGGTCACATTATAAATGTATATACTGGGCCTATCCAAAGTGTGATCTATGAAACTTACTTTAAAACCCCCAATTCTCTGGTCTTTTCTGAACTCCTTCCCGTTTCTGTACCAGCGTAGAGAAGGAGTAGGATTCCCAATGGCTTGGCATCGAAACTTTACCGTCCGACTGGCAGGAACAGCATGAAGCTGCTTCTCCATCTTCTCGGGCATCACCCATTGAGGCGCCAAAGCTAGTGAAACATGTGCATTATAAATACATTGTTTGCTAAACTTTTTTTCTTTGTTTTCAAATGAAAAAATTAAACATCTTCAACTTACGCTGCAGCTTCTCATTGCTAGTTGAAAATTCATTTGACAATTTGTTCTCCTCCGAAGAAGACTCATCCTCATCTTCATCTTCAGATGATTTCGTGGGATACACTGAAATAAATAATGTTTTACTTTAGGAAGTTTAACACAGTTAAATAATAACTAATGAAGTCTTCCTAAGTTTCCCAATCTTTAAACAGTAAATAAACAACACACAGTCATTCTGCAGTAGATACATTAGATACATAGCGATGCACTACATCAACATCCTCTGGCATTCAGACGTGTTGTGGCAAAACAAAATAATGAAGATCAAATGTACTACGCCAGACTACACAGTGCTCAAGAGGCACTTTGGTGTCTGGTGAGATTGAGAGACACTTTACAAGAATTGGGGAGAAGTGACAGGGTTTTACAGCAAAGTATAACCCTCTGTAATAGTACGAGTGAAAAAATAACCCCAACCGCAGCAGTCCCACTTCTGAAAGCAAATCTTATAGGTTCTATAAGGGGAATTAACACTCCATATATTGACTTGAAGCAATAATAGTTGTTAGAAGTAAACACATAAAAAACGTAAATGGTCGAAGGAGGCATCGGGAGAGTGGATGTTTGTTTCAGAAAGTGAAGACTGTTTGAACAGAGTTGATTACCCTCAGCCACGACAGAGGCCAGACAGTCTGCACAGGATATAACCAGCAGTGAGCTAACTCTTGGTTACACCAGGAAAAATAACCAGCCAAACCAAAAAATGTTCTTCAATGAGACAATTTTCTCCTTTAAATTCTTTAAATAAAGTGTCAACCACAACACTGACATGAAAAACAACCAGCCACATGTAGTAATACTGAAATAACTGCTGCAGGACCATGCATTTCAACAACAAGCTAAGAAGCAGGACTCTCATTAGACGATCATGAAGCGTTTACCTGTGTCCAGGTCCTCGGGGGCGGCTCTGGCCCAGAGCTGAGGCCAGTGGGTCAGAAGTAACAGAAGGATCCAGCAGAGGGAAGGCATTTTGCCCAAAGGCTTTAACACATCCGTTTGACTGGGGCGATAGGCTTTAGAAAAGAAGATAAGAGAACATTATCAATTTAAAAGTCTCATATAACTTTTTGTAGGAGGTTTATTTCATGGAAACTCAAAACTCTACCTAAAACGTAATACGTTATATGCCACGAATTCAGCCAAATTAACAGATAAGGCTCAACAATAATCAAAATCCAGGTTCATCAATGCCACGATGGACAATATCCCTCTGTTTTAGATAAACTATTAGAAATTGATTAAGAAATTGCTCCCCAGATTAAACACACTTACACCATTATTCATGAATGTATGGATTCATTACACAGGACTATCGATCACAAACATGCATAGATCTATAGTTTGTTTATGGAGCCATTGTAAATCTGTTATCAGTAACAGTTGTTTTACTGCTCGCACTTGTGCAGCTGTTTCCTTAAGAGGTGTAGAAAACCTGCTTTGGTTCCTCAGCCAACACCAACTTTACCCCCCAAGTTCACCTGCAGCAACTAAACTAAATATCTGGGGGGTGTCAAAGAAAACACGGTCAGAGGAACACAAGCTGCCAAAACATACACACAATTACTGCCATTTGCTCAGAGAAAATAAATCAAATAGAATAGCTTTTAGTGTAAGCTTTGGGAATTATTTGTACATATTATTCAGGGCCTACTGCTATACAGATCTAACATGGTTTAGTATAGAAATGTTTTAAACAATAATTCACTGCTTACAGTATGTAGTACTTATATAGTGTTGTCATGGCAACCAAAGACATAAGGGTTATGGTTATTCGCTCCATGCACAATGGTGAAAAGCTTTAGCCACAGCTGCTCTGGGACAGACTGACAGAAGTAAGGCTACTAATCTGAGCCGTCTGCCCTTCCGACCACCACCGATCATTCATGCACACCAGCCTTATACTAGGCAATGTGGGTGAAGTGTCTTGCTTAAGAACACAACCCCAGTTTGACACTTTGCAGCTGTACCACTTTGGCACCTGGTGTTCAAAGAGGTCTCCCATCACAGTAACATATTTAAATAGATAGACTGGACAGTGGTAATGACACATTTTCGACATTCAACAACATTTATGGAAATCTATTAACATTTATGAACCAATGGCTCTATGTGTCAAAAAAAAAAAAAAAATACAATACATAATGTTTTTGTTAATCATTGCATTTCTTGTGTTTGAACTGATCAATGTTGGCGAATCGACAGCTTTGTAAAGTCCTTTGAGATAACTACTCTTATCTCACTGTTAGGGCTACACAAAAATAAACTTAATTGAATTGAATATTCTCCTGAGCTGCAAATGCTGGATAACAAATACTACAAATACAAATACAGAATAATGCTGAAGGAAGATTGACAAAAGCTCACAATAGGGCTGCAAGATTCATTTCTAAAGCCTTACACTGTAAAAGGCCAGGCATGCTAAAAAGCCATTGATCACTCAGATTCACTTTTTTTGTCAAGTGATTCCGGTCTGTAATATTAATAATCTATGAATGTAGCTGAAAATACTGTAAAATAGCAACACACGCCTATGATGTGGGAGCTGACGACCTATAGATGACAAACTGCAGTCCTCAAACAAGCAGAAGCATGTGTGCGGTCAGGGTGGTGTCCCGAGTGCGATGGTGATCAGAGAGCAGCATGCCTGGATTATGATGACATAATTACTACATGACAAATGATTCAGAAGCAGAGTCCTGAGACTTTTGTCCTTTAGAAAACAGAGACACACTGTATAAAGCATAGCAGAAGATACATACCAGTGAGTCTGTATCTATTGACAACAGTTACACCCTCCCTCCCCACAATAACATATGAAATTAACATGGGAGTTAACACTAAAACTTCCAGAACAATCAATTTGACAGCTTTTCATTTTGGAAGACTCCGCTGTATGTTTTTTGGTCTTCAAAACTTTGTAACTTTTTCTGTATCAGTATGTATTTTATTTTTATGTCATTATGTTTATGAAATCATCTCGACCCTAGACTGGTCATGGACTGGTTCAAAGCAATCTCAGCTTGGAGCAAGTTCTAGTTACCATAGCAACACGTTTATTTGGTTGATGTATTTCATTACTATTAACCAATTTTAGCATTAAAGGTAACACCTTTTTGAATTACTTGAATTTAATACAGCCAGTGAAAAATCGAATACCTTTTTTTTGGAGGGGGGGATTTTTTTCAGAATTCAATTTATTTGAATGGGACCCGTCAAAACGACTGCTTTGTGGGTTAATAACAGTTTCAGAAGTATGGATGTCCTAGTGAACACACAGACCTGTACAATTTGATCTGAATATTCTGCCCAACTTTTCTCCAACTTTACCAACAGCTTGGGGCCATCACTTCAACATTATTGCACTGACAATTTCAATTTCAATTATTTATTCTCGAGTATTCGCAGCAGTGTTGTCCATGCCATGGCAGTCTACAGGAGCCCAACACACAACACAGGAAGAGGTGTCCTGTTGTGCTACACTATACATGTGAAGGCAAGTACAAGCAATGGACGCATGATGGGAGATATGCAGATCAAGGAAATGTGTGAAGGCCCAACATCTTCTTTGAGAGTATTTAAATGCCAAAAAAGCCTCATTGTGTTTGAGGATTAAGGAAAGTCACTGTGTAATGTGGGAATATATGAGTCACCACTGCTCTCAAAACATATTTCAGCATCGGGAAAGAAAAAAATCCAGACTCAGCAGCACTCAGCTGTAGAGAGATTTATTACTTTGAACCAAGACGCAAAGTCGCGCTGGCAAATTTCAAAAGCGTAATAACATTTCTCAGTACGTGAAAATCAGAACGAGCTCTCATCCGCATTCGTTAATTGTGCATTAACAAATTCTTTGTAGATCTTACCTTAAAAGTTATCCGAATAAAAAACAAAAGTATCCAAGTGACTTCTCTCTGTCCCTGGAAAAGGATCAAACAAACCCAATCACGTTCCGTGCGTCGCTTACGTGGATGCGTCGCTTCTCTAGACGCTCGTTTGCGTCTCTGTTTTTCGGGTTGTTTTCCTCGTGAGATCGCGTAGTAAAAGAGACTCGGGGAAAAAACGTGGGAAAGTGCAGTTCATTGACGGTATTGTGTGCATATAGGCGCACCAAAAGGGGGGACGCCTCCAGTGGGAGTTTCCTGGACAGCCCCCCGCCTCACTGGCCCCCGTCCCGTCACTACAGACGCTGGTTTCCCGGGTGTCATCTAATCATGCCCAGAGATTGTGTCTGTCCCCAGGTCCTGCCCAAGCGCGACCCCCTCCGTACGTTTCCCCATTTTTTTTGCTGGGGCAGGAAGAGGAAGGATTTTGTCTGCCTTCATTTCACGCTGTGCTTGAGCTTTTGTAAAAAAACGAACTGTTGATTTAGTTCAGACTGGGCTGAAGACTTGCCCATGTCCCTGCCCCACTGTGCACTGATCACACAAATACTTTCAGGTATATACTCAAAGGATTCAAGAATATAACACATGATCCTGAATGATTCACTTCTGAGTCATGTCTATTTTAATACAAAATCTTTTCATGGATGGAGGGGTAGTGTACGATATAATGGTCTTCTAACATGGAGAGTCTATGGCAGGGTGTCAAACTCAGGCCCATGGGCCAAATCCGGCCCGCAAGACCATTTTTAGCGGGCCCTGAAATTATTTTCAATGATCTTATATTACAGTAACTTACAACATTGATGGTAATACCAGGATTCTATGGCATGCTATACCATGGTATTCTACCCTTTAACATTCACTCCTAGAAGAAAGCAATGTAATTTTGTTTTGTTTAAGTTGGGAAAACTGATGTTAAAAGTGGTTGATGATAAAAAGTGCCTAATGCTAAAATGCCCCAAAGCGGTCGGTTTTAGTTCCAAGCTTAAAGTAGTCATAGTGACTCAAAAGGTGATCTACCAAATGGTTCAGGAAACCATTAGTTCATAAAAAAAGGAAACAACTGGAACATATATAAATGTATTTTTTTTTTTTTACATGTTTTCATTTTAAATAAAGAATAATGACACAAATTAGAATAACTAATGTCCTTAGATAAGTTCAAGTAATGTATACAAAGTGTGGAGACTGAGATGGATTTAGTGTTTCCATTAAAGATAAATATAAGTATGTTTGGTCTGCACCATATTTACAAATATATAGATGGTTGATTTGCCTACCAATGGAATGTAACAGTTTGCATTATTTGAAGGGAATTCTACGGCCCTTGATTAAGGCTGATTAATGGCTTTACAAGCAAGGGTGATAAATATGCGGTCTGCGGACTTATGATTAAGCATTGATGGTAAGAGGTACTATGTGAGTAAGTCATGTTTATTTATATCCCGAATTTTACAGACCGTGGTCACCCAAAGCGCTTCATGAGTTCAGATATTTCTCCACTCTCTTGACACACAGAGATGACAGAAGTGAGACAGGTGCATCAAAGCCCTCACCCAACACCATCCATTCACTCACTCATTACATTCATACCTATTGTACATGTTTTTAGTGGTAGGGGAAACCGGAGCACCCAGAGGAAACTTACACAAACACGGGGAAACTCCTCACGGTGGCTGAGTGGATAGCACTCTCGCCTCTCAGCAAGAAGGTCCTGGGTTCGAATCCCGGTTGGACCAGGGCCTTTCTGAGTGGAGTTTGCATGTTCTCCCCGTGTCTGCGTAGGTTTCCCCTACCACTAAAAATATGTACAATAGGTCTGGCATGTGCCTCCTGTACTGGCCCCCCCACTCCCAAAAATCACAATTGTAAACCGCTTTGAGACTCCGATGTGCAGTGAAAAGGCGGTATATAAATAAAGATTACTACTACTCACAGAAAGGCCTGGAGGGTGGACTCAAACCCAGGACCTTCTTGCTGTGAAACACAAGTTCTAACCGCTGCACCACCGTGCTGCCAAAAACAAAGGTGTAACATATGTAGATTATTTTCTCAAGAAAACAACTGCATCATTAAAATTATTTTAACCAATAAAACCCATTATTATTACTCTTTAAAAAAATACATCTAGATTAAAGATTAAACCTACTTCTAATTCACCTCTAATCAGAAAATATATAATAATGTGACAGGTGATGATTGACCTTATTCGTGTTAGCATGTGGTCTGTGTGCCTTCGATTCCCACACAGTCATCAGGCCTGTGACATCAGCAGCTTTCAAAGAGAGGGAGACTGTCCCACAGCTGAATTCTGTCTTTGTCATGGACACACTGGATAATGTGTATTTGAGAGTGTCAAGCTACGAACAATGGTTGAGACTGTTCGATGTGCAAATGCCTCCAAACGTGAAGGCTGACAGTAATCACAGGGAACGCTGTCATCCTCATTATTCTGCACACGAGCCTCTGGATGATTGATCAGTGATACACTGTTTTTGGTAAACAGCAGCATGGACAACTGTCCATATGCTTTTGTTCTTTCAGAAGTGAGGTACCTCATCTCTCATACCAAACAACAACGTTGGATAAATAAACACAGGTTGAAAAGCCTTTTCTTCAAGCGTTTCGCTCTTTATAGTGGCCTGTGGTCAGATACTTGATATCCTCACCACCAACTTACTTGGTCTTTGTAGAGCCGCCATAAAAAACAGGTCTAAAAGAGTAGACCTTTGAGATCTAAATTGGGGCAAAAACCGGTCTTCAAAAGGATTACACACATGTCTAGTAGTTATAAAACGTAGAATAAAAGGTCTCCGGAATTTCAGAAATTAATTGAATGAATCCATGCACCAGAAGAAACTCTGGAGCCAACCGTCTGCTGCAAAGGACGGACTGTGTTATGGAAACATCGTCATGTTCTCTTCTGTTTTTTCTTTGGTGTTCAGTTTTAAATAATTAATCTTTATTGAGAATTGCCTCTAAGTCTATGAGGACTAGATGGCTATATGACCTACCAAGTGGACAAACCTAAGACTCTACAAGGACTCTGATTGTGTATTCATGTTATGACTATAATATGCTCTGAGTGTCTCTGAATTATGAACACGTATATCTCAAGATGTGTGACGTAACAATGACTATAAAAATCATGTGCTGACTCTACTCTGCCTGAAAAGATTGAAACAACTGAAACCACTGGAACCTGAGAGAAGCCTAAATAAAGTTCCAGAGCTTTGGTGCGCCATGATCCCCTCTCTGTCTGGTTCATTCCTGATAAGTCTTAAGAAAACTCTGAGTCTTCTTTTGGCAATTTCATTTCATTAATTTTCAAACCCCTATATTAGTCCATTTCTGGGTCGGGGGATGGCAATGAGAGCTGCCACCCAATGTTCATAGCACCCGTCCCTCGGTGATCTTCTGGCAGGTGGTGGGTCCACGGGAAGATGGCTTCTGATCCGTCAGCGACGACACAGCCTTGGTCTTTCATCGGGGGTTTCAGGCAAAGTGGGGTTAAGTGTCTTGCCCAAGGACACAACAATAGCAGACATGAGTTGGAACAGTTGTAGTAGGTCTTGTGGTGATTGAACCCACTATCTTCAGGCCCAAAGGCCACTGAGCTACTGTCTCTACTAGGAGTGTGACAATACAGTGCCTTGCGAAAGTATTCGGCCCCCTTGAACCTTTCAACATTTCGCCACATTTCAGGCTTCAAACATAAAGATATAAAATTTTATTTTTTTGTCATGAATCAACAACAAGTAGGACACAATCGTGATGTGGAACGAAATGTATTGGATAATTTAAACTTTTTTGACAAATAAAAAAGTGGGGCGTGCAATATTATTCGGCCCCTTTACTTTCAGTGCAGCAAACTCCCTCCAGAAGTTCAGTGAGGATCTTTGAATGATCCAATGTTGTCCTAAATGACTGATGATGATAAATAGAATGCACCTGTGTGTAATCAAGTCTCCGTATAAATGCACCTGCTCTTTGATAGTCTCAGGGTTCTGTTTAAAGCGCAGAGAACACCATGAAGACAAAGGAACACACCAGGCAAGGCCGAGATACTGTTGTGGAGAAGTTTAAAGCCGGATTTGGATACAAAAAGATTTCCCAAGCTTTAAACATCTCAAGGAGCACTGTGCAAGCAATTATATTGAAATGGAAGGAGTATCAGACCACTGCAAATCTACCAAGACCCGCCCGTCCCTCCAAACTTTCATCTCAAATAAGGAGAAGACTGATCAGAGATGCAGCCAAGAGGCCCATGATCACTCTGGATGAACTGCAGATAACTACAGCTGAGGTGGGAGAGTCTGTCCATAGGACAACAATCAGTCGTGCACTGCACAAATCTGGCCTTTATGGAAGAGTGGCAAGAAGAAAGCCATTTCTCAAAGATATCCATAAAAAGTCTCGTTTAAAGTTTGCCACAAGCCACCTGGGAGACACACCAAACATGTCAAAGAAGGTGCTCTGGTCAGATGAAACCAAAATCGAACTTTTTGGCCACAATGCAAAACGATATGTTTGGCGTAAAAGCAACACAGCTCATCACCCTGAACACACCATCCCCACTGTCAAACATGGTGGTGGCAGCATCATGGTTTGGGCCTGCTTTTCTTCAGCAGGGACAGGGAAGATGGCTAAAATTGATGGGAAGATGGATGGAGCCAAATACAGGACCATTCTGGAAGAAAACCTGTTGGAGTCTGCAAAAGACCTGAGACTGGGACGGAGATTTACCTTCCAACAGGACAATGATCCAAAACATAAAGCCAAATCTACAATGGAATGGTTCACAAATAGACGTATCCAGGTGTTAGAATGGCCAAGTCAAAGTCCAGACCTGAATCCAATCGAGAATCTGTGGAAAGAGCTGAAGACTGCTGTTCACAAACGCTCTCCATCCAACCTCACTGAGCTCGAGCCGTTTTGCAAGGAAGAATGGGCAAGAATTCCAGTCTCTCAATGTGCAAAACTGATAGAGACAGACCCCAAGCGACTTGCAGCTGTAATTGCAGCAAAAGGTGGCGCTACAAAGTATTAGCGCAAGGGGGCCGAATAATATTGCACGCCCCACTTTTCAGTTTTTTATTTGTTAAAAAAGTTTAAATTATCCCATAAATTTTGTTCCACTTCACGATTGTGTTCCACTTGTTGTTGATTCTTGACAAAAAATTTAATTTTTATATCTTTATGTTTGAAGCCTGAAATGTGGCGAAATGTTGAAAGGTTCAAGGGGGCCGAATACTTTCACAAGGCACTGTATATTGATATGGTGATGTAACGTTATACTTTCTCACGCAATCGATTATTGATATGCTTTTGCTAAGTACCGATTTAAAAAAAAATGATTTAAAAAAAAATATATATATATATTTTTTAATATATATGACGATATCGTCATATCGTGAGATAATCGTTATCATGAGCTTTGCATCCCACATCGTATAGTATCGTGAGGTACCCTGAGGTTCCCACCCCTTGTCTCTACCAACTGAGCTACTGTCGTCCAGTGATTTCCCCAGTGATTGAGTAAATATTCAGTAATGCATTATTCTAGGGTTCATGTGGCATTGTTTGTACAGTTTGGAACACGCAGCTGTAAATATATAGGGTATCAGTAACAACATGTACCTTGAAGTAAGAGAGAAGGGGTAGAAGAGAATAGGGTATGTGTGTTGAGTCTATTTGTGTGTATTTAGTGCTGAAAAGAGGAAGGGTGGTCATTTCAAGCTAAAATAGCATTTAGCATAACATTTCTTAACGTTACTTGCATTGCCGTAGAATCAGTGGGGCTGTCCACATCACAGAGAAGCGGACACTCCCTAAAGTAAACCAAGCAGATCTCTAAAGTTTGAGCCAAAACTCTGCTCTGTCTGAAGCCCTGCCCAGAGTACACCCACAAATACACACACACATCAGTCTGCCAAACGCTGTGTGTGTCTTACTGTAAACCTGGTGAAGCTGATGTGCCACCTCCTGCACATACTGTCCCGAGGAGACATGCAAGAGGTGACAACTATTTAAATCCATCCATCAAGTTTCTTCCACTTTATCTGTTTCCGGGTTGAGGGGCAGCAGTCTAAACACAGACACTCAGACTTACCTTTCCACACACACCTCCTCCAGCTCAGTTCCCAGGCCAGCTGAGAGATATTGTCCCTTCAATGGGTCCTAGGTCTTCCCCTGGTCTCCTCCCGGTGGGACATTCCAGGAAACACCTCTGGGAAGGCATCCAGACACCCAGGCCACCTCAACTGGTTCCTCTCGATATGAAGAAGCCTTCAACTATAAACTATAATCGTTATTTGAACATCTGCAAAAATCCACTGGAGGAATGTTAACTTTTTGAAAAAGGCTAATGAAGGCTTTTACTGTGGACTAGAGCAGAGAAAATGGTCCGAACCAAGCGGGTACTCCATCCATCTATCCATCCATCCATCTACCTACTATCTATTCTCCTTTTGAGTACTCAATCTTTATGTTATGTATTATTTATGGGCGACAGTGGCTCAGTTGGTAGAGCATTGGCCTTTGAGCCTGACGGTCGTGGGTTCGAGCCCACCACGAGACCTACTTCATAACTCCCACTGATGACTGCTGTTGTTGTGTCTTTGGGCAAGCCCCCTGACCCAGAAATGGACTAAGGGGAAGAAAATTAATGGATGGATTTTTTTTTTTTTTTTTTATGTTTCTTAGACAAATTTCTAAATAAACAAACCCCAATTAATCAGCATTCACCAAATTAATCCTACACAATGTGGGTAATGTGTAATGGATCTTTACATGAATCAGATTATTATAATAAAACTGAGCTAGTCATTGCAACAGATGTTATTATTTTCCCATGGGAAGTCTGTGTTTTTCCACTCGATGTTAGGGTTACCTGAAGGTCGAGGCAAACTTACTGTATCTATTGCAACGTGGCAGATGCTAAGGGGAACTTTGTGCCTGTGTATAAAACCATGCGTAGTCTATGCCAACTCTGACTGTGTTGTTTGTGTCCTGTGCCACCAATAAACATGTTTTCAAAGACACAATCCCAGACATCCCTATAGTAAAACAGACACTTTTGAACTTTACTGTGGATCCTGGTATTCTCAGTGGTCTCCCATCATGATACTAACCAAGCCCCACACTGCTCAGCTTCTATAGAGGGACAGATCAGGCTTATACAAACAGGGAGACCATCTTAGAATTTAGTGCACTTGTATAGTAGTAGTTGTAAGGAATGTTTTGAAAATTGTTCTTTTGTATGCACGCCCTTACCTTTCACTCTCACAACCTTGAGCCTAAACAAATGTCTACAATGTCAATAAAAAAAAGATGATTCTGATCTGATTCTAATACTGGTACATGTTTAAGACAGAAGATTTAAATATGTGTTTTTTAATATATTTCAATAGTTACTTGATAAAGAACATAGATACCTACAAACACAACACTCACATGTATTACTTTTTTTTTTTTTTTTACTTTTGTATTGTGTGTCCGTTACTAACTGTAATGTCCTTTCTCTTTTTTGTATGTTTTATCTTTGCAAAGTATATGTTTTTAAAAGGTAATAAAAATACATTATTATGGTAATGGGGGAAAGGGAATATTTATATTTAAAACAAAATTCTCACCTTTACCCTGCAGGCCCTCTCCAGCTCCTCTCTGAGACCTTGGTATTTCTCAAGCTTTTCAAGTTCCTTTTTCCGGATGTTACCATCGCTTGGAATTGCCACGTCCACCACCACTGCTTTCTTCTGCCCTTTGTCTACCACCACGATGTCAGGTTGGTTCGCCATTACCATTCGGTCGGTCTGTATCTGGAAGTCCCACAGGATCTTCGCACGCTCATTCTCCACCACCTTTGGAGAAGTTTCCCACTTAGACCTTGGGGTTTCCAGCCCACACTCTGCACAGATGTTTCTGTACACTATGCCAGCCACTTGGTTATGGCGTTCCATGTAGGCCTTCCCTGCAGCATCTTGCACCCTGCAGTTATGTGTTGGATCGTCTCAGGTGCCTCTTTGCACAACCGACACCTTGGGTCTTGTCTGGTGAGGTATATCTGGGCCTCTATCGCTCTGGTGCTCAGGGCCTGCTCCAGACAGCCGTGGTGGTGGACGTGGCAATTCCAAGCGACGGTAACATCAGGAAAAAGGAACATGAAAAGCTTGAGAAATACCAAGGTCTCAGAGAGGAGCTGGAGCGGGCCTGGAGGGTAAAGGTGACAGTAGTGCCCGTGGTGATCGGTGCACTCGGGGCAGTGACCCCAAAGCTAGAAGAGTGTTTACAGCGGATCCCCGGAACAACCTCGGACATCTCGGTCCAGAAATGTGCAGTACTAGGAACAGCAAAGATACTGCGCAGAACCCTCAAGCTCCCAGGCCTCTGGTAGAGGACCCAAGCTTAGAGAGGGATAACCGCCCGCGGAGGGCAAAAGGTGAGATTTATTTTTTTGATATATATAAAAAAGTGATTGTGCTTAAAAGTTCTTAAACATATAATGTGTAATATGAAAAGTACAATCCGATAAATAAATACATTATTATCTGTGTTTCAAGGAGAGAATAATAAACTGTGCATTGTTTTGCAGTGTACTGTATGTGAGAAACAAAAGCATTTTTCAAGATGAGCAGCATTTGTTCAAGTATAACTGGATGTTAATGTAGTTTAAGTCACATTTATAAATACTGGCAAATAACACAACATGTTAAACACATGGAGACCAGTTCTTAGCAGACACCTTAAAGTGCCTTACAGGAAAACACACACACTCAGACTCCTCCCTCTATAAAAAGACAGATTTTAGAGTCTGAGAGAGACACACCACAAACGGAGGAATGTGGAGTTTACATGGGCAGCTTTATTTGGCTGGAGGAGAACGTTTTCTCGTTCAGCTCTGAAAGCCACTTCCCCAGACACACATGCACACCCACTGTCACGTTGGAAATATAGCCGCACAACACCCCCACACTGTCAGGTCAGCAAATAGCCATTAGAATGCACCATCTGTTACCTTTTAATGTGTGCGGTGTCGGTATGAATCTGATTTACAGTGCAAATTTACAGGATTACAGGACAAGGTTGTCTTTCATACAACTGTAAATCAGGCAAATTAATAATTTCCTGCTTGGGCAAGGCCTGAAGGCACACTCTACCAACGTGCTTCTCTAAAGCTGCTTTTCAAAAGACACTTCTTGTTATTCAGTTGAAGAGATTTTGCACTTATTTCTGACCTGTAGTGCAATTCTGCTGCATAATGCTTGTGGTAATTGCTGTATTAGATTTCAGAGTAAAAAAATCAATATAAGCAAACATAAATGTAAACTGAGATCAATGCTATAAACAAACATATTTATAACAGCACTAACGATAACAATAATATTAATATGTTGTTTTTGTTGTCAGACTGTACAATAGAGTAAAAAATATGTACTATTGTTAGTTAGAAATTAATTTACTTATGTGTTTGTGTGGATGTGTTTTCTGCTGCTGGACACCTGAATTTCTCCAGCGAGAGATCAAAAAAGTATCTAACTATAGGGCCTTTGTTGGACACTCAAAGATACTAAACATGGCAATATTCTTTCACTCCGTACACATTGGTAAATTACTAATTTTGCCACAGCTGCCCTGGGACAGACAGAAGTGGAGCAACAAGTATGTGCCATCAGCTCCTTCACTCCCCACCAACCATTTCTTGCTCAAACCAGCTGAAGCTAAAGTTTAACATTGTAATACTACCCACTGTGGTACTTGGTATTCCCAGAGGTCCCCCATCATAATACTAACCAGGTCCTGCCCTGCTTAACTGCTTACATCTCAAACATTATTTTTAATAGTATTTATTAGAAAACATAAAAAACAAGCAGCAGCAGCACTAGAGAAGTTCAGGTGTTTTTTTGGTTCTATGAATACAATCCGCCATAAACTCAGCTGTTTTCGTAAATGTGATGAGCATGTTGTGATTGCTTAGCGCCATCTGCTGTTCAACAAGTAAAAACATAAGGAATACTGTATTTCTTGATGCATACAAAACCACAAAAATAGCTCCACAAATATACATCAAGGTAAAAGAGGCAACAATAAATAGCAGCAGAGTTCAGTCGGTTTGAGGCCACAGCCGCAGGAGTCAGCGAACACTTTGGGACATGTGCAGAGGAGTGAGCATCTCCTCAAAGATGGCCCCTTTCACATTGGAACCCCTCAGGTTGGCCTCCTGAAGGTCACATCCAGACAGGTCACAGTTCTACAGGAGTGCATTTTATTATTAGACATGATTCAATTATGAACAGGTATTTATTCAAACCAATGTAAACATATTATATACCTCCAGGTCTGTTCCAGCCAGTGTGGCTCCTCTCAGATTACAGTTCTTTAACTTAGCATTTTTCAGTGTAGCGACTCGCAGGTTAATACCCGTCATCTGACTTCCCTCCATGTCCACGCCCTTCAGATTGGCTCCTGAGGAAAATCCAGGAGCCATTTCAAAACAATTTATATTTAAAATAAACAACATTTGACTTACCCTCTAGATTGGCTTTGCTGCCAGCAGGATCCTCAAAGTTACAACTTTTGAGAGACGCTCCTTCAGCATTAGTGCAGAGCATTTTTACTCCTTGTAAATTGGCGCCCTTTAGAAAAGATAGTTCAAACTTTTTTCATCGCTCTATTTATCTATTTTTACATGTTTGTTATTGAAGTTAGTATAGTACTTTTTATGTGTCATCTAGACTGTCCGCTACTATATTATTATATATAAATATATCAGTAGTATTACTTTTAAGAGAAAAAAACAATATATAATAATAATAAATATTTGCTACCAAACCAGTTCTGATAAAGTACTCACGTCCAAGCAGGCCATTGAGAGGTCGGCTCTCTCCAGATTTGCTCCACTGAGGTTAGCGTTCGTTAAATTAGCTCCTCTTAAATTAGCCATCTTAAAGTTGATGTAGCGCAAATCCAGACGAGACAAATCTGTACCATTGAAATTCAAACCCTAACAGAAGAATTGTTTAAGTAAAAATGGCAGCCTTAAAATTGAGATTATAATGTATATCTCCAAATATGAACCTGACAACGTAGCTCTGCCTTAGTTGTTGTGGCCAACAAGTATCTAATAAATTCTTTTCGGCTCAGAGGTGAGTGGTCATCCGGAGATTGAGAGGACTAAAGAGAGGTTTAGGTAAACAGGAGAATAAACCAACATTAACATTAACATTGCCTAAAATACCTTTATGAAAGTCTCAAGCTGTTCAGCCAGCTGCTCAATGCCAAAGAATCGAGCCTCCTCTAGCACGCCTTAAAAAATTAAACAAATATAAATCAATCAATATTAAAAAGGCCCTGGCCATTATGAATGTTTTACTGTCGATACCCAGAGGATTTATCCCTTTGTTGATGATAAGCTGCCCATGTCTCAAGTAGTTGAGAATAGGCTCAAAGTAATCAGGACTTCTGTCAATCAGAAAGGCCCCTTTAGAGTCCTGCTTGTTTCCCCACACATCTTAGAAAAGCAATAGAAGGTATATGTTATAATGAAGTTTTATGACGTTTGGGTTTTTTCATTTACCTTTTTCTCTGAACATATGGGCAAGCATGCTGTCTGGTTGTTTATTAACCAAAGTACTCCTTTAAAAAATACAAAACAAATTGAACATAATATGTGTCTGTGGTTCACTTCAGCTGATGTAGCTGATATGGTGCATAAACACTTAATATATAATACCTTGTAGTGGTGAAGTGACGGCCACCAACATTGAGCGTTAACCAGTCAGTGTGCATCTCACCACCTTTGGTTACTTTTTCCTCCTCTAAGGATGTAACAGAGCAATAAGAATGTTAACTTCCTGTTATTGCTTTTTGCAACAAAAACTGAAAACTGAATCACAAAATACAGTGTACCTTTGAACTCTCCCTCTGATACATAGAGGACATCATCATCCCTGAAAATTGAATTGAAAAATAATATATGAGGATAATAACAGTGTGTTTGTATTGCACCTACCTTATAATTGTTATGTCATCTATAAGACCACCGTCAGCATTGTACACACAAGAAGCCCTGATGCCGAGTTTAGAGCTGGCAGCAGAAAGTAGGTCCTCCATAGAACCGCATACAGCGACCTGTGAGCATCAAATCTGTTACTTTGTACCAGTATGTGCACGACATGTGCAGGAGCAGGACTGAACATGCAGTACATACTTTTCCATTGGTATTGGACCCGCTGACAAAGAGAGTGACTCTTCTCATGATGAAGGCCAAACACTTTCCTTAAATAGCTTTATATCATGTTATGAGTGGTCACACATAAACGAAAGACACCAGCAGCACTTCCTTCCCTTTCCTCTGTAGCGTGTGAAATGTTCCATATCAAAGCTCTGACCAATGACATTCAGAGGAGGCGGGTTTCCTGTTTCACATGGTGCGTTCACGGGCCGTCGAAACAGTCAGTCGACTTCAAAGACTGTGGGCATCAGATTTAAGAAAACACACCTTTTTTCTTATTCGTTGCGTATCGTTTTGTTTCACATGGTGGAATGAAGTAATTCTCATAAACTTCTTTAAACTCCCCCAATAGCAATTTAAAATTGTACATATAAAAATAAAACAGAATGTCGGTCAACAAAACTGTCTTTCTTTGACTCAGATATTTGATACCCATATTGTTTTGGTGCCTCCTTAGTTTGTACCATGGATCTGGTTTGTACACGTCACCAAAGAACACAAAACAATCAATCAAATTATGCAAAAACTTTATTTACACCAAAGCAAACCAGTTTGCAGATCTTTATTATCACCAGTAAAAAATACAAGTATTAAACATCCAGATACATCCTCCTCATCAGGAAATCAAAAGAGAATATGAAGAAACAGAATTTCAATGGCAAAGACTTATTGCTCTGAGATGTTCAAAAGATTAATAGCAGAAGGGATTTAATCATTTACATTGGTTATCTTTGGTTGTGTAGGCAGCTTTGTTCAAGAAACAAATAAAGTAATAAAATTATGGCTGGTAATTGATAAATAATAAACACGTATTTAAATCACAAATAGAGAATAATGATGGCTTGTGATGATCAGTGCTCGCTGGTAAATTCAATTAATTAATAAAAGGAAAAATAAAAAAGCGTGCTGCGCCCTCAGCTCTGAACGCCAGCTCTATAGAACATACATTGCCCGCATCACCGCAGGGTTGAAAGAACTTGAAAATAGTAGCCGCTTATAGTCCAGCAAATACTGTAATTTGATCTTGAATGACTAAAAAATGTATTATAACAGGTGTAATATTTCAATATAATTTATTTGTTAAGACTGAATGCATAAATGACTCAAATCTCAAATATGAGGTTATTTGTAAAACACATTCATGACAGTTACTCTGCGTTCCCTTCTTCTGTATTCTGAAGTTCTGTCACTGGGAAGTTGAGTATGCAACGTTTGACTTGAACAGCGTACTGCTGGTGTTTGAAATATATTTTTAATGCTCCTTTGATTAATGTAAATGCTACTCCACCCTGTGTGAAACAAGAAACACAAACTTCAGCCAGCATTAAAAACACAGGGCTTAAGTGGTCACACGTTCACACCAGACTTACAAGTATCGTGCGCTGAAGATTAGCCGAAACTCTTGGAAACAGCACTTTTCCCGTTAGACTGGACACTGATGGGAAAAGAAGAGCTCCACAAAGAGTACGGGACACAGAGATATGGTCCCCTGAATTTGTCCCTTCAACAGGAACCCGAGAACCTGCAATTACGGAAGAAAAAATGATGAAAACAAAAGATATTTGTTCATTCATATTCCTATACACCGTTACACCATAGGGCTGCACGATTTGGCAAATTTGCAATTTTAGGAGGTCACATTTTTCAAATATAGCAATTATTCAAGTCCCTTGCTAAAAATCTCAAATATGTCAAATCTTGATTTTAGTATAATTTGATTCATATTAATATTTCTGTCTTTAGTTGTATTTTAAGCAGGTTATTTTTTTTCTGAACGAGAAAAAAGCTTGTTCCAACTTCCATAACGACCATACAATATAATTATCAAATAAAGTCAAAATAACGACTTACTTACATTTTTTGCAATGTGTTCTGATTATTGAAGAAATCAGGTTGAAGACTATCATGATCTAAACTTTCTTTGTATGTTATTTTTTTAGATCGCAATCATAATTGTTTTCAGAAATATCCCATTATGATATTTTGTGCAGGCCTAATATACCAACATGTTGATCTTTTTATGCAATACCAGGTGGAAAATGTTGTATGTATCTTTGCCAGAGTCTGACTAAACAGTCTTCCCAGCGGATCATCTTGGCCAGGACAAGCACCACAGGAATAGTGGGCAAAGCCATCAGGAGGAACAGCGGGTCTGCCCGCTCCATAACACATAGGCCTTTCTTATGTCCCACAACCTGTGCCAAAACACACACTGGTTAAAGAGGGTTTCTTCAAATGTACAATGTATGTTTTGTAAATCTCTGCACCTGCATGACTGTCACAGCACCATACGTTACAGCGGACCAGTATGCAGTGCCCATCACAACCCCAACAGCAGCCAAAGGACTGATCCGATTCAAAGCAGAATCTATGTGATGAAGTAAATATGCCAGTGCACCTAGAGGAGTTCAAACACAGGAGTTTATTTTGCTTCAGAAGGAAGGTAGAATGATTAAGGGCTCATTCACACTTGTTGGTCTGGTCCATTTACGTTGGAGCAATTCACTTGTGAAACAAAAAGCAGTCACACTACTCACTTACTGTAAGTCAGTCCACTTCTTTTAAAACACTTCAGTGACGTTATGAGGATTGTTGCATTTCTTTCTGAAGTGAACTGAGGCCACTTGACCAATAAGTGTGAACGTACCATTACTGTGATATTACCTACCCATCTTGGGGAACGCAACGAGATATTCAGTGCCACATTGTGGACAGCAGACTGCACCTTCAACATTTCCTTTCTGCTTTTCGTCGAGCCACCGCTGAAGACATTCTTGGTGGATCCATTTGGTACAGCCTTTACACCTGCATGGGCTCACCCACTCTGAATTGCAGTCATCTTTTTCAGTAGCAAAACACACCCAGCAGTGTCTGGAGATCCAAATGAACAAAAGATTAAAAATAAAAAATAAAAAAATGTATTAGTCTTTATTAGAGATTATATATAGAACAACACATAATAATTACTTTGACTCTTTATGTGAATTTGTTGCCCAAATGTATTTTTGCAGTGTGAACGAGAAAGAAGACATACTTTTCAGGCTGCTCCTCTGCATTGGCCATGATTTGACTATTTCTTCTTCTTTCACTAATTTATCTAAGAGTGAAAGAGATAAAAACAACAAAAAGGTATTATATGCAAACACAAGGGCCGCACCCATAAAGTAACTTCAACAATGAAATGATCACTAATAATATGACTCAAAAGTAAAATATTCTGAGTAACTGTCTTTTATTAAACAAAAGAGACGCTTGCACTAGCAATAATAATGAGTTTTGATTTTAGATTAACTGTACTAATGTCGGTATCAATACTGCTGTTACGCCTACATTTTACGTGTATACTCAAAATGTATTATTATTATTTATGATTGTTTTTTATCATTTTTATGCTTATTATTGTTTGTTTTGTGTAGAAAATAAATAAATAAATATTGTTTTATTATAAAGCATATAATATATTCATTTTTGCATAGCCGACAAAAAGTTAAAGTAACACTAACTATAGTCCTCTGTTTTTGACAAACCGAAACTATTACTTGGGTCATTTATAGTAATAAAGTTGGACGTATGGCACATATAGGACGTTTTTTTAAGCTTACGGAAAAATTTAAATGGTAAACACAAATGTAATTGCCTTAAATTATAAGTTCTAAACTCACGAACTCACCCGGACTTCTATGGCGCACAGTGCACAAACCTCAGTCCTTGAGAAGACCCGCCCAGTTGCACTTGTTACGTTTCCGACAAGTGTCTTTTTTGGCAAATAAAAATGTAACAATTTACCAAATTTAGCAAAATAGAGTAGGTAACTTTTGCATATTTTCTCATAAAACTCTGCTCTGTATTTTCTTGCAATCGTCATAAACAGAATCGAATCAATGTTAACTGGGGAAAGATGATTGGTTTTCAAAACTGTCAACCATAATATCTGTCACTTTTAAATTTCAGTGCATTGGTGGAAAATCCCGTCGCTCAAAAAAAAAGGATCCAATCAGGTTACAGGTGTGGTGGGGGGCGGGACTAACGCAGACAGCACAGCGGTCCGCACTGAGGCTGCGCGGTGACAGGGCGTTATCTTTGCATTAAACACTAAACGAGCAAGAATACGTACACACGCCGATAGAAAAGCTTCCTCGACCACTGTCCACAATGGATTCTTATGACATTTTAGCTAACCAGCCGGTTGTTATCGATAATGTAAGTATGGTGATGTCATTCATCCACACCCTGCTGAGGCCGATGCCTGGCGATGCTAGCAAACATCTAGCCTGTATGTAGCTATTGTGTTTTGACAAGCAATTTTTAACCCGGACAAGCATAATAATCTAATGTGAGCTGCAAAGGGTCATAATGGTTTTCTCTTAAATCATTATCCATGTGAATACTTGTGTTGAATTGTACAAAAATGCAGGAATCCGTGCACATGAACTGACGCTAATACAGAAGCTATCAACCGGTCAGATCTGCTAATGTTATAGCTTCATACCTGGAGATAACAGTTCTATAGACTTTCAGTTTAGGATGTGTCCAGATTAAGGTCAATATGGCTATGTCCCTGCAAAACACACACAAGAAACGTCAAAACAGTGGTTACCACCGCCGCACCCGCTCATCTAAAGTAAATAGACACTGCCTATGTTTAGTATATAACATATTGAGTATAGTTCCATTTAAAAGCACTTTGATGTCTTCCAGGCTGTGCAATTTTATACCGTATGTGTTCCAGTAGTGCTGTCCTGAGCTATGTTGGTGGCCTTAGGCTGTGTCTTATGACCTCGTCTGTCAGTACAAAGCAACACAAAGAATGAAACTGTTGTAAATATGGATTGAGTGTATCTTCATATCTTGGTTTCAGTAAATGTCTGTCTTTTGTAGGGTTCGGGAGTTATTAAGGCTGGTTTTGCTGGTGACCAGATCCCCAAATACTGTTTTCCTAATTAGTAAGTTTTAAGTTAATGCTATAACTCATTTAAATAATGTATGTTCTTTGAAGAATTGTATTACATGATAATATATGTTTATGTATGTTTTAATAGTGTTGGACGGCCAAAGCATGTTCGTGTGATGGCAGGAGCACTGGAAGGTGATCTGTTTATTGGACCCAAGGCAGAGGTACCAGAAAAAAATCTGAATGAACCTACTTACTATCCTCATCTTATTCTTGTGAAAAAATAAAAGATAATTATAGTAGTATTTTCAGAGATAGAAATAATTTGAAATCATTATGTTCATAATGACCAAATGAGGGAGCACACTGCAACAAAATTATTTGATTATGAAGAATTGCTCAATGACGTCATTGCTTGTGATACATTTTCAAGACTCTGATATGTCTTGCAAGACAGAGTCTGGCCTTTGCTGTAGTCAGTAACTTTTAAGTGTTTGTGAACTGAATTGCTAGCGGGAACACATATATTGCAACCATGGATTGGTTTCAGCACTTTTGTATATAATACTGCTAACATTTGGTTTCTTTGATAGTATGTACTCGTAATTGTTGCAGGAACACAGAGGTTTGTTGTCAGTGCGATATCCCATGGAGCACGGCATTGTAAAAGACTGGAATGACATGGAGAGAATCTGGCAGTATGTTTACTCCAAGGAACAGTTGCAGACTTTCTCTGAGGAGGTATGATAATATTGAAGTTGTTTGTTTTAATAAATTGAATTAATGAATTGTTTAAATTTCTTTTAGCATCCTGTTTTGTTGACTGAAGCGCCACTTAACCCCAGTATAAACAGAGAGAAGGCTGCAGAAGTGTTCTTCGAAACATTTAATGTTCCTGCTCTCTTTATCTCCATGCAAGCAGTACTTAGCCTGTAAGTAACTTTCTTATTGACACTTTTTCTAAATAAAACATACTCTTGGGTAACAACTAACTAATATAGAACTAACATAATTGAGCAATAGCAGATTTGTTGTATCTTGAAGGCACCTGTAATAATTTTAAAACTGCAATTTCTATAGATAAGACTGATTTATGAAATTGGGCAATCTCTGGATCAAGCATAACAAAACATTTTTCTTTAAAAAATAAAAATAAGGATTGGAAGACATTTATTCCAGTACTCTAGAACAGTGCTTCCTAAAGTGTGGTCCAGACCCCTGGGGTTCCTCAAAGGATTTTTCAATCGACCAGGGACCCTCTGTTCTGGAGGCTTTGGGAACAGCCGCTCTAGAACATTAGAAAAGGCTAAATCTTTTTTATGAACGCCATCAAATAACCTTCGTGTTTATGTCCCTTCCACAGATACGCCACCGGCCGCACGACTGGTGTGGTGTTGGACTCTGGTGATGGAGTGACCCATGTTGTGCCGATTTATGAGGGCTTTGCCATTCCTCACTCAATCATGAGAATTGATATTGCTGGAAGAGATGTTTCTCGATACCTGCGCTTGCTTCTGCGCAAAGAGGGCTACAACTTCAACACTTCTGCCGAGTTTGAAGTGGTCCGCACCGTTAAAGAGGTAATGACGTTACGTTCCGCATCATTCATCTTAATATACTGTTATTTTAATGTTTTGTTTATGCACAGAGGGCCTGCTATCTATCTCTGAACCCCCAGAAGGATGAGACTTTAGAAACCGAGAAGGCACAATATGTGCTGCCAGATGGAAGCACTTTAAATGCAAGTCTAACTTGATTGTTTGATATATTGTCAGCCATTTTACGTGATCAGTATAGCATTACATTTTCACTTTGTTTGCAGATTGGTCCCTCCAGGTTTAGAGCACCTGAACTGCTGTTTAGGCCTGACCTTATCGGAGATGAAAGTTCAGGCATTCACGAGGTGTTGGCTTATGCCATCCAAAAATCGGACATGGACCTTAGACGAACTCTCTTCTCCAACATAGTTTTATGTGGAGGATCCACACTCATCAAAGGTTAGGCTCTGCAAAAAAAGGTTCTCTTATAAAGTTACTATCCTAAACTTGTTTTGTTATTTCTATGAAAGGTTTTGGGGAAAGATTGCTTACTGAAGTCAAGAAGCTTGCACCAAAAGATGTAAAGATAAAGGTAAGCTTTTTGATTAAAGATAAATGATCATTTTGTCTGCATGATAAAGTTGCTTGTAGCGGACATTTCTATTAAAACTTTATTATTTGCAATTTAACAATCTATATCTCATGTACAGTATTATTGGGAAAACAACTTTTGGAATGTACATACATAACACATGTCTTGTGTGTTTTTATTTTTGTGTGTGTTTTATTTCTCTTACTAGATCTCTGCTCCTCAAGAGAGGCTGTACTCCACATGGATTGGGTAAGAGAAGGTCTTGCGTCGACTCACGCTTGTGTTTGTCTCCTCTATAAACATGTACACTTTTTTTCAGTGGATCTATTTTGGCATCTTTGGACACCTTTAAAAAGATGTGGGTGTCAAAACGGGAATATGAAGAAGACAAAGCACGTGCCATTCACAGGAAGACCTTCTAGACTCACTAAGAACTGCCCAAACTCACTGATCTCATACTGTCGGAGACTTCTATTTACTGCACTTCTGCGGATACCATCTTTTATTATCAACCCAACAGCTTCGCTGGTGTTGGCTCATGTTTTACCTCAAATCCCTCTTTTCATTCAGTGTTGGTTCTGCTCCAGCTTGATGGACCATCCCAAATATACTGTACTTACTGTAGGGCCTTGAAAGTAACTCAGAGATCCTGGCGCTGTGGCGCTGTTGAAGATTATTGCATACTTGGTCCACTTAAATATTGATGTTAATATTTTGCCTTAGGGGCTTACGATGTGTAGAAATGTCAATAAAAGTTTTTTTTTTTGCTACGGATAGTCCATTCCAGTCCTAAGACACATTTTTGTGCTTTTTTACTCTTGACAGGAAGTTAGGCTTCTAGCTTAATGTTTTAAGTGATGTCTGCAAATTGTCATAATAAACCATTGTGCTGTATCAGATCTAAATTTCACATGCACTATTGGCTTTACAAGAAAAACGACTGTAAATGTATCAACACATTTCTTTTTTTATCGTTGACATTTTTTAAGAAGTTTTAATCCACCAAAGGACAGGATGAATTATTCATCCATATTGTTTACAGTGAAACATGCAGAGACGACACACTATTTCCCAACTGGAATTAGATCATTTTTCCTTTAGCTTTGTCTTTTATGTTTAGCATGTTGTTATATTTTCCAACAAACTGATCGTCTCCGTACAAACGCGGTCACTTAAATACATTTGGTGAACTTTTTTATATCAATCCCTTCTCTATTTCCAAATCTGTATGAGTTTAAATATGACAGTGGCAGAATTGAGGCCGTGTTGTCCACACCTGTCTGCCTTATTCCAGTGTGCTCAGTCAGAAGCCTTTACAACCACAGCCACTATCAGACAGCATAGGATAAAGACGACAAATGTACAAAACTGTTTATCAAGTGTTTGCTTTTCTTAAATTCAATAAAATAATTAAGTTAATGGCTGAGGCTTGGCTCTTTGGGCTTTGTTTTGTTCTTCCCCTCTGATTAAAACCTTAGCTTAACAGCATGTACCTGTCATGACCACAAGAGGTCAGGGTAACTGCAATAATGCCCCAACAACTGAAAGTACTGAAATTGAATAAGATCACATGTTATATGCAGAAAAGAATCAGACTCTGCCCTCACCACTGTGTCCAAACCAACAAAAGAATGTCTGGATCCTTTACCTAAATGTTTATTTATAATTCAAATACATATCGAGTACCATACTCATATTATAATTGTAAATTCAGGCCTTGGGATCTAATATAGCAGTATGTAGCTGAAGAAAGACTTGGAGAAAGTACCATACAGACCTTTATTTTGTCCACACATTTTACCTCACATAGTAACAACAAAGCCACACAATGATAAAAGCAATTTAAATCTGATAATAAAACAAAAGCAGCGAGTAGCAAAGGCTATATCAAAAACAATGATATTGAGTATCTAACATAGATCCCACTTTGACTATTGCTACAATATACAATATACACTCTTAAGTCCACAGAATTGAACATTCACTTTGATCTCATATAGAGACAATAAGGCTGAATTTGGACATGAAAAATAATTGACCCACCCACATTACCTAGCATGAGTCTGGTGCACATGTATGATTGGCAGCTGCGGCGACAGTTGTAGTTAACCACCACCATATATGGACTTAATGAATAATTCCATGTGAAGCGTCTCCAAATAAAAGCTATTTAAAAACGAACGCATCAAATCATCAAAGTACATTCACTTTTTACGTGTTCCTGATCAAACAGACTTGTCACCATCATTCTCACTCACTCTCAGACTAATAACGTTTGTGTGTTAATGTCGATTATGAGTTGGTCGGAAACCTTTCACTTGTTTCTAATTAATATAAAACCATTTCTACCGTGGAAGCCTTTGGCACAAATGAAGGGACTGCATTGACTTGATTATAGAGCATGGATCCACACATCAACGGATGCAGCGTATTTTAGATCATATCAAATGTTTTTAAAACTAATTGGCAGTTAACAATATGACTTGGATTACGATACAATTTAGTTGAGTCTTATTTTGGTAAAGATAGTCACATTGAAGTGCTACATTGTTTTCTGCATTTGGACTGTATGTGTTTTCTTCCTGATTAGCTCTGTATTCACTCGTTCTGATATTGACTCCTACATGTTTCAATAGTTTTATGTTCTTCTGGATGAAATCCCCAAAAAAGCAGATTTAAATAGATACTTAGATTGCTGTCAGAATGGCCAAAGCAATTTCCCAGTTTGTGACCACAATAAAGGGAGTCTGATTATGACATCTCCTTAGTTTTATTAAACGTGAGTGGACATGACTGGGCCTTTGCCTGTACCATCCTCTGGTCAGTCTCATGAGTCAGCTGGGAGTGTTTTGATCAGAGCATCTGTGGCTGCGCTGATCTCAGGCCTGGCAGACGGCACGCACGCCAAACTCATTCTGTTTAGTGAAGTGGCTTTGGTGATGCCTTCACTGGCCACTGTGGACAGGGGGAAACTCTCATAGCTCTCCACTGTCCTGTTCCCTCGCTGGCAGCGCTGTAGCGTGGACTTAAATTCCCTTTGAAAGTTGCTGTTGAGGAATCCGTACACTACAGGGTTGATGCAGGTGGAGGCCATAGCCATCAGGTGGCAGGCGGAGAACACTGTGTCATGCTGACAGTCAGGCAGGACCTGGTGGTGCCAGTCAAACAAAGTGTTGAAGACGTTGAGAGGCAGCCAGCACAGCGCAAAGGCAACTACAATGGCTGCGAGCATGACATTTATTCTCTGGGCACTTTGGGTCCTCCTGCTGCGCTCCAAGATGTCCCTGGGAAGAAGCAAGACCCCCATGGTTTGACAATCACAAATATCACTCTGTACCTACGGCAAGATTGCTTTAATATGAACTCAACCCAGGGATTTTTGGAACTAAAATATAAAGAGCCATGAAAAACAGAAATAATAATATTTTAATTGAGTTATGTCAGAAAATTAACTTAACCCGCGTCGTCTCAAATGAAGGAAGATTCAGAGGTAGTGTTATAAATGTGTAATAGTGTAAAAGAGGTAATAGTGTAATGGGGGTGAAAAAATTTAATGTGGTTTTTTTCCCCATCTTTTTAGTGTTTTGCAGCACTTTGTTTTTGTTTATGGTATGCAGTCACTCACAATGGCTTCAGCTGTTTTACAATTTGTAGTTAAGATGTTTAAACACATTATACAGACATGAATATCACTCTGTACCTAAGGCAACACTGCTTTAACGTGAACTCATCCCAGACAAAGGTTTATCTTATCTTATCTTATTTATGGCACTAAAATAAATAGAGCCATGTATAACAGAAACAATATTTCAATTTAGTTATATCAGAAAATAAAATTAACCTGCGCCGCCTCAAGCGAAGGAAGATCCGGAGGTAGCAGAGAAGAACCAGCAGCAGTGGGAGGCAGTACTGGAAAAGCAGCAGTGATGTTGTGTAAGCAAGACGATGTTTGTCTGACGGCCACAGCTCCATGCAGATGAGATGATCCCTTTAAAACAAACAAATACAATAAATGTTCACCTTTAGCTGTACATAAAAAAGTAACTTGAGATTTTTGTTTTTACATTTACTTATGCTGCATCTTGTCCAAGCATTGTTTGTGAGCATTGTGGATTCAAACTCTTGTGCTTATCAAAACCTAATGTGTCTTATGAAAAGCAGCACGGATAATAAGCCGCACCTGTCCCACTTTGTAGTATTGAAAAATGTAACTCAAATTGATACATCATGTCTTCTTCTTACTGTGAGAAATAAGAACAAGAGTGAAAGCAGCTGTTCTTAATATTCAGTGTGAAGCAGAACGATAAGGAACAACATCTACTGGTCTTTTCACTTTCATGTCTGTACAAAGAAACAAAAACTATTTATTATATGAGACATTTACACAAAGATACTATAAGTGAGGACTTTTAAACTTTATTTTATCTGCTTGATTGACATAACATACATTTACTTCACTCTGTGAACTACTCATCCATTCTGTTGGTCTACTGTCACTTGGTAAAATGTATTTGGCACCATAGAAAAAATAATTAATATATATTATATATATATATATATATATATATATATAATATATATTATATATATATATATATATATATATATATATATATATATATATATATATATATATATATATATATATATATATATATATATATATATATATTATACACCTTCAAAATGCACAGAAAAAGCCGTGGCTCTGAACTATGTTGAACTTTGCAGTCAAGCCCCTGCTGTCATGAGCGCTCTCAAAGTTCCTCTGAGGTCTGTGGGCTCTGGGATTCCTCCAAAGGAAATGTGAAGGTGCCCCTCAGGAGAACCATATTTGGAGAGTCGTTCTACTCTGTCCAGGGAATAAAGCTCTGGAACTCTCTAAGACTCAGCTTGAACAAGTTTTTAATACGAACTGAAACAATTTTTAAAAACAAACCAGATGTGTGAGCTTTGATGAGTAGGAAGACACCTGCCTTTGTAAAATGTGAATGTAACAATGTAAAATGTGTTTTTAATTGTGCTAAAAGCCCTTCTAGGGACTGACATTGAAAATTAGCCTTGGCTATAAATGTTGTAGTGTTTCACATATTGATTGTGTACATCTATCCCGATCAAATAATACAATGAATCCATTTGCGGGTGCAGGTGTATTGTGAAAACCTGAAAGGGTTGCTGGGCAGGCTGATGTTCTGAAAAGGATCATTAGTAAGGATGTTGAAGGAGAGAAAAGGCAGAGAGATGAAACAGGCCACGAGCCAGGTCAGTCCTACAGCCAAGTATGAATGTCCAGCAGCAGGGGACCAGCCGGTCGGGTGGAGGATCAGCTGATGCCGCTCCAGAGCAATCAGCACCAGCGAGAAGATGGACACAGTCACTGACATGCACTGGACAAAAGGAGTCACCTTCAACAGGAGAAATACAAGCACAGAGCTGCTTTATCAAGACAATTGAGGAGAAGATTAGAGAGAACATGACATTATGGAGTATTTGTATAATGGCCCTGTGCAGAAGTATGCTATACTGTCCCAGAGCAGCCCATTTCAGGTATGCATTTGATTGGACAGTAAACCATCAGAGAAACCAGGAAGTGGCAGCAGAAATGTAATATACCGTTTTTATTTGTCAACAATTAACTGAAGTTCTCTGCTTGTTTTCTCAGAAGAAGAGTTTATTTTGTATATTTTTTGTATGTTCTGTATTTATTAACAATTCTGCGATCTGTGATTTGTCATGAGATTTTTAATCTGTGGAAATGAGAACCAATATGCAGGGCCCCAGGCTCAGAATGTAGAGCAGGAGTGTCAGGGGCCGAATAGTAAAAATAGGAAATAGTCGGGGCCAAAGAATAGTAGGGATTACCTTTTCTTATAAACGAGCTATGATGGTATTTTGACATGACTTTTATTTGACATGACATTCTCTATTATTTTTTTTTGTGAATTTTTCTGAAAACAAAGAAAAATCAACCAAAACTGGATCAAATATAAATCTAAACACATTGTTTTATATTTAAGTAGATAAAAAAATTAAATAGTTCACCTCTAATGATGCGTTGGGTTAAAATGGTATAATAAATGTAATGTGGTTGTTTAATAGGTGTATACATGCCTTGGAAGCTCATTACCATAAAAAAATCCAGATGTTTTAGTTTAATCTGTAAATTCAGGCTCAGACTGAGACTTCCTTCTGCCTCTCGTAGTGGAAGCTCCCTAATAATAATTGAAAATGCATAGGAGGCTGAGTTGGACATGGCTGATGTAGAGGGTCAGGTTACCTACAGCCCCTGTGCAGGTATCATCATATTCCTAATGCAGCTCTGCACTCACTCTAGTATTTGCTTTTAATCATAATAGCGTCCACTTTCAAATGGAAAATAAGGTGTTTGTTTCTGAAGCTATATTCTGTATGTGTCTCTGGAGTGTGTGGCGCTGGCCTGGTGAACTAGAGTAATAGAGTGGAGATGCACTGACCTTACACAGGGCCTCTCCCAGCACCCAGCGGTCCATCAGCGTGTATATGACGGTGACCGGCAGACACACCACACACATCAGGATGTCGGAGCAGGACAGGTTGGCAATTAGGATGTTGGTGACGTTACGTAACTCCTGTTGCCGAGCAATGATGAACACCAATCCAGCATTGCCTAGCAACCCAATTGCTATGACTGCACTGTAGGCCACAATCAAAAAAGTGGTCCCGCCCACGGAGGGCGGGCACTGGCTCGAATCTGTCCAATCAGAAGGCCCCCAGAAAGTGAGCAGTTCACTTTGATTAGACATGGCACAGTGAGCGCGGCAGAGGAGGATGTGGTTGTAAAGAAGTTGGAGGTGAAAGCAAATGATCAATATTGATCCGGTCGTTTGTGTGGCATCTATTTCAGATACAGATTCTGTTCTTTTTTCGCTCCATTGTTGACATCCAATCAGATCAGCACACTATTACAGTTTTCCTGTGAACGACACAAAGCAAGAACAAATTGAAAAGTTCTCATTCATGAAACTGGAGCAGTCTCCTGTTCTAAAGTCGTTTTAGTTTAAAAAGTAGATGAACTAAAGACCAGACTAATGTGCCACAGTGAAATACTCCTTAAAGAAATGTCAGTTTGTCTGATAATCGATGGCCATCAGATTTGTGACCAGGATCGCCATCTCTATAATGGATCTATTCATGACGATTGATTAATATATTATATTCACTCTCTGGGTTTGCAGATGATGAGAAGTTAGGACTTTCCCATAATAGCAATTAAAACCTTTAAATCCAAGCAAAGTTCTCGCTCAACTTTACTTGTATATACATTTATTGTCACACCAACACCATGTGGGAGAGTGGCTTTATCTTAGGACCAAAGAAAACTCCCTGAGACTGTGTCCTGAACATGACGAATAAAGACAGCCTTAAATAATATCAGTATTAGTATTAGTATCAGTATTATAGAGAGTGTATTCTAAATACACGTTTCACCATATTGTCATTGTGTTTACAGTCAATGATATAATCTATTTTTCTCACTCTCAAAGACACTCACTTCCTCTACCGTCATTTTAGTATACATAATAATAATAATATACATTATATAATTCTATGTATTAATTTGGTAAATATAAGAAGTGCAAAGCTGCTCTCTGGAGGATTGTCTGATGGTTAAAATGGTTAGAATGAAAAATACTAGATAGCTTCTTCCCCCTACCATCTCCTGTCTTTTAATGCATCACATTAGAGCAGTGTCTCCCAAAGTGGGGTCCGCGGCCCCCTGGTGGGCCGCGAGGGTACTGCAGGGGGGCCGCGGGAGGTCATAAAAAAAATAATATAATTATTTAATGTTAAATTTATAATGTTTTGTTTGTAATATTAAAATATTTGTGTTCATTATTTGACTTGAATAATCCACTGTAATCATTTTTGTATTACAATGTTTGTAGCAGAGGCTATTTCCCCAAAATAAAATAACCAGAAGAGCCTATTCTTAATGTTGTCTTCTTGGTTATTATTTTGGGGGGCCACGCAGACCCGTCAGATTTTTAAGGGGGCCTAGGTGTTACTGAGTTTGGGAATGGCTGCATTAGAGTAGCACTGAAATGTCTTTATAAATACACATAGGGCCGGTCGGACGTGGGGGAGAAACCCACTTCGGGACATTCCCTCATGTCTGCCTTTTAATGCACTGTAGAACACATGTCACACATCAAAGTAGCGAAACTGTAAAAATAATACACTTTAAATAGGGAAGGGGGGACGGTGGAGGGAAGATAGCAGTACACCATGAAATTATGAATTATTGTTACTGTTACTGTTATAATAGGGATGGTAATAAGTGATTATTATTATTATGAATAAGATTGTTGTATTATAATTATTTATAATCTCCAATTAAAAACTCAAATAGTTTTTGATCATGAGGATTTATGTGGATTATTATTATTGGTGGCGATGGTGATAATGTGTGGATGACAATAATATTGTATCTGTATTTCAATTACCTTTACACACACACGCGCGCACACACACACACACACACACACACACACACACACACACACACACGTACACAAACAATCACAGAATACCTACCTCAGTTACTACTAATTTCCTTGATTTGTTATTGTCTTATTTGTTGTATATTTTTTGTTTGTTTTGTATTTTGTCAACATCAGTCTTAGGGTTATCTTTCTGACTTTTATGTTGTTATTGTTATTGTATTGTTTGTGTAAATGTTGCATAATAAAAATAAAAAAAAATAAAAAAGAATGAAAAATACTGTAGATTTGGGGACTTGTAACCGATGACATATACGTATACGTACACATATATTCATATTAAAATGTAAACATGTTTTTATATTTTTTTATTTGTGAGGGTGAAATTAAATTAGTCCTGGTTAATATCTTGAAGTCTGAGTGGAGAGAAAGTAAGGATCCAGTTCTCTTAATGATTATATTTTATCAATTGACTGATAAAAAATAAACATGTAAAACTAGTGGATGTGTGTTTATGATTATGTGTTATGATCTTAAACATAATCTGCATTAATGACAACGCCAGACGCTTTCTGTGTCTCAGCCTTTCTTACATAATCTGCAACAGCTCATAATAATTGCATGTAATAATGACATGATGCAATTATCTTTCCACTGTATATAATCCTGTCATCTTCAAATGCATAGCCAACAAAATGTGTACAGTTCAAATGATTTATATATTTATACTAATATCTTATGTTTCTCAGTGTACTTGCATAGTTTTGCTCATAGCACTTCTGCTGCAAACATTGCATCATAAACTGTCCAGACTCCGCCTTTTTCCAGACTCTAAACTGGCCCCGGGCCCTGTATGCACTGAGGACAGGTCTGACTTACTGCTGGCAATGCAAAGAAACTGCATGTACCTCAGCAAAGGGTCCCAGACCCTGAACTCCCAGAACCCCCACAAGAGGGACTCAACCAAACACAAAGATGTATTATTGAATTATTCTACAGTGCAACACAAGAGCTGTGCAGCGCTCATGTTGTAGATGAGCCTAAACAAAGCCCTGTATGATTAGTTTGTTGCGTTGGGGTTGATTAAAATGTACTTAAAAAACAGTGTTCCTCCTCAATAGAATCACATCATCAGTAAAGTCATCAGATCTTCCCACCCACGTCTCCTCCTCCGTTATGGCTCCAGTTCTGCTGTTACATCATGTGGTATTTGTTTTATTAAATAAACATTATGCTTCAGGAAATTAAACAGCGTGACTTTCTGGAGATTGTATTATTATTATTTAAATTTTGACACCAATTATGACACTAATATTATCACATTTTCTGCAAATGAAAAAACATATTGGCCGACCTCTTTCCATGGAAAATTGGAAATATTCCGAATTCTGTCTCTAACAATAACCCTAATCATTTCGACATATTCATGTTAATCTTCCCAAACTGTTGCATTATTGATGGAAATTATGATATAAATGTTAAAGAATTACAAAGCAACTGTTATACACCCTTCAATGATGGTAATGATGTCATGTGACCGTGAGTGAAGCCAGCATGTCCTCTGAAACACCATTTTCACTTTTGTGTTACATCCGATTATGATTGAAACTCTTTTGTCTTTCATGTCTGGAAGTGTTTTCAAAGTCTTCATTTTACCCTGAAGAGTATATTATCATATGCTCAAGTTTTGAATATGAAGTCCTTGTGTTATTTGTTGTAGTGTTATGTTTATAATATCTTCGCTCCAGTGGTTCTTCAGCTTCTGTGTCGCTTTTAAAATCCAATACAGGCTCAATGCTGGATGGATTTGCTTGCAAATTGCAACCATAAGTGACCTACATTTCTGCAGAGTGTGAGAGCCACCTTCTATCATGAAACTGCAATCAGTTCATTCTTTTTTGGTGCTTTTTGAGCTTCCAGTAACCTAATCCTGATTAGTTGTGTCATTCAAATGTGCAATAATAATGGATCCTTTGTATAAAGCACACAACTAGGATACACAGTTGACTTGATGAGACGGCAGATATAATGAGAGTTGTGAGCTGCTGAGAGACTGACGGCTGGAGCTCAGATGTTGTGTTGATGTTTTGATCATTGTGTTGTGCTGCCACTTGGCAAGGTCACTCATGACACTTCATATTTCAAGTGTACATACATCTGGATTGAACAAATCAGTGTGAATGTACGGATCAATAATCTGATTGATACCTCCTCTGCCTGTATTAGTCCTAGACTGTAAAAATCATTATATACTGTAGTATTAGTGCACAGTACTTCTGCACTACGCTGACGTTTGCACAGTGCTTCTCAAAAGGTCTAATACTACACCTTTGGACATTTAGTCATATTTATAACCATAAACTGAAAGCTCACACACAACTGTGAAGTGAAAACAAAATTAAACATGATTTTGTTATGAAATAGAAAAGTATTTATATACAGCATTTTTCTGAGAGCATTAAATTGTCTTTAAACCATTCCAAATGAGTGCTGAATGTTCACACCTTGCCCTGACGATGAAATAGAGCCCATCTGTTTGCAATCTACTCTAAGGATAAATACAGATGTTCTGTGAGGGCCTCAGAGCTATGGTTGGAGTCTGTTAGTCACTAAAAAGCATCAGGAGTACAGCAGAGAGGTCAGTGATCAAGTTGTGGAGAACTTTGAAGGATGGATAGTTTATACCCCCCAAGGGGGGCACTTTATGATCCGGGGGGGGGGGGGGGGGATCATAAAGCTCCGCTTTGACCCCCGGAGCTATTGCGGCAGCTTTGTAGCTATTGAAAGTGTTATTTTTTTATGTATTTATTTTTTGTACTCTGCCTCTGTGTCCCTCAAATTTGGACATGAGGAAACTGGAGGGAGCGATAAAGGCTCGGGTCTGGCCATAGGTGCATTCTGGAGGCACACAGAGCGGCCACTTTGACAACACAGCCGTATCGCGGCCATAATGTGACCATCGCGTGACAGGTCCATTCAGGTACACCCGACACTTATACTGCTGCAAGAAACAGACCTGGATTATGGCAGGCTCAGGAGGTCTGAGTCTTCCCCCGGGTCTCCTGCTGAAGCTCATCTAAAACTCACTAAATTACATCTGGGGAACAAACATCTTCCCTTGCATTAATAATGTATGTTGCTTGCTCCCAAATCAGATCACAAAAGGCTTCCTGTAGGTGGTGGGTCTATGGGAAGATAGCTGCTCCGTCATCAAAGACATGGCCAGGGTCTTTCAGCGGGGGCTTCAGGCAAAGTGGGGTTAAGTGTCTTGCCCAGGGACATCAGATGGAGCAGGTGTGGTGGGATCAGACCCACAACCAATAGTTCCAAAGACCAATGCTCTACCAACTGAGCCACTGTCACCCATCTTATCACATGTCATTATTGTCTAAATACATACATGTCATTTACCGTCCTTTTTATTATGAATTTAGAAACTCCTGATCTCTTCGGGTGCAGTGACGACATCAAGATGAAATGGCTATTTCAAAGTAAAGCACTTAAACTGTCTTCATAATTGTGTAAAGCCTGGAAGAAGCGACAGACTCATCTATTTAAACGACAGTATTTTGTGTTTTGAGATGTTTATATTTAGGTGCCTGATGTTGGCCTGCATCTTCGTATTTGTGTTAACCCTGTCTTATAAACCCATGTGATCTGGGCTTCCTTGTAAACACTATTTACAGCTTATTAACATGTAGTTAAAAAAAATCTTCGCATATTTAAGAAAGAGCCCTGTGAGTCACTATTTGACTTTTTTGGGCTGAGACCGGAGTTTCTGAGCGAATCTAAAGATGTAAGTGGGGCACGGCATTATGGCAAGCACTGGGTAATACACACATTTTCACAGCTTTCGACATCTGACAGAGCACTGTTTAATCCATCATCTTTTTTTTCACAACTGCAAATCTACCAACACTCGGTTCTCTGCCCAAACTCACAGAAAGGACAAGACTGATTTCTCTTTGGTCCAAATGCTAAATGCTACTGTATGTATGGCTCCAAACTAAGTGAACCATCCACAGTGTCAAATATGGGGGGGGCAGCATTGTTATGGGACTCCTTTTCTTTAATAGGAACAGTGAAGAGTGAAAGAGTTGATGGGAAGGTGGATGGAGAAAATATTCTGCTGTCCTTTTCATGCTGGAAAGAAAGCTGACGGAGCTGGGGATTCCACATGGTATTTAAGATAAGAATTCCTTTATTAGTCCCACAGTGGGGAAATTTCGATGTTGCAGCGCACATATAGGACAGTAGTAAGAGCACACAGGGATCACACACAATATATACACTATCTACAAATAAGTAGTAGCTATGTTTCTTAGCTAACATAACTAGCTGTAGATGCTTAAAAAGCTTCAATACCAGTCAAGAAATATATATGTAGTAGTGCAGTTATATACTGTACAGTTAAATAGTGCAGGATAAAAAGTATATAAGTAAAGTGACATGAGGTAAAGTGACATTGTTCTGTGACATTCTGAAGTTGCAGTATTGCACATGATTTAATAATTTACTTAATTACAGATGAATGAAATTTACAGGCTCATCAGTTCTTATTGTACAGTCTGACAGCAGCAGGAAGGAAAGACCTATGGAACCTCTCCTTCACACAGTGAGGGTGAATTAGTCTGTCACTGAAGCTGCTCTCCAGAGCAGACAGAGTGTCCTGCAGGGGGTGACAGTCATGGTCCAGCATAGATGTTAGTTTGTCCAGGACCCTCCTGTCCCCCACCTGCTGCATTGTGTCCAGGGAACAGCCCAGGACTGAGCTGGACTTCCTGATGACCTTGTCCAGCTTCTTTCTGTCCCTCACTGTGATGTTGCTGCTCCAGCAGACCACACCGTACAAGAGGCTGATGCCACCACAGAGTCATAGAAGGTCTTCAGGAGTGGCCCCTGCACTCCAAAAGACCTAAGCCTCCTCAGTAGGTAGAGGCGACTCTGCTGTATGAGAACTTGTGCTAACCCTATTTAAAAAAAAAAAAAAATGCATTCACTTCATAGTAGTTTGTTACTTGTATGTGAACTTTTAAAAATAAAAATTAAAGTAGAAATTTGTACGATTTTCATGTCAAGTCATCATAATATGTCAAAAGGCACAAATAAACCATGCTCCTTTCAAATACTTCTTTAACTGATAAAAGTAGTTAAGCCGAGATATTCAAATTTCAAAATTAGCTTTACAGCCCCTAAATCTTGTTATTGTTTTCATTTCGATGTCCCGCCCTCCACCATTTTACCAATCAGAAAGTCTGTGATCGGGGTTGCCAGAATGGGCTCTATGCACGCACCACTTCCGCGTTTTAGGTACAACCCCACTTGACTTCCTGTGCGCGGGTAACGGCTGGAGTTTCACTGGAGTTCAGCAGTTGTTTACACAAGTTTCCTAAATAATGCTCAAACGGGAATTATACTATGAGGATACTGGGCATTTTTGGGACACAGCAGTGCTCTTTGATTGTGCTGTCATTGTGCTTTTATAAAGTTAACTAATCTCTCTGAGTGGCCACAGTCAAAGCTCTACCTCAGAGAGAAAGCACTTCGACACTTTTGGGTCAGTCTCACAGCTGAATGTATCAATCTAATCACAAAAAAACGCCACTAAAACCCACCTAAAAGCCATAGAAATAGCATAGACAGGAAGTGAACGGGCTGTGCTTTGTTAACTGGAAATGACGTCACGCCTCTCCGTGCATATAGCCCATACACCGCGTCGAGCAAATCTCACTGGTGCAGTAACATGTGGCCGGCTGGCTGCTGTGCTTAAAAAGGTCTCCTTATGATTCTCAAATCCTTAATGACAAAACAAGGAATAAAATGAGGATTTCTATTGGGGCCTTTGTGAAAACGATGTTGGTTATAGATTTGTTGTTGACAAAACTCTCGACTATTCATCGACCTGAGTCAGGGAGAGTGGGAGAGGTTGCAGTACCACTTTTGGCCAGATTTTTACAAACTGCATTAAATCTTTATGATTATGGGTGTAAACATGACAAAATGTGCAGAATTCAAGGTTGTTAATTTCAGAGGCAATCAATCTGAGTTGGTGTAGATTTTGTTTTATTCTAATTGATTTTGTTTTTACTTATTTCCCTGTGGTTTGTCCTGTTTCCCTGGTTGATTGTCTGCCCCGCCCTAAAGTGTGTCACCTGTGTCTCTTTGCGTCTACATCTATGTGTACCTGTGCTTCTCTTTCCTTGTTGCCTGGTCCATCGTTACTGTCTTTGCTTGTCTGTGTCTGTTCTGGCTGTTTATTTTTTTCATCTTGGCCTTTTATTTATCATCATTACATCATTACTATTTTTCTATTCCTGCATTTTTTCATCTCACATCACGACAAGCTCAGTCTTTCCCTGTCACAAAACACAATAAATGTATGGTTTTGTGTATCATTTAACATATTTGGCTTCATCCTTGTCAATCGATTGTTTATGATTAAAACAGACGTCACTCCGACAGAAAAAAATTGAAAACACTCTATGATTTCAGTCCTGTTTTCCATTATCTTCTTCCTCTAATGACAAATGCCTGGGAAGACATTGTGCTATTAAGCTGTATTACCTAATCCCATTGAAATTTAGTGGAGTTTAGTGTCTGTAAGTAAGTAAGTAAGTAAGTTTTTATTTATATACCGCCTTTTCACTGCAGATCTGAGTCTCAAAGCGGTTTACAATTGTTAATTTTTTGGGCATTTGTCTCTCACTCCACACAGAGATGGGAGCGGGGCCAGTACAGGAGGCACATGCTAGAACTATTGGACATATTTTTAGTGGTAGGGGAAACCGGAGCACCCGGAGGAAACCTACGCAGACACGGGGAGAACATGCAAACTCCACTCAGAAAGGCCCTGGTCCGACTGGGATTCGAACCCAGGACCTTCTTGCTGAGAGGCGAGAGTGCTATCCACTCAGCCACCGTGCCGAGTGGATATTGTCTGTTATTGTGTCTCCTCTCAATAACAAAACACTCGGGAAGTGCGAGGAGCTCAGGCGTAAAATACAAAGGGGAACGCTTCTAAGATCAGCACATAATGAAAGAGACTTGGATTGTTGGTGCTGTTGTCATATCGACGCAGATGGCACATTTATTAACCGCAGCTTGAGTGACGGACTGAGCGATGAGGGACAGAAATGCAGAGGCGTGACTCTCAGATGAATATCCGTGTATTAAATATACAGAGAACTCCCATCTGGAAAACAAACTGCCCCTCTACATTTCTCAAACTGAAGTCATCACAAAACATGTTCCATCAACCTGCTGCATTGTGGACATTTTTTTTTAATTTTGTTCTTTGCTTCTTTTGTGCTAACATCTGATTCAACCAAGTCAATACATTTGGGTTATTATGGAATTAGTCTAACATTATTTTGTTTAATAAGAAATTAAGTCCTGCATTTCATGTGTTTAAATAACTGCAAAACAAATCATTTCATGTATGTGATGTGAAAACCTACATTTAAACGGCAGGTTTTTGTGTTTTTTTTTTTACAGCTGCCTCGGTCTCATTCCTACGACAATGGTTTAAAAATGATTTCATGGATTTGGTCTAATTTACCTTCATTGATCCTTCATTATTTTAAATTACCACCATGACTAAATCTTACTCCTATAAACTTCATATTTGTAAGGTGATGTAGACATTTCGTGTTGCTCCTAAAAACTGTATACATACAATATACATTGCATAATTAAAATTAATAAACGGTAACGTCATTTTGAAATGACATGCTCCAAAACATGAGCCCAGCAGGCACATGACTCACTCTGGCAGTTTCTCTCCCACTGAGAGCTGTTTGTGCTTGATGCCAGCTCTGGACCTGTATCCATTAACTTTGAGAAGGAGCATCTATGCGTACAAGTAGACACACTTTTAATACAAGCCAGAACCCTATTGATAACTATTATTTCTATACAGACTATACTACTATTCAGATTCAGACTATTATTCATCCCACCCGGGGCAATTCATTTGAGCAGCACAGGGCATTAAAATATTAGAAAAACACATAAAACACAAGAAATATAAGAAGTACATGAGAACAAAGGGGGCATCACAATATCGACTACCAACTTCATTACGATTATTGCTCATATCATTGATTAGCTATCCCCAAAATAAGTTGTAAGCTACTAAATGAAGTTAAATGAAAGTGTATGTTACGTCTATATAACTTGACAATTGTTTTTACGAATCATATTGTCAACAAGTCTCCCACCCCCACTCATGCATTCTGTGATATATTGTAATTACATATCTAACATGCATGCTGGAAATAGGCTAAATGTGAATAAAAAAATAATACAAACCTGCAGTCTCTATCCAAAAACCATGTCTAACTTTGCAACAAAAGACTGCGGCAAAAACAAACACATAAAACAAGAATTGTCAGGCTATTTATTGAATGTGTGCAGACTGCAGAGCGTGTGGTGTGGTACCTTGGAGACTGATGGAGGCTGATGGAGGCTGATGGAGGCTGATGGAGCACTCACCTGCATGTGGCGACGCTGCTGCTGGTGTCTGGCCGCTTGTCTGTGTCTGTGCTCTGGAGAGGAGAATGCATGGTGGCGCACTCCCTCTCTCCCTCCTGCTGCACTTGAGTGTGGAGGAGAGGGTGAGAAAACAGCGCGCCTTTACTGTGCTGTTGGGAAATGTGTGACATACGAGCGGCTGACGAAGAGTAATGTGTAGCCAACCAGTGAGGACTGTATACAGGGCGCCTCGCTCCAGACTCCGCGTCAGGGCAAAGTACAGACGCGCACACACGGGCGGCGCTGCAAGTTTTTGTGGTCAGGCGTTTGTGGTGGATAGATTGTAGAGCAGGGCCATGGGGAGGAGAGTGTGTGTGTGTGTGTGTGTGTGTGTGTGTGTGTGTGTGTGGGGGGGGTTGTTTTGTAATTATTTAAACATATGATTACAAAACAACACCCCACATTGGGATATCGGTATAATGTGGGCCGCACTCATTTTCATGTGGTTATCATTTTCATGTGGTTATCATTTAATTTAACCCATTTATAGTGATAGTCTGGAACTCTAAATTAATTACACATTTTAAGACCTCCTGGCCTTAAATGTTGAAATAAAATAAGTCATTTTATGAGTTATCGTATTACAGGTAAGTGAAAGTCCCGCCTTCCCTCATCTTAGCTCAAAATCCACGATGCCGTCCATTTCGCCGTGACGTGGCCAGACGGGTAACAGAACTCTCTGGAAAGTGAACAAAGAACTCTGAACATCAGTGGTGAGTGACCCAAATATAAACTAAATCCATCATCGGATCCACTACAAATGTGTCCTAAAATGTTCTACTTATGTTAATAGTTACTTCCAGGTTGCTTCCGGTTACTTCCGGATCGTTTTACTTTTCATTGAATGTTGTGTTAAATTATTTTTGTTGTTGTTGCTAGAATTTAACCAAAGTTGGACTAAAGCTAAAGAAGTCTTTTGTGGGAAGATGAGGTTTTTTTAATGAATTATTGTGAGATGTAACATGCCATTGTGGCTCTCATGAAGTTTTTAACCTTCATTGGTTATTATCTATCCCCTTTATCAATTTAGTTTATAACTCTTAAGAGATTCTAATATTAGTGTGAGTTTGACGGACAGTGCAGCTTGTGCAGCGTGTGCAGCGTGTGCAGTGATGCGGTCACTATTGGACTGTTGTCGTGAAGAGGGAGCTGAGCTGAAAGGCATGGCTTTGGGTAATGACCGAAAGGACCAGATCGTAGAGACAAGTGGTCAAATGAGTTTCCTTCACAGACGCAGGCACACTGGAGAAGCTCGGAGCAGAACCCCTGCTCCTACCCATAGAGAGGAACCAATTAAGGTGGCTCAGCCGTTTGTTTGTGATTCCTGACTGGAACAGCTCTGTCTGCGGAGTCCAGTGAAACCAACACATTTCTGATTGCTACAATAAAGTGTGGTCCAAGAGTGAAACCTGTACTCCACATGATACATGATGTTGTGCTCGCTAATTTGCGGTTTTAAAGTGGAACACTATGAATGTGAACACAGAAACACAGAATGTGCTTTGCGCTCGTCAAATACTTGTAAAAGGACCAAACATTGACAAGCAAACTCTGCCACTTATTTAGAAATGAGTTGAGAACTGAAGGAAAAAAAGCTTGGTTTGTAATTTATTGTACATGCATAATAATGTACCTTTAATTATTCCATTTGAGGGTTTGGGTGGGTCTAATGTATTCACCGACCCAAATTCACTTGGAACACTGGGCCAGCCACCCATGTTAATGATAAAAACAGCTTTTAAAGCCAACCTTGAACATAAATTAAGTCTGCATTTTATTTTCCTAAACTCAGTCTTAACACATTGTCAGAACCACAGTTGCCAATCCTGTGGATGCTCCTGGGCAGGAGGACCCAACTGAATTCATTCAGGTGGAAACAGTCAGATTGACATTTACCATAGAATGCATTGTAATGCTCCCAGGACATGCCGTAGGGGAGTCCCCACACCCAAACAGCTCGGTGCCATGTTTATTTATAGTGCAATGTAGTGGTAGTTTAAAACTGCTGACTTAAACTTCTCTCTGATTAATTCAACCTGACCTGTAACCTGTCCTGACTTGACTTTGGACATTGTTTTATCTTATAAACATTTAACCTGAATAAAAGTGATTGTGATTCAAGCCTCTAATGTCCAGACTTTGGTCTGACATATTGTAGCGTGCTGTTGTGCACTAGAAACCCTTTCACACTGATCGCACTGTGCTGCTGTGTCATCTTAACTTGCCGCGCTGTCATCATCAACATCTTAGGTAGAAAAAAGCAATAAAAATAAAAATTGTAAAGCACAAAACAACAACTGTTTAGAGCTACTTAGGACTTGCTGCTGTTTCCAGTGCATTCAAAAGTACCTTTCCTCGGTTTACAGGACGGTCCAAAAATGCTGAGGGGAGTATATTTTGGTTTGTTTTGGCCCAGTCTAGTTTAGTCGCTGTGGCCTTTAGACGCACTTGTCAAATGAATGGGGCTTGTGGCGGGTGAGGCATCCGCAAATGCGTTTTTTCGCATTTTACAGCCCCTGTGGCCATTTTGAAACTGCCCATAGACGGTGAAAGTGGTGGCAGATTAGTTTCAGCGGCGGAGAGAGGCGTGACTATGTCTGTTAATTTAACGGTCTATGGGTAAAATATGTACTACAACACAATACAATTCAATAATTACAATGAGTATGGCACACATATTAGGGGGCACAGCTTAATCAAAAATAAGCATGTAGAAACAGAAGGTTAACTGCACAGATCATAAATGAACATATAAAATGGTTTCTTGTAGCGCTCTGAGGCTCATATTTACTCTCAGAGGTAAGAAGTTCAAACTCCACCCTCAAGGGGTGGTGCAGATGGACAGAGCAGACTGAACTTCATTCAGGACCTGTCTTTGGTATATATGTGTCAGAGAGATTTGTTGTTGGGCATTTACTCGATTTGCCTCTGACACCTTTTCTCCCATACAACTTTCCCGTAAAAGGAAACCTGTCATTGTGCACCTTTTTTGCTAATCTGGAAAGTGTTTTCATCAAACTTCAGATAATTGGCCATGATAGTTTCCAGATACTGTACTTGTATGACTCCTCTGCAGAGTCATGGATGACCGTTGAAGGTAGTGAGGTCTGTGGAGTCTTCCCAAAATTAACGGCTATTTCTTTTATATTTCCACATTCAGTGTGAGGGTCGAGTGGTCCATGCACCAGGTCTCCATCCTGCTGCAAACTTTCATCTGTCTGGCAGTCATTTGTATAGAATGTACAGAAGGGGTGTGAGTACACATCCTTGTATACTCAGAAAAGGGCCTTATACTTTCTGGCCTGCATTTGAAAAAGTAGTAGATCCACTTCACCATTTATGAACCAAGGTTTAAATCAGCCAATAATAATAATAATAATAGCCTTCGTCATCACATTACATGTGCTGTTTTTAATAATACAGAAAAAAAAAAAAATAGAAAGAGCCATGTGAGTCACAATTGACTTTTTGGGCTGAGAGCAGATTTGTTTTCTTCTTCTAAGGGGGGTCTGGCAGAAAATAAATGAAAAGCAATGCACTAAGCCACGGATCCGTACCTGAGCAGCAACTGACCTCTAAAAGTGGCCAGGGCCAGTGTCTGCATGTTGGTAATCTATCATCGAAGATGACAGAAGCACTTGTCATGCTGGGGGGACCACATGTGATACCAAAAAGAAAAATTAACAGCTTGCGTATGTATAGTTTACTACGTACAGTAGAGATGATGGTTAAGGTAACTTTATTGTCTCTTTGTAGAAATTTAATTTCCTCTGGAATAATCTGTCGAGAGCAGTGGCCGCCATAATACAGCGCCCGGGACCCATCGCAGATGCGGCTTGGTTAGGTCAACCAGAGCTGAGACGAGTTAGTCACTCATATCTCGTAGTCTTCCAAAAAAACAGGACAGTGTCAGGTCAGTTCCCAGGTTTATTCACATGACAACCATGCACGCAGACCGCACTCCCTCTCTCTCTCTCTCTCTCTCTGCAAAGAAGTTGGCAACCAAAAACTGTGTATCAACAATATTGCCAAATAATATGGATGAAAAAGAATCGTTTTGGAATATTATACTCCCAAATAATTTGAAGATTACCCAAATCAAATGTAAAAAATGTAAACATACAAATCAGAAGGTTACACTGTGAGCGTTCAGACCAATCTGAACGCTCACAGAACAGAGTGGAGCCAGAGTGGGACAACAACAAATTAGGTTTGTTACACAAAAGTTTGATTTGTGGTAAACCAATGCATTTAAAAACGAAAACAAGTTTGGGATGACAAGGGACATCCTGAACTTGGAGGTAGCTGTAGATTCCCCGTCAACTGAAGACGAGTTGTTTTAGTTAACACTGAGGTCAATGGAAAACATTTACCCTCAGCCCTTGTGAATTTAAACTGCAGTGCCGTGGATGGCCCTTGTCCATGCTGAAGACGTGTTTATGCTATCTATACCCTATCCATAGATCCATGCTTAGGGCGCATACATACAGTGCCTTGCGAAAGTATTCGGCCCCCTTGAACCTTTCAACATTTTGCCACATTTCAGGCTTCAAACATAAAGATATACAAATAATTTTTTTTGTCAAGAATCAACAACAAGTGGGATACAATCATGAAGTGGAAGAAATTTATTGGATTATTTAAACTTTTTTAACAAATAAAAAACTGAAAAGTGGGGCGTGCAATATTATTCGGCCCCCTTGCGCTAATACTTTGTAGCGCCACCTTTTGCTGCAATTACAGCTGCAAGTCGCTTGGGGTATGTCTCTATCAGTTTTGCACATCGAGAGACTGGAATTCTTGCCCATTCTTCCTTGCAAAACAGCTCGAGCTCAGTGTGGTTGGATGGTGAGCGTTTGTGAACAGCAGTCTTCAGCTCTTTCCACAGATTCTCGATTGGATTCAGGTCTGGACTTTGACTTGGCCATTCTAACACCTGGATACGTCTATTTGTGAACCATTCCATTGTAGATTTGGCTTTATGTTTTGGATCATTGTCTTGTTGGAAGATAAATTTCCGTCCCAGTCTCAGGTCTTTTGCAGACTCCAACAGGTTTTCTTCCAGAATGGTCCTGTATTTGGCTCCATCCATCTTCCCATCAATTTTAGTAGGGGTGGGAACCTAAGGGTACCTCACGATACGATACGATACACGATACAAAGCTCACGATAACGATATTACGATAACGATTTTATCACGATATGACGATTATTGATGGCATAAATAAAAGAACAAATACTCTTGATTTCATGGTTAATAGAATGGAGATGCGTAATGTAGCCATATATTAAGTATTGATGCCAATAAAAAAAAAAAAAAAAAAAAAAAATTGATAAAGATACTTGGCAAATGCATATCGATAATCGAATCGCGGGAGAAAGTATCGCGATATATTGAAAAATCGATATATCGTCACACCCCTAAATTTTAGCCATCTTCCCTGTCCCTGCTGAAGAAAAGCAGGCCCAAACCATGATGCTGCCACCACCATGTTTGACAGTGGGGATGGTGTGTTCAGGGTGATGAGCTGTGCTGCTTTTACGCCAAACATATCGTTTTGTATTGTGGCCAAAAAGTTCGATTTTGGTTTCATCTGACCAGAGCAACTTCTTCCACATGGTTGGTGTGTCTCCCAGGTGGCTTGTGGCAAACTTTAAACGAGACTTTTTATGGATATCTTTGAGAAATGGCTTTCTTCTTGCCACTCTTCCATAAAGGCCAGATTTGTGCAGTGCACGACTGATTGTTGTCCTATGGACAGACTCTCCCACCTCAGCTGTAGTTATCTGCAGTTCAGTCCAGAGTGATCATGGGCCTCTTGGCTGCCTCTCTGATCAGTCTTCTCCTTGTTTGAGATGAAAGTTTGGAGGGACGGCCGGGTCTTGGTAGATTTGCAGTGGTCTGATACTCCTTCCATTTCAATATAATTACTTGCACAGTGCTCCTTGAGATGTTTAAAGCTTGGGAAATCTTTTTGTATCCAAATCCGGCTTTAAACTTCTCTACACAACAGTATCTCGAACCTGCCTGGTGTGTTCCTTTGTCTTCATGGTTCTCTCTGTGCTTTAAACAGAACCCTGAGACTATCAAAGAGCAGGTGCATTTATACAGAGACTTGATTACACACAGGTGCATTCTATTTATCATCATCAGTCATTTAGGACAACATTGGATCATTCAAAGATCCTCACTGAACTTCTGGAGTGAGTTTGCTGCACTAAAAGTAAAGGGGCCGAATAATATTGCACGCCCCACTTTTCAGTTTTTTATTTGTTAAAAAAGTTTAAATTATCCAATACATTTCGTTCCACTTCACGATTTTGTCCCACTTGTTGTTGATTCATGACAGAAAATTAACATCTTATATCTTTATGTTTGAAGCCTGAAATGTGGCGAAATGTTGAAAGGATCAAGGGGGCAGAATACTTTCGCAAGACACTGTAATATCAATCAAATGTACATTGTGAAATAATAAAAAAAAAAACTCAATCTCTATTTGTCTAATCTTGATTATAAAAGCAATCATGTAACAGTAACAGCACAACAAAATTGTATGCAAAAAACTTATTTGATTTATTTTTTGTCTTAAAATATTTTTGATATAAGGCAACATATAAAAGGTCCCTGCTTGCTCCCTCTTCCTGCTCGCTTTTATCTCAAAAGATGGAGCTTAATTTAGTCCCGTTCACATGAAAAGAAGCCCCGTGTATTTTCCCTATTGTCCCGTTACATTCACAGAACATTTATGAATGGGGCTGAACTTACTTTGTTGATGTTGTAACTAAAGCTATCACAAAAATGACCTTCCAGTTGTCTCAAGCCATGTCGCCTCTGCCTGTATGTGTCACCTATTCATAACCGTTATCTTTTTTGTTTACCTGTTTTGGGTTAGGAGGGTACGTTGTCATTGATACACAAACTTCTGACTTATTTGGTTGCTCTGGTATTTAATTTATTGTATTTTCATTTATGTATTTTGTAAATATTGCATGGTCACGTGATGTTCTCATGACGCCTTGAAATCAGCACAGTGTCAGCTGTGACACTCACTGCCCTAACGAAGACTTTTGTCGAAACGCCTCAGTTCATTTTTATAAAGAACACAGTTTTCAGAGTGCCTCCTTCTCCATTTCTTTCATTGCAAACAACAATTACCTTTTTTTGTAATTGTTAATAATAATAATAATAATTATTATTATATATATATATTATTATTATTATGCATTGGTTTTATATAGCGCTTTTTTTGCCACTCAAAGATGCTTTGCATGTCATTATTCACTCACTCCAATTACTGATGTAGACACAGCTGCCCTGGGGCACACTGACAGAAGCGAGGCAACCAGTGCCATCAGCCCCTCCAACCACCACCAACCTTTAACACACACATCAGACTCATTCTAGGCAATGTGGGTGAAGTGTCTTGTCCAAAAAAGCGCTACACAAAACCGATGCATTATTTTCATTATTATTTAGCTACATTTTATATATTTTTTTTAATGTTGTAATGTAATATTTAGCCAACAGCACTGTTGACTTGTTGTGATCAAGCACTCTGGGAAATAACACCCCTGATAGTACACGATGGAGTCAAAATAATCATAATAAGTTCTGCTCTGGCATTAGCCCTGACCACATATAAGGCTATATCCACACGAAGACAAAACGCTTATAATTTCAGAAACTTTTTCTGTAAACACGGAGTTAGCTCAGTAAATGTGTGCGTCCATATGAATGTAGTCAATACGCCTGAAAACGCTGTGAAACTATGCCAGACCTGTTGGTGGCGCTGTGACGCAATGACGGGATCAAGCCCAAACTTCCGTGAAGGGAACTGGGCATGCGCGGAATTTTTTAAACAGACAACATGGCGAGTGGGCGAGCTGGTACTACATTAGTATGGACGGACGATGAGGTTGAACTGTTGCTTCGGGTCACACTGGATTACAAAACCAACAAGCTACATTGTTGTTGTCATTATTTTCTGAGTGCGGCGCATGCGTGCTTTAACAACAGGCGGGGCGATGACGCAAGCGTCTCAGATACATTGCGGAGAGGCAGTAACCACGGAGCGGCATATACGGAGTTTTGAAATCTTTCCACTCTGGGACCTAGTTTCAAAAATGTTCGTTTACACCCCCCCAAAACCCCGGCCTCGTATGGACGATACACTGGATTGATAAAGTATTTTTGCGTTTAGGCCTGAGCTTGACTTCGTGTGGACAGGGCCTAAAAGTCCTGTGTATTTCCCAGCACTTCCTTGTGTTGTCTCTCTGCTGTTCACATAAACACACCTCGGAGCAGGAATCAACAGCTGATAGAGCTGTATCCAAATCCCTTCCTGCACCCTTGGGGGAGCGCTAACAAATTAAAAATACATACATTGACCGCGTTGCTATTAGGAGTGTGACGATATATATAAATTTTTCGATATATCGCGATACTTTCTCCCGCGATTCGATTATCGATATGCATTTGCCAAGTATCAATATCAATGTTGAAAAAAAAAAAAAATAATAATCACATTTTTTTTTTACATTTTTTTATTTATTTATTGGTATCAATACGTAATATATGGCTACATTACGCATCTCCATTCCATTTATCATGAAATAAAGTGTATTTTTTCTTTTATTTATGCCATAAATTGGCATAAATTTTATATTCATTTTTATAAAGAACACAGTTTTCAGAGTGCCTCCTTCTCCATTTCTTTCATTGCAAACAACAATTACCTTTTTTTGTAATTGTTAATAATAATAATAATTATTATTATTATATATATATTATTATTATTATGCATTGGTTTTATATAGCGCTTTTTTTGCCACTCAAAGATGCTTTGCATGTCATTATTCACTCACTCCAATTACTGATGTAGACACAGGTGCCCTGGGGCACACTGACAGAAGCGAGGCAACCAGTGCCATCAGCCCCTCCAACCACCACCAACCTTTAACACACACATCAGACTCATTCTAGGCAATGTGGGTGAAGTGTCTTGTCCAAAAAAGCGCTACACAAAACCGATGCATTATTTTCATTATTATTTAGCTACATTTTATATATTTTTTTTAATGTTGTAATGTAATATTTAGCCAACAGCACTGTTGACTTGTTGTGATCAAGCACTCTGGGAAATAACACCCCTGATAGTACACGATGGAGTCAAAATAATCATAATAAGTTCTGCTCTGGCATTAGCCCTGACCACATATAAGGCTATATCCACACGAAGACAAAACGCTTATAATTTCAGAAACTTTTTCTGTAAACACGGAGTTAGCTCAGTAAATGTGTGCGTCCATATGAATGTAGTCAATACGCCTGAAAACGCTGTGAAACTATGCCAGACCTGTTGGTGGCGCTGTGACGCAATGACGGGATCAAGCCCAAACTTCCGTGAAGGGAACTGAGCATGCGCGGAATTTTTTAAACAGACAACATGGCGAGTGGGCGAGCTGGTACTACATTAGTATGGACGGACGATGAGGTTGAACTGTTGCTTCGGGTCACACTGGATTACAAAACCAACAAGCTACATTGTTGTTGTCATTATTTTCTGAGTGCGGCGCATGCGTGCTTTAACAAGAGGCGGGGCGATGACGCAAGCGTCTCAGATACATTGCGGAGAGGCAGTAACCACGGAGCGGCATATACGGAGTTTTGAAATCTTTCCACTCTGGGACCTAGTTTCAAAAATGTTCGTTTACACCCCCCCAAAACCCCGGCCTCGTATGGACGATACACTGGATTGATAAAGTATTTTTGCGTTTAGGCCTGAGCTTGACTTCGTGTGGACAGGGCCTAAAAGTCCTGTGTATTTCCCAGCACTTCCTTGTGTTGTCTCTCTGCTGTTCACATAAACACACCTCGGAGCAGGAATCAACAGCTGATAGAGCTGTATCCAAATCCCTTCCTGCACCCTTGGGGGAGCGCTAACAAATTAAAAATACATACATTGACCGCGTTGCTATTAGGAGTGTGACGATATATATAAAATTTTCGATATATCGCGATACTTTCTCCCGCGATTCGATTATCGATATGCATTTGCCAAGTATCAATATCAATTTTGAAAAAAAAACATTTTTTTTTTACATTTTTTTATTTATTTATTGGTATCAATACTTAATATATGGCTACATTACGCATCTCCATTCCATTTATCATGAAATAAAGTGTATTTTTTCTTTTATTTATGCCATAAATTGGCATATTGTATATAGATATAGGTTCCCACCCCTAGTTGCCATTAAGCTAAAAAAAAATCTTAGAATAGTCCAGCAAATACTGTATGTGTAATTTCCCTGAGCTTGGATGCCGAAATTCTTAATTAAGCAACAAAAACATTTAAAGAGAGTTGAAGAACATCAGATCAGATTCAGATTCAGATTCAGATTCATTTATTTGCCATTTGCAGTAAAACCACATTGGAAAAACTGTGCAAGACTACCCCGGTGTGCACCAGACAGAGAAGACGACACACACCAGAGCTCTTGCCATGAGAATTGCTTTGATGGGGCTGCATCCTCTGTATCCTGATTTCCCAAAATAGCGCGGCAAAAAAGAGTGAGAGACAGAGGGACGCATGAGGACACGAACAGAGCGGGAGTGTGAGGAGTTTACAGTGTATAGCTTAAAGCTGCGGAACATAATTAGATATCATTATAATTCATGTAATAAAATCAATCTAATTAGTTCCTCACTCTCAAAACAGTTTGGTTATATCACTAGTTTACCCAGGAATGTATTTTATGCACATTTAATTAGTGGGTTTCAACTCAGTTATGGAGTGATCTTTTTCAAATTCGAGGTTTGAAGGGAATATGTTAAAACATATAAAAATAACAAAAGCCAGTAGAGCATAGACCTCAATAATAATCTTTTTCTTTCTGAAAAAAATAAAATCCTGGACCCAGTGGTGATCCAGATCATGTAACAAAACTCAACAAAAATGTTAACATTCCAGACATTTTTGTTAGAATCTGCTCATGGCATTTTAATTTTATGTCACAAATTAAAGCTTAGGCAGACAAACAAACCCAGATGAAAAACATAACCTGGCAGAGAGACTTAGAATTATTTAGATTTTATGTTGATTGAAACAAAATACAATGACAATGGGTTACAGCTCCCTCTGTTAATTACATACATTATAAGTTCAGGTTTTATGTCAACAAAATAGTATCCTCAAAATATCTAATAAATTACTGCAACATAGTAATTATCTGCTTTAAACCTTTGGGACTTTGCTTTTTGGCTTGACTGATGCATGAGGCAGAGTCGCTCCCACACAAGACTAAACCAGTTTGTCTCTATATATATCCCCAGAGCAGGATGGTTACGGTGTGTTTGGAGGTGTTCATAAAGATGGCAGCTGTTTAGCAAAGAAGACCTTGTGTTAAAGAGGACACACACAGACTTACACATCACCAATCAGTATCTCCTGCCAATTCTGAGGCTTCCTGTTGTGGAAAGGATCCATCTGCTCCATGCTATTTCTCATGTATTGTTCAGCACCATGGCTTTATGGAAATATGGCAAAAGTATACGTGCTTTTACCACACATTTGCCAATATTATAACATAATTTGAGCGTTTTTTTTTGCTTTCTTGAGCAGTGCTGAGGACAACTCAAAATGAAGAGTAAGCAATTGCAGATACACACTGATATATTTGCGCTGACGAAAGGGCCATTTTACATACATGTCATATAGAATCCATATATTTTAAAAACAGAAAATATAGTGCTGCTTTTGATCATTCTAGTTGCATTCTAAAATGTTGTGTTTCAGAAATCCACATTGTTTAGCTGCCTCTGTGTCTGCAGTATTAAGGACCCCCAATGCTCTGAAAAGTGTTGTGTATTTGAATAAAGCTTTTTTTTTGTGCCACTTCTGAAACAGAACAGTATCCTGCAGCTTCCGACACACTGGGACAAAGAAAATGTCATCAGAATGAATCCAAATGCCATTGCCAATCAATTGTGCCTCCGACTTTGTGCTCTTGACTTACTCACAGTGGTTTCCAATCTGTCACAATAATAGGTGATATTTGTTGAATATGCAATCCTCAATCTGAAATTCTGGAAGCTGGATACGTGAGCGAAAATACCAAAAAGTGGCCCTCTGTAGCCTCAGGAGGCAGTTTGAGTCTGTGACGCAGACAATTTGAAAAGGTTTGTCTCTGATAATGTCATGATGGTTAAGTGGTGCTGCAGGAGAAAGAGCAGGAGCTGAGGTGAAGAATGGCATTTTTCATTGTGTTCACCTCCCCTTTGGTAATTTATTTTAAATATATGTAAAGTACAGTATGATCTATTCTTTAAAGGCCAATTCATGTGCACACACATTATCTTAACGTATGTATTTTCATCTTCTTCTTGTAAAATATGAATTGACCAATAAATTATATGGAATGATTTGGTTATACTTGAGAATAGTATGAATAACTAAATGAATACAGTGATTTACAGTTGGGTTATGTTTCTCAGTTCAACTCCAAATAGAGACACTCAACTGTGAAGCCTTCAGTATCAGCAACCCTGAAGAATGAATATTCATAAAGTCAGCCAAACAAACCTTTCCCTGTCTCCCTTCTGCGCATTATCTCTCATTAACTCAGTCTGAGATTTCTGGCACTTTAAAGAAGATGTCAAAAACTGAGCCAGAACAAGGACAAAAGGAGGAGTGGGTGGAACACAGCAGATGGGGAGAGAAAAGAGACGTGTTTCACATGCTTTTCTACGACAATCCGTCAATCCGTACAATACAACTGTGGAAGGCTGATATTTGAACTCCAGGACACAAGTCGAAAACACCCTAAAGTATCTCAAAAGTAGTCCTCTTGTTTTATAATAATAAAGCTATTACAAAAGGTTGTGTATGGTGATCAGTCTTATATTTCTGTCCATTGCTGCTGGAACGTTATGAATAATATCCACTAATATTTGCCTGTATACAAAATAACAAAATAATTCAAATAATTGTAGTAAGTTTTGCTCCTGGCTGCTTGAATGGCAGACACGTATTCCTCTTCTGTTAACGTGAATAAAGTGGGAATTTCCAAATGCAAGCACAGGTTGGACCAGCCTCTACTCCTTGATCAAACTAAATTAATAAAAATCCTCTTTAAAAATAATTTTCTTTCTGAGGTTCAATTTATGACTTATTTTCGAGGACTTTCTTGGGGGAACCAGGAGGTGGACAAAACGGAGGCTTTGAGTAAGGCCAATAGTATACTGTAACTGTGCAAACCCAAAAACTCTAGTCCCACTGCTTCAGACATAAAAAGAACAATCTTAAACACGGCCACAGAACAAGCAATCCCCCCAGACCACCATTCGCTCACCATCACACTCACGTCCATATGCTAGTCTGGAGGGCATCCCAGTGCTAAAAGCAGCTTGTACCGATATTTAGATATTACCTGAACACTTGCGCTGCTGAATCTCTGGTTAGATGCACTGCCCTGAACAAGTGTAATGATGATACAGTTTATAATAATCTAATTTAATAAGGATTTGACAGTGGAGACCAGCTTACATACAAAGTGTTTTATGCATATGTATTATGTAGTTGAATTACCACCCTCAATAATGGGCATAGTGTGTATAAAATATAGGATTGGACAATGCTAACCTGCTGACTCCATGAAGACTACTAGGGAAGCGCTCGTGAACAAAGTGTTTCTCCAATTTGCAACGACTCCCATTCATTTTTGAAAAGTATTCTGTAACCATTTGTGTCTCACCCACAAGTTTGGGGCTAGAAATGTATGGTTCTAACAAACTACATTATTCCAGTGTTTTAATCGAGTATGATGACAAATATGAGCTAGTTATGTAATATTAAACTTACTTCCAGTCATTTCTAAGATATTCCTTTAGTCGTCCCACATTTCACTGTCATCGCACATTACAGCAGAGAAACCAAGAAATAAGAGCACTCAGACTGCACACATCAAACAGAGTCTATTAAATAAAATAATAGATTACACAATCAAAATAATCAAATGATAATTAATAAGATGGTAAAATACAGATTAATTAAGAAGTCTTCAACAACTTACTGGAAGCAAGGAAAGGTTTTAGAAGAACTGATAAAGGACAGTTCTTAGCAGTTTTTACTTACAACTTTGTTAACTTTTCCTGAAAAGTGTGTGTGCGTGCTCGTATGTGCGTGCGTGTGTGTGTTTGTGTGAGTGCGTGCATGTGTGTGCATGTTTGTGCCTCGTGCTTCATGAGCCTCTAATCCCCACGAGGTTCAGGTTACTATGACAACCGAGACGACCTCAATACCTGCGTCCCCATTGCCTCTCCTTGTTTATAGTTTATTTTTGGATGCACATTTTTATTTCAGTTAACTACTTTGTTTGTAACTTTTACCAAATCTTGAAGAATCTTACTCACTGTCTTACCACAAATGTTACAGCCCCTTCAAAAGCATGTGACATAATTAACATCATTTTTCTTTGTAGTTTATTGCTTGAAAAGCCTTTATAAAATGCAAACATCTGTCTTTTTAACAGTTATTCTGTTTTGAATAACTAACCATCAAATAATGTATATGTAAAATGTTACTAAAGTTATTGTTTTATGTTCACAAACACACACACACACAGACATGAAAGAAAGAAAAACACACAAACACAATTAGGGAGAGATAGAGAGAAACACGCAAACCCACTGTCAAGAGAGAGAGACACAGAGACTCACAGACACACAGAGAGAGAGACACAGAGACTCACAGACACACAGAGAGAGAGAGACACAGAGACTCACAGACACACAGAGAGAGAGAGACACAGAGACTCACAGACACACAGAGAGAGAGAGACACAGAGACTCACAGACACACAGAGAGAGAGAGACACAGAGACACACAGACACAGAGAGAGAGACACAGAGACTCACAGACACACAGAGAGAGACTCACAGACACACAGAGAGAGAGACACAGAGACTCACAGACACAGAGAGAGAGAGACACAGAGACTCACAGACACAGAGAGAGAGAGACACAGAGACTCACAGACACACAGAGAGAGAGAGACACAGAGACTCACAGACACACAGAGAGAGAGAGACACAGAGACTCACAGACACACAGAGAGAGAGAGACACAGAGACTCACAGACACACAGAGAGAGAGAGACACAGAGACACACAGACACAGAGAGAGAGACACAGAGACTCACAGACACACAGAGAGAGACTCACAGACACACAGAGAGAGAGACACAGAGACTCACAGACACAGAGAGAGAGACACAGAGACTCACAGACACAGAGAGAGAGACACAGAGACTCACAGACACACAGAGAGAGAGAGACACAGAGACTCACAGACACAGGAGAGAGACACAGAGACTCACAGACACAGAGAGAGAGACACAGAGACTCACAGACACACAGAGAGAGAGACACACAGACACACAGAGAGAGAGACACAGAGACTCACAGACACACAGAGAGAGACACAGAGACTCACAGACACACAGAGAGAGAGAGACACAGAGACTCACAGACACACAGAGAGAGACACAGAGACTCACAGACACACAGAGAGAGAGACACACAGAGACTCACAGACACAGAGAGAGAGACACAGAGACTCACAGACACACAGAGAGAGACTCACAGACACACAGAGAGAGAGACACAGAGACTCACAGACACAGAGAGAGAGACACAGAGAGAGAGACACAGAGACTCACAGACACAGAGAGAGAGACACAGAGACTCACAGACACACAGAGAGAGAGAGACACAGAGACTCACAGACACAGAGAGAGAGACACAGAGACTCACAGACACAGAGAGAGAGACACAGAGACTCACAGACACACAGAGAGAGAGAGAGACACAGAGACACACAGACACAGAGAGAGAGACACAGAGACTCACAGACACACAGAGAGAGACTCACAGACACACAGAGAGAGAGACACAGAGACTCACAGACACAGAGAGAGAGACACAGAGACTCACAGACACAGAGAGAGAGACACAGAGACTCACAGACACACAGAGAGAGAGAGACACAGAGACTCACAGACACAGAGAGAGAGACACAGAGACTCACAGACACAGAGAGAGAGACACAGAGACTCACAGACACACAGAGAGAGAGACACACAGACACACAGAGAGAGAGACACAGAGACTCACAGACACACAGAGAGAGACACAGAGACTCACAGACACACAGAGAGAGAGAGACACAGAGACTCACAGACACACAGAGAGAGACACAGAGACTCACAGACACACAGAGAGAGAGACACACAGAGACTCACAGACACAGAGAGAGAGACACAGAGACTCACAGACACACAGAGAGAGACTCACAGACACACAGAGAGAGAGACACAGAGACTCACAGACACAGAGAGAGAGACACAGAGACTCACAGACACAGAGAGAGAGACACAGAGACTCACAGACACACAGAGAGAGAGAGACACAGAGACTCACAGACACAGAGAGAGAGACACAGAGACTCACAGACACAGAGAGAGAGACACAGAGACTCACAGACACACAGAGAGAGAGACACACAGACACACAGAGAGAGAGACACAGAGACTCACAGACACACAGAGAGAGACACAGAGACTCACAGACACACAGAGAGAGAGAGACACAGAGACTCACAGACACACAGAGAGAGACACAGAGACTCACAGACACACAGAGAGAGAGACACACAGAGACTCACAGACACAGAGAGAGAGACACAGAGACTCACAGACACACAGAGAGAGACTCAGAGACTCACAGACACAGAGAGAGAGAGAGACACAGACACACAGAGAGAGAGACACAGAGACTCACAGACACACAGAGACTCACAGACACACAGAGAGAGAGACACAGAGACTCACAGACACACAGAGAGAGAGACACAGAGACACACAGACACACAGAGAGAGAGACACAGAGACACACAGAGAGAGAGACACAGAGACACACAGACACACAGAGAGAGAGACACAGAGACTCACAGACACAGAGAGAGAGAGACACAGAGACACACAGACACACAGAGAGAGAGACAATGAGAGAGAAACACACAGAGAGAAACACACACAGACACACAGAGAGAGAGACACACAGACACACAGAGAGAGAGACAATGAGAGAGAAACACACACAGACAGACAGACACAGAGACTGAGTGAATATCACTCTCGCTTCTCAGCAAAAAGGTCCTGGATTCGAGTCCCGGTTGAAACAGGGCCTTACGGTGTGGAGTTTGCATGTTCTCCCCGTGTCTGCATAGGTTTCCTCCAGGTGCTCCGGTTTCCCCTACCACTAAAAACATGCACAATAGGTAAGATTGTAGTGAGTGAATGGATGTTGTTTGTTGCTCAGGGGCATTGATGCACCAGTGTGGTCGGCGTCCCACCGTGTGTGGAGGGAATTGAACCATACCTGAAAACTGAACATTGTAAAGTGCTTTGGGTGACCTTGGTCTCTAAAAATGTGCTATATAGATAAATATTACTTACTTGCACATACACACTGAATTGATTTGAGTTCTACATAGGCTGCCACAAAAACCTGCACAGTCCGGTCTTGCTTGCACTCATTCAACTCATTTCAACACCTTTTTTCTCTTAAATTAAAATTCCGGAGGAGACAATATTTTTCTTCAAGCATGTAGAAAGGGTCAAACCTCTCTGGAGAAATGCAGTTTCTATCAGTGCTCTGGTCTCGCCCACACTGAGGATCACAATGCTGTATGAGGCACTCGCTGTCACAAATGTAGGTTAGCACAGCCTCTGAAACATCTGCCTGACAGCTCAGATCACAGGGAAGACAGAGTGCACAGCAGAGATAAGACAGAGACTTGAAAGAAGCAACAGGAGGTGAGACGGAGGTGCACACTACCCCTTTAATAAAGTGAAGGAGGCCTCGTCAGTTTCATAAGTCAAGTGTCACTAATTAAAAGCTGCGGGGTTGAGTGTTGAAGATGTTCAGTGACACCGTTTCTCCGCTGCTTGGAACACACTCACAGAAAACGTGTCACATTCTCTGCAGTCTGCATTCTAACGTGTACACCACTCACACAGGTGGGGTTGATGCCAAATGTTTTTTATTTGGTTTTTATGAGCAAAACTGACTGTGAATATATATGTCACAAGTAATATAGTGACTGCATTATCCAGATCTAATTTTCTTAATTCCATCCGTCTTCTTCTGCCAGATTTTGATCGGGTATATCGTCTCATGAAGTCTATTACTTTTGGGTTATTTATCTTTTGTAGTGTTTGTACCTAAGGTTGTACTTTTAGCTGTCTTTTTTTACACGTTGAATGGTTTGTCTTATGTATACTTTGAACATAGTGGTAAGTTTCTTTAATACTTCTAAGTCTTGTAGTATTTGCAGTACTTGTAACGTTTCCATATGTTTCAGTAAAAACGAATTTATTTTCCACTCTTTTTAAAAGTTTTTCATTTTCCTGATCGTTGTAATGGACTCATCACAATAATAATGAATACAGTTATGCGTTGAGTGTTTTGTAGCACTTTGTTTAGACATGTTAGTCCCATATGAACCAGCCCGGACTCTGAGGAGCACAGGGACTGGACTCCTGTTAGTGCCCAGAGTCAGAACTAAACATAAGGAGGGTGCATTTCAGATTCATGCTGCTAAAATCTGAAACAATCTTCCTGAAAGTGTGAGACAGGCCTCCTCTCAGACAATGTTTAAAACCAGGTTAAAAACAGTTCTGTTTAGCTGTGCATACAACTGAGGAATTTTATATTTTATCTTTCTTTTTAATGTAGTGATTATTTATGATTTTAATGCTATCTTATTTTGTTCAACACCTTGAGTTGAATTTGTATAGCACAACATGAATTGTGCCATACAAATAAAGTTGCTTTGCCTTGCCTGGACTTGTTTTTGTTTATTGTATGCAGTCACTCACAATGGTTTCAGCCATTGTACAATTTCTATGTTATATGATTTTGATAATTCTATGACTGCAGAATGAAAAGAAAATGTGTTTACAATGTATTGTTGTGTTTCATCTTTATGATCACAGGGGCATTGATCTGTTCAAATGTGTAAACAAAATCCCATTTTCACTGACCCTTTGGGATCTAAACAACTAATCAAAAAAGTAATACATTATTATCCAAATAATTAATTTTCAAAATACTGTTTAATTACAGCCCTAAATGCAAACGAATTGAGTTTCTGGATCGGCCTCTGCCTCACTCTTCCTACGCACTCACCACGCTTGGTTTTCTCACCGAACAAATTACCATTAAAAGCTGGAGTACCTAGCTTTCAACCACAAAGAAATTGAACTAAAAGCTAGTTGCTTGCACCCAAAACAGTTCTATCACTAGTTTTCCCATGCCTGTGTTTTTTTGTACCAGATTTAGATCAGTTTCATTAAACAGAAAATGGAAAAACAGAGGACCATCCTCACTTAGCCCAAAGTATCAGTGACTCACAGGGTTCTTTCTTACAAGAATGGAGAAAACATGTTTTCTCTTAAGGTGAAGGCATGTTGAGGTCTGATTTGTTCACATTTTACTTTTACACAGCTTTATCCACATGTTTTAATGACACAGTGAGTTACTGTTTCTCAATGAAGCAGAGTTCACTTTTTCTCATCCAAAAATTCCTCTCGTCTGCCTCCTCTCTCCCACTGAGCACCTCCTAGACTGCAGCGCATCCCCATGAGCCCCTCTGGTCTGCGACATGTCAATCAAACTTGCTCAACATCGCCTCATGTTTATGTAAAAATGTCACTTTCCATGTCCTAATCTGCTGGAGTTGTGGGACAGTATGGGTCTCGAGGCAGACTTATGACCGCAGATTTCACATATTTGCTTCAGTACAAACACAGAAAGTAGGTATGGGGGGTTATGGGTTATACAAACCAAGATTAAATAACAACCCCTAAATAATTGGTGTTTTTTTACACCTTATCAAACCCTGTGCGTCAGGGCCCCCCACTGGTGTGTAGCTGCGAAGGGTACACCTGCTCAGGTTTCCATCAAAACTCCATGGGGATTTATAACTTGTTCCAGACTGATAAACTGTATGGGAAGAATGGGAAAACATGTTTTAATGGCCCACAGTGAAATGTCTACGTACACTATGACCATAGAATGATTTTAATATGTAGATTAAGTACACCAGTGACGTAAAATACCCCAAAAATATGATCAATTGATATATATTTCTCTTCACTGCCTGATAAAGACTACATAAAAATAACCACAAAAATAGACACAGATATTCATTTTATTGGTTAAGTGTAACATTGTACATGTTAACTATTGTTACATAAAATTGATGCCCCAGAACCAGTATTGTTCCCTCTTGTCTGAAAGGAGTGGTGAGGTAATGTAAAATTGGTTGGAAAATTCAAGTACTGCAACAGATTGGGATTAAATACACAAGAATATTCAAACTAAAATGTATTCATGGAGCGAAAGCCAAAACTGTCTGATACTTTCATCTGGTCCCAATGGAATATAGATGCTGTGTGCCCAAAGTATGTCACTGAGGCTTAAAATAACTATTTGCAATATACATATTAATGAGGGAGTTCATGGGCGACCAGTTTGTAGTGAGCGCCACATGATGGACAGCGCTGTGGTTCACCTTCATGCAGCCAGAACCAAATCACTGCTGTGTTGTCTTCGTCACCTAAAACACATCAAACACAGATGTGAATGCTGAAACATGGCTACATCTACAGTAGTTGACCATAGAAAGCATGAATGAGAGTTCACTTACACACGCAGCCAACGATTCTTTTGTTACTGATAGAAGGGACAAGATGAGGGTCGCTCTTAGAGCCTGCGTATTCCTTTGGCTTCATCATGCTGTAAGGATCCTACACAAGGGAAACAAAGGACATGTTCTGTATTATAATGGAGTAGGTACAGACTAGATCGGGCATGTCCAAACTATGGCCCACGAGCCAATTGTCTCCAAGTAGTCTTTAAAATCATAAAGACAAGTTCAGTGTCATCCAGCCAACTTCAGCTCTGCCAAGATAAGCATGTTATACCTGCTTGTGAAACTCAGGACCTCTGAAATCCAGTCTTTGACACTTTGACTAAATTGACATTTCTTTTAGAATGTATAACACTAATTTATCTGGTGAGTAAACATTGGTCTTTCAGCCAACTTCAGCTCCGCCACATGTGTGATGTTTTTCAGCAAACTTCAACTCCGTCAAGACCCATGTCATCATAACTCATTTCAAAGCTAAGAACAGCTTGGATTCAGTCAATCCATGTGTCGGCCTCAGGACAATATTTATGAACTAAAGTGACCCTCTTTCTAAAAAGTTTAAACACCGCTATATACAATCGAAATGCAATCAATGGCGGACTATATTAATACATCTTAATGTTTTTATGGATTGATATATTAAATCTCTCCATAGAGGTTTTGATGGAGGTATAAAAATGTAATATTGTTACATTACCACCAACAAAAGGGGAATTATATTCTTTAAAAAGGACAAAACATTGTGGATTTCTCACAACTCTTTCAACATCAGCAATATTATTATTCAGCTACATAGAGTAAGAAATCATACAACTGTCTCGATCTCACAATTGAGAACCGTACAAGTATTTATGTAAATTTATCTGTAGTGAATGCAGAATTAATAAAAAAGATAAACATGAATAACATACTGTTCCTTCTTCCATGGCCCGCATGATGACCTTCTCAAGTCCAGTGGCCTGGTCTTTATCACTGGGAATTCCTTTGAAAGTATAAAGACAGTACAACGTCAACAATGACATGCATTTGATCATAATGTGCACATGACGAGAATATTATATATACATCCATTATCTACTATTCATTCATCTTCAAGGATGGAGAAATTAAGATGTATGATCACCTTGGTGTTTTAAGACACACATTTAAGACTAATAAGAACTACACTTGCGTTACCAAAGAGGATACAGGCAAAGGGCATTTCCGAAGTGAACACTAGAATCAAAATACCAACTAAACAGCAGGTGGGAAGCTATACGATTATGATGATCAAAGATAATGTTTTGTTGCATTTAGTAACAAAACAATAAACAGCTATTCTGAACGAAAGGCAGACACTTGACCTCTCAAAACTACGGAAGCCACGGTTAGCTACGCACTGCTAGCTTAGCACAAAACAACATCGCGTTGGGATTTTTCAAAAGTCCTTTTTCTAACACCATCAAGAGCTTTGTTTCATATTACATTCACCTCCAGCCATAGTGCGGGTCATAACGGGAACCCGGGCAGATCGGCATGTTGTGGCAGCTCTAAAAGCCGAGCGGAGCAGTAACCTTGCAGCCATTTCTCCTTCGCCGCTTGTTCAACAGACGCACAATGATGACGCAGAGACCGTGACGTAAATCTCCAGAAACGATACCCCTTTACACAGTAATAAAGAATGTTTTACAATGAACATAGAACAATTGACAACAATATTTTTTTGTTATTTTTGAATTGTAAATAATTCTTGAAATTATATCTCGCTTTTCCACTTGATCTTTGATTGACTTTACAAATATAATGAGCTCACTAATTGACTATCAATCAATCAATCAAATCAAAGTTTATTTGTAGAGCGCCTTTCATACACAGGGCAACACAAAGCGCTTCACAGTCCACATCACAAATCATCACATAAAACAAACACCAGAATCACAATTAAAACATTAAAATCACACAAAAGATTAAAACACAATTAAAACATTAAAATCACACAAAAGAATAAAACCATTAAAACTTTCAAAATTACACAAGAAATTTAAAAAAATAAATAAATGACAGCAGTGCATTAAAAATGGAGATAAAATCCTTCAGTTGTATGCACAGGCAAACAGAATAGTCTTTAACCTGGATTTGAACATTGACAGAGTAGACGCCTCCCTCACATTTTCAGGGAGATTGTTCCAGATCTTAGCTGCATGGATCTGAAACGCAGCCTCCCCATGTTTGGTTCTCACTCTGGGCACCAGCAGGAGGCCAGTCCCTGTGCTCCTCAGAGTCCGGGCTGGTTCATATGACACCAACATGTCACTAATGTATTCTGGTGCAAGGCCATGGAGAGAACTTGTACACAAGCAGAGCCGTTTTAAAATCTATTCTTTGAGCCACAGGAAGCCAGTGCAGAGACCTGAGGACCGGACTAATATGGTCATACTTCCTGGTTCCTGTCAGGACTCTAGCTGCTGCATTTTGGATGTACTGCAGCTGCTTACAGGTCTGTTTGGACAGACCTGTAAGCAGGCCATTGCAGTAGTCTAGCCTGCTGGAGACAAATGCATGGACAAGAATCTCCAAGTCTGCCCTGGACACTATATTTCTAACTTTGGCAATGTTCTTCAGATGGTAAAAAGCTGTTGATGTTATTGATTTTATGTGGCTATTGAAATTTAGGTCTGAGTCCAGTATTACCCCCAAATTTCTGACCTTGTCTGAAGGAAGTAGGGAGAGAGACTGAAGTTGACAAATGACGCCCTCTCTTTGTTTCTGGGGACCAAAGACAATGATTTCGGTTTTGTCTGTATTTAGCTGGAGGAAATTATTTGGCATCCAGTCACTGATCTGTTGGATACAGTGAAGGAGCAAATCCAGTGGTCCATGTTCTCCTGCAGTCAGTGAGACATAGATCTGAGTGTCGTCAGCGTAATTGTGGTAGGACACTTTGTTTCTTTGTATTAACTGACCTAACGGCAGCATGTAGAGATTAAATAGGAGAGGTCCCAGGATCGACCCCTGTGGTACACCACAGGTCAGGGCCACATCATCTGAGACGCAGTCTCCAATCTCCACAGAGTACTTCCTATCCTCCAGGTAAGACCTAAACCAGTCTAGGGCTGTGCCAGTGACACCAGCCCAGTCCTCCAGTCTCCGCATGAGGATCTCATGGTCGACAGTGTCGAACGCGGCACTAAGATCTAACATGACCAAAACTGTGACTTTACCTGCATCAGTGTGAAGTCGAATGTCGTTTGTTACCTTCACTAGAGCGGTCTCAGTGCTGTGGTGGGGTCTAAACCCAGACTGGAACATATCAAAAGAATTATTCATTGTTAAAAATTCAGTAAGTTGTTGGGAGGCCACTTTTTCAAGAATTTTTCCAATAAATGGCAGATTCGATATGGGGCGATAATTTTGAAGTCCCGCAGGATCCAGACTGCTCTTTTTTAGGAGAGGTCTTATGACTGCTGTTTTTAGGGCCATAGGAAATGTTCCTGACGACAGAGACATGTTTACTATTTGTGTCAGTGAAGGTAACAAACTGCTCAGGACGGACTTCAGAAATTTAGAGGGCAATATATCCAGGCTACATGTGGAGGAGCTCAGACTCATGATTATCTTTTTGACAGTTTCAGTATCCACAGGTGCAAAGTGAGTTAGCTCAGAAAGCTTCTCTGGCTGTTGCGTTGTTATACGTGCTGTGGAGGTGATAGTGTTTTTGATTCCTTGTACTTTGTCATAGAAAAATTGTGCGAACTCATTACACCTAGATTTAGAGGAAAATTCTAGGGGCAACTTTACAGGGGGGTTCGTTAATCTACCAACTGTTGAAAACATAACACGAAAATTGTTACTGCAACCTCCAATAATGTCAGAAAAATACATTTCTCTTGTTCTACGTAGAACCCGGTTAAATTCACCCAACTCATCTTTAAAGATTTCATAATCGCCCTGGAAATTGGACTTTCGCCACTTCCGTTCGGCCCTCCGGCACTCTTGCTTCTGTGCCCTAACCGAGTCTGCCTTAGTCCATGGGGCCTTTTTCTTACTGGTAACTATTTTAACCGTCACAGGAGCAATGGCGTCCAGAACAGTCAGAACACTGGTGGTGACAGAGTTATACAATTCATCAACAGTAGAGCATGGAGTTTTCTCAAAATTTAGCATTCCCATGAACAGTTCACTTGTGTTTTCATGTATGTGTCTTCTTCTAACAGTTGTAAATTCAGCTGGTGGTTTGCTAGCAAAACACATGTCAAAAAATACACAGAAATGATCTGACAAAGCAACATCAACTACATTAACATTTGATACATTAACCCCCTTTGTAATTAGCAGGTCAAGAGTGTGCCCCCTGCTGTGGGTGGGGCCACTCACGTGCTGAATGAAACCAAAGGTCTCAAATACAGAAGCCAGCTCCTTTGCATTTCTGTCATCAACATTATCAACATGTACATTAAAATCACCTGTAATAACTAAACTATCAAAATCTGTGCACACGAATGAAAGTAGTTCAGTAAAATGGTCAATAAAATCGCAACATGACTGTGGTGGCCTGTACAGGACAATGAAAAGAGTAGAAGATTGCTTTTGTTCCATTTTAAAAGAAATATACTCAAACGATGAAAAATTTCCAAGGGGCATTCTATGGGAGACAAAGTGCTCTCTAAAAACTGCAGCTATGCCTCCCCCCCTTTTGTTTTCTCGTATTTCGGATTCGAATTATAAACAATTGTGAATCAATCTCCTGGAACCACCTCGATAATTTGAACAAAATCTATTTGTATTGTGCTTGTTTTATTTTAAATACATGTGTAAATGTGTAATATGCAATATCCCTATATTCCATTAAATTCACTTGTTCTTCCAATAAGGCTTATTTTACTTACCACTATAATCACCAAGATTATTTCACTTACCACTATAATCACCAAGATTGTTTCACTTACCACTATAATCACCAAGATTATTTCACTTACCACTATAATCACCTTTACATAGTTAAGTTATCATTTCTTCCTATGCTGCTCCCTGTTCTTATCCACAATTATAATGAAATAAGGCAGTAAAAACTCAACTCAAGGTAATGCAATACATGTATTGAAAATGAACGTGCAAATAACACAGGCTGTACATTTAGTAACTCCACATTTTAATATTCTTTTACAAAATACATAGACGCAAAAGTTAAATAAGATCAACATAGTTAGCGGGGAACATCCCATAGTCTCCATTAGGTCCGAATCCTCTCCACCAGCCTTCATCGATCATTTCAATCCCTGTTATGATGTCATTTGGGTCAAAAGTGATCTCCGTCTCATCCGCTGAAACAACAATATAATGTCAGCGTAATGCCACAACACAACAAAATGCAACTTGCAGCTGAGAGAACTACATACTCGCTTGATAATCATAAAGAGCTTTGGCAGTAATGCCTTCTCCGCTTCCAGCTACGTGGTTCTCTGTAGCCTTTTGATGGAGGATGTAGAAACAGTTACTTGGAATAAATGTTTACTTTACATTACATTTAGATTGCTGCTCACCTGTGACGTGTATGGTACATTTTCATATATGTCATCCTCTGTTCCAGGCTGCGGGTCCTCATACAAGTTTTGATGATCTGGAGAGAATATATACATTAATAATTCACAGGTATCTTAGACACACAATTTAGATGTCAATTCAGTATTATCATTGTAAAGAATAATGGTTTGTGACATCACCAGGAGTAGCTTCATCCACATCGTCATCAAACTCGTCTGACCACTCTCCTTCTTCATTATAAGCAGCATCTAAACATTATTATTATTATTTTACTACATTACTTGCAACAGTTAAGCAATATATGATTTATCGGGACCAACTAAAACCTGCAGGCTGATCCGGTGAGCCGATGGTATCATGGGGCAATGGAGAGATGTTCTGGGCAGGAGAGTAGTCCCGCTGTGTTGAGGGTGATCTGTTGTGGAACGCAGGGGAGAGATGGGGCAAGGGGCTTGGGGAATGGGCAGGTTCAGGGTCCAGAGAGATCAGGGGAACGGGAGAAGCATTGTACCGTGGCTGCGGGTCGGTATCCTTTGCCTCAGTGTTCTTCTGATTAAAGAAGGGACTCTGCAGTTTACCTGAGACGACCAAAGCAAACATGACCAGATGCCCATATTTGATTATATATGATCACATTTGTTTTGCATTTACCAGTTCTGGAAACACCTGGGCTGCTTGAGCTGTTGGCATCAAAGCTCTGCTCTTTCTGTTTAAAGATGTCTCTCGGGTTGAAGGATCTTTGAGAAATTAAGGATTTTGCTTCCTATAAGAGACCATAAGCAAAATAACCCTTCTGCCAAGAGAATATTGACACTATTTACAGCACACGAGATACATGGAGCACATACTCACATTTGCTTTCTGTACAGAAGCAGCATGATTCATCCCAGTCCTCTTCTCTTCCCTTGTATCAAGATTCTGTTAAGACAGTTTTATTTTAGAGGAAGTTTGGACTCTTAAAACAAATGCCTTAAATCACTAACCCAGCGCTGTTGTTCTTGCTCTCTCTCTTCCTGCTCCCTCTGCTTCTGCTGCATCCTACAAGCATGACAATAAGACACATTTTAGTACAATTACTTGAAAACTACCTAATAAATGATATCACTCAAATTCCTCTAAGGTGATGTAACACTCATCCTGCAAATATATTCTGATCTAAATGTTGAGGGAGTACATTTTTCTCCTAAATAACAATGTTCATTGGATTGTAAACTGAGCACGGGTTAACAACTGACAGAGAACTGGACAACATGTCAAAAGTTGCCTACAGGGTGGATGATAAATCGCAGATGCATTGTTGATAAATGAGGGCCCATGTGTGTGTGTGTGTGTGTGTGTGTGCGTATGTGTGTGTTATGGTGAGGAGCTGTGGTGTTCATACTTCTCTTGTTCGATTTGCTGGGCTCTCTCCTTGGCCTTCTGCTCTCTCTGCTTGGACTGGCTTTCCTCCATCTCCCTCCTCTCTCTCTCTCGCTGCTGTTGCTCATGACCTGCTCGTTTGATTTCTTCACGCTTCCGGATTTCCTCATCTTTCTACAAATAAATCCCGTAGACATTTGTCAACACTCCAGTCACCGTTAAAATTTGCATTCCCGTGTGTTACCTGCGCTTTGTCCCAGAAGTCGTCTTTATTGATTTGTTGTATTTCCTCAACTGCATTGACTTTGCGATAAACTGAACCCTGAAGTGTGGTGGGAAAGGATATTTGTTAGTTTAGTTAGTGAGTTGGCCCATGTGTATGTGTTGTCCTCACTCACCACTGGCCCGCGGGGTACATCCACATATTCTGCTTGTTTCTGATTCCGGAAGTTGAAGCTGGCACCAGATGCTTTCGCCACTTTGTCCAGGATAACTTTGGGCTCCACGTCGTCTTCATCTCGAGCATTGATCGTCACATGAGCTCCCTAAAAGAACAAGCTTAAGTCATGTTTCCTTGCCATTTCCTCGTCTGGGACTTCCTGTTACTTACAAATGATTCGGATTCTGATGTTTAGGCTGAAATTGCATTGGATTTCTGTTTCTCTTGCATGTACCTAATACTGTCGCTCTGTTTTTATTTGATATTTGTAAATCATGAATGTTATCTATAAAAAATGGTTATGATTCCTCGTTGTGCTGCTATACATTCTAATACATGTAAATGTTTTACTAAAAACTGTGCCTTATATCCCTCTGGCAAAGGTCTATATCATGTTATTAACACATTGCATTTGAAAAGATATTTGACAGGCTTAAAATGTGCCCTTTACCAAGTAAATTTTTTGAAAAGTCAGATCTATTTTAGTGCCATTCAAGAATTGGCCCCTGCTCAAGCCAATTCTTTCAACTTTTCTGCCAATATCCAAACCTGTTGAAGATTGTAACTATGTTGAAGAATGTAACAATGTCTTTTTAGTTAAATTATTATTACTTATTCATGTAGCTGGATGCACTCTGGAATTTCTTCCACCGAATATGGCTTAAGAGGTGGATTGTACGAGGTGGCGGTGGTAGAGTGATGGACCCCTACTGCATAAGCTTATAGCTTCATATAGCACAGGAACTGTTTAGTGACTGTGTGAAATTGTAAATAAACTGAAACTGAAGCTAAACTAGAAGAAATACATTTTTGATAATCTTTTTTATATGGAGGTATCTGTTTTTACAAATTAACTCTACATTTACACTATCGAATGATCGCCTGCTGTGATCCTGGCCACACAAAAACAATACTGAAAATGGAATGTTAGTATTCTGATTACAAAGGTTAAAAAAGGTTCACACTAAAAAGCATGATTGTATGAGGAAAAAACACATTTGAGTTTTTCTGTTTGTAATACTGTACATTTTCTCTTTATACAGAAAGAAAAGTGGCACACTCAAGTACAAGTACATGCTTGTTATTCCTAACTTTTTTGGAATTTGGATGTAATTGATTATCACAATACAGAAGATGAACTAATGTGTACAATGGACCTACTTCAAAATAGTCTAATAGTCTTTTGAAATGAAATTTGTATGTACTTAATTTGTGATATTATTTGCATTGGATGATATAATTCAACATGGCGTAGCCATGTTTTCTATCTCCTTGTTACAGACAAAGCAGATGTAAAAACTACGTATCAACTATCTCGACTCACCTTGAGGAAGTTTGCCATGGAGGAGATGTGGTTAGCACAAATGCCTTTTCTTGAGCTGTTCACTCCTTCACCTGTCTACACACAAAAACACCACTAAGCAGGAGGATTTCTATAACTATGTATTAAGGACATTTTAAAATCGGTCATACCCAGTTTATGAGAACATATTTTGGCAGACCAGAGTTTGGATCTTGAACTCTACAGAAGGCATACATGACTTTACCACTGTTGAATTCTTCTGACATCTCTTCCAGACCTCCATCTGCGTACAGACCCACAATTCTATTATTCATGCACAAAGACAGATGTCAAATAAAATGATAAAATCTCACATCCTGTTTCTGCTACACGGATATCGTTACTATTTCCCGCATAAGTAAACAGAGCCCTGTAGAAAGAGAGTAACATGTTCAAAAGACTATTCTAAATGTTTTTGAATAAATCACCTACCAGTTTGTATCTGACTTTCCATCCAAAACGTCTTTATAGGCTGCCATGAGCTCAATTCCATTCTTACTCAAATTGACGGCCATGACGGCTAAATGTCTTCAACAACACTTCAAGAAGGTGGAGTTGGCTTTTCTCTCAACATCTGAAATTCAGCATATGAGGTCCAATAGTCCTTCTTGACTGGGTGAAACTAAAATATTGAATTTCTAAACAGCGCTCTTCATGTGTCAGACCAGTCAGGGAAGAAATCTAAACCAGATAAACAGCATTCTTAAACTAATGACTCAACTCTGGGTTAAACTAAATACTAGTTTAACCAGGCGGGTCATGAAAAGCAGTGAGAGTGATACAAATGCTGGGAGCGTTAAAAAAAGTGCCTCTAACTTAATCCAAACTCATCAGAATGTTGTCAGTGTAATTTCCAAAACCTCATGGTGAAAATGTAAAGCAGCTCCTTATTATTATCACACAAGGCATAACTCCTAAGCAGTACAGACAGTAGACATTTTGGCACACCCTCATGTGTTTATCAGGACAGTGCTGATGATCCAGGACACTCCCAACATTTATGGACTTTTATCAACACATATGGTCATTGGTCATCTGCCCCTGGACCAATACTAATGTGTTCTCTATTCTATTTCTTGTGATTTAACTGTTTGATTCTTGGATCTGTGTTGGCGAATTCAACGATTTTGTAAAGTCCTTTGAGATAACTACTGTTGTGATTTAGGGCTATACAAGAACACATAGAATTTAATTTAATTGAAATTTAATTCTCAGACGCTGACACTTTTATTTGCGCTTAAAATGAAGTCAGAATTTAGTTGTTGAAATGTTTCTTCTCTTTTTTCGACTGCAAAAAGAATCTACCCATGGGTATAAATAAAGTCAGCTTGAACCTTTATCATAAGCATTAAACACAACCCTAACCCATCATCAATATTATGGTTTGTGTCTGCTCTTCACAATGTGGAAGAGTTTGAGAACCGCACAAAACCACTAGATGGAGGCAAATCTTTTACATTCACGAGGAGGAAACTTGATACATAGCCTACAACATTCTTGGAAAGGAAACTTTTTATGGCTCTACTTCCACACAATTACTCAGGAGTGATGTGTGAAACCCAGAGTCAGTGCTTCTCAGATACTATTTTCAAGTAACAGTAGCGTAAAATTTACTTTGAAAACTTAAGTATTTTGATAGTAGCTATAATATAATTATCAGGCTTATTAGTTACTTTCAAAAATATCTCACAGAGCTTAAATAAGTAATTATAGTTTCAACATGGACCACATAATGTCAAAAACAGACTTACTGAGTGGTTTACCATATTTTAACCAAACATAAATGCCCATATTTGATCATTTCATGTTATTTTAGAAGCAAGCTATCACAAAGTAATGTAGTATGCACCATAATCAACTGAAGTAAATTTCTAAAAACTAAGAAAATAATGAATTAATCTTCTAAATCTTTTCACACATTTTCACACAACGCACATACAAAGCCTGTTGACTTGTATGACTGCTGACTTGTCTTGGTACAGCATGTTACAGATAAAAACGGCAAATAATAATGATCCTATTAGTAAAATGAATGGGTGAATAATGAACACAAGCTCAAGAGCAAATTATCCCTCAAGCAAACTCTCCCACCGCCCTCCCCCACTCTACCTTTTCACTGTCACCCTCCCTTTTCCTGCTTATCTGCCTGAGCTGTCACAGGTATCATTAACATTTCCCTTCACACTCTGGCCTCCCTGCCACTCACCAGATAGCTCCAGAGATGTGCACTTTTGTACACACACACACACACACACACACACACACGCACACGCACACAGGCAAGCACGCACACAGGCTTACATTCCAGTCTCCCTACCAATGTAGAGGCATTTCTCCAGTCTTTTCTGAGTGGTGGACATTTTAAAAGACGTTTAAGCTCCAGCTCCAGGTGCACATTGGGGCTCAATCAGGCAGCAGCTGTCCTAAAGCAATAACCTTTCCACTACAGCTGTCCATGACATCACTACAGAGACATTTACTGCAACATACTGTACAATCAAAACCTTTGTTGGACTTCTAGAAACAAAGGAGGAGGGATACCATGATCACGAGTTTAGATTTTAAGGGTGTTCAAAACCTCCTCACCTGGACGCTTGGCTCGTGGATTGGGTTACAGATTTCTATAAGTTTGGGTGTATGCTCCCCATTTCTTCACTGCATGAGTGGATGGGTGAGAAAGAACAGAACAAAGACTTTATCACCAACACAAGTGATATACAGTGGTGTATAAAACATACATAATAATACCACTTGCAAATCAATTGTGTCCTGCTGTGAAGAGAGGCCTGGTGGTAATTAGGATCCATTACCTCACAACCCCCCTCGGTGCGACTCAATGTGCTTTCTCCTTCAGTCACAAGGACCTTTGCATTGCTCATTGTCCTTTCATTATCAACTCACAGTCTTATTATTTGCTTACCTGCATATGCATAACTTTTTTTGATTCTCTGGAAATGTTAAATTTACACACACATTCAAGTTGTGTAAAGTAGGTACACTTATTGCATCAATCGATGACTCTATCACAATGTTTGAGTGAATTGAGTGGTCTCTCTACACAGTAAAATCACAGGCACATTCACACCCTCCTGTTGGCTTTTCACAAAACAAAGGGAGGATTTGATTTAAACTAACATGCTCACATCTCCGCACTCTCCCATGAACAAATGTGGTATTACAGACACACAAGGGAGCTTTTGTGGTGTGTGTGCGCGCAGTGTGGACCCCAGACTAAAGAGTTTCAGTTATACAGTACTATGGTGACACCCCTGTGCTTCTTCACGTTTCCCAGTTTCAACACTGCTCCAGGCAAAGTGATCTTCACTTGGCCCCAAGCCAAAGACTGGAGCTCACTGTAATCCATTGATATGCCCAGCTGCTGTGTATGTCAGGAGCAGGGCAGCTTACCACTCATATCCCAACATATAGCAGTTTTCCACTCTGGCCAAGTGGCTCTCTCTGAGTAACAAGACTATAAGTGCTCACTAAGGCAAATTTAGCTTATGTCTCAACATTACTAAACATACAGTACCATTCACATGAGGAAGATTGACTGAACACATGCCCTGTAAGTACTTTAGCCCCTTTCCCTCCCCTGTCAGTATTATAAATGAAACCAGAGAAGTACCCTGAATCCAGATGTTGTTACATTTTAGTTAATTGGGTGATATAGTACAAACTGTGGTCTTTATACAAATCAGATGATGCTTTAATAATTTTCTTATTTGTTGCCTGAAATTAACCCAAAGTTTTTTGTTTGTTTTCAGTTTACACTTTATAACAGATTTTTAAAAAAGACAAAAACTTTAAAAATTGATAATAGGAATGTAATAAATAAATGTAAAAAATCAACAAGGAGATGCCCTGGATTCAAGACAAGTGCACATGTAGCGTTTCTATTACTTTGGCGCCTAAATAGTTAATGCATTCTTTATACACAGCATTAAGAGGTCAGGTCATGAAGACACTAAACAAATATTGCTAAACTTTAACTCTTGATTTTAGTTGTTCCGAGTAAATATTAAAAGGTCACTTTCCAAAGGGTTCAATCAGCTTAAAGATAATTGATGTGTATGATTTTTGTATATGTCTATACAATACAATAGAATTCATGAATTGACAGACATAACACGTGCTTCCTGCAATAGCTCTGGCTGGTCACAACTTTGACCGGTGACTGGCCTTCATTGTGTTCCTCAGCTCCAAGAGCAGAGTCATGTGAGAATGATCTGATGTGTGCTGAAAAGTTATAGTTAAGCTGCTGTATGAAAAGTAATCACGTCAATTGATGAGAAAAAGTAAAATCAATGGTACTTCTAGTACAAATCAATGCTTTTGGAGTTTTTTTCTTTACAGATCATTGTCACAAGGGTAAGTGGCAAAATCGTATTTTTCTTGTGCAGCGCCTCCCTCGCTGGTCTTTGTGTCTCCTCTGCACAGAAAGGAAACCTGTTGTGCCTGTTTAAAGATCAGAGTGTAGCTGGTGCTGGCCTTGTGAAAGAGTGCTGTTGAACTGTTCCTGGATCAGTAAAGACTCTCCCTCAGCAGCACAGGCCCCCGCCCCGCGCAGAGCGACACCATCGCCTGTTTTTCCTTCCACTCCACTTCAGAAACAACCTCCTGCATATTGCTTTCCCACGCCTCCAGATTGCGGACAAGCAATCATAAAATCCACCAACACGCAATGTACACGCGGAAACGGACACTTTAAACACCGTAAGCGGACTTTTCGCTTCACCATTAAGGACAATGCAAGAATCAAACAAGAAGGCGGACAGGGCCTGTGCTGTTCCCAGCGGACTGGACTAACTGTGCACAAGAAAACTTTTTCCCGAGCGCAGAAGCACACCACGGCTCCATTTTTTGGTTTTAAAAAAAAACGGATTAATTTCTGGATTATTTGGTAATTAAATCCTTGCTATATTTCTGCATCCACGTATGTGTGTCAGACTTACTTATGTCTTAGATAAGTCTAATTTAATGAAGGATTTAGCGTCTCCGCACATCAGGAATCCAGTGGATGCGCAGGTAGCTTCTTGCTAGCCTGTTAGCTAGTTTCAAACACACACAATATCAGTAAAGTTGGTGCATTAACTGTAACATTTGCCACAATGTTGTAAAACACACAACACACTACTGACATATCTTTCACCCAAGTGGTTTTCTTCTTGGTTGTTTTCAGAAAGTGTTTGGTAGAACTCGTGAAAGTAAGATTAGCTCGAGCAGCTAGCGTCCAAACATGCCTCAGATGAACGGCGGTGCAGACGGGGATGATTTAGGAGCAAATGACGAACTGATTGCTTTTAAAGACGAGGGGGAACAAGAGGAAAAGAGGAATGTGTCCTCGGAACGGGACTTGGACGATGTCAAGTCGTCTTTGGTGAATGAATCGGAAACAAACAGCAGCTCGGACTCTGAGGTAAGTCTTACAAAGTGAACTCAAAAACTCCCTCCTCTTCCAAGCCCTGGATTAAATATTCTCTCCGTACAATCTTGACCCTCGGGGTTTGTTTACATTTCTGTACATGTGGTTTTTCAGCAGGCAGACAGACGCCCGAAGTCTAGTCAGGATTTGGAGAGCAGGGCCAGACAAAGTCGACTATTTCAAGAAGGTAATAAACACTGGGCACACTTGTGGAAACACTGTAATCGTTTTGCCCTCCGAGTTATTTGTACCCTTTTGTTCACAAAATTGTGTGTTTAAATAACGTTACTCAACTCTTTCACAGCACTTCGGAGACAGGATGGGAGTCTGTTTCAGCCTTCCCCGTATGCCGGCTATCCATTTTTTATGATACCAGACCTGGGGAACCTATGCAGCCCCTATGGAGCCCTCACCCCAAGTGCGCGGCCAGTAAGTGGATTCCCCACTCAATAGGAGCAAATGCCAGACTGCCTTTTTAAAATGTTCACTTATTTGCGGTGTTGACTTTATGAGGTGCTACACCATGCAGATTAAATCGTTCAGAAAGTAAACTTCAGCTACACCATACAACATTACACTGCTTTGCTTTACTGGTGTATTTTTTATTTTTTTCAAGTCGGACCTGGTTACCATTGTATCTTCATTGTCTTCACGAAACTTATCTTGTGTGCAAATGCATGTGTCTCTGTGGGTGTGTATATGAGCAAGTGAGATGGCAGTCAGCCCAGGCAGCAGCCTGTTATGATAAAGTGGATTGTGATGGTACAGGGTTAGACAGGTCTGGACATAGTCTCCTAGTAGAGATGCCTGCCTGCAGCAGGAAAAAACTCTCATCACTCTTCAGGAGCTGCAGATTAGCTGGTGTAGCTGCAAGTCGCCCAGCAGGCTTGACCGAGTTTTCCCAATTTCCCATTCCCTTGAGTTTATGACAGCTCAGATTATAACTGGATGTTAGTTTCTGGTATAATCCTGTAACTGTCATGGACACTAATCTAAAGTGGCTTTCTGATGCAGCTAAGTATTTTAAAAGTTGGTGTTATATGGATGTGTTGGCAAGGCCTAGATTAAATAACTGTATGCATATAATGTAAGAATTATTGTGTCTTGAAATTAGTATTACTTTTTCTTATCTGTCCCAATGACTTAATGAATGTGTCACAACAGTATTATGAGTGACATGTGGCTGTTTAGACAGAGGTGATTGTTGTTCATTGACAATCATTTGTGATTCTGTTATGTTTTGAGAGTTCTTTCCTCTGTGGATTTAGCCCAGACACACATGTGGTCAAAACACACAGAGCCCGGGCCACTCACACAAACACCTGCATTCCTCAGCTTTGTATGGCCCTCCCCTTGTGTTAGCGGCTTATTGTTGTCATTAGGAGCTGAATGGTCCTAATGCATGGCTCCAGCAGGGGATCGTTACATCTCATTATGCTTAACATGCTGCCACTGGCATCTGACTGCCTGCTCTGTTTGTCTGTGACCAGCGTGAGCCCAGACTGCATGTTGCCTTGAGACAACACCGCAATTCCTCCTCTTCCTCTCCTGTGCTGGCCCTCCCTCGCGTTTCTCTTTGCACAATGGAGACTTTGTGTACTTTTCAGCTCTCCCCGTGTGTGTGTTAGGTGTGTTTATAAGAGGGAGAGAGGAGGAGATGCGTCTGCCAGTCTGACGGAGAGTCAAGGTAAACAAGTCATCGTGAGTTGCTGCTACCTGAGCCAAACAGCAGGCCGTTAACTGTACTGTAGGAGCATGTCTTATCAACCTTATCAATCTATTTGACTCTCCATGTTTCTCTCCGTGCTCTCTCTCAACTTCCCAAAAGCAGTTCATGTGAAGTCGATTGTATTGTTGGTATTTCCCTATTGAGGGAGACCCAGAATATTATGGGTCCTGACTGATAGTTTTTCTCATCCTCTAGCTGTGATTTATTGTATATAAAATGTATGACATGGCTTTAAAAGTAACACTGCTGTTGGTAAGTGCTTTATTAAGCACAGTTGTATGAGTGAGAGCATTGTATGAGTGAGACAGACAGGAACTCAAAAAAAGCATCTGCTTTGTCCTCTTTTTTTAGAACCATGTTTTGCAGTTTATATATTATTTATGCTTTGCATCCTGTTTTTTGTCTCTTGTACATACATTTGAAAAAAATACTACTAGTACCTCACTCAGGACTAGCGGTGAATAGTTGAGTTGCTAAGGGATAAGCCATCTGGTGTTGCTGATAATGTAGTTTTTATTTACTCAAGAAATCAAAACATCTGATTTAAAAAGATTGTTTGACATTGTCTGGACAGTCTGAAAATACCCAGAGGATGACCCATCTAAAACAACATGCCTCAACATACACAATGCATACTGTTTGAACTTAATCCCATATGTTTGTCTGGAGGCAGGATCTCGGACAAAGCCCGGGATGGATTTGTGCCAAAGTCTTTTGAGATTGTGACCGTAGAAACTCGTTCAGATTTTGGTACATATTTTCCTTAATAAAACACAAAGATTTTCTAATTTTTTACACCATAATTTAGAAACTAACTCTCTAAAAAGTTCTGAAACAAATCCATAAATGTTTAAGTGTATACTTAAATACCATATATGATATAAATTGAATACATTTTAATACCATATAAATATCTTTCTTTTGAAAATATTTTTGGTTATTTCCATTATTACCGCTTGAGAATTTTCTCACAAAGGCCTGTACTTATTGATTTTATAGCATTTAATCATTTAATCTATTTCTTAAATCAGATTTAGCTAATAATAATAGTTTACTGCTCTAAACTTTAACACATGTTAATGAGATGTGTTAAGATGGGTTTAAAAAAAAAAAAGTAAAAACTGAATTTTGTAAATGTCTTTTAATGATAACAGTATTGTCTGAAAATGTAATTAGAATTCTTCAAACTGCTTTCACGTATGTTTATGTCAAAATTGGATCAAATCTGATAATTATATAATCAGTGACCAGCTGGAACGACAATGTCAGAATGTGCACATGTCACTTTCAATCTACTGACCATGATCCGCCAATTTATTTATATATTATTATATACAGCATTTACAGCTACTTATCTATATAACTTTTTTGTGGGACCTTATGTGTTTTTCCTCCATGTCCTGCTGCAACATCCCCACTGTGGGATGAATAAAGGTTCTTATCTTTATCAGGGTTTGTGTTGGCACTACTGCACTGGCAGAAGACGGAATAGCAATGAGAATAAGGCCCCGTTTAGACGGAGATGCTGCGGACACGCTGCAAAGAAATTTGAAAAAACAACCAGGCTCCTGCAGAGCATTTAGATGGCTCCGGACAAGAATGTAGTTTTAGCGCCCGGCCAGTAGTGGGCAGTGGAACTTTACAACACGACATGCGTGACCCCAGCAGTTAACCACTTCCTCAACAACATCCTCCTCAGGCCACTTCAAAGTATTTACTGCAAATGGCAAATAAATGAATCTGAATCTGAAAGACGTGGAAGAATGCACCAATATGGAAACTGAAACTAGAGCTTGGCGTGGTCTTGTTTGGACCGACAAAGAAGTAGAATTCCCCGTGTAGCGCTTGAATCACATGTAGCATTAGTGTACGCTGCCATTGTTGTTTACGTTCGTTCTCGGCTACTGCGTATGTCCAAATGTACGTGAGGGGCAGTGGTGAGATCGTACCAAGCAGAGAATTCATACAGCTGTGAATCGGCTCCCCAACTCGATACCCAACTCTTATGGGGCTTTCAGACCGCCAACGCTGAAACGCTGAAGCCCCACTCACCAGACGCGCATTCTCTAGTTTTCAGACGCGGAGGACTTCACACCAGAACGTCCTGACGCAAGCCGGAAGTACCGGAAGTAGCCGGCCGGCTCTAATGCTAACAGAGCTGTCGCTAGCGGCTTCTTGTGTACAGATCTTCTCCAATATGCAGCTTTGCAGCGTGTCTTTGCTCACAGACATTCCACGGGCTTTATATAACAAGCTTTTGTATGGCGTCTTCTTTCCTTTCTAAAACGGCTAAAATGGTCCAAAAGTTGGCTCTCTGCCTAAAGCTACGTTCCAGATGCGTGTCAATGCTGAGGGGGAGTATATTTTTTTGGACCTAGCCGCTGTGGACTTCAGAAGGCACTTGTTATATTGAATGGGGCTGGTGTCGGCTAACGCCTGCGCAAATGAGTTTCGTAACATTTTCCTGCCTCGTGGCCATTTTGAAAATGCCTATTTCAACGGCGGAAATAGACGTGACCACGTCCGTTAATATTTACAGTCTATGGTCTAAACGGGGCCTAAATTTGCTGATGTAAACATAATTATGGGCTTGTAATAAAAGATTATTTTGTTAATCACTTAGTTGGCCGATTTATTGTTTAGATCCCTAAAGCTCAGTAAGTATGGATTTGTTTTTATATATTTGACTATAACTAAGCTCAAGTGATTTTCATTTATTTCTGCAGTCATTAATAATCTGAGTCATAAAACCTCTTCTCAGCCTAGTTTAGGAAGTTTTTGTTTTATCTTTCTCCACTGTGAGATCAATATAGTAGTTTATCTTTAGTAGATTGTAGAAAACAATTTTAAGATAACAATGTTATTACCGTAAGATGCCAAACTTTTGTCTTCCTCAGAAGAATCTCGTGACATCACACATGTACTTTATCAGCTGTTCTTCCTATGCGCAGTCAACCCAGTTTCCTGGACTGACTGCACTTCGCCAGACCGGTGGTCGCTGGAGAAGTGCGTTCCATGTTCGGGGAAGTTGGGATGCGGTATTACTAGTTCGGAGCCGAAGGACCCATGTGCTCGGGGGATTCGCGTGGTACTGCAGGCTAAACAAGACTAAATTCACGTGGGCTACCCAGAAGTTTTCCCCATAGAACTCAATGTATTATTAAAACAGCTCGACCTCAGCTGACAGTCGGATTTTGTGGGGATTTTAGTGTCCTTTGTTATCCTGAACCTTTTTTTTTCTTAAATCCTCCCGCTCTACCTGTGCTCTGATGAGCAGCTCTGATTGGTCAGAGCGCGGCCGAGCCCCTCTGTGCACGTGCATGAGAGCCACACACGCGTATATTTGGCGCAACGCATCATGGGAGCTCATCCACTGTGCAGAACCGGGAGGACCAGACAATGCCCAAATATAGGCGAGTTCCGCTAATATGTCAGCGACTGTGCCGGCACATGCGCCACTGAGCACAAACCATTCATTTGAATACGGTGCCATCTTGGATCCTAGATATTGAAGAAGATGACATAGTCTGGGATCGCGTCTTTCATTTCATCTTTCATTGTCGATGGTAGAGACAGCACGAACAAAGCACACGATCACAGATACAAGAGAATGCAAGTGTATTATACAGAGCGGAGACATGGAGACCTCCAATCAGCAGCTTCCACGGTGTGCTTGTAGCTTGGCCTTCAGATAGACAAAACAAGGGAAAAGTACTGGCTCCTGCACATTGATAGATTGATGAGTTTAACTTTAACAAAAGTTGCTTAAAAGTGTTATGAAATCTCACAATATATATTTTTTGCAAAGTAATGATGTTTTTCAATAGACCCAAATTAAAGACAATAGGGATAAAAACACGGTAAGTTTTTTCAGATAGTTCAACAATTGACGCAAATTTTGTCTCATTAAAAAACGGCAATTTGAAAGTGTGTTGTGACGTATGACTGAAGTTTTTGTTCCGTAGTGAATTGTGAGGCTAAAGAGACTTATGTGGTTGCCGTTCTTTGTCTTGCAGCTGACTATGTGCTCAGCGGAGTGTTTTGTAAGCAGCAGTGGGCCTAATAACTTTCCCTCCAGTCACACACTGATTTTATGCTTCCCTCAGTAATAGACGGTGATTGTGCTGGTGTGTGCGTGTGTGTGTGTGTGTGTGTGACTGTGTACATTGATTCGTCTGGTATTTTCAACAGCTGGATTCATTTAGCACTCAGCCAGAGCTTCCTTAGGCCTGTGGAGGTGGGGGCTGCACGGAGTAGCAGCGATGTGCACTTCTTTGTGTGGTGTGTCTCCTGCAGGAGTGGCCAAGTCGGATGTCTAGCATGAGTTTCTGCTTTTAAATGTCAATACAATAATACAATAATCGCATGGATGCAGAATGACTTGGTTACCATTTTCTTTATACATAGTTAGTGGGTTTTTTCTTTCTTTTGAAACAAAAGTAGTCTGCCCACAGTGAATGTGCTTTAAATATCAACTATTTTGCTTTAACACTATCATGATTCTCACAACATACAACACAATGGAATAGCTCCAAACACCATAAAAACAGTTCCTAGTTGGTGATTTTGTGCAATGTTGTCTTATCCTTTAGTATTTTTTGAGCGGTTACCATTTAGCAACCACAGCAAACGCAAACTTCTTGGTTTGAGACCCTCCCCCGGTCCGTCTGCTGCCGACATGACTAACAATTTGTCATGATAATGGTATGGTCGACCGGTGCCTTTTTATAATTTGCTTAGAATACCAAAGAATAACATATTGTACTGCACACTTCGAAGAACATACTAAAGAAGCACAGAGCTGTCCGTTTCTCCTCTTGTCCAGGTCAAAGGCTGAAGTCTTTTGACGTCACTCACAGTTGAACGATCACCAAAGGCTTTTTTTTTAAAGAACTTTTGTGCTGAGGTGGGGGTTCCCTACTCCAGACAGCTCGGTCAACAGTAAGACGCTGGGGTTTTCAGGCAGACGTGCGTGTGTATATGTGTATGTGTATGTGTGTGCGGGTGCCGTGTGCATGTGGAGGCGGGGCACAGGCTTCTGGTGGAACTCTGTCCTTTGTCTGACTCGAGACCTATAATGTATACACAGGCTGAGCAAGCAAACATGCCAAATCGAATTATTAATGTTGCTCTGATTTTATTGCCGTTGTTTTAAACTTAAACACAGCACACGCATGTGTATGAAACACAATAACCTGTGTTTTTTTTCTAAGCAATTGTGACCAAGTATGTAAAGTTGAGTGTAGGACTTAGTTAATGGAATTATCCCATGACAAAAAAGCCTCGATAACAATTTAATCTCTACAGACCTGTTTCCCTATGGCGCCCCACTGCACTGAAGCTGACGCATACATGATGTGTATTTAAGGACAATTTATACTGAATACAAAAGTGAGATTACTCAACAATAATGATTGCTAGCTATCGATTAAGTATAGTAATCTCAACTGCTGCTGTGATCTGGGCTGATGACAGGGCATGACTTGTGCCACTGTGTGTTGAATGTATTTCATGGTGCCCTCAGAATATTACAGATGTACAATTTTTATTTCCTGAGCTCAATCCTTCATCCTTGTTGAATTATACACTGACATAAACGTGCTGTGAAAAGGATCATGACTCATACAACGCTGTAATTACTGCAGTGTGACTTATAAATGTGTCAGGTCCTGGGTTCGAATTCATGTCAGAACAAGGCCTTTCTGCGTGGAGTTTGCATGTTCTCCCTGTGTTCGCGTACAATTCTGTTGGGTTCTCCGGTTACCTCGGGGGGCTTCCGGTTTTGCCTACCACTATAAACATAAAATCCAAGCCAAGCATCAACATTGTGAGATGGTTCTCTGAGCGCTGTGCTGTATATCAGTTATCTACCGCCTTGACTACTAATAATTGTTATCACCCTGATTAATGACTGTCAACCTCTAGCATTAACAACAATATAGCTGTTGTTAAAAATACATCTTGGAAAAAATCTATTTTGAATGAGTGATACGTTTTGGAATTGTATCATATTCCTCACCCGCTGGTGGCATTGAATCTCCCCTGAAAGCATCATGTTCCCGTAAGTGGTGACTATAATGATACTTGCTCATGCTCATTCTGCTCAAGTCGACTAAATGAATATTATCAAACACATTTAGAAATGAACTTTCTTGTCCAAGGTGTTGTATAATTAGGAATAACATCCTGTATTTTATTGTACAGTAGAAGTGTCTATCTGAAGGCTTTTGACAAGTATTTTGACAGTACTCGCTGAGTGCAGTATCATGTACTGATACTGGTACATATATCGGATACTAGGACATCATTTACCTACAATTGAAAGGCACTGAAACATTTAAGATATCGTCAATTTGACTTGATCAAATCTTGAGCTGCCATTTACTACTAATAATGATGCTTTAAAAAATGAAAAATTGTGTTAAAAATGTCTTTAACAGAAACCGAGAAAGTCAAATGTGTTCTTTCTGAATCTGCACAGAACCATTTCACAACAAATCTATGAGAATTGCAATGTCTCTCGCTGCTGCGCTCTTTGTTTGAAAGTATTCAAACTACACACTATGGGTTTCTTTAATCTGATGATTAGCCAAACAAAGTGCTGTATGAAGTGGAGCCTAAAGACCGCTGACTGAAGCAGTTATGGTAACAATGTTCAGAGTTGCAGCTGGATCATTGATAAAACAGATTATTTTTTGACAAGGCAGATAAAGGATTGACAGTCCTCATTATCTCCACAGTATCTACCATTCCAGTGGCCTTTGCTTGATGTTCCTGGAAGAGCCACAATCAGAGACTCTGCAACTCCCTCTCACCTGGTAAGGACCTCTTTACAGAGACTTCATTTGAGACTGCTGTAGTCTTTTTCTGTTCACATTCTTCTGTCACATGGTGCTTGTATCAAACTGTGTTAAGCTGCCCTCTGCTGGAGGAAAGTAAGAATAGCAGACTAAAGTATGTTTGTGTTGTTCCCGTGCAGTCAAATAACATGCCGGTGGTGCAGCACCCTCACATGCCACATCTGCACCCGCTGCTGTCCTATAGTCCAGAGGCCTTCTCCCCTCAAAGGGCCTCCCCCGGCTTCTCTCCTGATGCAGGTGCCACAATGTGCAGCAAATGCAATAGCATCCTCAATCACTGCAGTTCTTACCTCCTACTTCTACTACTGCAGGACTTTCACGAGCGGCATGTTACCCAGTGTCACCTGGTGGAATGGCTCAGATCCCACACTCTTTTGGATGGCTGTAAGTACAAACATGTATTTTTCCGTCTATGAAACAAATGTATATGGTTGCAGACAGGACTCTGTCTGCACCGGGACATCTGTGGCTATACTTGTGACTTACCACTGTGTGTAGTGAATGAACAATGCACTTTGACTTTTTAGTGATTCACTTACAATAATAATCTCATAATATCATAATAATATCGCATTGTTTCATATAGTGGTTTTTTTGGATACACAAAGATGCTTCACAGCATTATATGTTCACTCCGTACACTGTGGTGATAAACTACTATTGTAGCTACAGCTGCCCTGGGGACGGCTGACAGAATGACTCAAACTTGAATGTCGTTGTAGGCCCGGACAGCCCATGTATCCTCTTGGAGCTGGTAGTTTCTCACCTGCTGCCCTCGCTATGAATGCATCTATGTCAGGGTAAGTTTTTCACGTTTTAATTGACTCGTCCTTAAAATCAAGGTTATATAACTTATCTTTGTACAGTCTGGTGTCTGGCAGTTTTTCTCCACGTTTGGTGCCCACAACGCAGTCATCTATCCCGCACCCAGCCATTGTCCCAACAGTGAAACAGGAACCAGGCATATGCAGCCATCCAGGGTGTGTGGTTGTTCTTATCGTAACAGGATACTATATGCAGAGCACATTTATTCGCATCCTCTTTTTGTTTTTTGCTCTCTGCATTGTGTTGCCCCATATTTTGATATTTTTATTAAAACTTCTTTTTTCACAGGAAATCTGCTATTGAGACTCAGCCAGAAAGAGAAGATGAGAAGAAGCCTCATATTAAAAAGCCACTTAATGCTTTCATGTTGTACATGAGAGATGAAAGGCCCAAAGTGGTGGCCCAGTGCCAGGTCAAGGAGAGCGCCACCATCAACCAGATACTTGGACAGAGGGTGTGTGTTTTTTAATTATTATTCAGTGTGTGATTAGGTTTTTATGCCTGTTACTGAGTGTTTAACCATGTGATAGAAAAACAATCCTGAATGGTTCGAACTTGCGGTTGTAACTCGTCTAAGATTGTGCATATGTGCTCTTGACCGAGAACGCACACATGTTGGAAACATTTCTTTGCATAAACGTTTCTCCCATGTCCCTTGTGCTCAGAACGGCTTAATAAAGAAAAAGGCAGAAGCAGCGTCAATGCACACATATTTTTGATTAATCCACATGCATGTGTTGGGAGTCTACATAGAGTTTTTAAATAATTGTTTCAACGCTATAATGAATACAATACAATAATTTAATTAATTTTTACAAGTAAAGTAAGGTGTGCATTGTTAATCATGAGATTTCTGAATGGTTGCATCCCAATGTTTCACGCATCCTAACACTTTATCTTTGTCTTTTCAGTGGCACTCTTTGTCCAAAGAAGAACAATCTAAATACTATGAAATGGCTCGAAAAGAAAGACTGATTCACTCAAAATTGTATCCAGGATGGTCAGCCAGAGACAACTATGTGAGTTATTTTTTAAACTATGCCATTACTTGTGTGCAGGGACAATATACAATGCATTGGATTGTTCAACATCGGACAACGTTATGTGTCCTCAGGCACTTTTTGGCACAGAAGTACAAAAGTAATATAGACTTCATCCTCTGGAGTGGTTTCTTACCACTATGACTTTCATTTTAGTTTTGTATGAATTCTCACAAAAAAGTGAAGGATATTTGGCTTTCGGGTGAATGTTATGGAAAATGGAAACTGCTGCAACAAGGATATAATATCATGAAAGTAGATGTGATTTCCCCTTCTCAAACATTCTTGGAAACAAAAGTCAACAATAGTGGTGAATATACCACAACAAAAGTCCCATGTGGATTGAGAATCAGCTTGACAAATGATAATTGCATGTGAATCCAAAAGAAAAGCGGTATTTAACGGTGACGCAGGGGCCTGACTGGATGATGTTATTCAGGGGGTATAGACTCGTCACTGTACCATTCACCTCATTCAAGTGTTTACTGTCACACCTCTACCAAAGGCTCATCTGGTGACACAGTGGACATTCATTCTGCTCAGCATAATCACTTTCATCAGAGAACAGCAGTATCTGCCCAGTGTAAATGCTCCTCTACCATCCTGATGATGCTGTAGCTGTTGGTGTGGTCAGGCAGCCTCCCTCACATGTGCCTTGTGGGTTAGGGTTACTAGTCACTACTAGGCTTCTCTGTGGCTATTTCCGTTTCTCTGTCTCTGTTGGAGCCACTTAAGGCACGTCTCATGATGTCCATACGTGATCAGCATGATGAGGAGTACTGCTCAAACTCCTGAATTATTCCATTAACCTCCTTGTACGTGAGCTAGGGTTAGGGTTGATGGCCACGTTAATTTCACCTGTGTAAGTTGTAGTTCTCGGCTTCTGCTGAAATTCCTCCCGAAAGCCGGACATCCCATTTTGTGAGTAGTGTCAATGAACAGAATAGTGTTGTTTCATTTCTACAAAGTGTGATCCTTGGCCCCATGGGAGTCACAGGGCTCCCATGGGGCCATATTTTGAAGATGAAATATCTTAATTGAAAAGGCTGTTTGTGCTAGTGCATTAGTTGGCAATTTTAGAGGTTATTACATAATTCATTTTATGGATATTGAGAGAAATTATATTTGTGGAAGTTTTGGTTTTAGTTGACTTTTCGTTCAGGTACTCTGAAAAATCGAATTCAGTGATGCTTGGACTAAACGTTTGAAATTGTCTATATTTTTCACAATGATTTATGGATCACATTTTTGATTTATAAATTATTACCATTTACTTTTTGAGTTCATTGTTTAGAGTAAATAATCTTTTTAGATTAGCTGTTAGATCCCATGGGAGTATGGCCAGATGAAAGAAGGTTGAATAAAGCTAATATTGGGTACTATAAGTACTTGAGATTTTTTTTAACCAATTTACAATGTATTCTTCCAAATGAAGTGTAATTTGTGAAGGCCCTGAAAAACTTTGCATGACATTTCAGACTTGGGGACTGGCTATACTACAAAATGTACCTAAAATATAAACATTCATTTTTTGTATCATTTTTTTTTCATAGGGTAAAAGAAAAAAACGAAAGAGGGCAAAGAGCGAAACTCAATATGAAGGTATTTCCATATACACTGTATTTAGACATGAACTGACTGTGATGGATGTATTTGAGTGTGACCTGTGCTCCTCTTGTAGTCGCTGGTTCTGCGGAGGACTTCTCTCTTCAGCCCAAGAGGCCGTGCGGACCCTCCGACTCAGAGGAGACCCTGAGCCCCATGGCCCAGCCGCACCAGCCCCCCTCACACACACACAGCCGCACGCACCCCCACTCCATCTCTCACCTGACGCACACTCACCTGTCCCAGGCCAGTCCCGCCTCTTCTCTGGACTCTCCGGCCACTCCCACCACGGCCCTGGCCTCCCCCGCCGCCCCCGCATCCACCCACACGGAGCACGTGCACTCCTACAGCCCGTACGGCGCCTCTCCTTACGCCGAGCAGCTGCAGCCGCTGTCGCTCACCACCAAACCCCCGCGCCCTCTAAGCAGCACACGGCCAAGCACCAGCGGGACCCCGGGACCCTCCACGCCGTCGTCCTCCTCCGACCCCTCTCTGTCCCCGTTCCAGGTGCCCTCTCCCCCCCACAGAGCCAACTCCCGGAGCACCACCCCCACCCTCCTCTCACAGCCCTTCCTAATCCCACCCAAATCCGCCTTAACGCAGACTCAGCCGCTGTCTCTGAGGCGAGCCAATCCACTGTGAGGCCTTCAACAAACTCTGAAAAGACGTTTCGCCCGCATAAAGATGAACCCTATTCTTTGTACTTCTCCTTAAAGCTGGGGTACCTAACTTATTTTACAGATTGATTTTAATTCTGTGAACAAATCAGACCACAGTATGCTGCCTTCATTCTATCGGGAAACGTGTTAATTTGCATCAGAAAGAGCCCTGTGAGTCACTGTTTGACTTTATGGGCGTGGAGCTGAGTAAAGCTGAGTCTTACACAGCCACTTTTCTGTAAAAACTGATCTAAAAATGTGGTCAGAAATTCATGAATGTAAATACTAGTGATAGAAGCAAACTGTTTTGAGAGCATGGAGCTAGTTAGATGGATTTTATTACATAGATCATTTCTTTGTGGTTTGGAAATTAGGTACCCCGGCTTTAATGCTGTACATGTGCTCTTTTCAAATGTTTTTTATAGACGCTCACATTTTATATTAGTATAAAAATAACAAATAATGGTCAATATTTGACTTTTAACCTTTCTCTATAAAACTTTGTATTGTTCATTTTCTTGATTTCTCAATCATTTTGTTTCTGATAAATTGTTTGGTGGCACAGTTGTTCTTTTCACTATTGTTTGTTCTTGTTTTATAGAAACGTCTCCTAATATTCACTCAAATATGTCTTTGTAAAAATTGTCATGTTTCAAGTTTGTTTTCCTTAATACAAATTATTTGAAAGAATGAAGACCCCTGACATATTACCAATTGTCTCAGAGCTTGTTCAACAAATGATTTTGGTTTGAATAAGTCATTGACCTTTTGTATTATTATAGATATGATTGAGTCATGTAAAGTATTGTAGGGCGTAAATAACAAATAAGGACGTATAAAAGATCGTATTATTGAGAGTGAAATCGTTTGCATGTCTTGCAAACGAAAAATGTATTGGAACAACTTGTAACTAAAGTATCAGATGACACGAGAGATTAACATCTAGAACCACATAATGTTGTCATTATTTACAATTTTCAAATATTTTAAATTCTTTTCATCTGAACATGTGGGTCTACGTGCAGAAGGGCCGGACTTTTCACGCAACTCATCAAGAATCAAATCATTAGAAAAGATGTATCTGGACAGATACGGATCGCTTTGTTGTATGTAATGGGCTTTTTCAAACTGATCCTGAAACAAACCTGTCGTATAAATATTTGGCACCGTTACAACCAAAATACTGATCACAAAAAAATTAGCATGAAACATGGTTGATTTCCACCCGCTTACAAAAGGCAAGGCCCTTTTAAAAGAATACCTCGTCTTGCAAAAGTGTAAAGTGGCTGTGAGGAGTAGAAAGGCGAAAGGTCTGCCCTTTAATGAGACATGGGTGTTGGTCAAGATGAAAATAGACGGTGAACCTTCGGTCCTTTCAGAAATATTCATGAAGTCTCAAGAGTTCAAAAATTAACCATGTTCAAACAGTTCAACAAAAACCCGAAAGGACGCAAGCTCTGGAAATGCCCTGGAAATGCCTGACTCATCCAGATGACTCCAACCTCCTGTCAGTGCACAATCTCTAATGCATTCAGAAAGATTTGTATACAAAATGATAGAAATTGTGCTAATGCTTTAAATTATAGTAATCTCTATACACAGTAAAGTCATGAATTGGTTTATGTTGAGGCCTCTTGGCAAGGACATCTTATCAGCTTGGATGTCACTGTTTTTGCAGAAAATACATGCAATAGATGAATACAATTATATAGTATACATCAAAATACTCAAATGTATCAGTTACTAGCAGAATGATCTCACACATGTTAAACATGAATATAGAACACCCCACAGACAGTGATGCTGCATCAAAAACACCTCAAACATGTTTCTAATATTTATATTTAGTCACATGAGCCGATTCAGCTCATAAGGGGTTTAATGCTATGGATTTTATTGTATAGGTACATATTTATTACGGCAAAAGTAATCCCAAGGAAATGTAACTCCAATGTAAGTATGTACTTTCTTGAGACTAAGTAAACTAATATTTTCAAAAGGTTTTTAGTAATGTGTAGCTAATTACTTCTTCATAATAACTTACCCAGCACTGTCTTTAATTGAAAACTGAAAATTCCACAGCAGACAAGCTACTGATGAAGTTCACAAAGTCATTCATTCATTTTAATGTGTTAACAACATGAGGGTTCCATAGCATTTATTTACACTTGATATAGTAGTAACATATTACAACATAATGAAGTTGGTTTCTGGTTGAGCATAATAAAAAGAAAATGTCAAAATTCTAATCCATTTTCCTTGAGGAAAACTAGAACCTGTTACTGAAGTTGCGTGTAAGCCACACCTGACAGGTTGTCACGAGTAGTAGACATTACTTCACTAGGAAATCCAAACATGGTCAGAGACGTGCATTTATGAAGGGTTTACTGCCGTGAAGTCAGACTGTACATACTGTACCTGCAGACAGAAGCATGCCGCTGCACAGGGGAGACAGGAACCGGGCCCTGCTGGTGTCTGTGGCACAGTTTGACTATGGCGTGAGTCTGTCGCGGAGGCCTGGAGTGAGCAAAGACGAGAAGAAGCTCCACAAGACACTCAGCAAACTGGGCTTCAAGGTGGACATCCACAGAGACCTGAGCTGTGAGGAGATCCACCAGCTCTTCATGGAAGGTAAACAAAGGAAACATCACTTTATTAAGTCCCTTTAATACTAATGTTATCACTGACATGATTGTGATGTTTGAATGAATGTTCCAAATCATGGAATCAATACATCTGTTAGTACAACCACAACTGCAGTTGTCTTGAAGGACTTCACCAAATTGTTGATTTAACCACAGCAGATTTGAAAATCTAAAGCAGTTCTCACATGAATAAAATGGAGATGAATCCAGGACTGATGCACAAACTTTTGCAGATATAATCCCTATTTTGTTTCACAGATTTCATTCAAACAATTCTAACAGAATTATTTCCAGCACACTTATACACACACAATTTCTTATTTGCATGATACAGTTTATGTGGTGCATTGTTCTTAACTAAATTTTAATAATACAGTAAAACTGTGCCTCACTCTAGAAACTCACAGTGCCAACATCTGTCAGAAATGAAGTATCAGCAGAATCTAGTTTTACAATGACTTATCACGGTCAGATGGTTTACTACTTGTAAGACACAAGCAGTTCTGTTGTGTAATATTTGCCAAGATTAAACTCCAAGGAGAACAACAAATACTGCACCACATCAGCCAAAGCACAGGTCAAAGGTGAAGTGTGTTTGTGTGGCAGGTTTTATATCAGTTCATTTTCAATATCAGAGTGCATAAACACTGCATATCTAATGTATACCTTTTTATGTAGAGAGCCAGCAGCCAGTGAAAGACTGCTTCCTGGCTGTCCTGTCGTCTCATGGGAGTGAGGGCTGTATCTTTGGGGCAGATGGGAAACCAGTTCGACTTTCTCACATCTTCAACTACTTTGACAACAAGTGCATGGAAAACAAAGCCAAGCTGTTCTTCATACAGGTAATTATATTATCAACAAAAATCATCATTCAGGAACAAGATCACATCCGAGCAACTGTTGGAGCTTTATGAATCCCATGAATAAAACTAATTCAAAATGTACTTAAATGATAGTTATCATAGTCACCATAAGGCAAGGCAAGTTTATTTGTGTAGCAAAATTTCATACACAAGGCAACTCAAAGTGCTGAACAAGAGAAAATAGCATTAAAATCATAAATAATCACAGTACATTAAAAAGAAAGTTACAAATATAAAATCCCTCAGTTGTATGCACAGCTAAACAGGACTGTTTTTAACCTGGTTTTAAACATTGTCAGAGAGGAGGCCTGTCTCACATCTTCAGGAAGATTGTTCCAGATTTTAGCAGCATGAATCTGAAAAGCAGCCTCCCCATGTTTAGTCCTGACTCTGGGCACTAACAGGAGTCCAGTCCCTGTGCTCCTCAGAGTCCGGGCTGGTTCATATGGGACTAACATGTCACTAATATATTTTGGTGCGAGGCTATGGAGAGATTTGTACACAAGCAGAGCTGTTTTAAAGTCTATTCTCTGAGCCACAGGAAGCCAGTGCAGAGACCTGAGGACTGGACTAATGTGGTCGTACTTTCGAGCTGCTGCATTTTGAATGTACTGCAGCTGTTTTACAGCCTGTTTGGACAGACCTGTGAGCAGGCCATTGCAGTAGTCTAACCTACTGGAGACAAATGCATGGATAAGAATCTCCAAGTCTGCTTTAGACACTGTGTTTTTGATCCTGACAATGTTTTTTAGAGGATAAAAAGCTGCTGATGTTACTGATTTGATGTGGCAATTAAAATTTAAGTCTGAGTCCAGTATTACCCCTAGATTTCTGACCTTGTTTGAAGGTTTTAGGGAGAGAGACTGTAGATGACAGATGACGCTCTCTCTGTTTCTGGGGACCAAAGACAATCATTTCGGTTTTGTCTACGTTTAGCTGAAGGAAGTTGTTTTGCATCCACTCACTGATCTGTTGTGATCTGTAGTCATATATGTGTAAAAAATATTATGATGATTGGTTTTCAGGGGAGTCCTGACTCCAGAGGGGAGGAGCCTGCAAACTCCAAAACAGAAAGGCCAAAGCCAACCCAGGACCTTCTTGCTGAGAAGCGAACGTGCAGCCCAATCAACACATGAAACACTTTTAGAAACTTCAGGAGTTTAAATGAAAAGGAACTTAGTCAATATTCAGTTTATCCATTGTTTTCTAAAATGAGTCTGTGGGGACTTCAAAAATGTAACATTGATATTATTTTTTTTGCTGAAACAAGCCCTCTTAAAAACTATTTTAATGAGTGATGGGTTTCCTCCGGGTGCTCCGGTTTCCTCTACCACTTAAAAACATGTACAATAGCTCAGGGTGAATGAGTGTGACTCTGGGACAACGGATGGAAACTAGCACATTGATCAATACACCCAACCAAAATAGATAACATTTAATAATCCTTGTAATCCCCAATAAAATCCAACATGCGGAAGGGCTGCTCTTTGTATCTACATATTCTGTGTGTGCGTTGATTTGTCCTCACCCCTCTCTCTCTGTTCTCTCTCCATATCCATACCCACGATTAGATTGAATGAAGAGGTCTTTCCCTTATGTCTTTGTGCTCCTGTTTTCAGGCTTGTCGTGGGGATGGTCTGGATGTGGGCGTTGAGGTCGACTCAGTGGACGCTGCACAGGAGACGTTTTCACCTGATCCATCGGTGCCCATAGACACCGCTGTCGTATACGCCACTCCACCAGGTAAAGCCTCGCCCCACTTGACTCTTCCTCTCCTCCATAGTTCCCTTACTGTATCTACAATAACACCCTTGTCATCCTCAGGTTACGCTGCTTTTTCGCACCCTCAAGGATCAGTTTTTCTCCAAACACTTGTCACAATGCTGGAGGAAAACGGCAACAGAAACCTGGAGCTCACACGCCTGATGACGCGCCTGTGCCACCGGGTCGCCTACACGTTCCAGGCAAAAGGTCACTACGCCGGATTGAAAGAAATGCCCTGCTTGCTGTGGCGCATGACCAGAGATGTGTATCCCTTTGCAGAGGCAGGCAAAGACACTGGAGCCTTAGGACTAGCAACAAGTGCGTTGATCGACACGGAATATACCAGAAAGAGAATTCCATCCATCAGTTAGAAGGGGTCAAATAGCATGGAGAAAAAGTCAAATGGGCAGTCTAATCACATCATCACCGTATTACAATCTTAGTGATGTACTGTAACCTTGGAAACATGTTTATAATACATTACAAGTTATAGATTATGTATCTGAAATCACATGCATGTTTAATTTAGTTGCAGTGCTTTAGGGTTGCCTCGTCCCTGGAGAGATTGTTTCAGGAGAACGGTTTGAAGAGTTCTCCTGAAATACAGATAGCAATGCGAAACAGAAAGCAATTTGAGACGTTACTTCGTTGCCACACAGACACTGTCAGTGGATTATGATTCATCTTTTACAATGTTTTAAAGTAATTTGTACCAAGTCACATGTTTTATCGCCTATGATTAGTAATTTATTTGTCATAAAAGATAAAAAAGTAACTTATTCAGCACTCTCTTTTCTATCATGTGCCTCCATTTATTGTTCTTTCTATTATTTATTTATCATAACATTGCTTTATTTGTGCTAAGTATTTTTGAATATTGTGTCAGAGGTGAATATGTTCCCTTTAACCTGCTCTATAATGAATAATAACTTGATGGAAACAAACTAATAAATATGACAGGACTTCTCAGGGTCTAAATTACACCGCAAATAAATCCTCCATTTTGAAAGCCTTTGTTAAAAGTGTTTCATTTGCAAGAACAACTAGAATTATGGAAGTTATTTGTAAATGTCCAAATGTAGTGAACCATGTCTACAACTGTGGACACGTTTGATCAGAGAAAACAGCACAACCATAACTGCAGTTGTATTGAAGCAGACCCCTCCTCTGAACCATACTCTGAACAGATGGTGGTCGATAAGTCCAGGACATTTGCTGATGGAATCATTTCATTTTGTTACATTGATTTCATTAAAACTTCAACAACAAAAATGATGTTCTTGCACACTATTATAGATTTACATGATGCACGTGGCATAGTGTTTTTAAAGGTATGGAGGAGGATTTTCCCAAATCTTAGGAAAGAACCGCCCTTGGTGATCCACTCCTTTATACCTTTTATTGAACTATGGATACTTTATTTGTATTTGTTTCTGTTTTTTTATAATGTAAAACCATCCCTCACCTTCTATAGAAACTCTGCAGACAGTGCCAAACATCTGTCAGTGATTAGTATTCATGATTGATATCTAGTTTTACAATTTAATTTTGTACTTGTATGATACAAGCAGTTGGGTACTAGTTGCCAAGATTTATCTCTAAGCAGAGCTTCACTACATCAGCCAAACCACAGGTCAAACATAATGAGTGTGTGTGGAAGGTTTTATATCAGTCCATTTTAAATAACTAAATGCATACCCACTGCATACCTAATTACTTTTTATGTGTGTGTTTGTGTATGACTGTGTATGATTGTCAGAGAAACAGACTGTTTGTCTGTTTGTAAATAGACTGCAGAATACCTTTGTGTGACATTTTGGTTGAAGGCAGTTGTAAAATCAGGCAAGTTTATTTGTATAGCACATTTCATACACAGTCAGAGCTGCACCAGCCCCTCACTGATCCTCCTGCAGGTGGTGACTCCACAGCAGCTGAGATCTTTCAGCTGGGACTTTAGGCAAAGTGGGGTTAAGTGTATTGCCCAAGGACACATCGACAGCAAACAGGTCTCGTGGTGAGAGTGAGGGTAAGTGTAGCACCACACGGGGGCGCTACACTTGTATTTGCCATGTTCTCTCTCTGAGTAAGAAGAGTTGTGTCTGCGTCATCTGTGCGACGATCAGCTGTTCAGTTTCTGTTTTGGTGAAATCCATGAATCACTTTCTTTAACGGGGAAACCTTTCATACTATTCCCATATGGAGTTGTCGGGTCTGATATAAAGGAGCAGACACAACCAGCCTGTACAACGAACCACACGCTCGCTACAATCATTGCATTCTTGGCCATTGTTGATACACGTGGCTGTTATGTCTCGACCATACAACAAGAAGAATGGTATTCCGGACAGGTGAGGCTGGAACTGATTATTATTACAAGTTATTCAAATGTTACAATTACTTTTTAATTCAGCTTTTAGAATAAATGTTTTAACGTATTTTCAACCACGTCCTTTACGCACTTTACGTAAGCCCACTAACATGCATGTCTGTAATAATTATGAATAAACTATTTCAGATGGTTAGATTATCGAGCTGTGGGGAAACGCCTTCCAGGATCTCGTTTTATTGCTTTTAAAGTGCCGTTAAAAATGGTGAGATTGTAACCAAACTAACTTAATGTACTTTATGACGTAGTTATGAACGTGTTTCATCTTTCAGGCGTTAACCCGCAGACTGGCAGGCTCAGATGTGTTTGGACCCTGGGAGCTGCTGGACACATTGAACAAGGAGAAAGAAGAACTTGGTTTGATAATTGACCTGACGTTTACAACACGCTATTACAGACAAGAGGTGGCTGCCACACTCTTTACTCCAGACCTCCTGAGATGAGGCTGAGAGGAGGCTGACCTGAGCTGTGATTTACAGGACCTCCCAGAATCCATGGAGTGGGTCAAAATCTTCACCGCCGGACACGAGGTCCCCAGTGATGCAACCATTCTGAGCTTTAAGCGCGCTGTTTGCCGTTTCATACGTGACAATACAGATAATGGTTTGTATTATTGTATTATTATAAAAGATACTGATAGATGGCCATATTACTTGCATGTGAAAGCTGTGCAGGCCAGGGCCGGGTTAGTACTGTGGAACATCAGGTGCAAGAGTGGGGCGGCTGCGGCTGTAAAGTGCCAAACTGTCATTATGTCCTAAGGCAAGACACTGCACCCACATTGCCTAGAATGAGTCTGGTGTGTGTGTGTGTGTGTGTGTGTGAATGATTGGTGGTGGTCAGAGGGGCCGATGACATACTAGTTGCCTTGCTTCGGTCAGTGTGCCCCAGGGCAGCAGTAGTTTATCCGCACCGTGTACAGAGTGAAATAATAATGACATGTGAAGCCTCTTTGAGTGTCCCAAAAAGCGTTATAAAAAACTGATGCATTGTTATTATTATTATTAGATTAAGCAGCCAGAGAAACTAGATAGATAGATAATATTTATTTCAAAACCTGCACAAACATCATCATCGCAAAAATCCACATAACAGACAAGTGCATGGTTTGAAAAGGAGGTGGATGAAGCAAACGCTTATAGAATTACAACCCCCTCACACATTCAATACAAAGTACAGTACAAGAACCGTGTACATACAGGATCATTCATAAACAGCTGTAAACGTATACAGTACATGGAGTGAACTAATACATGACATGACCACAGAGACAAGACAAACAAGACAACGCACACACACAACACACCACAGACACAGGCCCAAACACTCTCTGACCCTACACCAAACTCTACACAAACTCTTGTACTATCTGGTGATATTCATAATCATTTTCTCTAACAGATAAGTTGATCGGCGTCCACTGCACCCATGGCCTGAATCGCACTGGGTATCTTGTTTGTAGATACCTAATTGATGTGGATGGCATGGATCCTCATCGGGCGATTGAATGTGAGCTGCAGTGCTTTACCGAGTACTTACCAAGTTTTAAATTCATCCCACTCACACATGCTATCTGTCTGCACAGTGTTCAATTCTACTAGAGGTCATGCCATAGAGCGAAAGAACTATTTAGACGATCTGCTGTCCGGACCCAAGAGGAGGTAACATGCGATCGTGTCGACCTGTGTGAAGTTATTATGAGTGAAATAATAATATTAATCAGTGTGTATTCATCAGTAATGTTGGGATTGAGGAGAGCGAGCAGGAGCCAGTCAAAGGATCTGCCACATGTCGTCCTCTTGATTCAGAAGGAACACAGCGCTACACGGAGGAAAGGCGGACCGCTCATGAGCCTAATCGATACAGGTGAGCGAGAAGTGTCATAAAGATGAAGAGATCCCTTACTCAGTGAAATTTCAGTGTTGCATCACAAGTTACAGAGCAGTACGAATGAGGAGCACACAACACAAGATAAGTGAATATAAAGTATAGCACACTCTTTACTTTGAAAATGAACTAAAAGCTTTAGCTTAATAAAACAAAAGTGAAGCTAAGTAAGACAAGTGCAAGAAATATTCACTTATATGTATACATCTGTAAATACATGTTAGCAGCATGAGATACTACTGTACATGTTAGCAGCATATGATACTACTGTACATGTTAGCAGCATATGATACTACTGTACATGTTAGCAACATGTGATACTACTGTACATGTTAGCAGCATGATACTACTGTACATGTTAGCAACATGTGATACTACTGTACATGTTAGCAGCATGTGATACTACTGTACATGTTAGCAGCATGTGATACTACTGTACATGTTAGCAGCATATAATACTACTGTACATGTTAGCAGCATGTGATACTACTGTACATGTTAGCAGCATATGATACTACTGTACATGTTAGCAGCATGTGATACTACTGTACATGTTAGCAGCATGTGATACTACTGTACATGTTAGCAGCATGAGACATTACTGTACATGTTAGCAGCATGTGATACTACTGTACATGTTAGCAGCATGTGATACTACTGTACATGTTAGCAGCATATGATACTACTGTACATGTTAGCAGCATGTGATACTACTGTACATGTTAGCTGCATGTGATACTACTGTACATGTTAGCAGCATATACTACTGTACATGTTAGCAGCATGTGATACTACTGTACATGTTAGCAGCATGTGATACTACTGTACATGTTAGCAGCATGAGACATTACTGTACATGTTAGCAGCATGTGATACTACTGTACATGTTAGCAGCATGTGATACTACTGTACATGTTAGCAGCATGTGATACTACTGTACATGTTAGCAGCATATGATACTACTGTACATGTTAGCAGCATGATACTACTGTACATGTTAGCTGCATGTGATACTACTGTACATGTTAGCAGCATGTGATACTACTGTACATGTTAGCAGCATGTGATACTACTGTACATGTTAGCTGCATGTGATACTACTGTACATGTTAGCAGCATGTGATACTACTGTACATGTTAGCAGCATATGATACTACTGTACATGTTAGCAACATGTGATACTACTGTACATGTTAGCAGCATGATACTACTGTACATGTTAGCAGCATATGATACTACTGTACATGTTAGCAGCATATGATACTACTGTACATGTTAGCAACATGTGATACTACTGTACATGTTAGCAGCATGTGATACTACTGTACATGTTAGCAGCATATAATACTACTGTACTGTCCTACATGTTGTTAGCAGCATGAGACATTACTGTACATGTTAGCAGCATGTGATACTACTGTACATGTTAGCTGCATGTGATACTACTGTACATGTTAGCAGCATATGATACTACTGTACATGTTAGCAGCATATGATACTACTGTACATGTTAGCAACATGTGATACTACTGTACATGTCAGCAGCATGAGACATTACTGTACATGTTAGCAGCATGTGATACTACTGTACATGTTAGCAGCATATACTACTGTACATGTTAGCAGCATATGATACTACTGTACATGTTAGCAACATGTGATACTACTGTACATGTCAGCAGCATGTGATACTACTGTACATGTTAGCAGCATGTGATACTACTGTACATGTTAGCAGCATATGATACTACTGTACATGTTAGCAACATGTGATACTACTGTACATGTTAGCAGCATATGATACTACTGTACATGTTAGCAGCATGTGATACTACTGTACATGTTAGCAGCATATGATACTACTGTACATGTTAGCAGCATGTGATACAACTGTACATGTTAGCAGCATGAGACATTACTGTACATGTTAGCAGCATGTGATACTACTGTACATGTTAGCAGCATATACTACTGTACATGTTAGCAGCATATGATACTACTGTACATGTTAGCAACATGTGATACTACTGTACATGTCAGCAGCATGTGATACTACTGTACATGTTAGCAGCATGTGATACTACTGTACATGTTAGCAGCATATGATACTACTGTACATGTTAGCAACATGTGATACTACTGTACATGTTAGCAGCATATGATACTACTGTACATGTTAGCAGCATGTGATACTACTGTACATGTTAGCAGCATATGATACTACTGTACATGTTAGCAGCATGTGATACTACTGTACATGTTAGCAGCATGTGATACTACTGTACATGTTAGCAGCATATGATACTACTGTACATGTTAGCAACATGTGATACTACTGTACATGTTAGCAGCATATGATACTACTGTACATGTTAGCAGCATGTGATACTACTGTACATGTTAGCAACATGTGATACTACTGTACATGTTAGCAGCATATGATACTACTGTACATGTTAGCAGCATGTGATACTACTGTACATGTTAGCAGTATGTGATACTACTGTACATGTTAGCAGCATGTGATACTACTGTACATGTTAGCAGCATGTGATACTACTGTACATGTTAGCAGCATGTGATACTACTGTACATGTTAGCAGCATATGATACTACTGTACTGTACATGTTAGCAGCATGTGATACTACTGTACATGTTAGCAGCATGTGATACTACTGTACATATTAGCAGCATGATACTACTGTACATGTTAGCAGCATATGATACTACTGTACATGTTAGCAGCATGTGATACTACTGTACATGTTAGCAGCATGTGATACTACTGTACATGTTAGCAGCATATGATACTACTGTACATGTTAGCAGTATGATACTACTGTACATGTTAGCAACATGTGATACTACTGTACATGTTAGCAGCTTGTGATACTACTGTACATGTTAGCAGCATGTGATACTACTGTACATGTTAGCAGCATGTGATACTACTGTACATGTCAGCAGCATGTGATACTACTGTACATGTTAGCAGCATATGATACTACTGTACATGTTAGCAGCATATGATACTACTGTACATGTTAGCAGCATGAGACATTACTGTACATGTTAGCAGCATATGATACTACTGTACATGTTAGCAGTATGATACTACTGTACATGTTAGCAACATGTGATACTACTGTACATGTTAGCAGCATGTGATACTACTGTACATGTTAGCAGCATATAATACTACTGTACATGTTAGCAGCATATGATACTACTGTACATGTTAGCAGCATGTGATACTACTGTACATGTCAGCAGCATATGATACTACTGTACATGTTAGCAGCATGTGATACTACTGTACATGTTAGCAGCATGTGATACTACTGTACATGTTAGCAGCATATGATACTACTGTACATGTTAGCAGCATATGATACTACTGTACATGTTAGCAGCATGTGATACTACTGTACATGTTAGCAGCATATGATACTACTGTACATGTTAGCAGCATGTGATACTACTGTACATGTTAGCAGCATGTGATACTACTGTACATGTTAGCAGCATGTGATACTACTGTACATGTTAGCAGCATATGATACTACTGTACATGTTAGCAGCATGTGATACTACTGTACATGTTAGCAGCATATGATACTACTGTACATGTTAGCAGCATGTGATACTACTGTACATGTTAGCAGCATGTGATACCAATGTACATGTCAGCAGCATGTGATACTACTGTACATGCTAGCAGCATGTGATACTACTGTACATGTTAGCTGCATGTGATACTACTGTACATGTTAGCAGCATGAGACATTACTGTACATGTTAGCAGCATATGATACTACTGTACATGTTAGCAGCATGTGATACTACTGTACATGTTAGCAGCATGTGATACTACTGTACATGTTAGCTGCATGTGATACTACTGTACATGTTAGCAGCATGTGATACTACTGTACATGTTATCAGCATATGATACTACTGCACATGCTAGCAGCATGTGATACTACTGTACATGTTAGCTGCATGTGATACTACTGTACATGTTAGCAGCATATGATACTACTGTACATGTTAGCAGCATGTGATACTACTGTACATGTCAGCAGCATATGATACTACTGTACATGTTAGCAGCATGTGATACTACTGTACATGTTAGCAGTAAGAAAGACATTTGGCCATGCAAGTTTATATGTATAGTAGGGCTGGCAATAAAACTAGAACAATTTACATTGTGATAGACATGTAATCAATATCAACAGAAAATGGGATCAATAGAATGTTCAATAATTTCACTCAACTCAGTTAGATTCAGATTCAGATTCAGTTTATTATTAGTTAGAAAAACGGGAAGAAAAGCACAGCCAAAAGCGCAGGGCATTCTGGGGAAAGTAGGCAGATGCTTTTCAACCTGTCACGGCCGAGCATGAACCGTAAGGCATTCCTGGAAATGCAAAAAGAAAAATAAATCGGCAAATCTGCTGTGGACACTGGTGCGTTTGTCACGCATTCACCTTTGTGAAAGCAATAGGCCCTTCTGCCTAATTAAAGATTCATAAATAAGCTTTTATATGAAGTATAACATGTATAGTATGATACAGTATCCCAATACCATCAATGCCAGTAAAAATGGTCGCGTTGGCCTCGGGCCTGAGTTTGACATGCCTGATATAAGTGTTTGAAAAGAAAGCTGAATGAACTTGTACCTCATGGAGGACTCTTCCATTGACATGGGCAGTTCTGTGACTCTGAGGGGGACCAATGGTGACTTAATTTGGATTTAAAGTTCAAATTAGACTTTGATCTGATCATCTGAATTACTTAAATATAAATTGTTCCCACAAGGCAAATGTGTTGTTGTTGTTGTTGTTCTCCTACGTCTGCAGCACCGCTCTTATCTATGTCCTCCACATTCCACTTTTCCAAGAAACAACTTTGCGTGGTTTCGTTTGGACAAACGAAGGAGTAGAATTTCTCCTCTGTGTAGTGTTTGAAGCACACATAGCATAAGTGTATCTGCCACCATTGCTGTTTACGTTGGTTCTCGGCTACATTGAACATATAGTGAGAGCCACAGGAGTTTTGAGCTGCATAAACCTGAAATGAGATTTGATGTGAAACAGACAAAAGGTGGAGCCCTGAAATTGTAATAGCAATAGAGGATTACAGAAATAACAGACAAGGTTGTAAGAACAATGTAGAGAATAGTTTTGTGCTCATGTAGTTTTTACTTCATTTAACTGCAGGTCCAAGTAGGAAAACTCACACAAAATGATGTACAGTATGTTTGATGCAATCTACTCTCTGTATTTTGTTTTAGAAGGCCAGTGAACCACAACCCCCACCCTCCAAGCCATTCCGCTGCCGCTCCAGGAACAGGCCTACTGTCGTCACCCCCTTTGCCCCCAGTTGGCACACCATTCAGCCCGTACCATTGGAGTCCACCGCAGACCAATTATCAGTGGCGCGGACCATTTCCCGGAGCTGAGATCAGGACCCGTCCGCCTGGCTCCACATGGGTCCGAAGAGGCAGGGGAAATGACTCTTATCCACCCGCCCATGGCCCATATGTGGCCCGGCAGTGGCCCAATGACAGAGACTCGTATTCTCACACGCCAAAGTGGGACGTCCCCAACTGGAGAACTCCGAGGGAACAGAGCCACAGAGAAGAGCCAAGGCAACACAGCCATAGAGATGACCACCACTACTACTATCAATAACACAGGCCTGAGACTATACACTGTTTTATACATGATCTTATTTTCAGGTTTTTCATTTTAAATGCTCACACTTGTGGCCACAGACAGGATTTGGAATGCCAAAGATCTGATGGTTAAAGCCTATTTTATCTTTTGTTTTGATTACTAGTAATGGTGAAGTGCTTCTGAAGTGCCTCGTGGCGAATTGCTCAAAAAAAAATAATTCTGTGCCGTTTTAAAAATTCAACCGAAAGTGAATAAAGTCTTAATTATTTGATTTCAATGCGTTTTATTTTCTTGTGTAAAAATGTATTCATGTAATAATCAGGCATTATTCTATAGTATAATGGTGAAAATGCAAGTGTGAAAGGACTGTATACATTGGAGGAAAATATTCAATAGGGGAAAATGTAAATTTTTTAGCAATTACTTCCTATCTTAGCTGTCTTTATACATAACAAAAAAAATCTGAAGTCTGGGTAATCCACAATAAGATGCAATTCAATGGACGGTGTGCAGTCAGAGGGCTCCAGCAGGGGGAGTCCTCTGTGGGGGGCATCAGTATAATAATAATAATATAATATGGGTAACAAATTCAGACAGTGCTATCATATTAGAATTAGTCACTGTATGGATGCAAGATTACTTAAATATAAAGACAGACCTAATGTATGGTCTGAATATTCTTCCAGTTCCTACATATTTTTGCTTTGAAGCCACATATCTTAAGTAAGGCTGAAGAATTAATTATACTGTAATTCAATAACAGAACTGTAGGTGCAACTGTTAAACAAGTGGTGTGTGGGATGTTTGCATTTATTTATTACCTTGGAAACCTTTTTTGATTACTTTGTACATTCAACATGATTATTGAATGTTGCCGCTGGGGTCACAAGAAAATAGTGTAAAAGAGATTATTTGTAAACTGTGAGGAAGAAGAAATTCAATTCGATATATCTATCTATCTATCATATCTATGATGCATTGAGTAACGAGCAAAGTTTTGTTTCCTTTATTGAGTATGACTGGTCTGGTGTGAGTGATGGTTTTTCAACAGTTGAACAGAACCCTAGATTTGATATTTCAACATTTCAACAACGTTATTAAGAATTATTATTATTATTAGATACAGAGTTTCAAATAACCACATGATGGCGACAAATACCATCTTTATATCTTTCATAATCTTGACATATCAAATCCTTTAAAATGAGTGGTTTTTCTACAAACTATAATTTTGAATTCTTTAAAAAAAACACACCTATACTCACCCTCCTGCTGTACATCACAGTTATAATGAGGAGCCAGTCTGATGCTCCCCTGCCTCCTTATTTTTGGAAGTACCTGTTGTACATGTTTTGGTCTGCCCTGAGAACATACCAAGCACAAAACATTTATATGACATTATCCTTTGTTATTGATGGATCATATGTTTGCATGTGTCTTTAATATGGTCCACTCTAAATAAAATAACGCACAAGTATCTTGAGTGAATACAACTTCTCTATCCTTCAAAATGGTGAGATTTAATTGAATGGCTCTGACCACATCTCCATGTGCTGAAAATTGAACTACTCACATACAGATGTATCTTTTCCTTTAGTGCAGAATCCCACTCTGCTGCATGGGAAATGTCAGTGCGTCCTGAACGAGCGGCGCTTGGAGCGGTCAGCCGCCGAGATGCGCATTGTTGAGGCTAAAGTGTCAGTTTCGGTTCCGCTGGAAGATGCATGTAAATCAGGTCTGCAGCTGAGCACAACGACCTGTAGGCAGCATTTTAAGAAGGTGGCTTCGTGGCCTGATGTCAGCTATGCTTTTGGCTCAAAGCACACAAAGAATTTCTGACTACATTATGCACAGACTATATGCCCTCCTGTGGACTCACCACCTGCAGAGGGTCAGTGAGGGGCTGGTGCTATGAGACTTGGGTGGCATCTCTGATTGCCACCCCCCTGACCCAGAAATGGATTAAAGGGTAGAAAATGGATGGATGGATTATGCACAGACTATAGTCCTGCTTCTATCGTTCTTTTAAAATGAAGCGCAGCTGCTTTTTGCCAAACAGAGCCATCATTCACAGACACAAAACTGCCTCATTGATTCTCATCCTCACAAAATAAAACTGTAAACCTGCCTTCATTAAAGCTCCTGTAAAAGTATCTAAACATTTTTCATAAATACACTTTGTTTATCCCAAGAACAAAGAGCAACAAAGAATACTATTTTGTAATCAAATCAGACCACTACGGAAGCTTGTTAGGTTCACTTGTGAGTGTGTGTGTTTTTGTCGTTGCTGGTATCATGTTTTTTCATGTTACTTTAATGTTATTTCAATTTCATGTTTGTACAAGATACGGATCATGTTATTTCATGATATACAACTATCATATTATTTCATGATACCAAATTATCATGAAATAACATGTTATTTCATGATAATTGGGTTAGGGTTATTGATCCCTGAAGGAGAAATTCAAGTGTTCAGCAGCAGACAATCAATTAAATACATAAATGGCCACACCTGCATGCAAAAGCCAGATCCTATCAGACCTCTGAAGCTGTGCAGGCAGGGCCTGGTTCTCTCTTCTCAGCAAGAAGGTCCTGGGTTCGAATCCCCATTCGGAACTGGGTCTTTCTGAGTGGAGTTTGCATGTCCGCATAGGTTCCCAACGGGTGCTCCGCTTTCCCCTATCACTAAAAACATGCACACTATTGGTAAAATCCTCCAGCTGCAGTAGCCCTGTCCAAGCCGAGCGTCAACATCTGGAGATGGGTTCCCGGGCGCTGTTACTACGGCGACCACTGCTCCTGATGGAAGCCTTGTGGCATCAGGATGGGTCAAATGCAGGGGATATGCCCTACGGGATAAACAAAGCGCACCTTTTTCTTTACTTTACCTTACAGGGCAGCTGTGGCTACAGTAGTAGTTTATCACCACCGTGTAAGAAAAATGACATTATCATTATCATAAATGTAAAAGTCACAAACAATAGTAATGCAACAGCACTTAAGGTCACAGCAGCAGAGGTGGTGTGTGACATTGTTATTATATCTGTGTTGGGTTTCAAAGTTAGGTACAGCTTTAATAGTATCCTCCAACACTCATGGGACCACAGAACCAAAATGCCAGACGGCCCTCACTTCAGATTGCATTACCTTTCTGTAAAACTATGTAATGAAACCGAGAGAAAAGGTACTCTAAAGAGCAGAAACCTGTTTGTGTTTGTCCCTGTTGTGTCCAGTGGTTGAGCTGATGCGAGTGGACGAGTGTGATGCTAATGGACAGTGTCAGTCTCACAGTGTCCAGGCGTTGAACTGCTGCTTCTGCTGCTCAAAAGGTTCTGGATTGCTTCAGGGACTTCTTCGTTTATTTGTCTTTCGTGTCACCTTAGTGAGATTGTGTTACACTCGAAAGCAACTATTGTCCGAAAAGTAGATTTGTGAACTTCCAACCTTTCCATAATTGATTTTATTTACAGTGGTCAGACTGCGTTGTGGTGCAATGTTAGGCAATGACTCTTGAGTGGAACATATTGTCAGAAACTGTTCCCAGGCCAAGTATCATTCATTAGTTTCATAGAATTTTTTGATGAGACTGAATTAATTAATTCTGTTTGATGATTCTTATTGTGTTTTCTTCAGTCGGTCAGTTGTATTTTGCAGAGATGGATGCGGTGCACACTGCTGCGTCGGTCTCTTTGATAAAGGCAGCCGACTTTGGGTCACAGCTGAACAGCCTGTCCCCTCTGCCACAGTGCATTATGTATTCTTATTTATTTTGGTTTGCTCCAGACTCTGCCACGAGGACACAAACAATCATGAAAGTCTCAAAGAGCTCAAATTGTGTCTCATGTTTCTTCCATCTTATACATTTTCTAGTCACACAACCTTGTTACGGCCAAGGCCAAGTCTAAATAAGCGTGTGCTCGCAGAGGGATTGAAGGCGGAGCTCACTCAGACGCAGGTGAGCAGAGACACATCACACTGGGGATTTTTGTTCTTTTTTATTTCATTTAGACAAAACAAATCTGGAATGTATTGCAAGAATCTATTTTGAATATGCCAAATATAACACACACACACACACACACACGCTCAATCAAGAGGTCTATTTCTATGTATGTAACACAATTATATGTACTTACAAACAAACAGTCGTCACTCTGCTGCTTTTAGTGTATTTTTTGATATAACTTCACTAGTATTAAAGGCTGATGTAAAGAAAAATGGTCGTGTGTGTGTGGCTTCAGTGGAACGCCTGCAGCCCACAGCGTGTGTGTGTGTGTGACACTTACCTGCAGGAGCGTGGCTGCTACACCTGAAGGGGTTCAGCAACCTCTGACAAGTGTTAGTGTGTGGTGCTGACCTGGTTGTTTTGGGAGAACAGGGAGGATCTATACAACTGAAGTGGTTTGAGTGGTGTGGTGGGACGGGTGCATGTTGGCATCCAGGGTGTTATGGGCCGGAGGATGATGGGCAGAACCGACCCAGTCTCTGTGGGGGTGACTCTTGTGTTCAGTTAATCAATTAGTTGTTTAAATTCACAGCTAAAAGCCAATCTTATACATGTCATTCTGGAGTATTATTTGTAGTTATTTTCCTTATATGGGCAACAGTCGCTCAGTTGTTAGAGCATTGGCCTTTGCGCCAGAAGGTTGTGGGTTCGAGCCCACCTCAAGACTTTCACCATCAACTCCCACTGCATGCTGTCGTTGTGTCCTTGGCAAGACACTTCACCCCCATTGCCTAGAATGAATCTGGTGTGTGTGTGAATGGTTGGTGGTGGTGGGAGGGGCCGATGGCACGTACTGGTTGCCTCGCTTCTGTCAGTGTGCCCCAGGGCAGCTGTGGCTACAGTAGTAGTTTATCCCCACCGTGTATGGAGTGAATGACTAATGACACTGTATAAAACCGATGCATTATTTTTATCATTATGTTATGGCTCTGGTGGTTAAAAAACTGATGAATCAAAATGCTAAATTGGTTTGCAACTACTTCAATAATCAATTAGTTGCGATCTTGTCACAGACCTATAGTCACAGGTCACAGTTTGACAGCCCTGAAGAGTGTCTTGTTTTTTTAATATGAAAAGATGGGTGCAAACACAGTTCTAATAATAACAATTATAAACAAGACTAATCACATGTTCTTAACCAAAAATAATACATTTTAAAATGCATGCGTGTGTCTGTGAATACGATCTTATCCACCAGAAAAGTACACAGCAATTTCAATTTTTGTATCCTAAAAATCCCCAATCCTAAACCTATCCTGAACCATTTTTCTGCAGGGATGACGTGGTGTGATTTGAACCTGAATAAATGGCTTTATTTATATCCATGTGTGTTTGCATACATTAAGAACTCGCTGGCGTGTTGCTGAGGGACTAGCCTGGGAGTGAACTTTGCATTGTAGATCGACTCAAATGGAAAGTGGAGGGAAGTCACAGGGCCAGCTCAGCGTAGCGCTATCCCCTATCTCCCCGATCCCCTTCTGGCTGTTGGTGTGGGAGACTTCACTGAGGAAAAAAGAGAGCTGTTTGTTTTGACAGCTACTGAAATCCATTTCCAGTCTCTGTCATATGCTCGCTGAATCCATCTGAACTCTCAATCTGCTGGGTTTCTGCTTTGTGGATTTGTCCAGAATGTACAGGCGACACAAGGCATGTGTAGGCAATGACGTGAGTTCCACTTGGACACATACACACACACACACACACACACACACACACACACACACACACACACACACACACACACACAAACAGGCAAAAGTAAACACACACACACACCCATTAAACATTGTCATTATTCAAACATGAGGCTGTTGCTTGTCCTGGGGGAGGCAGACACAAATGGGGCCTTGTTAGGAGAACAAACTAACAGAAATGAGTTTGGTGTGTGTGGGAATGCATGCGGGCACACAGACACTCAGACACAGACACACACACACACACACACACACACACACACACCGCTCAGATATCCCCAGATAATTCCTCTCCTCTGTTCCCCTCTTCCTTCTTCCAAAGCCCCTTTACTCTTCCCCAACTCTGAGGCTCCAAATGCAATGGAACTATGGGCATTTTCCATTTTTCACCGGATCTACTGGACTTTATACTGCTTTGTTCAACTAAGTACAAATCTGCAGCATTAGAAAAACTAATTGTGTTTGATGTATCACTACCAAGGGCTTAGGTTTGCGTGGGGACCATGGGGACATGTCCCCACCAATATTTGGTGAGGACTAAAAAGTCCCCACCAAAATGACATGTGTCCCGTGACCCGGACGGTCCGGGACACATGTCTTCCGTTTGTGCACACGTCGCGCCTCCTCCTCGCCTCCAGAGCAACAGCAGCAGCAGCAGCACGTGACCCGTTCCGTTCTCTGCAGTGATTGGCTGTCTTCTTCAGCGCCAAACTGAAGCACTGAGCAACTGTTTAATTTTTAAAAGTTAGCCAGCGTGAAGCAAGTGTTTTTTTTCGTTCCCTTGTAGCGTTGTAGCACGTGAGTAATCAGAGGAAAGTACTGTAGATCTATTACCATTCAAAGTACTTACGTTATTTCTAATCTGTCAGCGCACTGTTTAATGTTCCGAGGAGCTCACACGGCACAGAGACAGAACAGAACTGGCTCCAATAAAGAAACAGGTTGGTTGAAAGGCTGAAAAAATACTTATTGTGCTCTTACTATCCAAAATGTATAAGTGGGTGTGTTGTGTGAATCAGGATAAACTAGGGATGAAAATATTCCACGGATCCACGATTTACAACCTTTATCTGCTGATAATGTAATTTCTGTGAAATGTGTGACAGCGGGCACTTGCTGTTATTTGCTCTAAGCACATTCAAGCGATGCACTCGAATGTGCACGTCCTGGTGCAGCTGCTGCCGCTTTGTAATGACAGCCGCGGCGCTCAGTGAAAGCACAGCTCTAACATGGTACCGAGCTCGGACCATATGCAGACAGAACCATGTTGCAAGTGCGGGTCTCCCTCGTATCTCCCCCGTTTCTCCCCTGTGTCTCTGACATGTCTCTCCCCTGACTCTTCCCAAAGCGCAACCAGCGCTCCCCCGAAATTAAAGCTCGGATACGTAAATTTTCCATTGCGTTAACGATGCATGCTGGTTGTGCGCAAAACACACCACAACAGGTCATTTAAGTTTTTATTTTGCATACTTGAGAGCCCTGTGAGTCATTACTTGCCTTTTTGGGTAGAGAGTGGAATAAAAAAAAGAAAATATAGAAAAATCCACACTGTTACTTATTGCCAAACTCTTGTTAACTCATTGTATTGAGAAATACTATGTAACTTTTGACATTGGCCAAGTTATATAAATGATTCTGCAGTTCATGTATATGAATGTCTGTTTTTGATTGTCTACAGTATACCTTCTTATATAATTTAGAAAAAATGCCACCTCCACAAATAAGATAAAAGATATCAGGAGCTTTTTTAACAGTTGGAAAGTAAGTAAGAGAAAGCACAAGTAATAGCAAATTATGAATTGTGATGATTAATCTTCTGTTAACATACATAACTGCTTCTCATTCAGTCTACAGCTGAGTTTAGTATAGAAGGCAACACACTATTGCAAATATAGTGTGTGATTACACAACAAATTCTGGGGGAGAAACTCTGGACCCCGTGTCAATGGGTGTAGACTCAGGTCGTAGTGAATGTCCCCACCAAGATTGGAACCAAACCTACACCATTGATCACTACACTATCAATTATGGGTGTTTTATAATCTTGCTTAATAGGCTACGACAATTTCATTAAAAGCTCATCAATTGTATAGAATCATTTCTTATCACTTCATTTTCTTCAATACTCATTACATCATAGAGCCCACTATTAAGGCTAAAATAAGGCTTATATGAGTCACTGCCCAAAGCTGGAAAACCCAACAGAAAGACTTGAACAAATCATACCACAACCGTATTATTATTATAACTTTAATTCTGAGATGAGAGCTGATTGGCCAGAGTGGGGTCTGGTATTCACGTTTTCATTGAGAAAAATCTGATCTAAATATGTGATAGAAGCCAAAAAATACATAAATGTGAAAAGTGGTGATTGAAAAAAAAATTGGGAACGAAGAACATGTTTTTTTTTTTTAACATAGTTCATTTTTGTGTTTTTAATGTCAGGTTTTCCAGCGTTTACAAACACACATGGTCCATTCTCAGCCCTCTGCGACTTTGTGGACCAATGGACTGGATATATTTCAATGTATCCAGTAAAATAAAACTGTTCCATCAGAGTTTTCACTGTTGTAACGCTGTATTCTCACAGATACACTCCCAGAGGACACACAAGATCTAATCTGAAGAACTCACTCAATATCGTTTTATGAACAAACGCACAGGTAGTTTTTTTCCCTCCTCCTCGTTTATACACCAAAAACCACATGAAATTCAGAGTTAATGAACCGCTTTCCGGACCAGCGTTGCCATGTCAACTGGAAAAAATGGCTCTTGAATATTAATTAGGTGTGTTTCTTACTTTTTTTTTTCAAATTGGCTGCAGCATTCCCATTCGGATACAATTTATTTGCCATTTTCAGTAAAACAAAATTAGAATATTTGTGCAAAAATACCCACTGTGCTCAAAAGACAATGAAAATATAATGGAAAGTATTAAGAGTAAGGCATTTTTATATTGTTGTACTGTGTGTGTTATATGTATATTTGTATGAACATATTTTATTATGGACTACAGTATGAAATAAATGTTATGGTTAGTGTTAACAAATACAATTTTGTATTGTAACTGTGAGGTGTGGTGCTAATGTACAGGTATGATGCTGTGTGTGTCTGTGTGTGTGTGTGTGCGCATTCCGATTGTTGTAATTTGATGACACGTTATTGTATATTTTTTCCCCATGGAACCAGTAATTACAAATGGAAACTATAGCTGTAACTAAGCAACACAAACTGATGTAAACTCAACAATTAACAATAATATGGAGGATTTGTCCAGTTGACAAGCGGATGCAGTGACCGATGCAGATGTGAGTGTGGTGCAAGTGTGTGTGTGTTTGTGTGTGAGCTGTGTGGTCACTTGATTGCAATAATAGCCACTGACCCTAATCCCTACATTTGTGTGCAGCGTGTACCTCTGCGAGACCTCCGCTGGGAAGAGGCTCGTGTCCATCTGCTGAGCCCCTGCGGTTCCTCAAAGCCATTCTCTGCTCGGCTCTGGCTTCCTAAAGTGTTTGTTTGTTTCTCAGCTGTCACTTTCAAGGTGATGAAAGTGTGAATAAAACATAAATGGAGAAGAGTGGCTGTCAAAGCAGAGTGACGCCTCACCCAGAGGGCTTATAGAGGAGTTGCTGGGTGCATCTTTCCAGACAGATAGATTTAACTCTGAGTATTTATTGTAAATTCAAAGCGCTCATGGACAGCGAGCAGTATAGTTCCCGCTGAGGAAGTGACATTTGTTGTTGTTTAGGGCAGGTTGGGGTGTGTGTATAAGTGTGTGTGTTGATTGATGCTGGCAGGTGTCGCTACGCTCTCTTTCTCTCTGTCTCGCTGACATCTCATTCTCGTCCATGCCAGTCCAGAATGTGGCCTTGCAAGAGCCACAATCCCGGGATCCTGCTCAAAATGATCAATTAGACGCCACCACGCCACCCTGCTCCCGGAGAATATCAAAGGAAAATGTGACAGAGGGTCTTCACGGCTGACATGCACTCACCTCTCGGCAGCTCGGATCAACTTGAGCCCAGATGGGGATCGGCAACAAATGGTATTGTCACTTGAAAATGAGAGGTAGGAACAGAAGAAATGATTTGAGGAAAAAAATATGCCATTATTTCATGAAAGGGAGCAGAGAACTTTTGACAATGAAAGCGTTGGAACTTTTCACATAAACTGACTCCACTGAAGTCACAAGTCACTGGGGAGTATTGTTCTCTCTTCAAGTCGCTGCTCTTTTCTTTTGCTGTCAGACAAGCCACTCTTTGCCTGAAACTCTAGCGCACCTGCCTCTTTTGCTCTTAAACCAGCTTATTAATGTAGCTTAGCACCATGCACGCATTTTTCAAAGGCTGTATCCTTGGAAGTACTGAGGACACATGGTGAAGTGCCTTGTAGATGGACTTGTAATTACAGTTTATTTCAACCCATAGTGCAGATCAGCTCATTCACCTTCGCCTCAAATATGCAGTACATTGTCATACATACAGAATACATCATATATAATAGTTTGCATAAGTGAAGCACCATACAGTCATTATCAAAGAACACAAAAAGAGAAAGACTAGAGAGACTTTTCTGCAAACTTAAGATACAAGAACAGGGCTGGATCTGCTCATAACCCTCAATAATAAGTTTAGTTTAGTTTTAGTTTAGTTTACTTATTATCATAAGGGCAGAAGCAAAACACGTGTGCGCCCTTTACATACCCATGTTACAGCACAAGTTACCGAAACATATTTCAAAGATTAAAAACATTCAGTTTGGTATCCATCCAGGAAAGACTGTAACCCTTTTTTCTTAAACGCAAAACAATGAATTGCATATTATCATTTCTCCGCTGAGATCGTTCCACGGCTATAATAACAAGTTCCAGTCAGCACCTCATTTGCTCACATGGAACCACCAACCGTCACATTCAGTCCGACTCCATCTCGTTTTTTTCCCCAGATCTCTTTGTGCCTTGTGCGTCTCTGGGTGTGAAAGCATCTCCCCTGACCTCACCCCCCCCACAGGAGCTGATCTGCTGAATTAGCCGGTGTCGTCCGCTGCCTGTTTATCCCACACCAGCACTCTCTAGCGTTGCTGATGCTGCTGTTTGTCTAGTGATATGCAGATTTTATCGTCATATGCCGGTGTCCACAGTTTGTTTGCGAACAAGAGCGGGTCGGAGAGTGGGAGTGTATGGTGGTAACATAGATGGTGCATTTCTGTGATGCGTCAGAAATACCGCAGTCCCTTGACCCTGTGGGCTGGCTCAAATGAACAATAGGAAAAAAGAAAAAAAAGGAGGTGGTAAGTGCATCAACGAGCAGCACATAACATGGACTTCCAACGGTTCATGTTCTTGTTTGCCTGCACTTGTGTCCTAAGACAGTCTGAAGAGGTGCAACAAGAACACTGCTGTATGACTAATGTTCATAAATTAGCACTGGTTTAGTTTACGTTCTGTATTTGCCACAGATGGTAGAGTACAAACTAAGGTCCGCGGGTCATTTTCTGGCCCTGCTAACCCAAGTTCATAATTTCCTCTCTGGCAACTAAAGCATGCAATACCACATCGGAAAGTTCTAGAATCCAAAAACTTACTTTATTTGTATATACTGACAATTGTTTTTGATTGTGTCACACATTCAGCTCTGTCAAATGAACAGCTCGAATCCAGTTTTCCACGTTTTACCATCTGGGTTGTCGGCCCCAAGTCACGTCTGGTGAACTAAAGTGACTCTCTTATGAAAAGGTTTGGACACCTGAGTACGGTAATACATGGATGACAGCCACTTTATTTACATTTACAGTTACAACGTTTGAATGATTTGTTAAGTTACAACACCATTGAAAGCATCGTCAGACGGGATCAAAACTTCTCAGACTTGTTTGAGAATCTCATAGAATATAGTAGGTTTTGGGTATTTGATTTTCATACATGCTCAGCTGCTGCCCAGCGTTCTTAAAACCGCCATGATCTAAACAAAAACAAAGCACATGCAGTGAGGGACTGTGAATTCCTTATTTCCATCCAATTATATACATTGTGGTGCCACCTGCCAAATCCCATCTGACCTATGAATTTATGCAGGGCAGGGCCAGATTAGTACTGGTGTGTGTGAAGGGTTGGTCAGAGGGGCCAATGGTACATACTGGTTGCCTTGCTTCTGTCAGTGTGCCCCAGGGCAGCTACAGTTGTAGTTTATCGCCACTGTGTATGAAGTGAATGGATCTTTTATTGCTAATCTTTAAGTGTCCAAATATATAAATATATATTGTTAAATCATTTCTAAAACACGTTTGTTTTTCCCTGTGTCTTCAAATGCATCACTGCTTGATGTCTCATTCCAATCCAAATGACACGTTTGTTTGCAGCTCAACCGCATTCCAAGCAGCGCACACCAGCCCCTCAGAAGGGACTGGCTTTCACACTATGGAAACACGGATTACATGTGTCTTTATCGATCAAATTAAACTGGAGAAGGAGGAGAATCCGGTTTTCACTTGTGCTTTGCAAACACACTCATTGTATCCTCAAGGTACCACCCATCACAACAGCAAGACACATGTTCCTAAATGAAGTCACAGATAATAGACTTTAGGAATTACTACTACAAATGCACATAACACAAGATTTAAGTATACAATCTGAAGTAATGTTAGTATGAAGTATTGGCTACTGCATGAGTTTGGCTCTTGGAACTGGTAGACGTGCATGGAATAGAATTATATGATAAATGGAAGTATTTTTAGCCCAATATTTAGTTCTTTTCAACACAACATAGTAGGTTTAACACAAGGGTCTCAAACATGTGGCCCGCAGGCAAAAAAAAAAAGCATTTTGTAGGCCCTCTCCTAGACATCGAAGACTATGGGCTAATATGACACATTATACTGTACATAGTTTTAAAGCTAATCTTTTTCATGAAAACAACCGCACCAATCATATTTCCGTAAAGATTGAACCCTGAATGCAATAAGTAATAATTAAAACTAACTCGGTCTGGGTGGGTTTCACTTTTGTAAATCCCCTTTCTTTAGAATAAATTTGTTCATAACATTTGCTTTTTGTGTTGATTTTAATATTTTACCCAGAATGATCCTGAAGAATAACACCAAACTGTTACCCAAAGCCTTAAAGCGCTACTTTCCCACTGAAAACATTATCACATTTTTATAAATGTCCGCACAGCCTGTTGGCGGCACAACCCTGCTGTGTCCCACCAAACACTCAGCGATGAACCACCTACACACAGAGCGAAGAGCACAATAGCTTTGGAACATACTTTTTGTTTAAAGGAGCTTGCTGAAGAGTGGATGTTTACCGACCATCAGGGCCATTTCCCTAAACATGAAGACTCTTGGAATCACTCTAGAAACAGTTAGAATGGTCCAGTCCAGTCCGATACAGAGCAGGTGCGAAACCATGTGTGATGTGAGGAGCTTGAGCTGTGAGGCAAAGACAACATTTAATCAAAAATCTGTTCCTAGATCTATGTGCAAAGAGACAGAGACAGAGACGTGCCCCAAAAGACAGAGAACAAAGGCTTTCAAAAAGTGTCATATAATCATGTTGCACTCACTTCATGTTTTGGTCTTGTCAATCATGACGTTACAAAATGTGGAAATGGTTTTCAACAAAGACTGCAAGACTTTTTGTATGTATAATTTTGTGAAGAATTAAAGATGGAATGTTTATCAAATCCAGGAGCTAAACTGTGGAAAAAGTTAAATAGTGTGTGCAATTTTAGTGGTTTAATCTCTGAATGTGCGTATTGACTGTTTAGTCAGTCTAAATAATTGGTGCTTTCTCATGACTTTATATCAACTTTACTTTTTGCATGTGAAATGCAAAGAGGACTCGGTTTTCAGGGAACTCCTCTCACCGACTCACCGGTGGTTATTCTGAGAAACGGAAGTCAGTGTTCACGTTGACATTGACACAATGTCGTCTGAGTAGATCCAGATTACAGATACTTGCATGTCTGTCTATGTGTGTGTGCACGTGTGTGCGCATGTGTCGGTGTGTGTGCGCATGTGTCTGTGTGCGTGCGCATGTGTCTGTGTGCGTGCGCATGTGTCTGTGTGTGTGCGCATCTGTCTGTCTGCCTGTCTGTGACTCACATAAAAACTCAAACCGTCTGCAGTGTTGGCAGAGTAGAATTTTTGTGAGACACAATGTTCAAGGACGTTGATCTGTACTTTTTATGTGGGTATGTGAAAAATACTGCGTATTATAACTCTTTAATAGGACTAAATGATTTTATTGATATACTTGACTATTTTTTATGTCACTATGCGTCAATGTATCTGACTTTTCTTTTTGTCTTTAGAGACATAATTCTTTTACTGCCAATTATCCCCAAAAAAAATAATTGAAATGCAGTAAAACATATGGCAAGGAAAAGGCCGCCAAGAAGAAAAGTTGCTTTGCTGGACTGAGGCCCTTAAAGATGCCAAATCTTGAGGAATTTGGAAAACCACACGAACTACATGTCTGGCTCGGCATGTGCAGACCCTACAGGAAACTGTTAAGAATGATTGATTATATATATTTTCTTATCATGTGGTCAATTCACAATTGAATGGATTTCATCGTATACTTTTACTCAACCTTCATTACAAGAAGCACATTATATCTGGGTCTTTGATGATACTATTAGACTGAATTATGGATTTGGTATTGCCTGAATTAATATAATATATATCATTCTCAAATTGTTCGTTGTTGTTCTGTGGTAAAAGATGCAATGAAAAATGTAAAAAAAATATGCAATTGATATCAGTTTGGTCAAAATTCAAACCAAAATATGATTTATTGTGAGTTTGCTCAGATACCTGGCGTAGAATAAGCACAGCGTGTCGTTGAACCAGTTTGGAGGTCGCTTTTCATAAAATAAAAGATATAATAAACATTGAGAACCACAGCGACCGGCACAAAGCGGCTGCTCGTCCAGCTCTGATGAATCATTTGCAGCCTGTGCTGAGGTTTCGCTGGAGAGGATTAGTGAGGGGCAGAGCGAGGCCTCGTGAAACAGCACTGCATTTGAACAAAACGGTTTGAGGCTTTGAGACATAGTCTGAATTCTCCTCACTCAAATCTTGTGCAAACATTTTACAACTACAGAAAATCATTAGTAGACAAAACAACATATTTTTATTATTGATACATTTTGTTTTTTAGAATTTAATACATTTTGTTTTTTAGAATTTAAATGAGGTAAATCAAAGCTCATTCTGCTTTCTGATCAGATAATCCATCAGAGAAAGTACAACATTTATTTATTCTGGACAATGTCAAGGGCTTCAGATCCTGTCTGACTTTGTGACTGTGAAAAGTCTTCGGATCCAATCCTCCCTCATTAACGGAGTACATTTGTAGTTTAGAGAATTGTTTTCCGCTAAACCCTTGAGGCTCAAAACAAAACACCAGAAGAGCGCTGACAAATCCTCCATCTCCCGGCTCTTGTATCGTGCATAAGCGCAGAACTTATTATTGGCTTTTGATTCCCTGGGATGAGAAGCAGGGGTTCAATGCGGTCTCTTTTCCTCCTTTATTTGTGGCTGAACGATTGTTGCATTCTGTATTCTTACTTTGGGCTCAATATGTATGAACCTGGCAGTATGGATGGTCTATAAAGATAATATTTAGTTTGCATTCTCAAATAATCGTGCATTTTGTGACAAATCATGTGTCACGTGGCCTCACTTTTGTCTAAACCTCTCTCCTTATTCTTTTCCATTTGCCGCTTTTTTCTGACAGTTGGACAGGTCTGCAAGATGCTGAAGCGTTTCACGCAATAATACCCATTTACTCTAAAGAGCGCTTATAATGACTTCAAATTGTCTATAATGGATCGTAATTGGCACTGCAGGCATTTCACACCGAGCGGTTTTTCTCCTCAAACTGCCTCCTGTGTTTCATCATAGACACAACATACAGTTGGTCTTGATTTGAATTCTCAATAGACAAAATCATGAAGAAACATCAACACCTTTGAAACACATGCAAGATACCTGCTTTAGAAAGAAGATAAAAAATAGGAAACTAAACAGTAAGAACAATAATGAGGACTAACGAACTCTGCTGACCTGACCTCACTTCGTCTGTGCAATAGTATGAAATAATGTCAGAGTGTGCAGTACAGAACCACATGTGTCACTTTACTGCCACTTTGTCCGATACTCTGGTGCGGCCACATACACGCAACTAGATATTTCTACAATATACAGTACTTCATGCTTGCTTCTTTATTATGCTATAGTTAGAAACAGAATTTTATATAGTAAGTCCGTAAGTAATCTTTATTTATATAGCGCCTTTCACAGATCAGAGTCACAAAGCGCTTTACAGTCTGACTCTACACAGAGATGGGAGTGAGGTCACCAGTACAGGAGCCACATGCCAGATCTACTGTACATGTTTTTACTGGTACGCAGACACGGGGAGAACATTCAAACTCCACTCAGAAAGACCCTGGTCTGACCGGGGCCCAGGACCTTCTTTCCAAGATGGAGGAATTGTTCACTTCTCTTATTCTGTGTGCGCCTCATTCTGTTCACACAGGCGCACATACACACACACACATACACACACACATGTGCACACACACACACATACACACACACATGTACACACACACACACACACACACGCAAATTAGCTACTGTCACCCTCCTCTAAGCTTGGGTCTACCAGAAGATTCCTGTGCTTGCTTAGGTTTCCTCCAGGTGCTCCAGTTTCCCCTACCACTAAAATCCTGCCTGAACAGGTCTGAATGTAAAGCATGAGTGAATGGGTGGTGACGGTCAGGAGTGTTTGACGTCCCTTCTGTCGCACCGTGTGTGGAGTGAACAGAAATGACCTAAAATGTGAATGCGCTATTTAAACAAAAGATTGCTTTCTAACTTTGTCAGAAAACATTTGTAGAACTGTCACATCAGATGTGAAGAACACTGATGAGTCATCACTCCACACAAGTCCACAGAAACAATGGCTTTGAGAAAACGTTTATGAATCTTATTTGACGTTATGAATGAACCCAATTCATATTTTGTGTTGTTAAAAGATGCAGTAAATAATAATAGTAATTATGTCACTATTTGCATAATTTGGGTATAAAAGAAAGTTAGTTGATTTTGAACATTCAAGATGGGCACAGATATTATTCAGAGATAATTTTTGTGTTGGAATTGGAATTAGCGCTGCAGAGGATACGTTAAATACTGCTGGAGGTGTTGCTAGTTTCCAGAAGTGTGAAGATATTTCACACTCATGGACGTAGGATGGCCTTGTTCAGCAGCTGCTCCTAATCATTTTGTATTGTATTCTGAATGATTTGCTTGCCCTTTGATCCACATTAATTCTACAGTCGGTCTGTGGTTTCGCATTCTGGTGCGAGTGCGGTTGGCTGCGGTTGACGCTGTAATGTTTCTCTTGCAAAAGGGTTTACAGTGAGTTTACAGTGACGACATGTGACAGATGAGATTGGAGGGGGAGTGATTCTTTGTAAGCAACAGCAGCAGCCGGCTCTTTGTGGCTTAAGTCTCTGAGGAGGCCCAAGTTTGTGTGCGAGATGCTCACTGGGAAGAATGTGTTCCTGCTTCTCTCTGAGTGCACGCCAAAATAAGCTCATTACCATCATAGGAGCCCACCTCACAAATTCATTACCACAACCATTCGCTTCGTCTCACTTCACTGCTAAGAGAGTGTGCTGCAGTGCACACCCCATTCCATGTTTAATGTGAATGTGGCACTGGGCGCTGCAGGCACTCCAGCCCTCCTCTCCTACCTGCTCCTCTGTCACGGTTTCTCCTTCCCCAGTGTGGGTGATTTGAAATGTTCTCTGCACTCGGCTCAAGGTTTGAGAAACAGGACGATTCGTGTTCAAAGAACTCCCAGTCTGAGAAGCTCGGGCTCACAATTACTGTAACAAAGGCAAGGCCGCCAGGGAGAGGAGCTTTAATTGAGTTAAAATTGGGTTTCTGAATAGATCATTGTGCTAATTTTAGACTATATTTTGCTCTTGAACTCAGAAGTGATATGTGAAATCTCTGGTTCAACAGCTATGTTCTGCAGCTTAACCTCTCTCCAAGAAATATATTGATTTTCACACAGTTACAAAATAATACAATAATCCTAACTTTGCATGTATTATTGAACCAGATGAAAAAGCAGCATTCATTTGGAATGTTTTTACTGTGTTCAAATAATCAATTGTACACTGGCTGTTTTGGTCATTTTGTTCAAATTAGTAGTTTCTTATAAAATGATCAATAGCACACAGTAAAAAATGATTCCAAATGAATGTACAGACGTAAAAAGCAAGAGGCACAGTTCCAACCAAATCCTGACAGTGATCCTGATGAACAAAACCTTTTCCTCAGTACTTTGATTTAACCGAGGGTGTTGTATTTGTGTGCACAAAAGGATCTCAGCAGTGAGGTAACGTCCTCCAAACGTGTGACACATATCTTCCACTGTCAGCCGTAAATAGAGGGGGGGCAGCCATCATTATATTTTGAGTTATAGCGCTAACTAGCTAACTAACAGGCTAACAGACATGGTGAAATTACAATTTGAGATTCTACAACTCAAAAATCAGAGAGCAAAAGAGCAAAATCTGCAAGAGTGTCCTTTTAATAGACACATCTTGTTGCACAAAAACACCTTCAGGAAAAGCATGAGCATCTGGGTATACAGTTAATCAGTGCATATTTCAGTCTTCTCTCAATGGAGCTCCTGGAGTGCCCAAACATAATCCCTTTAACTGACACGTCGCTGTGTGAGCGACATTTTGGTTTGAATTTAACAACACATAGAAAAGGTGTCACGTGGAGGCTGTCACACATTTAACTCCCAACATTAAAAAAGCCACCAGACTGTGAAGATATCACACTTTGGGTTTGTTTACAGCAAACACAAAATGGAGACAATTTGCGTCAACAGAAATGACAGATGGATTACACTGCTATTATTCCAAACTGTAACAGCGGCAGAGCAGCCATTTCTGCTGAACACGTTTCTGTACTTAGTTTCAAACAAAAAAGACATTTTTCGGCCCATCAAAACAATGGTAAATACAAAACCATGAAGAAAAATGCACGCCAAGAGAAATGTGAATAAGAGCTGTTCCCCCAAAACCATGCGTTAACACGACACTGCGTCACACAGCAGCTGTCCTCTCTCAAACATCTTCATTCATTTGTGTGTTTCTCTGAGTTTGAGTGTTTCTCTGAGTTTGTGTGTTTCTCTGAGTTTGTGTGTTTCTCTGAGTTTGTGTGTTTCTCTGAGTTTGTGTGTTTCTTTGAGTTCCACCTGAGCTGTCCTCGTCTCTGCCTCAGACTCCTGTCGACGGCTGCTTTGTTCTCAGCTCATCTGTCAGACTGGATTCACCGTCTAATCTCTTCCACTCTGTGACCCGTCTGTTCTAATTCACCGTCCCTTGTTCTTGTCGTTAAGCATATGCTGAGGAAGATTATGTTTATTAAAGCTGGGGTATCTGACTTCAAACCACAACAACTGAAACTATGTAACTAACCACTAACTTTTGGTCCCTGTCACTTCTTTAGATCAACTTTTTCCTTTATTCTAATATAATATCTGTATATGGTATTACAAGCTTATGGCCGTCCCACCCATGGGCACAGGGGGCGCCCGTGGTACTGGAGACTAAATTCACTCGGGCTACCCAGAAAAATGTCCCAGAGAACTCAATGTGAACTAAAACAGCTGGACCTCAGGTCATAACTGTCCCATGCACTACTGAGCACAAGGCATTGATTAGAATAGGGCGCCAACTTGGATCACTGGGGCAGAGCTTTTTCAGACAAAAAAGTGAAAAAGAGAGGATCACCTTTACTTTACCAATCAACTCTCAGCCCAAAGACTCAAATAGTGACTCACAGGGCTGCTTCTTATACGTATGCAAGAGAAGAAAACATTACGGTGTGGTCTAATTTGTCACTCAACAGTTTAGGGAAACCAAGTCAAATGTTGATTTGAGTTCAATTGAAGTGACTGCTGAGCTGCAGTAATGTATTGGGTTGTGTTGTGTTGTGTTGTGTTGTCTTGTGTCAGACAATCAGCGTCACCAGTTTCTCAAATCCTGTGTTGTTATAACCGGTATTTAGCTTGTGATCATCCTGAAATGCAGCTCTTTTTTCATTCATGAAATGTTCTTTGAAATGTTCATGAAATTGTATCACATTTTTTGGCATTCCCAAATGTCCTCCTTCAGACGGAATGAATGAAAACATTTCATCTTCCTCAATAACATACATTTCTGAAGAGACTGTAATATAGAAAGCTACATAATAGTAAGTAATAAACAATATATTCAACAACAATCACACAAGGACAGCATCTTTGGGGCTACAGTCGTTAATTTCACAGTCAAATGGCCAAAACACTTCCAGGAGAAAAATTTAATAAGTCAATTCTATCCTAATTTAATACAAAACAAACACATCAGTTGTGTGGAGCCAGTCTACTTTAATGAGAAGGCAGTGGCAGTAGATGTGTGTATTTTATCATTTCCACCACTGCCACTCCAATAATTCAATTATCTCACAACTGAACCAATATGAACAGAGAATAAATCGGCACATTTACACACGCAACTTGTAAGATGTGTTTCTGCCTTCATCTCTTATAGGAGCGAGAGCCTTCAGAGGATAAGCAGCAGATCAAACACAGCACCGGTTAAACCATAGCAATTACACTATCCACCTCAGGGAATTTGGGAGCAACTGAAGAAGGGGGGAGAGGGGCGGCCCGATAAAGAGCAGTGTGAAGAAGAAGAGATCGCAGATGTGGAATCCAGAGAACTGCTGAATTAAATGGGTATGGGGAGAAGGGGGATTGTTCAGGTAATGTGTTTTAATAAGATACTGTTCTCATGGGTCTCAGTGTCCATGTCGGTGCACTCTTTGAATTGCTTCACTGTTCCACCAGATTTATTCATGTTCTCTGAATGTTCTGTATGAAAAGCATTTATTCTGCTGCACAGGATACAAGTATTGAGTTACTTGTTCTGCATCAATGTAAATGCACATACATGCATTCTCTCATCCTCCACCCGGGAAGTTTGGTGCAGTTGCTGTAATTGTCAGTTGAGGTGAAGAGTCGAAGAGTTTCCAATGTCCCCATTTGCTGGACACTCACGTAGAAATAGGATGAGGTGCTCAGTCACACCGAAAAAGCTTGGAGTAGAGCCGCTGCTTCTCCATGATGAGGGGAGTAAGTTCAGGTCTTTGTGTTTTTCGGCACACTGTGTTCAAAGTTTCTAATTTGATGTTCAGATTTTGTTTTATTCTTCAATTAAACTGTTGTGATGGGTTGTACAAAAATGCATGTGTATTAAAGTCTTAAGCACCGAGATACATCATTTGTATGTAAAGGTGGGTCCAGGGATGTCCTGACAAAGCCAAGCAACAACATCTGGAGACTGGTCCCCGGCAGCGACCACTGCTGCTGGCAGGGCGCCAGAGTGGAAATGGGAGGATGGGTCAAATGCAGAGAACCTTTGACTAATCACCAGCTGCTTGAGCCTTTATTGTTAAATAAGATTTGTCTCCCAACTATGTCTGAGCCAAGACTAACAAGCAATAAAAAGGCAGTGAGCTGAGCCTGCATGTTGGATATGTGTCGCACAATGGTTCAGCAGACAGTTGTGTAGTCGCTGTCCAGTGTCCAACAATTAAGTTTGACAAGAACCGCCCCTCAGGCAAGGCCATGTCAGCTGACAGGTGTGGTAAGGACAGTCTTCCAATTTCATATTTCTATTTTATTAAAGTTAATACTAAGGGTGCATTATTTGAAACAGGAAGGATAGGATTTAACAAACTAAATAAATATGTTGAATCAGTCTCATGTGATCTAGCAGCACCAGGTGTCACAAAGCACTTTACAATGTGCAAGACTGTAATCATTTCGAATATTTTTTATATTTTTTATTTTTTTTGTATTTTGTATTGTATTCTTGTTTATTATTTAGTATAACGTATTACTTATTTTTTTTTATATAATGATGTATGTATAATGTAAATGTGATGTATTTCTAGGTTTTAGGGACCAGGTCTGCAAACTAGCTGTTAGCTATACGGCCTATGAACACAGCATCGGTTCCTGTAACAATGCTTCTTGTTCTGTCCCTACCAAATAAACAAATAATAATAATAATTGTAATTTCTGGTCACTCCACATGCGTTGATGACAGAAACAGAAAAACAAGACAGGTTAACATTGTGCGAGCAACTTGGGCCTCGGGATCATCGGACCTAAACTCAATAGTAACCTATTAGTCTTAACCACTGTTTTCTGTCTGATGTTTTCCTACTGAGGAAAAGGCAAACAAACCCGTACAGATGTTCAAGCCGGCTCTGGATAATTGTAACCAGGCTTAATGATATCAGGCTTTATTGTTTCCTTGGATGACATAACTTGTCAGAACATTGCCCATATATATATTTTCTAACATAGAATATGTGACAATAGTCATCAGTTGTAAAGGTTTGCTGACATTGTTACCGGTAAGTCCGCCTGGTTCACACAAGACGATTTTAAAATTGTCGGCCGATTTTTTCTCCGTGTAGGACCCCACACACGGAGATAAACAATCACAGGTTTAACCACTTTGGTTGTACAGTGTGTGGTGTGCAGCCACACTGCAAAATCACGCAAACCACACACATCACACACAAACTGATTTCACCCCCGAGCATTCACAGGTCACCGGAAATCTCACAACATCTCTCGAGATCAAGCGTGACTTCAGAGTAAACAGAGTGTGCGGGCCTCTCCGCTTCACACAGCCTATAGAGACTCTCGTCTGACCACAGCAGCCACAGACACCATGAGGACAAACACATACATGTGGATTTTACTGCTCTACAGTTCTCTGGCCCGTACTGTCTGTGCTGTTCAACAATACAGTTTGTACGGACTACCTGTAAACGCATCACACACACTGCTAGACATGAAACTTTACATACGCGCAAACCAACAAGCACGGCTGCAGTAACGGCTGCATCAACACGTCTGTACTGTGTTAGGACAGAGTGCAAAGTAAACGTACAAACACAACCCATCAGTCTGATCATTTAGTACTAATCCCGTCCGAATAGGGCTTATGCCAACACTACCTGTGCAGCAGCAATTTCTGCCCAATTCCTCTCCTTTTCATTTCGGTGATGATATTCTTTACACGACACGTCATACATACATACATTCACGGTGTTGCCAGAGGTCAACTAGTTCTTCCTCCTGTTTTGTTTTTTTTACGGTGTCCTCGCCGGCTCGTCTCATCTTCTGATTGGCTACACGCCGCAGTCATGGCAACGCGCTCGTCTGTCCCCGGGGGACACCACACACGGAAAGAAATCGGGCCAAAACAATCCAAAATGTTGGATATCCCCGATATTGAGATCGGAGCAGTCCCGGAGTCCTTCCGAGCGACGAGCACAGTCTTAACACACCACACACGGCAGGAAAATCCATCAGATTTTTTTCTTACGATATTCGGAGCGTTCTTACGATTTTTGTAGGGGTAAATTGGGTCCAAAATCGGCCTAATTATCCTGTCGTGTGAACCAGGCTTTAGTCTGTAAGTCTAGAGAAAACTAGCCTCATCTGGAGATTAGTCTATGTTCTTTCTTAATGTGCAGACATATTGATGTCTTCTCTCCATGGGACAAATTAAAAATCAATTCCATTCCCTTGTGTGTGTTTGGTAATGTGTGCAGAAGTGTGGTGTACTAATTTGCCTTCACGGTGCCTCGCTTTGTGGCCAACACTGCTTAGTAGATTATCTCATTCACAGCACAGTGTATGGAAGAGGAATGGTGCTCACTGAACTACTTATGCCGGGTTTCGTAGGTTGTAGTTGTACTATCTTCTTTCCTTTTCCAGATAAGGATTTGAGCTTTGCGTTTTGTAGCAGTAGATATTTAGCACTCAACCCATAAGTTATTACAATAAATGAGCCTTTTATTTTTAATACAAGAATTTGAAATAGAATTCCCAGTTAATTTCTGTGTGACTTTGAGTCTGAGGCAGAGGGAAGAGAGTCAGATCCATGTGAGGAGGCTTCCAAGCACAGATGAATCATCCTACATTTCTTATCACATTCTTGCATATGTTGTGAACATGTAAGTAAGTAAGTAATCTTTATTTATATAGCGCCTTTCACACACCAGACTCACGAAGAGCTTTTCAATCTGGAGAGATTCAGAAGACAAAATGCAGTTTGAATGTTTTTATCTATAGGTAGTTTGGCGTCCTAGGCCCCCGTGCGGCAATTAGGGCCAGCGAGGCTCCTGCTGAGTGCGCGCACGATCCCCCCGAGGCCTAGGAACTGGTGGTGGCATTAGGGCTGCAGGAAAGAGCTCACGCTCGAGCAAGGAGAGAGGCGGAGGAGGGGAGGCGGTGGTTTGCGAGGCTTGAGAAGGCCGTAAAGTGGGAGTCTCAGCTTTTAAGCTGCTTGTCTGGCCTGCATAGGTTGGCTGGGAATGGGCGTTTGCTGTGCGATAGGCCAAGGATGAGAGGCAGGCTTGGAGGGGATGGCTTTGGCAATCAGTCTACCAGAGTGAACCTTTGTGAAGCTCCATTACAATTAAGGGCATTTTTCTCTCACTCCACACAGAGATGGGAGCGGGGTCGCCATATACAGGAGACACATGCCAGACCTATTGTACATGTTTTTAGTGGTAGGGGAAACAGAAGCCCCCGGAGGAAACCTACACAGACAGATAATCAGTGTGTTGCCATTGTTGCACAGTTGTTTGTTTTGAAGTCAAATTAAGTGAAATTGTATTGATGACCAATGTGTAAGAATGGTAAAGAGTGTTGTGTTGTAACTGAAATGATCAAGTTGTGCTCAGCTGTGAATTGACATTTAAGTTATTTCAGTAAAGGATGCATTGGGACAACTTGTTCTTAGCTTGTGGCAAGCCTGCACGGTTCTTCATCACATGTTTTGATTATCATTCCCAAAACCCTAACCTTTACCAAAGTGAGTCGAGCTCTAAACTTAATCTGATTGTTGAATATTATATTGTTGATAACACACTTACGCTAATAAAGCAAGTGCGTCTGGGGAAGAATGTCTCGGACTCTCGGATTATAGCCCCACAGGGCTGTGTTCTTTCTCCCCTGCTCTTCTCCCTGTACACCAACCACTGCACTTCCAGCCACGACTCCGTGAAGCTGATCAAGTTCGTGGACGACACCACCCTCATTGGACTCATCTCCAACAACGATGAGCCCGCCTACAGGAGGGAGGTGGACCGGCTGGTGTCCTGGTGCAGTGGTAACAACCTGGAGCTGAACGCCCAGAAGACAGTGGAGATGATTGTGGACTTCAGGAAGAGCACTGTCCCCCCGCCCCCACCCTCCGTGATGGACTCCCCCATCACCTCTGTGGAGTCCTTCCGTTTCCTGGGCACCACCATCACCCAGGACCTCAAGTGGGAGCCGACCATCAGCTCCCTCATCAAGAGTCCATCCTCACCTCCTCCATCACCGTGTGGTTCGCTGGAGCCACAGTCAGGGACAAACAGAGACTACAGCGCATCATGCGCTCTGTAGAGGAAGTGATCGGCCGCAGCCTTCCATCGCTGCAGGACCTGTACGTCGCCCGAGCTCGAGGCCGGGCTGGTCGTATCACAGCCGACCCCTCCCACCCTGCACATGGACTGTTCCAACCTCTCCCTGCGGGCAGGAGACTACGGTCTATCAGGACTAGAACCTCCCGCCATATGAACAGTTTCTTCCCCTCTGCTGTTGGACTCTTGAACACTCATTACCTGTCCCCCCGCACTTAATAAGTCACCTTGCGGCCCCCTATAAAGTCACCTTACTGTCCTTTATTAAGTCACTTTAATGCCCATCATAACGTCACTTTAATGCTGTCACATTATTGTGCTGCTTACCGCATATTGTGTGCACCATGTGCTATTGTATATAGTAATTGTAATGGTAATCGTAATAATTCTATTTGAAATGTTATGCCTTAGAAGTGTTTGCTGATTTGTGTTATTCCTTACTCTATTCTCTATTCTTTACCTCTCTTTTCTGACTGATGCACCGAGCCAAAGCAATTTCCTAGTCTGTGACTTTCTGTTACTTACATGCCAATAAAAATGATTCTGATTCTGATAAAGCCATGGATGCCAAGTGAAAATATTGTTTATCAATTGATCAAGTTCCAGACAAATTCCATAAAGAAAAGAAATGACTCAATTACATTAATTCTTGTTTGGAGTAAGACAAGATGTAATGCAGCACGTTCTGTCTTTCTATCAGTTCATTTCAAAGTGGGAAATTGAAGATGAGTGAATAGTTGTCGAACAGGAACAGTATATGTGTCTGCAGAAATACTTGATAACGTTTGTTTCTGCCCAGGCGTTTTTGCTTGACCAAGCTCCAGGCTTTGCTCAGACATCCCACACAAAGAGACATGTCTGTATGCACCACTGCCAACATAAATAAATGCACAATTGGGGAGGTTTTCATCCAATGTCATTCCACTCTTTCGTCTTGCAGCCACAGAACGGCAAAGCCCAACTGGCTCAGGTAAGGCTGAGAGCAGATTAGCATTACATTCACAGTGAAGCATGGCACTGCACAATGAGGCCCACGGTGTTTTTTGTTTTTTTTTACAGAGGATTGTTAAACCTGTAGCACATGGATGATGTGATTTTGAGAGGCGGCAGGGGGGACCACAGGAGTTCATCTCATGCTGTTTGTGGTTGATTTTGTCTTGTTGGCTTTAAAACCAGGACCTCCAACATGCACTGGGATGGTTTGTAGCTGAGAGTAGGGCGGCTGAGATGAGGAAATATGATCCACTCCCATCATCGACAGCTTCTCCTTCAATAATAGAGGCAGAATGGTGTTAAAACACTGCAGAAGTCCATCAGCCTCCGGGTGTATAACCCCACTTGGTTTAATAAAACCAGCTCATAAAACCAAGTACTTTCCACCACAAACTCGCACTTGGACTTGGTGCCACAGTTGATACATGCACATTTAGTGATGTGTTTTACTGTCGACAGAGTAGTTATCTGGATGACTGAAAACCTGAAAATGGTTGTCAGTTTTTTATAGTAAGTAAGAAGAAAAGGCAGGACAAGTTGAGAGCCACAGGGAAGGCCATCAGGACAAGAGCGAATAAAGACATGGATGAGGAGGTCGATGAGGGAGTGTGTGCACCTTGGTTGTCTGCAGTGTTTATGCCGCTGGCCCGATGCTGTCTCCTTGTCCCTCTGAGCAGCACTCACAGCCCTGTGCCAATCCACGCTCATTGTGTTTAGCGTCACTGCTTCTCCTCTGGTCTTTCACAGACGTTCTGGGGCAAATTCCTTTTCTATCTCTGGAAAAATGCTCACAAACCTTTTATAGTTGACGTCACAGATGAATATGACCAGACCACTGTGGCGTCACATTCTTACAGGACTCCTCTCACGCACTGTTTCTTGTCATAACCTCACTCGTGCTGTTTGAAGCAGTAGAGCTTAACCTTTAACTCTCTCTATTTAACCTTTGCAACTTTGTAGCTATGCAGGTGAGTAATGTGATTAGCCGCTACTCGGCTCTGTGTGAAATGAAAGCACAGACACGTATCTGGCCCTGGAGCAGGTGGATGCTCAAGCTGCAATATTAAGTAAGCATTTTCCTGGCAGCGCAGTGGTGGCTTTGAAGTTAAGAGGAAAACTTTATTTAAGGCTTGCTTTCTCCGGGAAGAAGAGAAAAATGCAACTTCATTAAACAGAAGCTCCACAAACCTGTCAGTAAGCAGTTCTTGTCATGGAATACTTTCAGTTTGTTTTTCATCTTTTTATGCACTACAGAAAAAGAACATACATGACATTTTGGTTATGTCTCGGTCTGCGCATTATGACAACTAATCAATTTTAGAGGTAGGATTTAAATGGTTTGTCTAGCGCTCATGCCTCTCAGCAAGAAAGGCTTAATCCCTGGGCATTTCTGTAGCCTTTGTGATAGAAGTGTAATGTTTGTGTAATGTATGTGCTGTTGTTTCACACCAAGTTCCACCAAGGAAAATACTCACAAGAGAATTGTATGTGAATATTTGGTCTTCCAAGCATCTGAACCGTGGCTATAACAAGGCATTTTTGGTTCTCTATCACTTAAACTAAGTATATAGTACTTCCAGGTGGATCATCAAGACTATTGATCCTCCTAATTGTCAATCACTCTGGTGATACGTGCTCGTCCAACAAGACCAGAGAGTTTTTTTCAATAATTGGAGAGGGTGGTTCTTTTTGGGAAAATCCCCATATATCCCTTTAATAATGTCCAAAGTCAGACTACAATGATGTGAACAGAAACAAGATCTGCACTGTAAACCCTAACTTCAATCGTACTTCAGATATCAAAGTTATTTTAAATAGATTTTTCCCAGTAAGTAAATATTACTCATTTATTGTTAGTTTATTTAAAGCTTGGCTATATCACTCAGGATTTTCTTTGAATTGAACTGTTTCTGTTCAAGTAAGCCTCACTTTTGACATTTTGACGTGTAGAGTCTTTAATGAGGCAGGTGTGACAATGACAGGGTGTCCTGGTGGCTGAGTGGGTAGCACCATTACCTCTCAACTACAGAGTTCTGAGTACGATTCCCGGTCGGAACTTAAGAAGAAATTTAAACTTTATTGCAATCACTTGAGTTACTTGGTAATATCAAGTAAAGGATGTACTCGAGTAATTCAAGTGAAGTTAATACGCAATTTATTTCCATGGTTTTTTCAAGTAAACTTTACTTGTCAGGGTTTACAGTGTGATATGACAAACTGATCATCAATCCAGGATCACCATCAGAGTTATGTGCCATGTTAGGGCTAGAATATAGGAATAGGATTCGAGGGTTAGGGCAAGGGATCATTATGGTTAGGGTTGGGATTAGGTTTAGATTTATTAATATGTTAAAGGTTAGGGTTATCAGTTTCTTCTTGTTATGTTTTTGTGATACATGCAAATCCTGGAGCGGAGATACTTTACTAATCTGTATAAGCGGCCAAAAAAAATTGTGCAATCTCTCAGGTTAATGTTGACAACAACATATAAGTGGATTTAACTACTTCATTGTGAGCATAATTTCCTACAAACAAGCAAGTCCCATTTATCAACACAATTGTGGCTGTTTGATTTATTATCTTACTGTCAGGATTGAAGCAGAGAGGAAAAGTGTGTGGGACTGGAGTGAAGCCTCTAATGTTCTAACACCAACACATTGACCAAGTTACTTCAAGAGAAAGATACTGTAAATACTCGCCAAGCTTGAAATGCTCCTGACTCCAGCGCTCAATCATGACCAGTGCAGCACCCATGGGTCACAGTGGAGAAGGTGCTGATTTCACACTCTTGTGCACTTTTAAAACACTGTGAACCATCTTCGATATGGACCCAGAGAATTGTGCTTTGTGTAGCGTGGGAAACCTCTGCTGATTTGGCCAATTACAGTTCAGCTAACAAAAGGTCACTGTTTCATTACACAATATGCAGCACTGGCAAAGCCGTTTTGACAGAAGAAAAGAGCCAAATGGGAACAGCCGTAAGGAAGATATAAGCCATTTATGTTGTTATTCAAATCTGGCGGAATATTAGTGCCCTCGCTTTAACCTAAACCCAGAAGGCTTTGCAGTGCATTTACAGCGCACGCTTTTCTATTAGAAGCTCATGATGTGTCTGTTTGTTGGTGAGATGGAGGAAAATCAAGGCTGTAATGGAGTATTCCGTAGAGGTTCTGGGTCAGGAGCAACATTCATCTCTTAGCCTTTTTCTGCTGAGCTCTGATATTTGTCCAACAGAAAATAAACGCCCAAAACCCACGGAAAGAGACGCTGAAAACCTGCAACAAACCTCCTCTGAATGTTTATGAGTCCACATGTTTCATCATCAGATGTAAATACACAAACTCACCTTTACAGGTCCAGCACGGCACAAATGGCAACTTAAATACAGAAATTATCTGTACAAAAAATAGTTTTACTTAATGTTGTTTAGTATACTGTTAACTTAAAGGGGACGACACACATCTTTTAATTGTTTTATGGTTGTTTGAGTTGTTAATATCCTCATCTTTGTGCACCACCATTGCTCTCCACTCTGTCCTCCAACTGCTGAAACCCAACCCCTCCCTCTGGTTTACTTACTTTCTTTGGCAATTGTATTTTCTGAATTAGTGGATGAGCAGAATAATTAATGTTTAACTGACGCTCTGTCAAAGGGGGCGGGACTAAGGGGCAGAATGGGACTGAAGAAAGAGATTTGACTCAATATGAAGTTTAAAAATGAACTGTATTTAATGTTACCTTACCATTCATTGTGTATGTGTGCTATAAAGAAACAGTGGATGAGGGGGGTTTCACCTTGTGAGCCAACCTCTGGGCCCTGCCAGAACATGTAGAAGTTGGTTCCAACAGAGCAACCAAGTGCAGGTTGGACCTGGTTTACACTGAAAAGTTGACAAGGTAAGTAAGTAATGTAAGTAATGTTTATTTAGATGGCGCATTATACAGACCACGGTCACCCAAAAAAGCGCTTTACAATGTTGCGATATTGTTCCAATCATTCCACACACGGTGATGACAGAAGCGAGTCGCCGAACACACAGGACCATCAGGTCCCAATCAACACCATCCATTCACTTTCATACCTATTGTGCATGTTTTTAGTGGTAGGAGAAACCGGAGCACCCGGACGAAACCTACGCAGACACAGGGAGAACATGCAGACTCCAATTAGAAAGGCCCTGTTCCGACCAGGATTCGAACCCAGGACCTTCTTGCTGAGAAGCGAGAGTGCTATCCACTCAGCCACTGTGCCGAGGTGACAAATAAATCTGATTTTAAAAGTTATAATGGATCTGTTGGTGGTTTGGGTTTTCAGAGGAACAAAGCACAGTGTCCCAACACCAACAGTGATCTTCATTTGTGTTTGAAATGTTACAGAAGAAGAAAAAACTGAATATTGCATGAATATAAATATTTAATGTTATTGTTATTTTTCACATTGCCACTTCATTTGTAGAGTGTAATGAGATGATACTTCTCAATCCTTAAATAAACAAATATAATAAATGGAAATGGCTAAATAAAATGTGATTTGAGCTTTTATTTCAGCATATATATATATCAGCATTCAAAACATTCCCTGCAAAAATAATTATTATCACAGTAAAAGGAATACAAATAGATCTCGAAACTCGGCTAATGAGCAAGAGTTGTGCATGGACTGATTTAATGAAACACTGTTTTTTCCGATTGTAAATTATGCATGAAATACAACATTGAGTCAAAACATTATAGATTTTGCACTCGCGACCTGTGGTAATGTCTGAACAGCTGAGCTTATTCACCAGTTTATGCTGACCATCTGCAGAAGGGCACCCTGGGAAATTAAGTAGGCAAACACGTTAATTAAAAGTAAATGAAAACAGAAACTTTCAGATTGGCCTTCCATGTTATCTTTGGCAAAGCAAAAATATATTAAGCATTTTTTTCTTTAATGTATTATCCATTTTACCATTTTCCTCAAAGGAAGATTCACCTTGTTGCTCATTGAAAAGCACGAATGTTGGTTACTACAAACGAATAGATCTATTATTTCCAATCTAAATATTCATGACAAGTTGAAAAAGAACTGATCTTCAGATATGGCACGATTTCAAGTTAAAGTCGATGCAGGCAACTTTCAGAAAGTGTACGAGAAAATAAATAATCTATGACCTGACTGATTCTGTGGATTACAGATTTAGAGGAAAATGTTATATATAATTTATGCTGCAGTGCTTGTCCAGTAGAAATTCCAGATGTGAAGTATTTCAGATCCAAACGTAGTGACGACACGGACAGTAAACGTGTCTCTGATTGGCCGCTGAGGTCGATTCACGAGGTTTCGCCGCTCGCTGTTCACACGTTTATAGCTGTTTACAAAACTAATCATGATCACACAATACACAAGTCATTGTTCTGAATTAGCCCCGAACCTGTCACCATGTTTTCAACTTTTTTTCTTGACACACAGCTGTCTGTTGGTTGATGGTTTATTTCTCTGTGTGCATTAGGAACGAGGGCTGCGTATCCAGACTAACTTCTCTCTCTATAACAAACAAGGTTTTCTGGCTTATCAGTCTAGTACTTAAATAGGGGCCACCTTTTTAACTTTGGGTCTGGACCATGATCCATCATCACTGTCTTGTCTTACTACAAATTACCTTGAAATCTGTGCAGTTGTTGTAGCCTGAGACCGACGCCTGTCCTGATAAATTGAAAGCCCTCAACAGGCCATAGAAATGCACTGTTGAATTGTTATGGACAAAGCTTACAGTAAATAACACAACTCTGAGAATGCAAACATTAACTCATGCTAGCATGCTTATCTAAACTGTTTGCTAAATGAGCCGGGACTCAATCTATTTCGACAAGAAACACACGAGTACAGTACGAGTAAACAAGCAATTGAATATTAGATAACCAAGTGTGGCATTACAGAGCGGACATTTAACCAACAACAGCACATTCTACCAAAAAATGTTCCTAATTTGTTCTCTGATCTAAGGCACACAGGTAAGCTAAAATTAACTGGACAGAGGCAGAAGTTCAACGATAGATGCTTCGTTTTTAATAGTGCAACATTTGTTCAATTATGATGTCCTGTACGTCCGCAGGGCGCACGTCTGTGCACTGACCATCACAGTCTCTCGGCCATTGTCCTTTGTTTAACTCATCTGCAGTTTGTCCAAACAAGAAGGGCACGCCGTCAGCTCCCTACATTAAAACATTGACACAATGAAATAAAACAACTAGGGCTGTCAAAATTATCGGGTTAACTCACGTTATTTCAATTTTTCATTAACGCGTAAAAAAAAAATTAACGCATTAACGCATGTCCGAATGACCCGCCCATTTATCCATAATATCACTCAGAATGCAGCGGACTCATGCGTTTGTGAGATGGCATCAGAGCAGGTAGGCCCTCGGGGAATTCAAGTTTTAAAAGAATACACGCGTGACCGCGGGGCTGTTGTTTGCTGTGAACTGAAGTCGGCCTCCCGGGGCACACACCGGGGGCAGCTGCGGCCGCTCTGGAGAGCAAATGGTGCCGCGGTTAGACCATACACGCACAGAACTACTGCACGTTGTGTGCTTATCTTTAAATCCTGTGCGTAACCTGTGCACGCAAACACACCGCAGAAGTGGCCGTGTCTCCTCCTGAAACTAAACTAAACTAAATTAAAGCTGGGGTACATACATTTTCCCTTTCATTAACAGCTCATTTTGGTTGTGCCCAAAGTAAAAGGTTGTGAGCAAATCTAACAGATTTAAGTACATTTGGTATGAATGACAATGTGTCATTACATTTGATAATCTGTTTTAACTTCAGTTGGGGTGGATTTGAAATAGAATGTTAAAAAGGCGATTATTTGTGAGTTAACTCACCATTTCTATGCGATTCTTCAACTAAACATTTTGTATCCTTTGACAGCCCTAAAAACAACATTTACCACATTTAGACATAAGACGTACACACAAGATAAAAACGTAACATACCGGAAAGCAAAGTGTAGCACTCCCCGGACCATACCGAGACCCCGAGCCTCTGACCATTCTCAGCCATGCGGTAGCAGGGCCAATGCGCACAATGCTAAAAACAAGTTACGTTAGTGACTCAGCCGACCACCGGTACATCAAAGTTGAGGACCACTTGGTTACTGGCCTTAAGCCTCAGCCGCCGGTTTGACGCCCCGGCACGACCCAGAGCAAGCCCAACTTTCGCCTGCCTCGCTCGTTGGATAGAGGAGAGGCAAGGTAGAGCAAGTGACGCGCTTTTATCATAAACTGTAAAGCTTTTATACTGCGCCCCCTACTTCCAATAGGGACCTCACACCAGCTATATCTGGTATAACACAAGTTAGATATTTGCTTGTTTCTGACACTGGTAGCCGTGTTATATACATATGTTCACCAACATCAGCTGTGGATTGATTTGATAAAGCAGTTACTAACAAATACAATGCATTTTGTAGACGGAAATGATGGCTGTTCACAACGTGGCTGCTTTATGAGGACCGTCTGTCTCTGATAAATATGGAGGACTCAGGCTGTTAATGATCCCCTATGGACATTTTTGATTAACATCAACCTCCTGTGGAACACCTTATGAAGGCAACACTGGTGCCTTCGCTAAATTTACACTTACAGTAACGTGATGAAATGATTGTCAATTACCTGGGAATGAATCATACCTGTTTCAACATACCTAAAGTACATATTATAATCATTTCTACTAGAAAAGAATGGCTGTACATTAAAAGTAATGTTCCCTTTACTATTCTCTTTGCCACTTTTGTGTCTTTTCTTCCCGTCTTCATTTATCCTTAATTAAAAATGCATATCAGCAAATTCCAGATTCATGTTATGTGATTGGATTAAGTATAACAATAGGACATACACCCCCACCACACATGACAGGCCGACTATTTTCAGATTTAATTCCCTCAGCAGGTTCAGTTTTTTCATTGTAGGCAGCTTTGTGATGATCTTTTGTGTCAAATTTAGCACAAAAACACATTCCATAAACACCTCCTCGTGTGGGGTGACAGTGGCTTAGTGGTTGTACGGTGGACTTTCGCACCATGGTGGTTGAGATCGTTCGCCTTATCATTCGAGCTACACCAGGAAAGCAGCTCAGTATGAGAGACAACGGCAAAGAACTTTTAGAATTACATTGAAAAGGTAGCTCTAAAGAAAATAAAGCTACCTTTTCAAGACAAGAACAATTATACAATAAATAGTGGCGATGGCTGAATGCACTGTCCAAGTAAACACATGGTCGGGTCACATTTCTGCTCATGTAACACTTATGGTCGTAGTTGAGAGTGTTTAGAATATCTTCCTTGTTTTATTTTTAGCGTTTGCACTGTTACGCAAGAGTAACGACATCAGCTGCATCCTCGTCTGAGCACACTTTTCAATTAGGACCTCCCAAGTTTCCTCTACCTGCCTGCGTGGGTCACCTGAGTAAATCCTGTCCAAAATATGCTAATTCTTGTCCTTATACACAGTCAAATGAAAATAAAAAATAACAGGTGGGTGTTTATATTCTGTTCAGTATTACACATGCTGATTATTATCGGTCCCACAATTGATCTCTTTTATATATTTATTTACTTAAATATGTATCGTTATCATTATATTCTGGCTGTTTGTGTAGTGCATGTGTTTTTATCTTATATAATAAAAACTAAAAAGTTATCATAAACTGGCAACACACCCGTGTATACACAGGGCTGTGAAAAGGTATCTTAAAATTAAAGTTCTTCATTAAATACGAATCAAATCAGATGGACATTCAAGTATTTATGGACTTTGAAGCCCAGAGGCCACTGTTATTAAGTTTTAAATGATCGAAGGATGGCCCACTGCACGGTGCAGAGAAAACGTGATCTGAGGCTGGCACAATGGGCCTCATGTATGAAACTTGCGTACGGCCAAATCAGGGTGTAAATGAGGCGTACGCAAAGAATTTACACTTTTCTGCATTTTTCAATCTGGACGTGAGCGTACGGTACGCACAGAATTCAGGAGGTGGTGTAAATGTATACGCTCATGTCACCCTTCATCACAACACGCCAAAACACGCATGAAATTCAAGATTTGGACAACAAGGAACATGTTTCCACTCTGGCAAAATTATAAGCTGTGTTTTCATTGAGCATCATGTTTCGGAGTTAGAATTTGCGCATCAGAAAACGTCTAACTCTCTGGAAACACGCAAACTTTGAATAAATCACAGATCATGAAGAGGAGCCTCTTCTGTTTCTATGATTTTAAATCTGACTTCTGTGTGTATTATTTTGATCTGTATGTTTTTAAAATGTGTAGCGCTTTGTGATCCTGGACAGTGAAAGGCTGTATACAAATACACTTTACGTACGCACGGCTATTTGTATTCCTCATTCACAATCATTCTGGTGAGGCCGTCGTACGTGCTCGTGCTTCCAGTAAAAGTTATCTACGTATAAATTGTCTGACATAGTGAGTTTGTGTGAGCGATGCCAACAGTGACTTAAAATTAAAATAGACTGTGTAAAATTAAGATAAAGAATAAAATAAAATAAACTCTGGGGCTATAATTGCACTTGGTTCGGAAGTACAGTATTTACAGATTATTATTGTACTTTAGCAGCGTAGAATATGAGAATATGAATATGAGCAGAATAATATAATATATAATATCAACAGGTAAAGTGACTAGTGAATGGTGAATGGCAGAAATATCAGATGGATATGTACTATTGTAATATAATACTAATAACAGTAAAGTTACTAATGAACTATCAGTGACATTTGTACAGACTCAGCAGTTCTTGTTACACATTATCATTGTACAGTCTGACAGCAGCAGGGAGGAAGGACCTACGGAACCTCTCCTTCACACAGCGAGGATGAATTAGTCTGTCACTGAAGCTGCTCTCCAGAGCAGAGAGAGTGTCCTGCAGGGGGTGACAGTCATGGTCCAGCATAGATGTTAGTTTGTCCAGGGCCCTCCTGTCCCCCACCTGCTGCATTGTGTCCAGGGAACAGCCCAGGACTGAGCTGGACTTCCTGATGACCTTGTCCAGCTTCTTCCTGTCCCTCTCTGTGATGCTGCTGCTCCAGCAGACCACACCATACAAGAGGCTGATGCCACCACAGATTCATAGGTCTTTAGGTGTGGCCCCTGCACTCCAAAAGACCTGAGCCTCCTCAGCAGGTAGAGCCGGCTCTGGCTTAAACCTTCAACCCTGCAAATATGAGGAGGATTGACAAACATGAAATACAATTTTAAAGCTTGTGGTAGGCAGAACACTGTTTGCTTAGAGTCCTTGGTTTTGCAGTTTTGCATTTACTGGTAATGGAAGGGAAAACTGTTGCACCATGGCCCTTTTAACAATGGGTGTCACACAATTTACAGTGTAGGAAGCACTGGCTCGGGTCAATGTGACCACACAGAGCAGCTTCTCACTGAGACACACAAGACACCCTTTCAGCAAAATGCTCTTTCAACATTGTAAAAAAGACAAAACAAATACAACTTTTCACACATTTTTATAACGCGTAAGAAAGGTCTCTCATCCATCATCTGTACTTCAGTTTGCAGATTTTACCAAAGTGATTAGATGGACAGAGCTTGGCCCATTCTCCCAATTGAACGTTATGGACTCTGACTCATGGAGCTGGCCATAAGCTGCCGTGAGTTGCCTCTCCTGCAGGAAAACTGGGAGAAATGTCCTTTCAGCTCTCCCTGCCCATCCATCAAGCAGTGAATCTCCCAGTGAATGTGAAGCAGTGAATGTTCCCTCACAATATAATTGTAGGCAATACTATGCTCACAATAAGATATCAAAACATGGTATTTTTTCGAAATATTACTATATAATCATATCATCGTCACAATATATCGTGATTATGTCCAGCTCAAAGGTTTGTTTTATTGCTTTGCTTTTGTGGTTATTTTTGTCCATCTATTAGAGCCAGCCATGAACTGCTCCAACTGATTTACCTCTGCTTTGTCCCGGTGCCAAAAGGGTCCCACTGGAAACAAGATCATTATGGTTCCAGGCTACAGCAACAAAGTGCAATTTTATGTAGGAGTCCATTGGTGATTGGTTTCAGGATCTGTCTGCGGGTATGGTTTTGGGTTTTTAAGATAGTTTAAGGGTTTTTATAAAAGCGTTAAAAGATATTTTTAACATCCCTGCCTTTACATCACATCCCTGCCTTTACATCACACCAAATAAAAGGCGCCTCCAATCATCAGTCTGTGTTCTGTAGCGGGAAAAGAAACTACATTTGCCGTTGCACTTTATTTTGCACTTTTGTATTGTGGTTCTTTTAAACTGCACTCCAACCCACTCGCAGCCTATCCCAATACACCAACAGTAGTTAGCAGCAAAGTTTTAAACTCTGTGAAGAGAAAAAACCTTACAGGTGTTTGTTCTACGTCATGGTGCTACGTCCCTTAGGACTTCGCTAGTGGGATATCACTCGTGACCCCCAGGTCACACGCCAGAGAGATCAAAATAATTTGCTCCAATCACCAGCCACCCTCCTCTATAAAGGCCCCTGCACAAGGCCGCACCCCCTCTTTCACTCTGGCGCCGATTGAGATCTACCTCAGTACGTACTTTATTCCAGAGAAAGATGTCTTCTGATGCTCGTCCGAGTTCCCCTTCGCCCTCCGGCGTCGGACGTCGTCGTTGCTCGACGTGTCGAGTCAGGCTCCAGCGCACGGACCAGCACTCCAGCTGCTTCATGTGCCTGGGCCCGGGCCATGTGGCGTTGAGCGCCACCTGCACCTCGTGTCTCGCTCTCCCCAGGGAGGAGAGTGAACGCAGGCGCGCGTTCTTCGCCGCTACAGCGCCCCGTCCGGACTCCTCTCAGGACGAGGAGTCTGAGACTGACTGGGCCCCACTCGACCTTCCACCCGTGCCCGCGGAGTGGGGTGACTGTGAGGACGGAGAGGTTTCGGAGGTCGGCTCTCTCCTCACGCTGGACGAGGTGGTGTCGAACCCGGAGCCGGACCGCTTCCCAATGGACCACATGCCTGGGTTCTACTCCTCCGCGGCGGCCATCATGGATGCCCCCCTGCCACCGCAGCCGACCCAGAGGGCGGAGGACTTCACCTCTGGTTACGCCACCACTCGAGGGAGGAGGAGTAGGATACAGCCCACGTTGTGCCCGTGGATGGACCCGATCGTCCATTACGCGACACATGAGTGGCCAAAGCCCCTAGCGGCCAAGAGGCCCGCTTTGGGTTACGGCATGTATTGCAGCGTGCAGGACTGGTCCTGGACCGGCGGGGTCCCGGACATCGAGGATTCGGTCCGCATGGCCCTGCACCCCTCCGCATCCGTGTGGCCCGGCACCAGACCTCTCCTTCCCTCCGAGCGGGACAGGACGTCTTTGGCTATGCTGGACAGATGTTACGCCAATGCGGCACAGGTCGTCGCCGTGGCGAATAACATGGCCTTCATCACGGGGGCCCTGGATAGGTCGCTCTCTTCTGGCCAGGCGCTCAGGGGAGACACCTTATCACAGGCGAGGACCACCTCAGCGGCGATCCTGCGCATGTGCCAGGCGCTAGCTGTGGATGGCGGCCGCACCATGGCAGCAGCTCAAGTCGGGGCCAGGCACCTTTGGCTTGGGCTAGCTAACATCAGGAGGCGGAGAAGAGGCAGCTGCTGGACCTGCCTGTTTCCCAGACGTCCCTCTTCGGTCCGGACATGCAGACCCTGGTGGCTAGACTGGAGACCGCAGCCAAGGACTCGGCTAGCCTAGCCCAACACCTAGCGCCGAGGCGCGAGGCCCGCCCACCAGCACAGAGCCGGGACAGAGGCAGGGAGCGTTCGCCCGGGAGGCGCCCTGGCCCATATCCACGCTCTGTGGCCTATCGTCCCCCCTCGACGAGGCCCCCGGGTCCAGACAGGCCCACGGGTCCAGACAGGCCCACGGGTGGCTCGCGGGACCAACGCACCCACCGCCGACCTCCCTATGGCAGAGGAGGTCGGGGTGGGAAGAATTCTTTCAATAAAGGCCGACCGGCATTTCATCATTACTCGCTGTCTGAGTCTCATTTGGGGGTATATAACATGTCAGATAATCTTGTGAATTCTGATTGTGTTACTTCTCGAGCACATAACGTTGCTTCGCTAGGCCTGCAGCCCCCAGAGCAGGGTTTGCAGTGCGCTACGCGAGCTACGAGCTCCGGTTCTCTGGTTCATGCTATGCCCTCCCAGAGAGAGGTCAGGCGGAGGGATCTGGTGAGTAGTGGTGTGTGTGCTTCGGCCGAACGCGTGTTAGCATCTCTGAGCTACAAGGCTAACACGGGGTCGCCCACTCCAGGGGCTCGCCCCCCCCTCCATGAGGCAAGAGCCAGGGGGGGGCACAGCAGCCGAGTCACGTGGGATGAGCAGTCCCGTACTTAGTGCGTGGAGGCAGCACTGGAGCCGCTCAGACGCGCAGGGGTAAGAATTTTAACCTACATAGACGACTGGTTAATTCTGGCCTCATCCAGGGAAGTGGCCGTGAGCCACACGCACGGGGTCCTGTCCCACATACAGCGTCTGGGCTTTGTGGTGAACAGGGAGAAGAGCAAACTGCAGCCAGCTCAACGCATGATTTATCTCGGCCTGCAGTTAGACTCTGTGACATTCCGTGCTGCATTGTCCGTGGACAGATGGATGAACATTACCCGTCTGGCCAGGGAGGTTCTGGCGGGCCCCAGAGTCCCCGCTCGGCGCCTCAGGTCCCTGCTGGGAATGATGGCGGCGGCTCATGCTGTGGTGCGGCTAGGCCTTCTCCACATGAGGAATTTTCAGAGGTGGTTCTCACGCCTCAGGCTTCACCCCTCCCGGGACGGGGGGAGGCTGATCTGGGTTCCACAAGTGGCAGCATCGGACATCAGGTTCTGGCTCACTCCGGGTCTATTGCGGGACGGAGTGACTCTGGCCTGCGCCGTGTCTCACGTGGAGGTGTTCACGGACGCGTCGCTCGAAGGATGGGGCGGGGTCCTCGGCCAGAGTTCTGTAGGAGGCTGCTGGTCGGACTCAGCCGTCACATCAACCTGCTGGAGATGGAGGCAGTGCACAGAGTACTGCTGCACTTTGCTCCTCAGCTGCAGGGGAGACACGTGATGGTGCGCTCAGACAACACCACAGTGGTCTCCTATCTGAACAGGCAGGGGGGAACCAGGTCCCCCGCTCTCCATCGCATGGCGACGGTGACGCTGCTGTGGGCGGCGCTTCACCTCCTGTCTCTCAGGGCGCGCCACGTCCCGGGGGTCCGAAACGTGGGGGCCGACAGGATGTCCAGGGGGGGCCCACTCCAGGACGAGTGGGGCCTGGCCCCATGGGTAGCTGCGGAGATCTGGCGGAGGTTCGGCCGTCCAGTGGTCGACCTTTTCGCCAGTGCAGAAAACGCACAGTGCCCGTCCTGGTTCGCCTTAAGGGCCGCGGACGAGCCGCCCCTAGGCGTGGACGCTCTGGCTCATTACCCCTGGCCAGAGGGCCTGCTGTACGCTTTCCCACCAGTGCGTCTCCTGCCGGTCCTGCTGCGGAGGATCGAACAGGAGAGGAGGTCGGTGATCCTGGTGGCTCCGGACAGTCCGCATGCCCGGTGGTTCCCCTTCCTGAGGGGCATGGCGGTTATGGAGCCCTGGGCCCTCCCGGACGAGCCGGGGGCTCTAGTCCAGGGGGGGGAGCCCTGTTTTCACGCCCAATAATCGGCCGCAGGCTCTGGGTTTGGAGGCTGAGAGGCGGAACCTCGTAGACCTGGGTCTTCCCCCTGCGGTGGTGGAGACCATTCAGGGGGCGAGGGCGCGGTCCACTGTGAGGGCCTACGCCACGAAGTGGAGGCTCTTCAGCGACTGGTGCGTTTCTCGTTCCTGGGACCCCAGGCGTTGCCCGCTGGAGGGGGTCCTGGGATTCCTACAGGAGCTTTTTGACAAAGGGAGGGCTGTCGCCACCTTGGCGGTGTTCGCGGCAGCCATTACCTCGGGTCACGACGGATTCGGGGGGGTCACAACCCGCTCTCATCCGTTGGTTAAACGTTTTCTGCGGTTTGGGACCTCAGGGTGGTCCTTAGGGGGCTGTCGGGTCCGCCTTTTGAACCGGCGGCGGAGGCGAGTCCCAAGTGTGTCGCTTTTAAGTGTGCTTTTAAGAGTGTGCTTGCGGGCGTTGGCGTCTGCTAAGAGGGCGGGCGACTTTTGTGCGCTCTCTGTCCATGCGTCTTGCCTGTCCTTTGGAGAGGGCGACGGCATGGTGGAATTGTGGCCCAATCCGGCCTTTCTCCCCAAGGTTATCACGTCGGCCTTTAGGTTGAGAGTCATCAGGATTAGGGCTTTCTATCCGCCACCGCATGCCTCCCCCGAGGAGGAGCGGCAGCACCTTCTGTGTCCTGTCAGAATGCTGAGGCATTACCTGGCCATGACGTCGTCATTCAGGTTGGGTGATCAGTTGTTTGTGTGTCTGGGCCCCAAGAACAGGGGCGCCCCGCTGTCGGCTCAGTGGCTGGCGCACTGGTTCGCCACGGCGGTGCGGTGGGCGTATCAGACGCAGGGTCTGGCCCCCCCGGTGGGCTTCAGGTCGCATTTCACGTGTGGGATGGCGGCCTCTACGGCCCTTCTCAGGGGGGCGTCGGTCGAGGACGTCTGCCGTGCGGCTTCTTGGGCGTCGTCCTCTTCTTTCGTCCGGTCTTATCTTTTGGATGTGTCGGACCCTTAGCTACGAGCCCATCAGGCCAGCCCGGCTTGGCAGAGTTCAAGAGGGGGTGCGGCCTTGTGCAGGGGCCTTTATAGAGGAGGGTGGCTGGTGATTGGAGCAAATTATTTTGATCTCTCTGGCGTGTGACCTGGGGGTCACGAGTGATATCCCACTAGCGAAGTCCTAAGGGACTACGCACCTATTCGTAGAACTTAAGTTACATTAGGTAACTATGAATTCATAAATATTATAACAGCTTGATTTGTGGCCATACTGAGGAACATATTGTGTATGATTCGTAATGGTGCGTTTATTTTCTTTCTTTCTGTGTCTTTTCACTAGAGTCATTGCTGCAGAAGTCAAGCCCCTGCTCTGAAGTGGGGAAACCATGTAACCCCTGTCTGGACGCTACTAAAGCCTGTAATCTCAACGACACCTGTAAACGACTACGCTCCAGCTACACCACAATCTGCTCCAAGGCCACACCCCCTCAACCCTCTCTGGCCAATCAGGAGCCCTGCAGCCGGAAACGCTGCCAAAAGGTGTGAATGTCTCAAGGTTTCAAAGTGAAGAGAGAATGAACTAATATATATATACTGTATGTATATGTATATATATATATATATATTTATATTATCATCATCATCATTTTCATCCCTTTATTTCCATTTCTGGGTCAGAGCTGCCAATATATGTATATAATACATATATTATAATACTATACTATTATACTAATACTATAGAAGTATTTTAGCTCACGACCTTGAATGATTTCCCTCTGCTTGCAGGCGCTGCGTCAGTTTTTTGAGCGAGTGTCATGGGAGCTAAGCTATCCCCTGCTATTCTGCTCCTGCCGGGACCAGGCCTGTGCAGAGCGGCGCAGACGTACCATCATCCCAGAATGCTCCCACCAGGAGAGGCACAAGCCCAGCTGTCTGGAACTGCAGCAGCTCTGCCGCTCCGACGCCCTGTGCAGGTAAGAGCCAGTCACACACACACTTAACTTCGTAGTATTTGCCTGATGAATTAACAGAAGCTATCAAGCCGATGAGAAGTGTATTATTAAGTAAACATACAACAGGAACCTATAACAGAACCTTTCTATACACAGCACAGAGGAAGTAGTTCAATTACAGCACAAAAATAGATTTCCTTTGACAACGACACCTTGTTTGGACAGAGCCAGAGAATTCAAAGGATGTTCACGAGGATTTAGCCTCCATTAACCTCCAGTGGAGAGTGGAGCAGCGGGATCTGGTGGGGGCAGAGTGTCTGGACGGCCTCAGAGGGCATCTCATCCCTGGCTGTGCAGAAGCAGCACCGGTGCTCAGGGGCCATAATGACTGACACTCAGTGTAATTAAATGTTCTCTTTGCCACAAGTAACGTATAATCGCCCACTGAGAAGTCTGTAAGGCTCGTGACAAGAGCAACTTGTTTGTTTTAGATATGTGTATGGACCAAACATGCTTTATTTTAGGTTATACCATTCTCTTTCAACCACCGTACTACAGCCACAACACAAACTTTATTAAGTTGAAAGAGAGGGTTTGATTTACTAGCTGTATCTTTTCAAATTAAATCATCTTTAAAGTAAAATATTTAAATACCAATCTCATTTTGAGGATCTCTTTCAAAGTGCCAAGGCTCCTATTACAATTGTTTTTATTTCAGTGGAGTTAAGACGGCCTTCATGCTATTTTTCCTGTTTAAAATGTTCTTAAATCATGGTTTATGCTTAAAAAGGTTGTAAGATGAAGCCATTTTGAAAACATCGGTTTGTGTGTGCGCTAAACGCAGAGGCAGGTTGAAAAGCAGAAGCGAAATTCCCAGAGCTACATACCAGCTCCACTCTGTTCCTTTCAGATTGTCTCACATATCTAATGGCGTGAATAGTTTTGTCAGACTGTCTCTCCTTGAAACCGTGTCAGACAGGAGCAGTGCATGATCATGAAAGTGCTTGTCGGAGTTTTGAGAGACTTCCTCTGTGAAAGAGTACAAATCCTGTCCACTCTCCCAGCTGTCAAGAGCAACTATCTTTTCTGACAAAGACTGTGTTTCAAACCGACTATGGTGCTGTAATGTTGTAAAGACCGGAAAAAGACTGTCTCTTTTCATCAAAGCGAGAATGATCTGTTGTGTTAAATTTGTCAAGAAGGAGCATACTTCTATTTTTACAAAAACAGTGAATAAATGGAATGTTTTCAGGTGAGTGGGAGTAGATATGTCACATGCCAATGCAAAGTAGGTCATCCAGGCCAGTAAATTGTCACCAGCACTAACAGAAACTTTAGCTATAGCAACGATTTTAAAAGATATTAGATATTAGTTATTCATATTAGTTATTATTTTTTACCAAACAGCCGCAGCCGCCCCACTGTGGCATCAGGTGTTCCCAGAGGTAAAGTGTCTTGCCAAGGACACAATGACAGTAGTCAGTGGGATGGAAATCTTGAGCTACTTCCGCTTTAGTACAAATGAATGTGTTTGTTTTTTTGTTCCAACCAGCCCCGGACCCCGTTTGACTTACATCGAAAAGTAAACTTATACTCAAGTAACCGTTTGCGTCACACTCATCATTTTGAGCTTTAAAAAAAATCCACGGTTTAGCACTCTCTATGGTCCTTGGCGTTTATGTTGTGATGTTGTCTTTGTATTTCCAGATCAGAATGGTCAGAATTAACCAATCACGCCTTCATTCGCATGGGTAACTCAAGGTTGCGTTAGCCAGAGTTTATTGTCGTTATGAAAAGAAAGTTTTGACTTTCCAGGTAAAAGGCAAATTGTGACGATCTTTGGAAATCAAAAAATCCAAGGCACTCGCGGTTAATAGTTTAGAAAGTTTAAAAAGCCTTTATTTTCTCATTGGCTGTAGATTAAAATACGCACTATTGTTGTTATGGCCTGAAGCTAACGTTGCTCCAGCTAGCTTATGTTCAAAATGGCTTCTTCTGCATTAAGGCTAACACTATGGATGACATCAGCACTTGGTCAGTCCACTCCTAATATATGATCATAATATACTGTAGATGGACAAAGCTGGACAATCAAAATGAAGCCCTATAGGGAAGTGCTCATGGATGAAGCTTTGCTCCAACTTTCTCCAATTGATTTACATTGAAAAGTAACCTCCTCTAGCTCAGTAACTTTGTCAAATGAATCCATGGATCAGAGCTCTTTTCAATCATGGTGTGTTTATATTGTGAAATTGCCTAAACAACTGACCAATCAGGAGCCTCTATCACTGAATGCAAACTTTAGCTAGTGAGTGGCGCGAGAGGCGAAAGACCGGAGTTGCTCCTGATGTCATAGTACAAAAGTGGCTCAAAAACAGACCCAAAGTTAAAGTTTAGAAGTTCTAATATCCAGGTAAAAACACAAACACAGACTAGATATATGAACACCAGGAAACACGACAATCTGGCAAATGAGGCAAGGAGGACACAAACGAAAAGGCACGTCAAGGGTGGGGCAGTAATCAACAACAGGAAGTACACCTGGGGACAAGAACAAGAAAGGGTGATTTCAAAATAAAACACAGAACAGAACAGGACATGACACCTGATTGGCTATGGGTAACGTCAGCACTCGGTCAGTCCATTCCTGAATAAACCATGATTATGTACTAACAAGCCAGTTAATAATAAAAGCGGGAGCCAAGAAATGTAGGTCTGTAAGTGCTGCATAAGAGCGGCCCTTTAATAAAACACAGACCGAAGAGAGTGAGTAAAGTGCTACAGGATCTTGTGCTATTTGGGTGCTGTAATTTACGCAGCCTATTAAAGCCATTAGGATGATATGTAACTCGTCTGACCCCGGTGTCATCAGCTGTGTCTGCTGCCGGAGGAAAGCACCGAACTGAATGATTTAATTAGATGCACTTACTCTGAGCACAAATAAACATTCAAAACCCTCCTTTTCACTGGTAACTTATGAACGGGCCTCTTTTCCACCAACATTGGGACAATAATTACATCTGATTTGAATTTCTTCTAAGATATTTTTTTTCCAGCCTGGTTAATAGGAGGCTGAAAAGATGAAAGAAGGAAGTGTGGTGAAAGTAGTTGACATTTAAAAACGACAGATGCTCTGCTATAATTCTCATGACCTCATCTCCAAACCTTTCTCTCCGGCGATTGCTAACTCTTTGAAGGACATACTTACAAGTATAAACTCTCTCGCGAGGAGGTTGTTTTTATTAATAATTTGAAATGTAGAGTGCTGCCTGCTTCATTGAAAGTTCCCAGATGTATTTTGAGAATATGTGATGGATGCTTTCCTTCTTGCCTTTCGCGCACTCTAACAGAACTTGTTCATGGTCTGATAAAAGAGCAAATGTTATGTCATACATCACATGTGTATTATTTACACCAGTCGTCCGGGCCGTACAGGGTGACGCTGGGCTGAATAAAATGTTTTTGAGTTTCATTAATCAATCTGCAAACATTCCAGGGCAAAGTTGTTGCACATGCACCAACACTGTTTTAACCTCTTAACACCACCTCATTATGGCTCGTGCACAAAAGTTGGGCATACCCAAATGTCTTTGCATATTCAAAAATACATCTTACACACCACATGCTTGTTTGATGCATCATTTTAAAGCTAGAGCCTTCTAGTTTATTTAAATATACACAAGAATAATATATGTCATTCCCATTTCACTCTGTATTGTTTGAAGTTTCGGGAAAAAAGCTGTTTTATCAATAAAAAAAATATTGCATTTATAAAAACCCTAACAACAGCATACTTCATTGTAAGCTCGCAATATTCAAACCCTATGGGCATATTTTAGTTACAACAACTGTCTAGACCTCTAAGTTTTACAGTTTTGATGCAGTTTTCCTTTACATAAACTAGTGCCAAACTCATTTACTCAAGTTGTAGGTCATCCATCACCATAAAAAATAAATGTTTATGTTTTGGTAAGTTACCTCTCTGTCGGATTTTGTTACAGTTTTTTACTACTTTCCAATGTCTTTTCTCATGCTTACTTTTGTACACAAAACAATAGTATATCCAGATCTCTGGCCATAGCACAGAAAGATTTCAGTCTTTATAATATATCTACATGAACTGAGGAGCGCTAGGGGCCTGATAGAAACGAACAAAGGGCCAGGGTTTCCCCACCACTGGTAGTAGTAGTAGTAGTAATCTTTATTTATATACCGCCTTTTCACTGCAGATCTGAGTCGCGGTTTACAATTGTTATTTTTTGGGAGTGGGGGTGCCAGTACAGGAGGCACATGCCAGACCTATTGTACATGTTTTTAGTGGTAGGGGAAACCGGAGCACCCGGAGGAAACCTACACAGACACAGGGAGAACATGCAAACTCCACTCAGAAAGGCCCTTGTCCGACCAGGATTCGAACCCAGAACCTTCTTGCTGAGAGGCAAGAGTGCTATCCACTCAGCCACTGTGCCGCCCTGGTAAAGCCGATAATGACAAATGAGCTACAAATGATGTATAACAGGCTTATAGACCAGGCTCTCAATGACCCTTGATCCAGAGGGCCACAAATCAGATCCCCCTTTGACAAATGTTGGTTATCAGGAGATATCTGACTCTTCTCTACTCATCATCTGAAGAGCGAGTCAAGGGCTTGTTCTGGTCCCATGAAAATAGTAGCACGGTCTTGTCTTATGTAGTAAAACTTTTACACAATGCTTTTGAATGTCTTTGATTTTCTGCATCAAAATACTAGTATCACTAACGATTACTGTTTACTTTTAGTTTGATTTGCAGCACGTGCAGTCTAGACGTCCTGGATTGATCAGCACATTAGGCTTACTGAAAAGCATTTCTGCGAATAAAACCCTCAGTCACGTCCCACAATATTCTGGCATTATCAACAGAGCCATTATCAAGACCACAAATTCATTTAACTCTGAAATGAATTGAGTTTTAAGAATATCTCTGGTCCTATTGAAGCACCAATGAGATGTGTGTGAGGTGTGATGATATTGCTGCATCCATAAACAATCTCCAGTTGAGATGTTATAAGAGTAGCTATAATACAATCGATTCTAGAGCATTATCAATGTCTTGCAGATCTGGGCGTAAAGTCTTGAGTACCTGGATTAATCAAATCAATTACTCCGTTCTCATTGACGCTGGACCTCTGATTAGAATCTAGTCCATCACAGCAACAAGATGAATAAAAAAAACATTAGGAGAATACAGAGACATCAAAGCCAAACTTGTCAGCCTTAATTATCGAACAACGGGCTAGAATTTCTGCTCTTTTGGATTAGTTGGATGTAGAAGAAAACGCAATAACTTTCAAACTTATTGGCCAGACAATTTAACCCACTGAAGGGGTTTCTTGAAGCATAACAATTTGGATCATTTGACTCAGAAGAAAATTACAATTGCTACTTGTCTAATTGGGTTAAACTCCCAACATTGAGGGATTTACATGATAAAAAAAAACAGATTGTACAGACCATAGAAAACCTGATTGTCCTGAACCTGAACAAAAAACACAACACAGCTATCAGTGTGTACCTCCACCGGTGCTCTGTCTGTAAATGAAGTTCCTCACGGATTAATAAAGTTATTGAATTGAATTGAATCAGGAAACCGGGCTAACACGCTAAATATTTGATATTCTCACCAAATTTGAGGTTCTGCCGAGCGGAGACTCTTTGGACTATTGTGTGTGTGGCAGTAATCTCCGCATGTTATTAGATGCATCGAGGCAAATTCATTTTTGTGATTTCACTGTAGCAATGGAAGCCGCACTTTCAGCTTTCAACTGACTAAACTTTCTGAGTGCGTTAGATATAATTAGCCTTGTTCAGATCACCCTGAAATGGCATCGAGGAAGTCGACTTTTGTTTGCATTATTCCGGGGCTAGTTTTGGTGCTTTGGTTGTCAGGCAATTTTGGCTCTAGGTTGTGCTCGTTCAATTTTTCTTTCTGATGCTATTTTCAGGTCCTTGTCATCCATCCTGAAAATGTGAGACAGGCCTCTGCTCTGACAGTGTTCAAGTCCAGGATAATGAGGGTTCTGTGCATAAAACTGAAGGACTTTATCTCTACTCTTTTTTATGCATTCTGGTTATTTATTATTTTAATGATTTTAATGTTGTAATTGTTTTAATTAATTGTGTGATCTCAATGTTTTTAGGTTTTTATTAACAATGTGATTTCAACGTCTATGTTTTCAAAGGTCTTTATGATTTGTGTGATGATTTTAGCCATGTGTGATGTGGACGGTGAAGCATTTTGTGTGTAGAAAAGCGCACTCTATAAATAAAGATGAGTTGATGGATTCACACAAAACAGATGCAAGAAAAGATCAGAATTTGTTAATCTTACAGTGGAAAAATGTACATATTTCATTTGGCATCAATAGGATCACTCAGGAAACAAACAGGAATTGTTAAAAAGTGAAAAAGAAGAAGATAATATCTTGCTTTTTTAAACATTGGATTTTTTTTAGCTGCGCAAGCAAAAACTAGCACGCCTGTTCCACTACATCATTTTGATCATGTTCTTGTGATTTCCATCATCACGCCTGCAGCCTGCTAATAACTGTGAATGTATGCAAACACAGACTTGTGCACTGGTGTGTGCTAAGCTCAACTACCTTCTCGCAAAGCAGGCAGTGAGCGGCGGCTTCTGAGTGGTGTTTTAAAGCAAAGGAAGCCAATCTAGCCTCGGCATCGCTCCATTACACTGTCAGTGAGGTGAGCAGGAGCCACGATGGAAATGGCGTGCCTCTATTCTGTAGGTCGCAGAGGACAGAGCAGTGCAACAGGCCCCTTCACGTCTGCTTTGTGTCTGTGTTTACTTTGGAACGTCCCACCATCCAACTCATTTCCTCCGTCAAGTAAACAGGAAGTGAGGAATGAAGAGCCCGACAGCAAGTCAACCAAAGTTATGAGATTTGAACCAAGGGCAGTCCTCACAACGGTTTTAATCGGAGGTGGCACATAAGCTAAATGTGAATATGGAAATATGCAGATGACGCAGCCCACTCAAGGACTGTTAATTAAAGAGAACAGCCAGACAAAAGCAGCTAATCACCAATATACTACAGGCACAGCACTGGGCAGCAAGCGCACAGACATAGCATGAGGCTGAACATAACAAAGGAAAACCAAAAAGCAAAATACAAGCTTTACACATCAAACACATGATATTTGTGCGGCACATCTATCTTCAGGACACTCAGGAGATCGTTTGATTTTTCTCTTTCTGGTAGATGCCTTTATCCAGCTATTTTACTGATAATTGAGTGACGCCTTTTGAAGTGAGCTACATTTTGATTCCAGCGTCTCTATTAAAGCCTTTTACATCCACCATTATCATATCACTTTTTAATCTACACTTATTTATCTATTATTATTTATTCTGACTTCACCTGCGTTCAGTGGTTCAAAACAATAGTTCCCCAATTGCTGGTCTATTCTCAACAGTTAAAGCATGACAATTTAACTGTCTTTCGTCTAAAACACTAAAACAGTCCAAGTTATACCCAGTCAGTCCGGGTCCTCTCCTGATCATGCGGTCTCCTCAGGGGCCATGGAGGAGCCAGTCAGTCACCTGTGCACCCTGCAGAGATCCTTCCATGGAGCTCCAGTACCACTTATACCACAGGGGGGGTCCTTACTCCCCTGCTGCTGGTGTTCCACTTCATGGTGGTTCATCTCCTCCACGCCTCATGATCCAAACTGACTGAGTTCAGACCCCCTCTCCCCATGCCGTGGTTCACTCCAGCGTTGCTGCAGCCTCACGCCGCTGCTCCTGTGCTGTTGAAAAATAGGTATAGGATAGTTAAAGGTAAATGTTCCTTCCTCCTTTTTCTGTTTAATGCGTTCAATAAAACCATGCACACGATTATAGTGCTCTTGTAAAAAATCCATTTAAAAAATGGTAGTGTTTTTTCCCTTTTTTTCCCTTTTCTTTTGATTATGGACAATGAAAAGCCCAGGGGCCTGTGCACAGTTCAAGTGTGACTGACGCCTCAGGGTCAAATACAGAGAAGTGTTTCCGACACAAACCTCTCAATCTGCGCTGAGCCGACATCAGTGTTTGTAAATATGCTGGAGATAATTGCATCTCGTGTTCGCTCAAAACCATGTCTTCAGCGTCACAGTGTGAGGCTGCACTCAGTAATAAGCACATACTCACTCTATAATTCTCCTGGACATTCAGTAAACTGAAATAATTGAAGGTGTCACTGATAACATTGACAAGGGAATCTCCAACAGACTGAAAATATAATATACATTTTAAGTTGTTGGTGATCATGAGGAAAGAATATTATTGTATTAGTATATGATAGTTGTGTTGTAGGAAGTCTAAAAAAGCAGTTTGTGTAGATAGATTTTCTTCACTTATATAAACAATATAATATTATTAAGACATGTTTCAAGAGTGTGCATTACCTTAAAATAAATACAGTAATACAGTATATTGAGACCTTAAAGCATTGGTGCAAAGGTGCTTTTGATGTTACATTCTCCAGTGATTCCTCCAAGAATCATTAAATATTCTTCTTAACTAATCATCCTCTAAGTTGGACAAAGACAACCTGCTGAGGCGTTTATCACAGGGATTATAGTGAGTCCAGAGGGGCCGAGGGCACATGTTCAATCTCACCTTAAACAAAGGAGAGCTTCTCCTGGGCAGAGGAGGCAGGACCCATGGCCACTGCACGACGCGTGTCATTAGTTATCTGCTGGAGGAATGTTCAATCAGTCTTTAAAAAAAAAAAAAAAAAGTTAAGTAAGTAAGTGGCAACAGTGAGTTCGATCCCCCCATGAGACTCCCGCTCATGTCTGCTGTCCTTATGCAGCAGCAGGAGCGAGTGCAAATGCCAGCGCAGAGCTGTAAGATATGCAAATAAAAGTTATACAAAGAAGCTTCCAAAAACATTACCAACATGACCCAACCAAAACAATATACACAGCACCATTGATTCACGAACTTTAAAATCCTGATGCTTGTTTACAAAGTGCCGCACGGTTTGGAACCTTCATATATTTGTGATTTACTTTAAGAAACTGTTTAAGAAACTACTTAAGATCCTCAGCCTTCTGTATCTGTACCTTGACACTGAAATCAGGAGAAGCAGCTTTCTCTCACTGTTAGGGTTGTCAAAAGTATAAAAAATGATATATTAAACAAAACTGAATCTATAGTATTGATACTTCGATCTAGCTCTCAGCCTCTTCCACATTTAGGCAAACACTATGGGTTATGTCAGCACTCGATAGGTCCACTCCTAATATACCTGTACAGTATTTATTTTGTTGTCCCTTTACATCATGTTACCTTTTGTGCAGGTCCTATGTTGTAAAAACCCTGTGTTTCTTCAAATAGTCGGTTGCCAAACACTAAGTGGACTTCACAGGGGCGTGTGAGTCAGAGTTCCCGGAGCGAGAGGCCATTGTGCCGGGGTTATCCAAAGTGACAGAGAGACAGGACAAGAGCTATCCCTGGGACAGGCCAGTCATTGCCGATGTCTCAACACTGTAGAATTACTGAAAAGATAAACACACTGGTCAGGATCAGAGTCTGGTGAACATTGTGTTTACAAGGTGAGTTTTCGGAACACTCTCACGTGGTTCTGAGCGCTCATTATCATTAAAGAGCCAACCTGAAAGTAACTTCTCAAACGCATAAGTAGTCTTGTCGATATTTGTTTATTATTCTTATTTTACACAAATTCAATAGCAGGGGCAATACTTGACATTAAATTCAAAACTACAGTGATTTTTTAAAAACAACAATCTTTAATTCAGTGTTCTAAACTCTTCTTGGAGCTACTATAATCATCACTGAGTTGTCTTGGCCTTTTACATCTGTATGCAACTGTGACCCTGGTCTGTGAGGGCGCTGTATTAATAATTCTTACTTACTCACTCACTTGCTTACAGTACTTTCTGGACGATCAAGCCGCATTTGAATATAAGCCACAGGTTTTTGTGTTTAAAGTAACACTTAACCAACAGGTGATGGAGCTAAACAAAGCAGATAGAACATGATTTAATGCACTGTTGACTGATTATCAAAAGGACTCTATTTTGACCATAAATGTGTATCACTACTAAAACGTGATCAACTTTTACTAACTCCATAAACCATGTTCTATCACGTCCTGTGTCTTTCCCTGCACTTCCTTGTGTCTCTGCTGTTCACATAAACATACAAGAAGATGGAATCCATGCCCGCTAACAAAATAAAATCCATGCCTTGAGCGAATCGCTATCAAGGCCGCAGTTCAAATAATTGCAAAAAAGTAGCGGCTTATAGTCACAGAACTGTCTTATTTTCAACTGTGGTCATTTCTAATCACTGTACAAGGTTTACTCTTCAGGAAACACTTTTTTTCTATCTACTGTGTGTCTCAAAGCTAGTTTTAGAATTACTCAATATCTGATGTTTTCCAAATGCACTAAAATCCTACTAGGACAAGAATCAGAAATTAGCATGATAAAACGTCTTATAAGTCAAAGTAAGACACTTATTTCCATGAGGCCATGAATCTTTCATACATGGTTTAACTCAAGGTCTTCTGATAAAACCTATGCACATGGAACAGGCCTCCCCACTGTTTCTCCTGGACTTATTTGATCATATGACATTCTGAAGGTGCCTTTCATGCCGTTGCTTTCATACCCGCCTCTACTTTGTAAATCTGTGAAACTAATGACACGAAGCAAGAAGACACTAAAAGCAAACAGAGGAGACAAAACTAGGCCAGACGGTAGATTAGGCTAAATAGTATTGCCTCAGACTAAGTGAATATGCATGAAGTGTTGCATATTGCAAGACATGTATTCTGAAAACAGGACAGATTATCTCAACTCCTGCTCGAATCCAACAGCGTGTTTTTGTTTCTCTCTGTTAATCCCATGCGTTTCTTCTGTATTGTTAGGTCTCGACTGGCGGACTACCACACAAACTGCCAGATGACACCTCACACTATCACCAGCTGTCCGCGTGACAACTACTACGGCTGCCTCATGTCTTATGTCGGACTCATTGGTAAGAGATGTGTACTCACTGCTGACATAAGTACCACCAATTGTTTTGAGATCATTGTTCAGTTCATGAAAAAGTACTTACATTTATAAATCGTCTGTATGTGACCATGTGTCTCAAGATTCAAGATTAAAGAATTGAAAACCACATTGGAATAACTGTGCAAGCTCTCTCGCTTCTCAGCAAGAAGGTCCTGTGTTTGAATCGTGGTCGGAACAGGGCCTTTCTGAGTGGCGTTTGCATGTTCTCCCTGTGTCTGTGTAGGTTTCCTCCGGGTGCTCCGGTTTCCCCTACCACTAAAAAAGCATGCCCAATAGGTCTGAATGTAACGAGTAAGTGAATGGATGGTGCTGGTTGGGGGCTTTGATGCGCCAGTGTATTCGGCGACTCGCTTCCCTTATCACCGCGTGGAGAGAATGCAAAACTGTCGGAACTCTGAACATTGTAAAACGCTTTGGCGACCTTGGTCTGTATAATGCGCTATATAAATAAACATTACTTACTTGCTTACAAGACTACCCCAGTGTGCAACAGATTTTTCATTACAGTACACACCAGCTCTCCTGCCACAGCGCCATTTTTCCGGTGTCGTCAGATTCAGAGTGCGTTCACACTTGTTGATTTGTTTCATTTAAACAGGACCTTTTATAGACACAGGACAAGACACTCTACATTTGTGAATAGAAAACTACTAAACAAGTGAACACATGTCTACCAGAAATGATAAGAAGAAGGCGCTGGGCTTGATTCCACCTGCGAACAGAGCTTTTCTGTGTGGAGTTTGGATGTTCTCCCTGTGTCTGCGTAGGTTTCCTCCAGGTGCTCCTCTTTCAAAACCCACAAATATGCGCAATTAATTGAATGTCAGTGAATGGATGGTGATGGTCGGAGGCTTTGATGTGCCCGTGTGTTTATCGTTACTCCACAAATATCGCAAAGCGCTTTGAGTGACCCTGGTCTATTAAATGCGCAATATAAATGAAGATTATTTACTTACTGACTACTCACCTGAGGCCGTTTACATCCTTGATCTGTGAAGCACTTTTTCCCCCAAGTGAGCCAGACTTACAGATGATTCAAACTCACTGTCATCACTGTAGGCCGGCAGACGAGTTTACTTGTACTGTATAGCACAGTTCATACACAAGGCCTCTCGACGTGCTTAACAAAACAACCATTCAAATAATAAATGATCAGAGTACACTAACTTGTTTGCACAGCTGAACAGAACCATTTCTAATCTGTACGAGTCAGAGGTGCTTAGATAGATACAAAATGTTCTTAGTTTAACAATTTGAACATTGTCAGAATATGGTCTGTTGCTTATTATTACAATGTTTAGGTTTTTAGAAGGAACTTTTTTTTATTTTTTTTTGCTGGACACCGGAATTTTTGATCTGGGGTATCAAAGTATTTATCAATCTATCTAGAAGCCGGTCTCACATTTTTAAGAAGAATTTTCCATAAATCTAAAATGCAGCCTCTTCATGCTTAGTCCTGACTCTGGGCACCAGCCGGAGTCCAGTCCCTGTGTTCCTCAGAGTCCGAGTTGGTTCAAAAGGCACTAACATGTCACTTTGATGCAAGGCCATGGAGAGACTTGTGCACAGGCAGAGCTGATTTAAAGTCTATTATCTGATCCACTGTACTTTAGTTCTATTTCAGTAAGATGTCTGAAGGTGTCTATGATGTACTCTGCTTGTACAAATAGAAAATTGTGCACCATATTGTTCATATTCTCAAAATGTGAGAATTTATACATAATCTCATTCAGTATTATAGGGTCGTATTCACAACTTCTGAAAAAAAAATACTTTTTGAGGAGTTAAATCAACTCCTCAAAAAGTTGCTTCTCTGGAAATTATCCAGTAATTCAATTTCATGAATTTCAGAAAATCCTCTTTACCTTTCTTCCTCTCTAATCTTTGTCCTAATTCCTTCCCCTCGCTCCTCCTCCTCTCCTCCCTTTCTCTCCTCATGTGTTGTGTTTGTGGAACAGGCTCCGATGTGACACCGAACTACAGCGACAGCAGTCCCTCGAACATCACCATGAGCCTGTGGTGCAGCTGCAGGGGCTCCGGGGCTCAGGAGGGAGTGTGCGAGGCCTTCCTCCGAGACTTCACTCACAACACCTGCCTCAGTGAGTCACGGCGGTGTGCACACTTTCAACAGCGACACAGATTTAACCACAAGAGCAGCTTTGCAAGTGCTTTAAAGCTGGGGAACCTAACTTAGAAACCACAATCATTAACTATGTCATCAAATCTATGTCACTATTTTCTCTCAAGACAACTTGGTTCAATCAGTAGTATTTTTGGCCTTTGTCACATCTATAGATTTGCTTTTTCAGAAAATAAGAGAGAACACGAGAGGGTTACATTTTTAATAAGATTTAAGAAACAAAAAAGATTTGTCTTATCACTAGCTTTAACGTTCTACTGCATCCAATAAAACCTTTTGCCATATGTCTTGTAGTATAAATATACAGTATACATATATATATATTTGCCTAATTCAAGCAGATACAGTACACTATCAGTATACTAAAGATAAAAACACATTTTATTTATTAATTCACTATACATTTCAAAGAAACCTCAAAGTGAGAAATCATCGTTGACTTGCCAAAGGGACAAGCAGCTTCAGTTTTATGACTAAAAAGCATATTCACTTTTTTCATTCAGGAAATACTGATATTTTTACTTTGTCCATTGGAAAACAACATACTCAAAACAAGAAAAATAAACAGTGAATGCAAATACTTATTCAGCCTATTTAAAGAGCAGTTCAATTGCAATCATGCAGACGTCAAGTGACAATGATCCGGTATCTTTGTATTGATTCTATGTAGGTTAAAAGTGGGACATTTATATACATCCATCCATTCATTTTCTTCCCCTTTGTTCATTTCTGGGTGAGGGGGCGGTAATCAGCTGCCACCCAGTTCACAGAGCACCAGCCGCTCACTGATCATCCTGCAGGTGGTGAGGCCACAGGAGGAGGGCGGCTCTGTCAGTGAGAGCACAGCCTTGATCTTTCAGTGGGGGCTCCAGGCAAAGTGGGGTTAGGTGTCTTGCCCAAGGACACAACGGCAGCAGACATCAGTGGGAGTCTGTGGAGAAGGTCTAATGAGGGGCTCAATCCCACAGGTTAATTTCATTCTCCATTTGAAGAAAAACCACACGTTCCAAAGTCCCCAGTGTGCACCAGACAAACAAGCAAAACAGTTTCAGGAAAAACATATTGTGTGTCACTGTGAAATTTAGACTTACAGTTTTTGATATTTGAAGATAAGGAAGTTCGCTGCGTTAGTGGCAACCCAACAACTGAATTACTTAACATTGATACGGTCTTCAAAATGACATAAAATATAATTGTTTTAAACTATAACAGTAAAAGTTTCATCATGATTGTGAGGACAAAACATAAAATCTGTATTTCCTGAATTCTCCCTGTGTGGTAATGCTCAAAACGTCAGTGAGGAGGAAAACTACCTTGGGCATTACATATGCAGTGACCTCACAGACGACCGGGATATACACAGACAGAGATGTAAACTGTATGGTCAATCTAACAAGCTGGTCAGAAAGTTTAACATGTGCTCTGTGAATGTTAAAACCTCCCTGTTCCAATCATTTTGTGCTCCTTTATACACAGCCCAACTGTGGCGGAGCTATAAGCAGGTCAGTCTGCAGAGGTTTACAGTAGCCTATAATGACTCAATGAAGATGCTGCTGAAGATCCCAGACACAGTAGTCCAGTTAGATGTTTGTTGAGTGCAGGGTGCGCTCCTTTCCTGCTGCCCTGTGTCACTGCTACTATTGGTTTATGTGTAGAGTCATGATGGTACCTGATGCTTCTATTGGTTTATGTGTAGAGTCATGATGGTACCTGATGCTTCTATTGGTTTATGTGTAGAGTCATGATGGTACCTAATGCTTCTATTGGTTTATGTGTAGAGTCATGATGGTACCAAATGCTTCTATTGGTTTATGTGTAGAGTCATGATGGTACCAAATGCTTCTATTGGTTTATGTGTAGAGTCATGATGGTACCAAATGCTTCTATTGGTTTATGTGTAGAGTCATGATGGTACCTAATGCTTCTATTGGTTTATGTGTAGAGTCATGATGGTACTATCGGTTGCCTCTCAGCAAGAAGGTCCAAGGTTCAAATCCCGGTTGTACCAGGGCCTTTCTGAGTGGAATTTGCATGTTCTCCCCGTGTCTGCGTAGTTTTCCTCCGGGTACTCCCGTTTCCCCTACCACTAAAAACATGCCCAATTGATCTAGCATAGGGCCTCCTGTACTGGCGCCCCTGCCCAAAAATAACAAAAATAAAATAACCTCTTTGAGACTCTGATCTGCAGTGAAAAGGCGGTATATAAATAAAGATTACTTACTTACTAATGCTACTATCAGTTTATGTGTAGAGTGGCGAGGGTACCTAATGCTATTTTGCACAGTCTCTGGTTTGTCCTTACATTAGCTCAGTCAGGTTCACTTCTATGCTTTGGAGTCACTGGCTTCTCTGTATGTGTGACTTGCTGTAAATATGTGAATATGTGATTACGATGTGTGTTTTTAACAATGTTCTTTTTAAACTTTTCTTTCATTATTTTTAGCTATGGATCCTGTGCTTGCATGTGAGTCCTTAATAAAGTCTAAATAAATGGGGACATTTGATATGGATTCTAAGCTTACTGATTCAAACACCAACAGCATTCACTTTGCTTTCTCACAGAAAAGTCTTTGCCAAATTGCTCATCTAAAACGCAACCAGTGTGAAAGAAGTTAAATAAAATATTGTCTAATTCTGTAAAAAAAACATGTATAAACTGAAGAAAAAGAACCCCTTAAATCTCTTGTCCGTTTTGTTGTGTTATTGAGTGCTGTCTGTGCCATCCTTTTGGACAGTGCGTGTTTATCCAGTGTTGTAGCTCGGAGCAGATGTATTAAAGGGATTATTAAGTTAACCTCATAGCCTCGATCCCCTACTGGCTGTTTTGCATTTCTTCCATTTTGATCCTCGCCCAGACTTTTATCTCTTGTTGCAGAAAATGCCATCCAAGCGTTTGGTTACGGCTCTGAGGGGGCGACACATCACTCCACCGAACTATCCTCCACCTTCTTACCCCCTGCCCAGCCGCCAATCATCGCTAAGCCCGCCCCCTCTTTCCACGGCAACGCCATCAAACCTCTAGACAGTGCCTGCATGTTCTCTACGTGTGCCAACCTGCAGGTAAGCAGAAAAAAAAATGCTTTTATTGACTCGCCTTATTCCGCCTTTCAGCTATAGCAGTGACATACAGCGTTCAACACATGGCAACAACTGTGGAGCTGTTTCCCACCTTCACACACATTAGTGCTTTTCTGCCACAAGCCAGAGAGCGCACATGCATCCATTATGTGGAGGGAGGAAGTGGAAGACTCAAGGTGAAAGGCCAGTGGAAATTGCCATCCATTATGTAGAGGAATTGATGCATGAATTATATAATACCGTATAATATGACTACTTTACCCCATCTATATTGTATAGTTTAACAATCTACATATAGTATAGCGATATGTTAGGGAAATAAGTTTTATTAATTTACCCCATAGGGAAATTCGTCTTCTGCTTTTGACCCGTCCAGCAATGCCACTCGGGCGTCTGTCAGGGGCAGTGGTCGAAGTAGTGCAGCGCCCAGGGACCCGTCTCCAGATGTTGATGCTCGGCTTGGTCAGGACTACAGCAGCAGGAAGACTTATTTCATTTTATAGCACATTCCAGACAAGAAACTGCAACTCAAAGCACTCAATTCAATGTATATGTATTCTTGTAGGCCCTAACAAGGACTGTTGAATTCGCAAACACAGATCAGAGAATCAAACAGAAAACACATTCCATAAGGGGCAGATGACCAATGCCCATAAGTGTTGATGTTGTTGAATGTTGAGTGTCCTGGATCATCACCACTGTCTCTTTAGTTTGACTCTAACAGACCCTCCTGTATCGGCAACAAAATACTCTAAACCCAGAGGGGAAAGCAGAACCCTGTAAGACCCAGCACAAAAAGCCTTTGTTACCCTAAAGCATTTTGTGCTGTATCTAGTTACAGGCTGAACAAGTGGGTGTTTAGCTTACTATTGAATGAGCTCAGGGCAGAGCATATTTAACACCATTGGGACTATTTCAGAGCATTCCATTTACAAGGAGCATAATTGTAGATTGTTCTCCCACCTCACATGGGGGACAGCAGGAAGGTTGCACACAGGTTCATAAAGCACAAGCAAAGTAGATACAGTACAGACCAAAAATTTGGACACCCTTTCTCATTCAATGAGTTTCCTTTCTTTTCATGACTATTGACTTTAGATTCACACCCAGACTGTGTAAGGGCTATTTGACCAATAAGGAGAGTGGTGGGGTGCTGGGCCAGATGACCCGGCCTCCACAGTCACTGGACCTGAACCCAATCCAGATGGTTTTGGGGTGAGCTGGACCACTTGTAGCACTTGGAGCACTTGTTGGCCCAAGTGCTAAGCATCTCTGTGAACTCCTTCAAGACTGATGAAGACCATTTCAACTTACTACCTCTTGAAGCTCATCAAGAGAATTCCAAGAGTGAGTGAAGCAGTAATGAGAGCAAAAGGTGCTACTTTAAAGAACCCAGAATATAAGACATATTTTCAGTTATTTCATACTTTTGTTTTTGTACGTACATAATTCCAAATGACTTAATTCATAGTTTTGATGCCTTCAGTGTGAATCTAAGATTGTCTTAGTCATGAAAATAAAAAACTTTGAATGAGAAGGTGTGTCCAAACTTTTGGTCTGTACTGTATATGTACTGTATATATGGGAAGGGCCAGACCTCCACAGATCTTGTAGAATATTTCTAGTCTGTGTGATGGTATATAACATGCAAGAATTAGCATAATATAATCTTCCTCCCTAGTGAAGTATTATAATTATTGTATTTTATGAAACCAGGCGGTTTCATATCTCTGTTTGATGAAAAAGAACAACTAAGAAATATGGGTGAATTTTTGATTACATTTTCAGTAAATCTTGGAAAAGGAACAAAGGAACCAATTATTGGATTGTGTAGGTTATCCAGATAATTGTCTGGATCTGGGAACCGTGGAAGGAGCCCTCTCTGGCGCAGAATGTTATATTTTTGTACGGCTCAAAGTAAAGTAAAGTATTCTATTCTATTCTATTCACATTGAGCTACTCTTGCACAGATATTCCAATGTGGTTTCACGGCTAATCCTGTACTGGCGACCCCGCTCCCATCTCTTTGTGGAGTGAGAGACAAATGCCCAAAAAATAACAATTGTAAACCGCTTTGTGACTCTGTTCTGTGAAAGGCGGTAATAATAAATTTATAATAATAATTATATTATAATATAATATATTATAATTATAATAATAATAAAGTTTACTTACTTACGTGTACTTTTCGAGATGTCTGTTCAATCAGAGACTTTTTACTTTTTAATAATTAATAGTTACCTAATGTAACTTAAGTTCTACGAATAGGTGCGTAGTCCCTTAGGACTTCGCTAGTGGGATATCACTCGTGACCCCCAGGTCACACGCCAGAGAGATCAAAATAATTTGCTCCAATCACCAGCCACCCTCCTCTATAAATGCCCCTGCACAAAGGCCGCACCCCCTCTTGAACTCTGCCAAGCCGGGCTGGCCTGATGGGCTCGTAGCTAAGGGACTACGCACCTATTCGTAGAACTTAAGTTACATTAGGTAACTATTAATTCTACGTCATGGTGCTACGTCCCTTAGCGGACTTCGCTAGTGGGACACAACGCGGAGGCCGTAGGAACATGTACTCCCAGCAGGCCAGCGAAGGGTGATTGGAGCTCCGCCCGAGCAAGACCCTCACACAGTGAGAGGACTCAGGGCAGAAGAAAACAAGCGTGTTACAGGGCCACTCCTACCAAGGATGCCCCCACGTAACACAGATCGTAGGTCAACGTAGTCCCAGGACGCCTCTCCCAAGAGCTCCTGACGTGGACTACCAGACCGACCAAAAACACATATATGTACCGCACCTGTAGGATGCCTCTCCCAAGAGCTCCTGAACCAGGGCGGAAAGAAACCGAAGGCCCCCTCAGAGGGGGGACCTAACGGTCTAACTCAGTCCGCTGCACTCAGCACGGAATGGGCCACCGACCGGTCCGACACATCCAAAAGATAAGACCGGACGAAAGAGGAGGACGACGCCCAAGAAGCCGCACGACAGACGTCCTCGACCGACGCCCCCCTGAGAAGGGCCGTAGAGGCCGCCATCCCACGCGTGGAATGCGCCCTGAACCCCACCGGGGGGGCCAGACCCTGCGACTGATACGGCCCAGACACACAAACAGCTGACCACCCAACCTGAATGACGACGTCATGGCCAGGTAATGCCTCAGCATTCTGACAGGACACAGAAGGTGCTGCCGCTCCTCCTCGGGGGAGGCATGCGGCGGCGGATAGAAAGCCCTAATCCTGATGACTCTCAACCTAAAGGCCGACGTGATGACCTTGGGGAGAAAAGCCGGATTGGGCCACAATTCCACCATGCCGTCGCCCTCTCCAAAAGACAGGCAAGACGCATGGACAGAGAGCGCACACAAATCGCCCGCCCTCTTAGCAGACGCCAACGCCAACAAGAGGGCCGTCTTAAAAGCGACACACTCGGGACTCACTTCCGCCGCCGGTTCAAAAGGCGGACCCGACAGCCCCCTAAGGACCACCCTGAGGTCCCAAACCGGGGGCGTCCTCTGGAGCGGGGGCCTCTTCCTGGCCTCTTCCTGCGCGCCCCCCGCAGAAAACGTTTAACCAACGGATGAGAGCGGGCTGTGAACCCCCCGAATCCGTCGTGACCCGAAGTAATGGCTGCCGCGAACACCGCCAAGGTGGCGACAGCCCTCTCCTTGTCAAAGAGCTCCTGTAGGAATCCCAGGACCCCCTCCAGCGGGCAACGCCTGGGATCCCAGGAACGGGAACCGCACCAGACACTGAAGAGCCTCCACCTCGTGGCGTAGGCCCTCACAGTGGACGGCGCCCTCGCCCCCTGAATGGTCTCCACCACCGCAGGGGGAAGACCCAGGTCTACGAGGTTCCGCCTCTCAGCCTCCAAACCCAGAGCCTGCGGCCGATTATCGGGCGTGAAAACAGGGCTCCTCCCCCCTGGACTAGAGCCCCCGGCTCGTCCGGGAGGGCCCAGAGCTCCATCACCGCCATGCCCCTCAGGAAGGGGAACCACCGGGCATGCGGACTGTCCGGAGCCACCAGGATCACCGACCTCCTCTCCTGTTCGATCCTCTGCAGCAGGACCGGCAGGAGACGCACCGGTGGGAAAGCGTACAGCAGGCCGCCTGGCCAGGGGTAATGAGCCAGAGCGTCCACGCCTAAGGGCGGCTCGTCCGCGGCCCTTAAGGCGAACCAGGACGGGCACTGTGCGTTCTCTGCACTGCCGAAAAGGTCGACCACTGGAAGGCCAAACCTCCGCCAGATCTCCGCAGCTACCCGCGGGGCCAGGCCCCACTCGTCCTGGAGTGGGCCCCCCCTGGACATCCTGTCGGCCCCCACGTTCCGGACCCCCGGGACGTGGCGCGCCCTGAGAGACAGGAGGTGAAGCGCCGCCCACAGCAGCGTCACCGTCGCCATGCGATGGAGAGCGGGGGACCTGTTCCCCCCTGCCTGTTCAGATAGGAGACCACTGTGGTGTTGTCTGAGCGCACCATCACGTGTCTCCCCTGCAGCTGAGGAGCAAAGTGCAGCAGTACTCTGTGCACTGCCTCCATCTCCAGCAGGTTGATGTGACGGGTTGAGTCCGACCAGCAGCCTCCTACAGAGCTCTGGCCGAGGACCCCGCCCCATCCTTCGAGCGACGCGTCCGTGAACACCTCCACGTGAGACACGGCGCAGGCCAGAGTCACTCCGTCCCGCAATAGACCCGGAGTGAGCCAGAACCTGATGTCCGATGCTGCCACTTGGGAACCCAGATCAGCCTCCCCCCGTCCCGGGAGGGGTGAAGCCTGAGGCGCGAGAACCACCTCTGAAAATTCCTCATGTGGAGAAGGCCTAGCCGCACCACAGCATGAGCCGCCGCCATCATTCCCAGCAGGGACCTGAGGCGCCGAGCGGGGACTCTGGGGCCCGCCAGAACCTCCCGGGCCAGACGGGTAATATTCATCCGTCTGTCCACGGACAATGCAGCACGGAATGTCACAGAGTCTAACTGCAGGCCGAGATAAATCATGCGTTGAGCTGGCTGCAGTTTGCTCTTCTCCCTGTTCACCACAAAGCCCAGACGCTGTATGTGGGACAGGACCCAGTGCGTGTGGCTCACGGCCACTTCCCTGGATGAGGCCAGAATTAACCAGTCGTCTATGTAGGTTAAAATTCTTACCCCTGCGCGTCTGAGCGGCTCCAGTGATGCCTCCACGCATTTGGAAAAAGTCCGAGGCGCGAGTGCATAACCGAAGGGGAGACGGCAGTACTCGTAATTCCTCTCTCCCACTGCGAAGCGCAGAAACCTCCTGTGTTCCGGCACAATGGGAACGTGGAAGTACGCGTCTGTCAGGTCTATGGATGACATCCAGTCTCCCTGCCTGACACACTCGAGGAGCTGCTTTGTGGACAGCATCCGAAACTGCCGTTTGGAAATGCACTCGTTCAACACGCGCAGATCCAGAATGGGACGCACCCCGCCTGACTTCTTTGGCACTAAGAAGTAAGGGGAGTACAGCCCCCTGGTGGCGTCCTGCGGGTCTACCTCCACTGCTGCGCCTCGACTCAGCAGAGAGGCGACCTCCGCTTGCAGTGCCTCTATTGATCCCCGTACCTGAGAGCGTACTGCCCGTACGCCTCGGAACGGTGGTGGCTTTCGGAAGAATTGCAGTGCGTAACCCCTGCGCAATGTTTTCTCCAGCCATATATCCGTCAGCAGACCCTGCTCCCTCCAGATGTTGTAGAAGTCTGTGAGGGGCGGAACGGGAGCTGGAACACGAGACGTCACGGCCCCGCCCTCTCCTGGTGTTCCTAGCAGGGAGGGGGGGTGGCCGAAAGGGCCGGGGGGCCCCCTGCGTCACACCGTGAGCGCCGGGGGCGGTCACGTGTCCTGCAGGCCCGACGTCATAAGTACGGGACTGCTCACCACACGTGACTCGGCTGCTGTGCCCCCCCCTGGCTCTTGCCTCATGGAGGGGGGGGCGAGCCCCTGGGGTGGGAAACCCCGTGTTAGCTTTGTAGCTCAGAGATGCTAACACGCGTTCGGCCGAAACACACACACCACTACTCACCAGATCCCTCCGCCTGACCTCTCTCTGGGAGGGCATAGCATGAACCAGAGAACCGGAGCTCGTAGCTCGCGTAGCGCACTGCACGCCCTGCTCTGGGGGCTGCAGGCCTAGCGAAGCAACGTTATGTGCTCGAGAAGTAACGCAATCAGAATTCAGATCATTTGACATGTTACATACCCCCAAATGAGACTCAGACAGCGAGTAATGATGAAATGCCGGTTGGCCTTTATTGAAAGAATTCTTCCCACCCCCCCTCCTCTGCCATAGGGAGGTCGGCGGTGGGTGCGTTGGTCCCGCGAGCCTCCCGTGTGTCTGTCCGGACCCGGGGGCCTCGTCGAGGGGGGACGATAGGCCACGGAGCGTGGATATGGGTCAGGGCGCCTCCCGGGCGAACGCTCCCTGCCTCTGTCTCGGCTCCGCGCTGGTGGGCGGGCCCCGCGCCTCGGCACCAGATACTGGGGCTAGCTAGCCGAGTCCTTGGCTGCGGTCTCCAGTCTAGCCACCAGGGTCTGCATGTCCGGACCGAAAAGGGACGTCTGGGAAATAGGCAGGTCCAGCAGCTGCCTCTTCTTCGCCTCCCTGATGTTAGCCAGCCCAAGCCAGAGGTGCCTGGCCCCGACTTGAGCTGCTGCCATGGTGCGGCCGCCATCCACAGCTAGCGCCTTGCACATGCGCAGGATCGCCGCTGAAGTGGTCCTCGCCTGAGATAAGGTGTCTCCACTGAGCGCCTGGCCAGAAGAGAGCGACCTATCCAGGGCCCCCGTGATGAAGGCCATGTTATTCGCCACGGCGACGACCTGTGCCGCATTGGCGTAACATCTGTCGTGCATAGCCAAAGACGTCCTGTCCCGCTCGGAGGGAAGGAGAGGTCTGGTGCCGGGCCACACGGATGCGGAGGGGTGCAGGGCCATGCGGACCGAATCCTCGATGTCCGGGACCCCGCCGGTCCAGGACCAGTCCTGCACGCTGCAATACATACCGTAGCCCAAAGCGGGCCTCTTGGCCGTTAGGGGCTTTGGCCACTCACGTGTCGCGTAATGGACGATGGGTCCATCCGCGGGCACAACGTGGGCTGTATCCTCCTCCTCCCTCGAGTGGTGGAGTAACCAGAGGTGAAGTCCTCCACCTTCTGGGTCGGTTGCGGTGGCAGGGGGGCATCCATAATGGCCGCCGCAGTGGAGTAGAGCCCAGGCATGTGGTCCAGTGGGAAGCGGTCCGGCTCCGGGTTCGACACCACCTCGTCCAGCGTGAGGAGAGAGCCGACCTCCGAGATCTCTCCGTCCTCACAGTCACCCCACTCCGCGGGCACGGGTGGAAGGTCGAGTGGGGCCCAGTTAGTCTCAGACTCCTCGTCCTGAGAGGAGTCCGGACGGGGCGCTGCAGCGGCGTGGTACGCACGCCTGCGTTCGCTCTCCTCCCTGGGGAGAGCGAGACACGAGGTGCAGGTGGCGCTCAACGCCACATGGCCCGGGCCCAGGCACATGAAGCAGCTGGAGTGCTGGTCCGTGCGCTGGAGCCTGACTCGACACGTCGAGCAACGACGACGTCCGACGCCGGAGGGCGAAGGGGAACTCGGACGAGCATCTGAAGACATCTTTCTCTGGTAATAATTGAAAACTGTGTAGATCTCAATCGGCGCCAGAGTGAAAGAGGGGGTGCGGCCTTTGTGCAGGGGCATTTATAGAGGAGGGTGGCTGGTGATTGGAGCAAATTATTTTGATCTCTCTGGCGTGTGACCTGGGGGTCACGAGTGATATCCCACTAGCGAAGTCCTAAGGGACGTAGCACCATGACGTAGAATCACTGGTGTGAAAAATGGTAAGATCGAGGTTCCTCCACCCCGCTCATGAACAAACAATGGCCCCTTATGAGGACAAGAGACTCCCCTCTAAAGAAATGGATGAGCATATAATGGAAACAAAGTCACTCAGGTTTTTAGAAAAGCGAGGGTGACATTAATTCTTAATGTAATTAAACAGGCAAAGGGAAATTCAAAAAAGTTGTTGCAAACAGTAGATACAATTACTGAAAGAGGGAAACCAAACTTCAATACCACAGAGCTCAAAATTGGCGTAACTTTTATTCAGGATGGTTCAGTTGCAGAACACCTGAGCAATTATTTAACAGATTGTGTGAAATCACACGACAAACTTCAGGACTTATTACTGTGTTCTCACCACTTGCATCCATCTCCAGCACTGCTCTAAAAAGTCACAGCATTGATTATGCTAAAACACACAAAATAATACAATCGTTGTCAAACTCTGAGGCGGAGATCACTGGGGACTTGACAGAACCCTCATAAAAAACACAGGGAGGCAAGTTTGTGTTTTTAATTGTGATGTGTTTATCTATGTGTGCTCACCTGCACCAGCTGGTGCAAACCATCTCTTCTTTTGTAAAGACAAAGGGATTTGTACATTGTCCCTGTTTTATAAACAATAAACTAAACTAAACTATCCCAGAACTCCTGAAAAATGTTGCCTTTCCCGCAATCTTTTGCTTTGCGTTAAATTATTTATGTGAGAAAGTTATGAGTTCCCAGACATCGGCTCTCAGCACCAGTCTATAGCAGAATCCATCTATGGACAGGTGGGTTTTCCTGCTGTATTCGTACAGTGCACATTTCTCTGCTAAAACATAGATCTTTCACATTTCTATGCGATCCATGTCCGTTATGCTTCTCCATAGATCTATGAACTATCACCATGGCAACGCAAGTGATACAGATACAAATGTTGAAGAGATATTTGAAGAGAAGTTAAAAAGTTTGGCTTATGTTACAAAATAAATAAATTATATGTTTTGTATTGATTATTTCTAATATGTGTTATTTCTTGTGTCTGTGAGGAAGTATTTATTGAAAGCTCTGTACCAAACAGAAGTCCAGTAACTTCATTTGTCATTTGGCATGACCCTTCACAAATTCAAATTGAATGTCATTTCTGTGGCACTCGCCGGGCGTCCCTTGTGTGATGGCAACAGTTCAGAGTCAAATAGGAAAATGATGTGTTTTTCACCTGGACCAGGAGTAGAAGCTTGTTTCACATAAGTTCCATATTTCTGCTACGTAAATCTGAGACGCTGAGTCCTCGTAGTCTTGACTCGAGCAGCAGGAGGCCGGGTTTGAATAATGTTCATCTGCTGCTGTTTGGTGCATCTGTTTTCAAAGAGCAAAGTTAAAGCGCTCCATAACCACCAGTCCTTCAGGTTATTCACACTCCTTACGACAAAGCTACAAACTGCTCTCCCTCAGCACTTTCAATGCCATTTTCAATGTCGCAGCATCCTGAGCTTTTCCAGTAAATACGCACAAGCACACACATACGCACACACACACACACACACACACACGTACGCACGCACACACACACACACACACACACACTGAGATTAAGTTACATTTGAGAAATGTTGAGAGTGTATGAGTCAGACTCACAAACAGAGAAAACTGAATAAACGGTAATCTTATATTTTAAAATGTGTGACATGATAAAAGACATTATCGATCACAGTCCTTTTGGACGCAGTGAGACACACGCTGTGTTGAATTAGTTGCTTTCTGAATAGTAGTATTTTTAAAGCGCATAAATATCATCATCAATCATTTTTCCATAAACCGCTATGTATTCATTTTATAGGAGAAAGACCTGCGGAGGCGTCTGGTGTCAGCGAGGGTTACCACACAAATAGTCAATATTACAATGATGCATGTAGTTTAATGATTGAGGCAGAAAGCCAATGTGCGCACAAGTATGAATATTTATAGATTTTTACATTCTAGGGAAGATGATAAAGATCTGGTGTGAAGCGTTTCCAGCCTTCTTTCTGCTCTCTATTATTCCGTCCCGCTGAAAAGACCTCTTTTCTGCTTGAGCGATAAGATCTGATTGGCTCTCCCACCCAGGGATGGGAGGAGATATGCTAATGAAGAGCTGACAAAAGATGCAGATGGAAGACGCTGATAAATGTACATTTTATGTTTGTTTACGGTTTTCTTTTCTGATCGCAATGTGAGCAACTTTCTTGATAAACTTTACATTTGAACCTGAATTTAACCATACAAAAGCCACAATTACATATTCTTCCTGAAATATTTTTTAAGCAACCTGCACCACTAACTATACACACTATTTTACTAACAGTGGATTATAAACTTGCAACCAATAAATATTTTGTAAATGTATGCAGACAGCAGCTGCATCAAGAGTGAATTATTAACCCGTAAGGCCCTAAAGTAGAATTGCAGGACCTGGATTGTTTACATACATTTCGCCCAAAAAATGTTTTAACGTATATTTTATTTGACGTATTGATTTCAGCAGTATGCCATCTCTTTTGAAGTTTCAGGACACATTTCTGATTCAATATTTTCACATAGAATTTCTGGGGGAAAAAGTAGTAAGGAAAAAATCTGATAGAGTTACAGGGGTCACACCTGTGAACCATTATTTATTTGTTAGATGGACATGCATGTGAAAGTCGTCCTGTCAGACCTCTGAAGCTAAGCAGAGCAGGGCCTGGTTAGTACAGTGATGGGAGACCTCTGAGAACACCAGGTGCCACAGTGGGGCAGCTGTGGCTACAGTGGTAGTATGGACTGAATGAATAATAACGTGTGAAGTGTCCACAAAGCGCTATAACCAATGTATTATTAAATGTAGATGTCTGTATTTAGGTTTGCAATTTTTTATTATTAAATATCAATACTCCCTAAAGTATGGGAGTAACAATATTTATTTCATTTTTTATTCATTGACCTTTTTTGCCAGGGATTGAACTACTGAGGTTAAGACTTTCTTCTGGGAGATTTCTGCCCATACCGAGGAGGAGCCAATTCATGAAAAAAATCTAATTCATCATGTCAAAACTCTAGTTGCAGACTCATTCCAAACATAATCAAATATACACAATTAATAAATGAGCAATGATCACAGTGTCTGGGGAGTGTGTGGGCAGAGGATGTGAAAAAGTCAAATACTGAGCTGTAGTTAACACAGACTGGATCCATGTTTTGTTTTACAGGAAGGAGGCCAGAAGTGCATCCCATCCGAAGAATTCAAGTGTGAGGAGGTGAGGATCTCAACTGGTTTTTAACAAATCATGAATTAGATTATAGCTTTACAAACTGTAAAGCCCACACAATTTACACTGACATAAATCACATTCAAATTAGACATGCAAGTATTCATTTGCGTTTTCCACAACTGTAAAGACCCAGGTGTGTTCATGTTTACGGTGACCAAGGAAATCCCCAAATGAAGTGTATTGCCTTTGATTATATTCATTATATTTGTTCCATTTGCTCAAATTAAAAAGCTAGGAATGGAGACGCAACTGTATCTTCGGTGCGAGGTAAACCAGTGCCATCTGTGTTTGTGAAAGTCACGCAGATCCACAAGACTTTTTTGGTGACGAGCATATGTGCCGGGGGTGGGCGGCTGCAAATACAAATACTTTTTTCCCAAATGTTTATGTAAATTGCGGTGTAAAGGTCGGTGGAGTAATCACGCTTAAAACACTATGGACAAAGCTTTCCTAAACTAAGAGGGTATGCAGATGTTACAGTGGGATAATAGAATGGAACTAAGCACTACAGATGCACTTCATACAACTACCCTGGCTGTACATGCGGCTGTAGATGTATCCTTAAAGTATCTTGTGCATTTGAAGTTGTAAATGTGCTTCAGAAATATACTTGAAATACTTTGGAACTAATGTGAATGCTGCTGTTTGATCTGGTCTTTACGTGGACGTCACAGAATTACCCATGATTTCAGGGTGTATTATAAATAACATCTACAGCTTGTATGTGTCCCCAGATAATTGAATCATATGTGACATTTTCTGAACCAAAGTTTAAAGTGATAGTCTGGAGTTTGTCAGAAAAAAGAGAGAGAGGTACATGATTTGAAAAAAAAAAACCAAGCTCCCTTCCCCTTCCTACGCCTACGTTTCCCTAACAATCAATCAACACATTTAAATGTTAATCTGAGAACACATTATACATATACATTATTAATACACACACAGAGGTTTCCAGAATTATCTGTCAACGTTTTCATGACAAAAATTATGTTTTAATGCATAAAAAAGCGACCGTGGTAAACCCGGAAGTAGCTATTTTCATTCATTGAACATTATAGGATATAGGTTCAGTATATAAATGATTATATAGGTTCAGTATAAAAATGATTATGGATATAGGTTCAGTATAAAAATGATTATGGATATAGGTTCAGTACATAAAGGATTATGGATATAGGTTCAGTATATAAATGATTATGGATATAGGTTCAGTACATAAATGATTATGGATATAGGTTCAGTATATAAATGATTATGGATATAGGTTCAGTATATAAATGATTATGGATATAGGTTCAGTATATAAATGATTATGGATATAGGTTCAGTATATAAATGATTATGGATATAGGTTCAGTATATAAATGATTATGGATATAGGTTCAGTATATAAATGATTATGGATATAGGTTCAGTATATAAATGATTATGGATATAGGTTCAGTATATAAATGGGTAACTCAGCGCGGATGTTCAGAATTCTTTGTTCAGTTTTCATGTAGTTCCAGAGCCTAATAAAGGCTCGATTCGGAGGCTCTGTAAAAACAAACAACTGAGCATGAGCAGCTATGAGCATCAGCGTGATGATTGACAGCCCTTGGCATCACTTGATTGATTAAACTGGACGGCATCGTGGATTCTGAGCTATAGCTAAGAGCAGGGAAGGCGGGACTTACCCGCAATATTAGAATTCATAAAATGACTTATTTTATATCAACATTTAAGGCCAAGAGGTCAATTTAATACAATTCTTAGAATGTGTATTTCATTCAGAGGTCCAGAGTATCACTTTAAAGTGAAATTATTCTCAATCAAAAATACAGTCGGCTTGATGGCCATAAAATGTATGTCTATGATTTTCAGAAAGAAGAATGAGGCTGCTCTCTGAAAATTGACATTATGGCTCTTCTATTTTTCTTCTTTAAACAACAACATTCACAAAAAAAAACATAGCACCACCCATTTGTTGAAATGAAACCAGGTACAAAAATACGCAGTCACACATACTGCACAGCGTTTCTGGCTTAACTCCAGCAGGAGGTTCACATCAGAACTCAGTGCTGCATGTGTGATTGTAATTGTAATTACTTTATTAGATAAGAGTACATATTACATACGGCCCCTTTAACTATGACATTATACATACGCAAACTAGGACTGCTTTAATTACATCGAAGAGAACTTACTAATGCTAGACTCGGGAATCCAATGGGTTTTGAACTGTCATCACATATTCTTTGTCAAACTTGTGCTGTAATGATAAAACGTTTGAACTAAAACAAATGTGAATGATGTCAAAAAAAGCTGTCAGTCATTTCAGAAAGTGAAACTCATATATTATATAGAGTAAATGCACACAGAGCGAAAGATTTTGAGCCTTTGTATACAATAACAATTTCCCTTTTCTGAAATGACTGACGTTTTTTACTTTTTCACAACATTTGGGCTTTTGAGATTGGGGGTGGTAGGTTTTTACAGGGATCATGAATACATAAACACCAAAACACATGAAGGAGCTGCATGTAGACCAGAGTAGCCCAATAGTTTCCATAGTTGTAACAAATGGAACTTCAAATTAATAACAAAAAGTATTATTAGACATGTGTTCCAGTTGAAGTACTGTGTGTTCAGACGCTAACTCTGTTCCTCTCCAGGCCCTGTTGACACACGGCTCGTTTGACCCGACCCAAGACCGCAGCAGTGGTCCACAACCCTCTTCCCTTCATCACATATGTGCCATGATGTCCCTTCTCACAATATTTCTGTTCTCTCAAATGTGAGCTCGTCCACTTTGGAATCAGCAATCATACTTTGTCTTTTTTCGTACAACCCACAAAAAAAACTCATCCCCCTTGTAAATGGCACGACCCAGTAAGCCACAGTGAAACGCCAAATCAAGTAGTCCAAGGAAACATGGAGAACGGGCTTTTCGAAAGGAGTTGCTTCTGAAGTGACACAATGGAAAGCAGAAAAACTGTTTCTGTATGCAGAGCCACGTGGAAGGCGGTGAATGAGACAGTCTTGGGATTTTGGATCATACTAACTTGACTTTGGAGAGTTGCTGTGCTCGGACTTGGCCTCCTCTTCTGTCCGGGTTTTGGTGGATCACAGAAAGACTTGGCCAAAGCGCAGGGACTTTGGATGGAGCTCAAAGCAACACCCTTAAACCCCAACATGCACATTGTCAAATCATCAGAGAGAAGCAGCGGCATGGCTCTGGACACTCGGGACTCTCCTCCCACTTTGCTCAGCTTGATTTATCGCTCTGTTGAATCTCTGTGGGAGAAAGAACTCTACACAAAGGACATACTAATACAGGCTGGCGGACAAACAGGGTCCTCACAAACGCTCCATGCAGTACATTGTGCGTTTGCAGGTTTTTGTTCTGTTATCAATAATCTGTAAAAAAAAAAAAAAAAAAAAAAAAGTTAAAAAACATCTATATATATATATATATATATATATATATATATATATATAATAATTATTATTTTGTGTGAAATATAAAATGATGTTTATTTCACAGTTGTGTCAGTTGGTGTGCTATTTTTGGATTGTCTTCGGACCTGGTTTTTACTAAAGGTGTAATCACGCCCACTTGGCCAAAAGCTTGTCTTAATGTTAAGCCATCCGTTCAACAGATATCGATCTAATGCCAAAATAAGATCTGAAATCAGATACTGAAGCAGGTGAGCAGGTGGTGACATAAATGCAGAGTCTAAAGTGGCAAAAGAGGTTTTACTGTAATGTATGAAGTGGAACAATGGTGAGTTATTGTTGCCGAATGACCAAATGTTGAAGATCGTTGTCATTCCGATGCTCCGTCTGTGAGAGTGAGACTAGTCATCTCTGTGGGTCTTATATGTTTCCCCACTATCCTCCCTTAGAGTAATGAATCTTGGAGCAGTTTGATTTGGTGTGGCCTTAGCTTAGCGCTCTTAATCTATTCTGTCAGCAGAGAACCTCACCACTGTCTGTCTTTGAACAAATCTTTCAGGATTTTCTTTCTTTCTTTTTATTTTTTTACTCGCAGCTTGAGTGAGACATGGATGGCTCGACGAGGTCAGCTCAAAATGCTAATAGCATGATTATCCATGTCCACTATTTGGTCCGAAATGTCAAATGCTATTTGGGAACATCCAAATGTCAGAGTAAATTGCCTCCGCTCTCCACTTGAATAAACCTTACGTTTGAAGGTTTGCTGTTTGGCCACTCGTAATGCACAACAAAATATGTTTACACAATAATCAAATAGTAAATATTGTACTTGAATTGGGTTGATATGATTCTCTTTCGCTCTTTCGCGTAACATTATTGAATTTACAATGACCGTTTTGCAAGCTTTTTGTGTTTTTTTTATGGATATGTCTCTCAGCCATTTATACATATTCAAATGTGACTGTTCTCATTACAACAACTTGGGAGTTAAATACACATTCCTGCAGGCATGTGTCAGTCTGGATCTGCGGAGAATGGCATTAATGCAAAGACTTCAGTTCATTTTATAAAATATTTCAGAAAATGCGGTGTCGCTCAGGAACCATTTCCCAACTGTTGCTCAGGTGTAAAGACCACCACAGAAGGATGAGCTGTGAGGAAGAAGAGACAGAGAAGGGGAATAACTTGTTTTATTTTGATTTTATTTGTATGATTTCACAGTGCTGCAGAAGTGTACATGGAACTTTTCTGGAGACCATAATAAAGTGAACGCTACATCGACATTGTCTTGCATGTATTTTGTGACCTCCAATCCTGTCGTGTGGGATGTGTCTCTGGCAAAGGCGACAGAAGAAGAAGGTGACACAGACATGATGACACACTGATGCGACACTCATGCTTCTCCCGACATTACTTCATCTTTTAGAAACAGCCATGTGTTTGCAGAGCAGGCGATTGATTCAAGCCAATGATCTGGGTCTCAGTCTTTCAGTTATGCCTTCAACATTTGACATTTCTAGCTGGAGTTTGTGAGAGTGGTTAAGATGCAGAATGTGAAGGCGTCCAGGTCATCCTCCTCCTCAGGCTGTTCAGTCAATATCAGTCAGAGCATTGGTCATACTCCGCCGAGCTGCACATGATTACTGAATAAAAGAGCACTATTGGGCGGATTTCACTCTAAAGTTTTATTATGAATGATTTTTTTGCAATATTGTTGATTTCAATTGATGAATGAATTAAATGTGAAACAAACCTTACACCGATGCAGTCTCAGTGTCACGATGTGGACTTGTTTTCACCTCATGACACTCAGTTGCCTTGACAAAAGTATTCACACAAACGTTTTATGTGGTGTGATACAAAATACATAAAGATATTTTATTGTGTTTGTGTGTGAAAGATCAACAACAAAATTCAGACAATTGCGAGGTGAAAGCAAACTGATTAGGAATTGGCAACACTTGATGATCGATGAATCAGCCCTAAAACAAAGTATCCCAATGGGAAAAGCTAACATAACTTATTTTTTCGCCATCAAAAAGCAAATGCTTGTTTGGAATGAGAATAAAATATGAGTATAACTGCAATAGCTTTTATGATTTTATTAGAATATAGAAAATATTTCCTTCCAAATTAGATTCAATTGTGTGTAAACACTGGTCCAGCTCTCCCCAATATGCCAATATCCCATATGGCTCTTGGAGAAAATAATTACCCACCCCCTGGACTTGAGGGTCTTTGGCTCAATAGATGATGGCAGTCTGACGAGAAGCTGATTGAAGCAGTTGTGACACATTTATGTATCAAGATTCAATGTCCCGAAGGACATTTGTCTTGGACTGGACTCCCAGGCTGCTCCATCTGAAAGAACACATAAGACCTAAGACAAGAACACATAACAGTAACACAGACATAATGATCAGCTCTCTGCTCTATAGTCTGCATTTAGGAGGTTCACAGATTTCTTATTTTTAGCTGAGGCTCTGTAGCGGCGGCCGGATGGGAGAGACTCATACTGGGAGTAAAAACATGTGAGGAGACTGAGGTGATTTTCTTCACAGTCTGCTCAAATATCGGCTATAACGATGGATGCTCTCTAACTCCCATTATTCTACGGTCTATACGCACTCATCTGTAAAGTTCTGTTTTTGTTTTTAACCGTCAATTCACCGTCAAGTAACACCAGTAACTTTTAAACCATATAAATACATTTCCACAGAATAGGAGCCTTAATGATGCAGCTATTCACTGTTTAGTTCTGCGAAACCTTGATTTTATTGTATTACTAATGTATTTGATAGCAACAAGTGTACACTATCAATATGTGAAACACTACAACTTAGCCAAGGCTAATCTGCAAAGTCCTTGCTTAATATTATCATCTTTATTTGGAAGCATCAAGCAAGGAGGTGACACAGTATATTATAGAGAAACAATACAAAATCCATATGTCACAGGTTTAAAAGTGTCTGTTGAGGGGGTGTGATCATAAAAAAGGGAAACTGGATAAAAAGGGGATAAAATTTAATAAAATATTTACAAAAGGTCCATTAAAATCATGATAAAACCCGCAGTCCGCTGGGCACCGGTGTCCTCCCTGGCCTCGGTTCCCTCCAGGCCCTTCTCCGTCCCGGGACCGGGCTGCAGTCCCGCCAGCCCCTTGCAGACCACGGGTCGCCACCGGGCACCCGCGGGGAAGAGCCGGCACATCCCGGTCTTCGGTGGGCATAGCCCGGGCGCGCACGCGCCAGTGCGCTATCAATGCGCGCCCCCTCACCGGTGCCGCTCTGCCCGCTGGCCTCAGTGCCCCGTGGTCTCTGGCTGGCGGTGCTCGTCCTTGGCCCGGTCCCGGTCCCGTGTCCTCATCCTCTCCCCTGGCTCTCGTCTGGCTCTCCTCTGCTCTCTTCCTGTTCTTCTCCCCTGTCCTGCAGTGCCCGCCCCCAATTAAAAGGTCTTGATTAAAACAGGTGCGGGTGATTAGGGGAAGTGTCCAAGGAACTGTGATTAAAATCCATGCATTAAAAATATAAAAACACAAAACACATCACACAAATAAAAGCAGTTAAAAGTCCTTATTAAAAGTTCACTTTCCCACACATACATTCAGAAAGTAACAGGAGGGATTCTACTCTGGTTTAATGCATTTTGGAGTTGTGTGTGTATGTGTGGTAACTGTTATTGCTGGATATTGCTCCAAAAGTCCAAAAATGCTGTTACTGATGTTTCTAACAGTGTGAGGACCTGTCAGTGGGTCTGTGTGATGGTGTAGTTAAGATGCATTAATAAACAAGCTGTGTTTTGACCCTAACCCAATAAAAAACACATTTTACATAGTTTCGTACACTGTAAAAATACAGGAGCTGTCTCTGACTCATCGATGCTCACACAATAAAACACAATAAAAATCGCTTCAGTTTGTGATTAAAACCAGCTCAGTCCGAGTTCAGTTGAAGCTGAGGACTTAAAAGACTTCCAGAGCTTTTCCTTCAGGACAGAGAAGCCCGACAGACGAGTCCGAATGTCGTTCTCCTAATTCACGCTTGACATGTAGATTCTCTCCAATTCTCTTCACTTACCGCTGCAGCGAGTGTGTGTTGCCGATGTTCAACCGGCTACGTCACAGAGGGCACATTCACACATAATGACATTCATCGCGGCTCTCTGATTACGCTCTAAATTGTGTCGTGAAAAAAACGTGTGTCATTGGCTGTGGTACTTATATCAAAAACATCAGGGGCCAGTTGGATCAAACCAGGGCTACGGTCGTCTTCATTAAAACAAGGAGATGAATATACTGCAAAAAGTGATACAAAATGACAAAAAAAAAGCGCTCAAATTTGGCAAAATGTATCTTAAGTGAACACATGTGGTCTGCCTCAAAACCTTTCTTGTATCTTTTCAATCTCTTGCTTTGAAAAGATACAAGAAATGTCTCTTTCGAAAATGAGAAGATTGAGCAAAAAGCTTGTCCCATCGGCACGCCTGGTTTTAAGACAGAACAAACTCAAGTAAGATAAAAACCACTCGATTAAAGCAATTATCATCTCATATTTTATAATGTTTTGCAGAAGAAGCCATAGTATGTAGATACGAAGGCATGCGACGCAGTTAAATGTGTGACAAAAGGAACTCTGGCGTCACTATAGCAACAAGTATAGCCTGAACTTGTAAAGCAGATGTGTGTGTGTGTGTGGCGCTCCAAGAAGGAATAATACTCACCACTAACCTTTTCCAAACTTGTGGATTTGTGGCAGGTTTTGGGAACAGTTGGCAGAGTATGAACCAGCCTCAAAATCAAGCTGTACATTTTTTATATCACTGATTTATTCAATACGAGGTTGGTTCCGTGCTGCAATTTGAGGCAAGACAAAGCTGCTATTCTATCATCTGCATAAGAACATACTGCAGACTTAACGGCGTCTCTGCTGCCAAAGCCCCCTCACCAAACGCACTCAGCAAACCGTGAGAAAGAATGAACGACACACACTGTTTATGTTTTCAGCTCGAGATTTTCTGCCGGCGTGAAGCAAATGTGGCGCAACTAAAGAGTGAAGGGTGACACTGCTCCCTGTCCAGTTTGTTCGTCGGTATAGCACTAGCGGCCAGAGCAAAAATCTTTCCAACTACGGATACGCTTCGAATATATTCAGTCAATTCAATTCAATATATTTGCTGTAATGACAAACATATATCAGGAGCAAGATTATCCACGTTCATAAATGTCCTTAAATGTCCCGGATCATCACTGTTCTTAGACCCTCCTGCTGTAATGGTTGTCATTTTTTACTTCCTGTTTTTTTTTGTGTTATTTTTTTGAATTTTTGAGTTTTACTTCCTGTTCTGTGTCTCCCAGTTTCTCCCTGTGCTCTTTTCTTCTTCTTGTGATCCATTGTGTGTTCGTTCACCAGTTCTTGTCCATTCAGTTGAGTCGTGTTTTTGGATTCTTGTTTATGAAATTATACATTTTGCAGTATTGAAATTTGGGTCCTCCTTCTTTTGGAAACGTGACACCTGCATTGGCAAGGAAAAACAAAAAAAAAGTAAAGAAAAGAGATTTACGGTGGGAAAAAAGTGAGAAACATTGAGGGAGGGATCCGCTCGGACAGACAGACAGAGTAGACGAGGACTGAGGCAGGCCGGTGCAGGGAGACCAGTTCACAGGTTCAGATGAAAGAAACCGGATTCATGAGTCCCATTTTCACACCATGAAACAAATAATGGAACAGTGGGTGAATAGCAATGAACATCTGGAGTATTAATGAACAAGTAACATTCATAAATGCAGTCCATTTTCGTATTGCATTTTTGCTGTCACTGACATAGAATAGTGTATTGCAGAGGTTGGAGTAGTTTTATTGATCTCACACTGGAGAAAATTAGTGTGCAAACTTGCTAAAGGCAAAAAATATAGTATTTTCAGGATATATTATGAACAATTAACAACAACAAAAGAAGAATGGCAATTAAAGAAACAGTGGCAATAGTAGTGCAGGTTTTTAGTCCTAGTGAAAGTGACTTAAAATGACTTATTCATGGTTTTCAATATATCTTCAGAGGACCTTGACAGCTGATTTACTCCCCAACAGTCAGATGAAGAAGTTGCAGCTCGACAGAAAGAGAAAATGAAGTAGTATCTTAAAAGACATGACGTGGCAAGAATGTGAAACTGAGCTCACTGATGGAGACCACAAAGAGTAAAAGTGACCTGAGCTAGAATAAGGAAATGAGATAAATAGGCTACAAATAGATGATCAGTGCAGACCGGGAGATCTCCACGGCTGCATGCACAGCGAAAGGGAGAGAGCTTTGAAAACACTCTGAAGATGTCAGCAGTAATCACAACAGCTCCAGTGACACACTCCCCCACCAAACACACACACACACACACACACACACACAGACTCCCCCACCACACACACACACACACACGCACACTCCCCCACACACACACACACACCCCCACCACACACACACACTCCCCCACCACACACACACACACACACACACACACACACACACACACACACACACACACATATACACTCCTCCACCACACACGTATATTGGCCCTCTGTGCTTTGTGGGGATATTGTATTAGATTACATTCATTTCCTGGAGTCTGAAGCTTAAACTAAAGCCTGAACCTTTATTATATGGCCTATATAATAGTGTTCAAACATATTCTAACTACTGTATAATACTGTATCATTGATCTGATAATGATTTGTCTCAGGAGGTCCTATAGAATTGGTCCTATACGCCACACACAGGTTTGATTTCTGTTTAAAAGGGTACCAGGTCGTTTTTGGAGAACTCGAATTGGTTGTCGGCTTTTGAAGTGATTTGGATTATGGACAACAAGTTTACTGAGTCTGACAAAATGTATTTATATCTTTATTTCTCCGTATAAAGATAACGGTTTGTGATGGTCCCCACCATGCGATAAAAACTGGCCTAAACACATTCATACTCAACTTGTAGCTTTTACAACAGAGGACGTGTCCTTCAGCACCAGTGAACAGACACGGTGGAAGGAGGTCATCTGATGTGGGGCCACAAAAGTAACCACGGTAAAGAGTAATGAATCTTTAATCATATTTTTCTTTGACATCGACTTGAAGAGGATATGACAATACGGTACTTTTGTCAATACAAAAGGGACAGAATGCTTTATTTGGTCAAGTTTATGTTTCTTACCAGAGCACTTGTGAACAAATGGCCCATTCTCTTTCATCCCAAGCCCTTTGTTCATCTGAAGCAGTTTTCTGCACTAGCAGCAGACTTCAAGGCTCCACTTCTCTGGGACAGCTGAACATATACAAGACTTAGCTGCTGCATCGCCACAGAGGAAGACTAAAGTGGTAGAATGCTTTTCTATCCCACTGATATTTTTGGATTCAGCAGGTGTAATCCGTCTTTACCTCTTTGAACATGCATGGAGGTTTGTCGCTTCCTGAGAGGTATTATCAACACCATAAAATTGTGTGTTTAAAGGTGACTGTATCCGAGAATCTGTGGTACAAGAAATGAGGACAAAAAAGACCCAGTCATGCGATGCATATCGGCAGGATAAGCCATGGGCAAGAGCTGAAACCACATGAGAAAAACTGAAACGAGAGACAACAAGAATATTTTACATTTTACAAGACAAAGGTGTTGCTGACGGAAGGCATCTAGCAAACCTTTAAAACCTGTCCTGCACAAACTGTGCTTTCCGGTAGTTCACAACATGCACAACATGAACATGACATTGAAAACAATGAATGGGAACACACTTTTGTGGTATTTATCATTCCATTTCAAGATTTAAAAGCTGTGCAAACACCACCTTTTTCTTGGTGTGACACTGGTCTGTGAGATGTACTATTTAAATCTCAATTACTTTCTTACAAGATATGTTTTTACACAAACATAACAGCTCATAGTTTTGAAACCATCTTACGTGCAGACGGAACGCTCTGTAAATGTATCTGTCCATACGAAGATGAAATAATGGAAGAATGATTAGATGAATGTTTGATATTAGGTGTTTCAACAAGACAAAAAAAAACAAAACAACAATGCTAACTTGGTGCCTTACACTATATATAGATGACAATTCTGACCCGCTTTATTAGGGACTTACATTGAAAAGTAAACTCCACTAGCTCAGAAACAGTTTTTGTCACTCTTTTATTTTTATTTTTAATTAAATCAATGGTTTAGCAAGTGTTTCTATTTTACTATTGTCTTTGTAAATCCAGATGTGAGCCATGTAAGGAAATAAACAGCAGGTGAAGAGAAAAGGAGACTTAAGATTTGATTAAAATGAGGAGGAACATTAAGTCACAAACTCATTCTTATTCTTCAAACAGAGATTTCATTCCCCTTAATCCATTTCTGTGTCGGGGGCTGGCAATCAGAGATGCACCCAACTCACAGAGCATCAGCCCCTCACTGATCCTCCCACAGGAGGATGGCTGCTCTGTCAGTGAGAGCATAGCCTTGATCTTTCAGAGGGGGCTTCAGGCAAAGAGGGGTTAATTGTCTTGCCCAAGGACACGACAGCAGACATCAGTGGGAGTCAGTGGAGAAGATTTCGTGGTGGGCTCACACCCAATGCAAGTCCAATGCTCTTCAAAATATATCCACCACAAGCAGGGCCATGTGGTGGATATACAGTATTTGTCCATTAAAAAGTAAATACAGAGATGTGTTTACAGTGTTTTCAAACTGTGCACAGAAAGAGAATCTACGGTGGCTGAGTGGATAGCACTCTCGCCTCTCAGCAAGAAGGTCCTGGGTTCGAAACCCAGTCGGAACAGGATCTTTCTGAGTAGAGGTTGTTTGTTCTCTCCGTTTCATTAGGTGCTCCGGTTTCCCGCAATAAAAAAAATACAATAGGTCAGTCCTCCAGCTTTGGTCCTGACCAAGTGGAGCATCATTATTTGGAGATGGGTTCCTGTGCGCTGTTACTACGGCGACCACTGCTCTGACAGACGCCCTAGTGGCATCAGGATGGGTCAAATGCAGAGGATGAATTTCCCTACAGGGATCAATAAAGTGCACCTTTAGACAAAATACTTTTGTGGATACAGCCATTGCTGTATTATAATTAAGTAGGGTAAAGAGCAAAACAAAAAAGTACATTTTAATGCAATAAATTACTAATTTTGACCACAAAAGGCCTGGGCTGAGAAGCAGATGTATTTTTTCCTTCACCTTCTACATCTATCAATATCTGCTTTCCGAACATTGTTAAGCGCTTTGGGTGACCTTGGTCTGTAAAAATGCGCTATATAAATAAACATTTCCTACTTACTTACATCATCGTCGTAACTCAAATAAGGTCTACACACTAAAAATTCGTGCAGTTTCATATTTTCCTGTACTCTGAGGAGCACAGGGACTGGACTCCTGTTAGTGCCCAGAGTCAGGACTAAACATGGGGAGGCTGCTTTTCAGATTCATGCTGCTAAAATCTGGAACAATCTTGCTGAAGATGTGAGACAGGCCCCCTCTCTGACAAACCAGGTTAAAAACAGTTCTGTTTAGCTGTGCATACAACTGAGGGATTTTATATTTTTATCTTTCTTTTTAATGTACTGTGATTATTTATGATCTTAATGCTATTTTGTTCAGCACTTTGAGTTGCCTTGTGTATGAATTGTGATATACAAATAAACTTGCCTTGCCTTACATGTTATACAGACTGGCACCGACTTCAGCTGAGATCAGAGCAAAAAAGATAAATACACAACAAGTGTGTAAAGCAGGGACTTAGAAAGTGAGAACACACAGCTGCAGTCAGAACATGTAGGATCCACTGGTTGTGGGAGGAGGGGGATGAAGACAATAGTTTCTCTGTTAAAAGTTGAAATACACGAAAGCTGTAACATATTGAATATTGTCTATTGTTGTATTTTGTTGTATGTGTGTATGTTGGAGAACTAATTACACATATTATTGCAAAGAAAGAACATATAGGATCAAGAAAAATATCTAAAGCTGCATGGGTTTTTTCTGTAATATTTTCACTACAAATCAACATTGTTTTAGTTATAGTTAAAGTAAAATATAGGACTCTGAAAATAATTCTGCAGTGAAGTGGTTGTGTTCTCCTACCTGCTGTAACACACTCACAAACAACACCAACAAAGAACACGCCTGCGTTATCCTCCACGCCTCCTCTTTTCCTCCCTTCATCTTCCCTCTGTTCTTCTTCAAAAATCCACAAAGCAAAGTGTGTTCTCTCCTCAAACAGAGTGAATCCACAGGTGGTGCAGCGTGCAATATTCATTTAGCTTTTCCCTCTCCAGCCCCGTCTTTCGACTTCAATTTGAAAACATGTCTTTAACCTTCGTATATTTGGCAACGTCCTCTCCCACAGCTTTTTTTAAATGTGACTTTCCAACCCTACCGTGCCTTTTTATTTCTCCTCAGAGTGATCATTTGTTGTTTTGAGAGGAGACTGTTGAAACATGGGTTTGAAGCAGAATCGAACCATATTAAAGAGGTCTGGTTTGGGACAAGACTGGACTCAATCTGAAACCTAAAATAAGTCCAGGAGTCAAAAAGATGATGTTTTATTTTAATGATACCACTCTTTGATGACGCCACACAATGTTCCTGAGACTTTCCCTTGTGACAGAACATGAGAATGACATCTGAAGTGAATCCAGGAATTTTCTTGTCCCTCTAATCACTTCGGAGACTACCTTTAATACTGTTGGGATCCAGTCCGTCACGTCCATCACCATGGCAACGAGAAAGACAAAGGTTGTAGCAGCGCATTAGTAAACATTGTCTTAGCTGAAGAAGAAAAACTGAAAGTGGTATTCATGTGTTACTGGACTACTGACAAGTTTTAGCAGTGAAGGGACGCATGTTTATTTTCAGAATCATAAATAAATAAGTAAATAAAAGTCTACATACATTTCCTCAGTTTACTATATTGCAGTAAAGTGATAGTGTCATTCATTCATTCTTTCCTTTTGCATGTACTGTCTCATATATTACTTCCACATTATACACTTCCAGACACTTCACCATCTGAGAGAATGGAAACACAATCAAGGCCGTGTGCTTTCAGAGAAACGTCTGAGAAGGAACATAATACCTCAACTACAACAGCAGAGTATTTGTCTAGAGTCTGTGTCGATGTCACTGCTACAAGATGTTGGAAGAAAGAACATCCTCCTCCTGTTGTACCCGCGGGTGAACAGACAGAGCAGAGCAGCCCGTGCACCTGTACCCTCTACGAACAACTTAACACTCAACACAAATTCCCTCAAGTCACAACACACATGTTCCTTAAAGATGTAGTCAGTGATTTTTGGTTTCGGGTTGGTGCTACGGCTAAGCTAACAAAATTGCTTACTGCACCTTTAAGCTGATTTTCATCACTGTTAAGCCACAGCTGTCGCCTGAATAAGGGACTGCACACATGCTGACACCATGCTATTATGAGATAACTAAATGTACAGTTTTAGGCAGTTACTTGTTTAGCACTGTGGACCCTGCTGCACTCACCCACGCCCCAAAATCCAAGATGTCTGCCCATCAAATCAATGGTCTCTGTTTATTGGTCTCAACATAGAGGCAGAAATATTAGCGAATATGACGTATTTTTGACTTTGGTCGTAGCTGCAATTCTCAGCAGCTTACAGTGTTTCTGCAAAACATGTATGAAAGTTGCGCAGAAAATTGTGTATATTCTGGGTGTATATTCCATTTATGCAAGATCCAACGACGGATTTATGAACGTGTGAGATGCGCCCAGATCTGTGCGTACGCACCTGCAGGTGTTCATAAATCCCGCGACTGAAAACGAACGTATTTATGAAAGTCACGCCTAGAATTCTGCACCAATCGCCTGTAAAAGGCCCCGTTTTTGCAACAAGTCAGCAGGAAGCCGGCCAAAAAGACTGTTTGGAAGCGTAAAACGGCACGTTTGTTTGTTCATGGTTATGTAAAAATAAATATATGCTATGTATTCAGCTGCACTTTGAACACATTTGCAAAAATGTTTTGATAAATTAGAAAAATCTCTCTTGAATTGTAGAAGTGAATTATTAAAGAATGAATGAATTCATATACTGTATATTGTGCAGCGGTGGCTCTCATCAATGCAGCATCTGCAGCGACTTGAGACTGCAATGAAGTGCTGTATAGAGAGAGCGTTTGCGGTCCAGATTTTACAGAGAAACTCTGGAGCCAAAACTTCTGAATGACAGCATTTGAGGAGTTATGTGGCGCGACCTCTCTTGTCACCTGCTCTGCATGCACTCCCAAGAGTGTGCAGCGGGTGGACAGGGCAGCGAGACATTTGGAGTGAGCAATACCATAGTCCATTGGTCCATGCGTTAATGGGTTGTGTGTCTGTGTGAGGCTTACACAAATCTAATGAAGACATACACTGCTTTACCAGATGTGAATGAGGAATACAAATAGCCGTGCGTACGTAAAGTGTATTTGTATACAGCCTTTCACTGTCCAGGATCACAAAGCGCTACACATTTTAAAAACATACAGATCAAAATAATACACACAGAAGTCAGATTTAAAATCATAGAAACAGAAGAGGCTCCTCTTCATGATCTGTGATTTATTCAAAGTTTGCGTGTTTCCAGAGAGTTAGACGTTTTCTGATGCGCAAATTCTAACTCCGAAACATGATGCTCAATGAAAACACAGCTTATAATTTTGCCAGAGTGGAAACATGTTCCTTGTTGTCCAAATCTTGAATTTCATGCGTGTTTTGGCGTGTTGTGATGAAGGGTGACATGAGCGTATACATTTACACCACCTCCTGAATTCTGTGCGTACCGTACGCTCACGTCCAGATTGAAAAATGCAGAAAAGTGTAAATTCTTTGCGTACGCCTCATTTACACCCTGATTTGGCCGTACGCAAGTTTCATACATGAGGCCCATTGTGCCAGCCTCAGATCACGTTTTCTCTGCACCGTGCAGTGGGCCATCCTTCGATCATTTAAAACTTAATAACAGTGGCCTCTGGGCTTCAAAGTCCATAAATACTTGAATGTCCATCTGATTTGATTCGTATTTAATGAAGAACTTTAATTTTAAGATACCTTTTCACAGCCCTGTGTATACACGGGTGTGTTGCCAGTTTATGATAACTTTTTAGTTTTTATTATATAAGATAAAAACACATGCACTACACAAACAGCCAGAATATAATGATAACGATACATATTTAAGTAAATAAATATATAAAAGAGATCAATTGTGGGACCGATAATAATCAGCATGTGTAATACTGAACAGAATATAAACACCCACCTGTTATTTTTTATTTTCATTTGACTGTGTATAAGGACAAGAATTAGCATATTTTGGACAGGATTTACTCAGGTGACCCACGCAGGCAGGTAGAGGAAACTTGGGAGGTCCTAATTGAAAAGTGTGCTCAGACGAGGATGCAGCTGATGTCGTTACTCTTGCGTAACAGTGCAAACGCTAAAAAATAAAACAAGGAAGATATTCTAAACACTCTCAACTACGACCATAAGTGTTACATGAGCAGAAATGTGACCCGACCATGTGTTACTTGGACAGTGCATTCAGCCATCGCCACTATTTATTGTATAATTGTTCTTGTCTTGAAAAGGTAGCTTTATTTTCTTTAGAGCTACCTTTTCAATGTAATTCTAAAAGTTCTTTGCCGTTGTCTCTCATACTGAGCTGCTTTCCTGGTGTAGCTCGAATGATAAGGCGAACGATCTCAACCACCATGGTGCGAAAGTCCACCGTACAACCACTAAGCCACTGTCACCCCACACGAGGAGGTGTTTATGGAATGTGTTTTTGTGCTAAATTTGACACAAAAGATCATCACAAAGCTGCCTACAATGAAAAAACTGAACCTGCTGAGGGAATTAAATCTGAAAATAGTCGGCCTGTCATGTGTGGTGGGGGTGTATGTCCTATTGTTATACTTAATCCAATCACATAACATGAATCTGGAATTTGCTGATATGCATTTTTAATTAAGGATAAATGAAGACGGGAAGAAAAGACACAAAAGTGGCAAAGAGAATAGTAAAGGGAACATTACTTTTAATGTACAGCCATTCTTTTCTAGTAGAAATGATTATAATATGTACTTTAGGTATGTTGAAACAGGTATGATTCATTCCCAGGTAATTGACAATCATTTCATCACGTTACTGTAAGTGTAAATTTAGCGAAGGCACCAGTGTTGCCTTCATAAGGTGTTCCACAGGAGGTTGATGTTAATCAAAAATGTCCATAGGGGATCATTAACAGCCTGAGTCCTCCATATTTATCAGAGACAGACGGTCCTCATAAAGCAGCCACGTTGTGAACAGCCATCATTTCCGTCTACAAAATGCATTGTATTTGTTAGTAACTGCTTTATCAAATCAATCCACAGCTGATGTTGGTGAACATATGTATATAACACGGCTACCAGTGTCAGAAACAAGCAAATATCTAACTTGTGTTATACCAGATATAGCTGGTGTGAGGTCCCTATTGGAAGTAGGGGGCGCAGTATAAAAGCTTTACAGTTTATGATAAAAGCGCGTCACTTGCTCTACCTTGCCTCTCCTCTATCCAACGAGCGAGGCAGGCGAAAGTTGGGCTTGCTCTGGGTCGTGCCGGGGCGTCAAACCGGCGGCTGAGGCTTAAGGCCAGTAACCAGGTGGTCCTCAACTTTGATGTACCGGTGGTCGGCTGAGTCACTAACGTAACTTGTTTTTAGCATTGTGCGCATTGGCCCTGCTACCGCATGGCTGAGAATGGTCAGAGGCTCGGGGTCTCGGTATGGTCCGGGGAGTGCTACACTTTGCTTTCCGGTATGTTACGTTTTTATCTTGTGTGTACGTCTTATGTCTAAATGTGGTAAATGTTGTTTTTAGGGCTGTCAAAGGATACAAAATGTTTAGTTGAAGAATCGCATAGAAATGGTGAGTTAACTCACAAATAATCGCCTTTTTAACATTCTATTTCAAATCCACCCCAACTGAAGTTAAAACAGATTATCAAATGTAATGACACATTGTCATTCATACCAAATGTACTTAAATCTGTTAGATTTGCTCACAACCTTTTACTTTGGGCACAACCAAAATGAGCTGTTAATGAAAGGGAAAATGTATGTACCCCAGCTTTAATTTAGTTTAGTTTAGTTTCAGGAGGAGACACGGCCACTTCTGCGGTGTGTTTGCGTGCACAGGTTACGCACAGGATTTATAAGCACACAACGTGCAGTAGTTCTGTGCGTGTATGGTCTAACCGCGGCACCATTTGCTCTCCAGAGCGGCCGCAGCTGCCCCCGGTGTGTGCCCCGGGAGGCCGACTTCAGTTCACAGCAAACAACAGCCCCGCGGTCACGCGTGTATTCTTTTAAAACTTGAATTCCCCGAGGGCCTACCTGCTCTGATGCCATCTCACAAACGCATGAGTCCGCTGCATTCTGAGTGATATTATGGATAAATGGGCGGGTCATTCGGACATGCGTTAATGCGTTAATTTTTTTTTTACGCGTTAATGAAAAATTGAAATAACGTGAGTTAACCCGATAATTTTTTTGACAGCCCTAGTTGTTTTATTTCATTGTGTCAATGTTTTAATGTAGGGAGCTGACGGCGTGCCCTTCTTGTTTGGACAAACTGCAGATGAGTTAAACAAAGGACAATGGCCGAGAGACTGTGATGGTCAGTGCACAGACGTGCGCCCTGCGGACGTACAGGACATCATAATTGAACAAATGTTGCACTATTAAAAACGAAGCATCTATCGTTGAAAATTCTGCCTCTGTCCAGTTAATTTTACTGTACTCGTGTGTTTCTTGTCGAAATAGATTGAGTCCCGGCTTTCATTTAGCAAAACAGTTTAGATAAGCATGCTAGCATGAGTTAATGTTTGCATTCTCAGAGTTGTGTTATTTACTGTAAGCTTTGTCCATAACAATTCAACAGTGCATTTCTATGGCCTGTTGAGGGCTTTCAATTTATCAGGACAGGCGTCGGTCTCAGGCTACAACAACTGCACAGATTTCAAGGTAATTTGTAGTAAGACAAGACAGTGATGATGGATCATGGTCCAGACCCAAAGTTAAAAAGGTGGCCCCTATTTAAGTACTAGACTGATAAGCCAGAAAACCTTGTTTGTTATAGAGAGAGAAGTTAGTCTGGATACGCAGCCCTCGTTCCTAATGCACACAGAGAAATAAACCATCAACCAACAGACAGCTGTGTGTCAAGAAAAAAAGTTGAAAACATGGTGACAGGTTCGGGGCTAATTCAGAACAATGACTTATGTGTATTGTGTGATCATGATTAGTTTTGTAAACAGCTATAAACGTGTGAACAGCGAGCGGCGAAACCTCGTGAATCGACCTCAGCGGCCAATCAGAGACACGTTTACTGTCCGTGTCGTCACTACGTTTGGATCTGAAATACTTCACATCTGGAATTTCTACTGGACAAGCACTGCAGCATAAATCATATATAACATTTTCCTCTAAATCTGTAATCCACAGAATCAGTCAGGTCATAGATTATTTATTTTCTCGTACACTTTCTGAAAGTTGCCTGCATCGACTTTAACTTGAAATCGTGCCATATCTGAAGATCAGTTCTTTTTCAACTTGTCATGAATATTTAGATTGGAAATAATAGATCTATTCGTTTGTAGTAACCAACATTCGTGCTTTTCAATGAGCAACAAGGTGAATCTTCCTTTGAGGAAAATGGTAAAATGGATAATACATTAAAGAAAAAAAATGCTTAATATATTTTTGCTTTGCCAAAGATAACATGGAAGGCCAATCTGAAAGTTTCTGTTTTCATTTACTTTTAATTAACGTGTTTGCCTACTTAATTTCCCAGGGTGCCCTTCTGCAGATGGTCAGCATAAACTGGTGAATAAGCTCAGCTGTTCAGACATTACCACAGGTCGCGAGTGCAAAATCTATAATGTTTTGACTCAATGTTGTATTTCATGCATAATTTACAATCGGCAAAAAACAGTGTTTCATTAAATCAGTCCATGCACAACTCTTGCTCATTAGCCGAGTTTCGAGATCTATTTGTATTCCTTTTACTGTGATAATAATTATTTTTGCAGGGAATGTTTTGAATGCTGATATATATATATGCTGAAATAAAAGCTCAAATCACATTTTATTTAGCCATTTCCATTTATTATATTTGTTTATTTAAGGATTGAGAAGAATCATCTCATTACACTCTACAAATGAAGTGGCAATGTGAAAAATAACAATAACATTAAATATTTATATTCATGCAATATTCAGTTTTTTCTTCTTCTGTAACATTTCAAACACAAATGAAGATCACTGTTGGTGTTGGGACACTGTGCTTTGTTCCTCTGAAAACCCAAACCACCAACAGATCCATTATAACTTTTAAAATCAGATTTATTTGTCACCTCGGCACAGTGGCTGAGTGGATAGCACTCTCGCTTCTCAGCAAGAAGGTCCTGAGTTCGAATCCTGGTCGGAACAGGGCCTTTCTAATTGGAGTCTGCATGTTCTCCCTGTGTCTGCGTAGGTTTCGTCCGGGTGCTCCGGTTTCTCCTACCACTAAAAACATGCACAATAGGTATGAAAGTGAATGGATGGTGTTGATTGGGACCTGATGGTCCTGTGTGTTCGGCGACTCGCTTCTGTCATCACCGTGTGTGGAATGATTGGAACAATATCGCAACATTGTAAAGCGCTTTTTTGGGTGACCGTGGGTCTGTATAATGCGCCATCTAAATAAACATTACTTACATTACTTACTTACCTTGTCAACTTTTCAGTGTAAACCAGGTCCAACCTGCACTTGGTTGCTCTGTTGGAACCAACTTCTACATGTTCTGGCAGGGCCCAGAGGTTGGCTCACAAGGTGAAACCCCCCTCATCCACTGTTTCTTTATAGCACACATACACAATGAATGGTAAGGTAACATTAAATACAGTTCATTTTTAAACTTCATATTGAGTCAAATCTCTTTCTTCAGTCCCATTCTGCCCCTTAGTCCCGCCCCCTTTGACAGAGCGTCAGTTAACCAAAACCCTAACCCCACCAATTTTTGTCCCCCAAAAAGATATAAAAGATGAGTTCAGAATAAAAGGACATAACCCGAACTTTGTTTGGCACAGGCTACCAGAAACCAGTGTCTAAATGCCCCCCCTTGTTTAAACCGGGAAAAAGTCCCCCCCCCCCCCCCCCCACACTAGAGGTTTGTTCTTGGTTAGATGTAGAATTTCAAAATGGTTCTGGTTAGTTTTTTTGACACAAGTTTGGAACCCTTTGTCACCCCAAACTTAGAATGGCCTTTCCCACCCGTTGCTTATTAATTTACAATGTTTAGGGTGGTTAGAAGGAACTTTTTTTATGGTTGTTTTTGCTGGAAAACCCCCAAACCCCCCGGAAAATTGTTGAGCTGGGGTAAATCAAAGTGAATTTATCAATACTTAATCTGAGAAAAGGCCCCCGGTTTTTTCCCTCCCCCCCCCCCCTTCCCATCCCCACCTTTTTGTTAAGAATAATGTTCCCATAAATCTAAAAAATGCCGCCCATCTTCATGCCCTTACAGTCCCGTCCCCCCTGACCCCCTTTTCGGGGGCCAACCCTCCAGGCCCGGAAGTTCCAAGTCTACCCCCTTGGTGTCCCTCAGAGTCCCGAGGTTGGTTTTTCAAAAGCAACGAACATGTCACTTTGGGATGCAAAGCCCCAAACAGGGGGAAAATGAAAACCTAGTGCACAGGCCAGAGCTGATGTTAAAGTCCTATTAAACTGAGCCACCGGTGACTTTTAGTTTCTAGTTCAAGTAATGAAAAAAGTGTCCCCCCCCCCCCCTGGAAATAGGGATGCTATGATGTACTCTGCTGGACAAATAGAAAAAATTGGTGCACCATATTGTTTTTCATATTTTCTCAAAATGTGAAGGGAAAATTTAAATACATTAAAATCGCATTTCCAGGAAAAATATAGGGGTTTGTTTGTTTTCCCCCCCCCCCCCCCCGGTAAATAAAATTTCCCACATCTTTTCCCTTTTCTGAAAATAAAAAATAAAAAATTTAACTTTTTTTTTTGAAAAGGAGTTTTTTAAATCAACGCACCTACAAAAAAGTTTGCCTTTTTTTTCCCCCCCCCCCTCCCCGTTGGGAAATGTGATTCTCCCAGTTAATGATTACAAATGTCCCCAAATGAATTTCAGAAAAGCCTCTTTACCTTTCCCTTCCTCCCCCCCTCCCTAAAGCTTGTGGTCCCCTTAATTTTTCCTGCCCCCCCTCTCGCTGCCTCCCTCCTCTCCTCCTACTTTTTGTGTGCTCTTCTCCCAAAGGGTTTGTTTTATTGTTTGTGGGGGTGTGGAATCAAGGCCTCCGATGTGACACCGAACCCCTACCAGCGAACCCAAGCCATCCCCCCCCCCCCCCCCCCCTCGGAAAAAATAACCATCAAACCCAGGAATAGGCCCCTGTTTGGGGTTGTGGGCAGCCCTTTGGCAAAGGGCTTCCGGGGGGCCCCCCCCCGCCACAGGAGGGGGGGATGGGGTGGGGCGGAAGGCCCCCAGCCCCCCCTTTTCCCCCTCCCGAAGAAACGTCCAAACTCAAACACCTGCCCTATCAAGTGAAGGTTTCCCCCCACGGTCCCGGGGGGTGTGGCACGACTTTCAACAGCGACAACAGATTTAAACCACTAAGAAGCAGGCCGTTTTGCAATAAGTTGGGGGGGCCCTTTTTTTTTTTAAAAAGCGGGGGGGGAAAATCCCTAAACCCCCTTTTGGGGTAAGATAACCCAAACAATTGCCCCAGTAAAACTATGGTCATCTATAGCTATGTCCACTATTTTCTCTCAAGAACAACTTTGGTGTTTTTTTTTTTTTTCCAAATCAGTAGTATTTTTGGCCTGTTCACCTATCTATAGATGTGTGGTTGGCCCTTTTTTCCCAGGAAAAATATAAAGAGAGAAAAACCAACGAGAGGGTTACATTGGTTTAATAAAAGAAAGTTAAGAAACAAAAAAGGGATTTGTCTTAAATCCAACGTAAAGCCTTTTTAAAAACCCGTTTTTTTCTTAACTTTGCCCCAGCCCCAAGTAAAAAACCTTGTTTTTTGCACCCATTGATGTTTGTTCACTCACGTTTTTAGTATAAAATAACAGTAGACCTATATATATAATGATTTCCCCCCCTAAATTTTTCCCCCCCCCAAAAAGCAGATTTACAAAGTAAAATACTACCCTTAATTTCCATAAAATAAAACTAATGAATAACAAACCCACAGTTTAATTTATTAGGTGTCACGATACATTAACAGGGCCAAAAAGAAAATACCCCCTCCAAAAGTGGGAAAAAGAAAAATGCCGCCCCGTTTTGGAACCGCTGGGCCAAAGGGACCAAGCAGCTGTCAGTTTTTTTTATTGAACCCTAAATAAAAAAAAGGCAATTATTTCATACCCTTTTTTTTTTTTCCAGTCCAGGAAAAAAAGCTAGAATGTAACCTTGAAATGTTTTTAACCTGTTGTGTTGTCCCCCCTTCCATTGGAAACAACATACTCAAAACAAGAAAAAATCAAACAGTGAAATCCAATACCGGTATAAGTCAAGCCCTAGTTTTTTAAAGAAGCATTTTTTCAATTGCAATCTATGCAGAAACGGCAAAAGTGACCAAGGATCCCGGTATCCTTTGTAGTTGATCCTAGTAGGTTACAAGTGGGACATTTAAATACCATTCCCTTCCATGATTCCCATTTTTATCCTTGTTCCCCCCCCCCCCCTTTTGGTTTCATTTCTATCTCTTTCTTGGGTGAGGGGGCGGTAAATCCAGCTGCCCACCCAGTTTCACAAGCACCCAGCCCCGCTCACTGATTCATTCCCTGCCAGGTGGTGAGGCCCACAGGAAGGCAGGCGGCCCTCTGTCTGTGAAGAGCCAAAAACAAGGCCTTTGAATATTGCCCTTTTTTTTTTTCCACCCCCCCCCCCCTTGTGGGGCCATCCCTAAAGGGGCCAAAAAAAGTGGGGGGGTGGTGTTTTTTTTGAAGGTTGTTCTTGCCCCAAGTAAACCCACCAAAACCCGGCAAAAGCCAGAACCATTCCCCTAAAGTTTGGGAGTCCCTGGTGGAATAAAAGAAAAAAAAAGGTTTTCCCCCACACTAATGAGGGGGCCTCTATCCCCCTATCCTCAGGTTAATGTCATGCCTCCCATTTTGAAGAAAAACCACACGTTCCAAAGTCCCCCCCCCCCCCAAGTGTGCACCAGAACCCAAACATGCAAAAAAACAAAGGGTTGTACAAAGAAAAAACCAATTGTGGTGTCCCACCCCCCCACACTGTTTTGAAAAATTTTAACCTTTAAAACAAAGGTTTTTGTTTTGGTTGTGATATTTTTTTTTGAAAAGATAAGGATAAGTTTTGCGATGCTTAGTGGGCAACCCAACATAACTGAATTTACTTTAAACAAATAGTGTAAAACGGGTTCCCACCCCACCCCCCAAAATAATGACATAAAATAATTAATTTTGTGTATTGTAAACATAAACTTAAAAGTGCCATCATGAAATTTGGAGGATAAAAACATAAAATCTTTGGTAGGTTCCCCCCCCGGATATTTTGTTCCCCCTCCCCCCCTGTGGTTGGGTAAAAATGCCTTCAAAATAACCGGTTTCAGTGAAGGAGGATAACTAACAATACCTTGGGGGGCAAAATTTTACATATTGCAGTGACCTCACAGACCGACCGGGAAAAATTTAATACAAAACAGAAAACCCCCTAGAGAATTTTGTTTGGTTTTAAAAAAAAACTGTAATGGTCCAATCTAACACACCTGGTCAGAAAGTTTTTAACATGTGCGGTCTGTGATGTTTAAAAACCCCTTCCCGGTTCCAATCAGTTTGTGCCTCCTTTATACACAGTCCCAACTGTGGCGGAGGCGATAAGCATGGTCAGTCTGCAGAGGTTTTACAAGTAGCCTATAAATGACCTGTTCCAAAATTGGGAAGATATGCTTTGCCTTTGTGAAAATAAGAAGCACCCCAAGTAAAAAAAAACCCACAGGTTATTCCCCCAGGTGGGTTGTGTATTAGATTGTTTTTTTGGTTGTTGGTTGTTTGATAACAATGGGGCAGGGGGGGCCGCTTCCTCCCTTTTTTTTTTTTTCCCCCCCCCCTGCTGGCCCCCTCCTGTGGGGTTCCCAAACCTAAACCCTGCGAATTGGTTTTTATGTGGAAGTCATGAGGGACCGGATGCTTTTCTAATATGGTTTTAATAATGTGGGGGGGGGTGCTAAAAGAGGTTCCACCCATATTGGTAAAACCTGATGCTTCTATTGGTTTTTTTTTTCTATTTGTGTCTTAGAAAGTTCCATGAATTTGGGAACCGTAATGTGCTGTCCACCTACCCTTATGTTTTTTTATGTGGTAAAAAGTACCCCCCCCCCAGTATGTACACAAAAATGCTACCTATTGGTGTATGTGTAGAGTCCCCCCAATGATGTTCCAAATTTGCCCAGTGGCATTGGTTTATGTTGTAGATAAAAGTCCCCCCCCCCATGGGAATAATGGAAAACCACCAAAAATGCCTTTTTTCCCTTTAATTGGGGTTTTTAAGTTGTTAAGAGTTCACCCCCCCCCCCCATGGGAAAAAATGGGTACCCCCTAAAATCTGCCCTTCTCTATTTTGGTTTGTTTAAGGGTAAGAAAGTTCCCCCCCATGAGGGTCAACTTAAAAAAAAACAAAATAAAACCGTATTACGGGTTTTTTGTTATTTTTTTTGGCCTTTTCCCCTCCAGACAAAGAAAAAAAAGGTACCCCAAGGTTTTGCCCAAAATCCCCGGTTTTTTGTTACCCAGGGGGCACCCCCCCCCTTTTTTTCCCCCCCCTGAGGGGGTAAATTTTTGATGGCCCACCCAATAAAAATTTTTTTTTGTCCCCCGGTTCCCCCCTCCCCCCCGTGGTCCTGCGTAGTTTTTTTTCCTCCGTACTCCATCTAAACCCCTCCTCCCTTTTGTCCGCCCCTCTTCCGTTTAACTCTCCCGTTCCCCTTTTACCCCAATTAATAAACCAGGCCCAATGGAGTCTAGCAAAAAAGGGCCCCCTCCTGTTAAACTGGCCCCGTGCCCAAAAGAATTTTCAAAAAATAAAAATAACCCTCCTTTTTGAGGACTCCGGTAGCTGCAGTGAAAAGGAGGCCGGTATAAAAATAAATAAAGATGAACCTGACTTACTTAATGCTACTTAAATTTCAAGTTTTTTTTTTTGTTAATAAAGGTGTAAGAAAAGGGGCGAGGGGTAACCCTAATTGCCGTATTTTTGCACAGTCCCTCGGTGTTGGCCTTACATTAGCCCTTCCCCAGTTTCCCAGTTTCAAAACTATGCTGTGTCTAGGCTTGGGAGTTTGCCCCACCCTTTGGGGCCTTTTGTTTACTCTGCCCGGGATAAATTGTGGTTGACCACCCCCCTTGGGCCTGGTAAAAGATATGTGAATATAATTACGATGGGTGTTTGTTTTTTAAAAAAACAATGTTTCTTGTTTTTGTTTAAAAAACTTTCCTGGGTGTCAAATTTATTGTTTTAGCGTATGGTAAATCCTGTCTTGGGCCCAATGGGAAAAAAGTGCCCCCCCCTGAAAATTAAAATCTCCCCCCTCTAAAATAAATGGGCACATTTGATATGAGGCGAAGCGTACGAAATTGCAAAACAAAACACCAACAGCATTCACTGGTGCTTTTCTCACAGAAAAAAAAAGTTCCGTTCCAAATTGCTCCATCTTAAAACGCAACCAAGTGTAAAAGAATATAAAGTGTAAAAATAGTGGTCGAATTCCCTAGGTAAAAAAAAAAAAAATACCATGTTAGATAAGATCTGAAGAAAAAAGAACCCCCCTTAAAATCTCTTTGTCCGTTTTGGGTGGGGTTTTATTGAGTGTGGGGTCATTGGTGTTCCTGGGGAGGGCCCAATCCCCCCTGTTTTTTTTTTTTTTTTTTGGAACCAGGTGGGGGGGGGGGGGGGGGGGCCCCCGTGTTTTATCCCAGTGTTTTTAGCTTCCGCTCCGGAAGCAAAAGAAAAATTTTTTTGGTTGAATATTTAAAAAAGGGAAGTTTTATTAAATTTTTAAACCTCCATAAGCCTCGTCCCCCTATACTGCTGGGTTAGTTTTTTTTGCCATTTCTTCCATTTTTGATCCTCGCCCCAGAACCCTGTGTTTGTTTATCCCTCTTGTTGGCCTGAAAATGCCATCCCAGCCTTTGGTTACGGCCTTTGCCTAAGGGGGCCCCGAACACAAAGCCTAACCTCCCACCGGGCACTATCCCCCCCCCCCCCCCCCCCTCCCACACCACCCTATCTTTACTAACCTCCCGGCCCAGCCGCCTATCACGCTAAAGGGAGAAGAGAGCCCGCCCCCTCCTTTTCCACGGCAACGGCCCATCCAAACCGCTAGAAAAACAGTGCCGGCAATGGTTTTCTCCTACGTTGGGTTTGGGGGCCCCCCCAAAAAACCCCCCTTGCCCAGGGTAAAGCCAGAAAAAAAAAATAAAAATGGGCCTTTTTATGGGAACGTTCCCCCCCCCGGCCGTTAATTTTCCTTCCCCCCGCCCTGTTTTCAGACTATAGCATGACATACAGCCGTTGGTGGTTCAACACAAAATAAATGGGGCAAACAAACTGTGGACCTTGTTTGTTTCCTTTGCCCCCACCTTCTGGCCCCCCCCCAACAAAACACAGTTGTAGGTGGCTTTTCATTGCCCCCCACAAGCCCCCCCCCAAGAGCCGCACAATGCATCCCAAATAGGTTATGTTTGGGAAGGGAAGGAAGTGAAAGACTCAAGGTGAAAGGCCAGTGGAAATTGCCATCCATTATGTAGAAGAAATTGAATGCATGAATTATATAATTCCTGTAGATTATGACCTACTTTTACCCCTCATATTTTTGTAATTAGTTTTTAACAATCTACATATAGTATAAGCGATTTGGATGTGAGGGATAAGAAGTTTATTTGAATTTAACCCCATAGGGAAAATTCGTTCCCCCCCCCACCCCCCTTGTTCTGCTTTTGCACCATCCCGGGTCCCCCCCCACCCCCCCCCCCCCCCCCCCCCTAGCAAATGGGCCCAAACCGTCATTGTTCTTCCGGGGCGTCTGGCAAGGGCAGTGGGCCCCCGAAGTAGGGCATGCCGCCCCAGGGGTACCCGTCCCCTTCCATAAAAAAATGTTTGATGCCGCACGGGCTTGGTCCCAGACCTACAAGGGCACGCAGGTAAAAGACCTTTGTATTTTTCCCCCCATTTTGTTTTAAAATAGCCACATTCCCCCCCAAAGTTAAACCAACCCAAGAATAAAAACCTGCCAAACCCCTTCAAAAAACCACTCCCAATTTTTTCAAATGTGTAATTTAAAATGGTTTAATGTTCTTGTACCTGTAGGGCCCTAAACCCAAGGGACCTGGGGTTGAAAATTGTCCGCCAAAAAACACAAGAAATTCAAGAGATAAGCCCCATAACCAAAGAAAATTCACACATTTTTTTTCCAGACGGGGGCCCCAAAATTTGGAATAAACCACAATTTGCCCATTAAGTGTTGATGTTGGTTTTGAAAGGGGAGTGTCCTGGGAAATTCCCTCATTTCAAACCCCAAACTTTTGGTCCCCCCCCACTTTCCCCCTTTTTAGTTTTTGAACACCTCCCTTTAACAGACCCGCCCTGTAATCGGCCCAATCAATCATACAAAAATATAAAATAACTCCCCGAAACCCCCCAGAAGGGAAAAGCATAGAAACCCCTGGGGTTTTAAGGATAATACCGCCCCCCCCCCCCAAAGCCACCAATAAAAAAGCCCCCTGTGTTACCCCCCGAAAAAAAAGGCCCCCCATTTGTGTGTGCCTGTAATCTAGTTACAGGCTGTGAAACAAGTGGTTGTTTTAGCGGGACTAAATGATAATGAGGCTTTTTCCCCAGGGCAAAATGAGCATATTTTTGTAAAAACCACCATGGACTATTTTCAGAGCATTCCCCAGTTACAAGGGAGGTCATATGTAGTTTGTCTCCACCCACCTCACATGGGGGTCAGCTAGGAAAAGGTGGCACACAGTGATCCATAAAGCACTAAGCAAAAGTAAATAACAGTACAGACCAAAAATTTGAAAAAACCAACCCCTTTTTTTTCCTCCATTTTCCAAATGAAATGTTTCTTCCCCCTTGTTTCCTTTTCCCAAGGACTTAATTGAAAAACCTTTGTTGGAGATTCACAAACACAGACTGTGGTAAAGAGGCTAATGTGACCAATTAGGAGAGTGGTGGGGTGCTGGGCCAGAGGATAACCACCCTCCCACAGTCACTGGACCCCTAAACCCCAATTCCAGATGGTTTTGGGGTGAGCTGGACCCACTTGTAAGCACTTGGAGCACTTGGTTGCCCATGTGGCTAAGCATCCTCTGTGAACTCCTTCCCAAGCACCCTGGAAAAGTTGAAAGAAACCCATTTTCCAAACCTTTACCATTTTACCTCCTGGTTTGGAAAAGCGGCTAGCAAAAGAAAAATTGTCCTCCAAAAGAAAAGGTGGAAAAGGTGGGATTAAAAAAGACCCCCCAAAGTAAAAAAAAAATGAGAAGCAAAAAAGTGGCCCGTTACCTTGTTTGATAAAGAAAACCCAGAATAAAGAAGACATTATTTTTTTCAAGTTTTATATTCATGACCTGTTTTGTTTTTTGTTTTTTGTACTACATATTCCAACATTGATCTTTAATTTCATAGTTTTTTTTTTGTTTGGAGTGCCTTTTAGTTCAGTTGGGGGGTGGAATATCCTAAGATTGTCCCCCCCCACCCCCCCCCACCCCCCCCTTTAGTCCCCCCCCCCCCCCAGGGGAAAAAATAACAAAAAACGTTGAATGAAGAAGAAGGTGGTGTCCCCCATACTTTTGGGGTCCTGTGACGGTATAGGTACTGTATAAGGGGGAAGGCCAGACCGCCAAAGATTTCTTGATTAAAGAAATTTGGAGTGCCCCGAAGTGCACCCCCCGTGGTTGGTGAGGGGGTAATATAAACATGCCAAGGTAAATAAGTTTAAGCAATTTAAATTATAATCTTTGTTTTCCTCCCCCCTAAGGTTGGGGAAAAAAAAGGTTTTTAATGGGATAAAATTAGTGTTTTTAATTTTTTATGAAACCAAGCGCCAGGCGTGTTGTCCATATCTCCTTTGGTTGAAATGAAAAAAGTACAACTAAAGAAAGGATGGGTGAATAGTTGTGTTGATGTTACAGGTGTCAGGTCAAATCTTTGGAAAATAGGAAACAAAATAGGTAAACCCAAAAGTATTGGATAAGGTGTGTAGGTTATTGATGTTGTTTTTTTGGTTATCCCCCGAATTTAAGGGTCCTGATCTGGGAAACCGTGGGAAGAGCCCTCTCCTGGCCTGGGCCGCAGAAAAATGTGTTAATATAAGTTTTTTTTTTTTGGTTGTAACGGCCCCCCCCTGTTCCAAAAATAAAAATTAAAGGTAAAATATGGTATTTCCTGTATTCTATTCTAGTCAATACAAAAGGAGCTTACTCCCCTTTGGACACAGAAATTGATGCTCCCCAATGTGGTGGTTTGGTATTATGTTTTGTTTTTTCAAAACGGCCGCGTTGGGTTAAAAAAATTCCTTGGGGTGTTACGGGCCCCCGACCCCCCGCACAGCCCCCCACCCATCACTGCCCCCTCGTTTGTGGTAGGTGGGAGGGTAAGACCAAAAAATGCCCCCCCCCATAACAAGAACAATTGTAATCCGCTTATATTGTGACTCTGTTTTCTGTTGGAAAGGGCGGTAAGAATACATGTATTAATAAGAATTAATAATGATAATTATAAATAAAATAATTTGTTTAAGTTAAAACGATTAATAAAAATTAAAAGAAAAGGGTTTAAACTTTTACCTTTTTTTTTTAAACACGTGTGTTTTAAACTTTGTTTCGAGAGGTTTGCGTGTTTTTTTTTTTTTTCAATCAGGAAAGAAAAACCTTGTTTTTTTTTTTTTTTTTTAAACTTTGGGTGTTAATGTAGTAAATAGTTTGTACCGTTAAAAAGGGAACTGTGTGAAAAGGTCCCTGACAATATTAGGGTTTTGGCCGAGTCCCCTTAAGGACTGTCGCTAGTGGGGAAATTATCAAACCGTTCGTGGGTACCCCCCAGGGGTACCCCACATACGCCAGAGAGAACAAATATTTTTTGGCCCCCCTGCCCCCATATTCACCCTAGCCCCCCCCCCCCCCAACCCCCTTCCCCCCCCTTCTTAAAATATAATGCAAGGTTTTGCCATGACCCCTGTGCCACCCAACAATATGGCCCCGGCCCCCGGCCATCCCCCCCCCCTGCCCTTGAATACCCTCCCCGCCGGGGCACCCCCTGCCAAGCCGGGCTGGGCCCTGATGGGCTCGTAGCTAAGGGACTACGCACCTTTCGTATAAAAACTTAAGGGACCATGTTTAGGTAATACTTAAATTTGTAATTGCCCCTTCCGTCATTGGGTGGCCACCTTAACGTCCCCCTTAGCGGACCGTCGCGAGTGGGGGAAACCCCAAACAAAGGGCGGAGGGCCCCCCGTTAAGGGAAACAAATTACCTGTCGCCCACTAAAAAAGGACCCCAGGCCCCGAAGGGTGGAATTGGAGGCTGCCCCCCCGCCCCCTGAGCCAAGACCCCCTCACACAGTGAAAGACTCCAGGGCAGAAAAAGAAAAAAAACCCAAGCCCCCGTGGGGTTTTTTTTACCAGGGCCCCCACCTAACTCCCTACCCCCAAGGGGATGGCCCCCCCTACCCCCCGTTAAAAAAACTACCCTGATCCCCGTGAGGTTTCCCCCCCCCACCAAACCCCGTTAAAGTGGTCCCCCCCCACCCCCCCCCCCACCCCCCAGGAAAAAAAAACAAAAAGGGAAAAAAAATTTAACCCGCCCCCCTTCATTCCCCCCCCTCCCAAGAAGCCCCGGTCCCCCTGGAACGTGGACGACCAAACCCCGACCCCCTAAAAACTCAATAAGTATTAAACCCCCGCACCTGTGAGATCCCTCTCCCCAAGAGGCTCCTGACCAGGGCGGAAAGAAACCCGAAGGCGCCCCCCCCCCCCCTCCCCCCAAGAGGGGGGGGGAACCTACCAAAACCGGTCCCCCCTTAAAAATTAAACCTGCAAAGTCCCCCCCCGCGTGCTCTCCCAGGGCCTAACACGGAATTGGGGACCTACCCTGAAACCGGTCCCGACTCATACCACAAAGAGTAAAGACCCGGACCCAAGAGGAGAGGAAAGAGGATTACCCGGATAAAGGAACCCGCCCCCAGAAAGCCCCCGCAACCCGTCAGAACGTTCCTTTAGACCCCGTAACCCGCCCCCCCCCTGAGAAAAAAAGGGGGCCGGAAGAGGGCCGCGCCAGTCCCCCCAACCCCCAAAATACGCGTGGAAAATTGCCCCGCCCCTCCCTGGAAAACCCCAAAAACCCGGGGGGGCCCCCCAGAAAAAAGAACCCTGCGACTGATACGGCCCCCCAACACACTTAACAGCTTAACCCCCCAAATCCCCCAACCTGATATAAATTGAGAACCCGAAACGTGTTCCCAATGCCCCCAGGTATATAAAATTGCCCCACTCAGCAATTTCCTTTGACCAAGACATTACACCAGGAAAAAAATAAAGGGTGCCCTGTTTGTGCGGCACCGACCTTTTTAGGCAGCATAAACCATGATTTAAAAAGGGGGCCCCGAGAAACATTTTAAACGGAAAAATAGCATGAAGGCCCCGTCTTAACTCCACTGCCCTCCCCCCCCCGCGTCCCCCCCAAAATAAAAACAATGGAACAGGAGAGGGCCCCCCGCACCACCAAAATTGTTGCCCACCCGCCCCTCCCCTTTTACCAATTGTAATAGGAGCCTTGGCACTTTGAAAGAGATCCTCAAAATGAGATTGGTATTTAAATATTTTACTTTAAAGATGATTTAATTTGAAAAGATACAGCTAGTTAAATCTAACCCTCTCTTTCAACTTAATAAAGTTTTGTGTTGTGGCTGTAGTTACGGTAGTTGAAAGAGAATGGTATAACCTAAAATAAAGCATGTTTGGTCCATACACATATCTAAAACAACAAAGTTTGCTCTTGTCACGAGCCTTACAGACTTCTCAGTGGCGATTATACGTTTACTTGTGGCAAAGAGAACATTTAATTACACTGGAGTGTCAGTCATTATGGCCCCTGAGCACCGGTGCTGCTTCTGCACAGCCAGGGATGAGATGCCCTCTGAGGCCGTCCAGACACTCTGCCCCCACCAGATCCCGCTGCTCCCACTCTCCACTGGAGGTTAATGGAGGCTAAATCCTCGTGAACATCCTTTGAATTCTCTGGCTCTGTCCAAACAAGGTGTCGTTGTCAAAGGAAATCTATTTTTGTGCTGTAATTGAACTACGTCCTCTGTGCTGTGTATAGAAAGGTTCTGTTATAGGTTCCTGTTGTATGTTTACTTTAATAATACACTTCATCATCGGCTTGATAGCTTCTGTTAATTCATCAGGCAAATACTACGAAGTTAAGTGTGTGTGTGTGACTGGCTCTTACCTGCACAGGGCGTCGGAGGCGGCAGAGCTGCTGCAGTTCCAGACAGCTGGGCTTGTGCCTCTCCTGGTGGGAGCATTCCGGGATGATGGTACGTCTGCGCCGCTCTGCACAGGCCTGGTCCCGGCAGGAGCAGAATAGCAGGGGATAGCTTAGCTCCCCATGACACTCGCGTCAAAAAACTGACGCAAGCGCCTGCAAGCAGAGGGAAATCATCAAGGTCGTGAGCTAAAATACTTCTATAGTATTAGTATAATAGTATAGTATTATAATATATGTATTATATACATATATTGGCAGCTCTGATTGCAACCCCCCTGACCCAGAAATGGAAATAAAGGGATGAAAATGATGATGATGATAATATAAATATATATATATATATATACATATACATACAGTATATATATATTAGTTCATTCTCTCTTCACTTTGAAACCTTGAGACATTCACACCTTTTGGCAGCGTTTCCGGCTGCAGGGCTCCTGATTGGCCAGAGAGGGTTGAGGGGGTGTGGCCTTGGAGCAGATTGTGGTGTAGCTGGAGCGTAGTCGTTTACAGGTGTCGTTGAGATTACAGGCTTTAGTAGCGTCCAGACAGGGGTTACATGGTTTCCCCACTTCAGAGCAGGGGCTTGACTTCTGCAGCAATGACTCTAGTGAAAAGACACAGAAAGAAAGAAAATAAACGCACCATTACGAATCATACACAATATGTTCCTCAGTATGGCCACAAATCAAGCTGTTATAATATTTATGAATTAATAGTTACCTAATGTAACTTAAGTTCTACGAATAGGTGCGTAGTCCCTTAGGACTTCGCTAGTGGGATATCACTCGTGACCCCCAGGTCACACGCCAGAGAGATCAAAATAATTTGCTCCAATCACCAGCCACCCTCCTCTATAAAGGCCCCTGCACAAGGCCGCACCCCCTCTTGAACTCTGCCAAGCCGGGCTGGCCTGATGGGCTCGTAGCTAAGGGTCCGACACATCCAAAAGATAAGACCGGACGAAAGAAGAGGACGACGCCCAATAAGCCGCACGGCAGACGTCCTCGACCGACGCCCCCCTGAGAAGGGCCGTAGAGGCCGCCATCCCACACGTGAAATGCGACCTGAAGCCCACCGGGGGGGCCAGACCCTGCGTCTGATACGCCCACCGCACCGCCGTGGCGACCCAGTGCGCCAGCCACTGAGCCGACAGCGGGGCGCCCCTGTTCTTGGGGCCCAGACACACAAACAACTGATCACCCAACCTGAATGACGACGTCATGGCCAGGTAATGCCTCAGCATTCTGACAGGACACAGAAGGTGCTGCCGCTCCTCCTCGGGGGAGGCATGCGGTGGCGGATAGAAAGCCCTAATCCTGATGACTCTCGACCTAAAGGCCGACGTGATAACCTTGGGGAGAAAGGCCGGATTGGGCCACAATTCCACCATGCCGTCGCCCTCTCCAAAGGACAGGCAAGACGCATGGACAGAGAGCGCACAAAAGTCGCCCGCCCTCTTAGCAGACGCCAACGCCAGCAAGCACACTCTTAAAAGCACACTTAAAAGCGACACACTCGGGACTCGCCTCCGCCGCCGGTTCAAAAGGCGGACCCGACAGCCCCCTAAGGACCACCCTGAGGTCCCAAACCGGGGGCGTTCTCTGGAGCGGGGGCCTCCTCCTGCGCGCCCCCCGCAGAAAACGTTTAACCAACGGATGAGAGCGGGCTGTGACCCCCCCGAATCCGTCGTGACCCGAGGTAATGGCTGCCGCGAACACCGCCAAGGTGGCGACAGCCCTCCCTTTGTCAAAAAGCTCCTGTAGGAATCCCAGGACCCCCTCCAGCGGGCAACGCCTGGGGTCCCAGGAACGAGAAACGCACCAGTCGCTGAAGAGCCTCCACTTCGTGGCGTAGGCCCTCACAGTGGACCGCGCCCTCGCCCCCTGAATGGTCTCCACCACCGCAGGGGGAAGACCCAGGTCTACGAGGTTCCGCCTCTCAGCCTCCAAACCCAGAGCCTGCGGCCAATTATTGGGCGTGAAAACAGGGCTCCCCCCCCTGGACTAGAGCCCCCGGCTCGTCCGGGAGGGCCCAGGGCTCCATAACCGCCATGCCCCTCAGGAAGGGGAACCACCGGGCATGCGGACTGTCCGGAGCCACCAGGATCACCGACCTCCTCTCCTGTTCGATCCTCCGCAGCAGGACCGGCAGGAGACGCACTGGTGGGAAAGCGTACAGCAGGCCCTCTGGCCAGGGGTAATGAGCCAGAGCGTCCACGCCTAGGGGCGGCTCGTCCGCGGCCCTTAAGGCGAACCAGGACGGGCACTGTGCGTTTTCTGCACTGGCGAAAAGGTCGACCACTGGACGGCCGAACCTCCGCCAGATCTCCGCAGCTACCCATGGGGCCAGGCCCCACTCGTCCTGGAGTGGGCCCCCCCTGGACATCCTGTCGGCCCCCACGTTTCGGACCCCCGGGACGTGGCGCGCCCTGAGAGACAGGAGGTGAAGCGCCGCCCACAGCAGCGTCACCGTCGCCATGCGATGGAGAGCGGGGGAGCTGGTGCCCCCCTGCCTGTTCAGATAGGAGACCACTGTGGTGTTGTCTGAGCGAACCATCACGTGTCTCCCCTGCAGCTGAGGAGCAAAGTGCAGCAGTACCCTGTGCACTGCCTCCATCTCCAGCAGGTTGATGTGACGGGCTGAGTCCGACCAGCAGCCTCCTACAGAGCTCTGGCCCCATCCTTCGAGCGACGCGTCCGTGAACACCTCCACGTGAGACACGGCGCAGGCCAGAGTCACTCCGTCCCGCAATAGACCCGGAGTGAGCCAGAACCTGATGTCCGATGCTGCCACTTGTGGAACCCAGATCAGCCTCCCCCCGTCCCGGGAGGGGTGAAGCCTGAGGCGCGAGAACCACCTCTGAAAATTCCTCATGTGGAGAAGGCCTAGCCGCACCACAGCATGAGCCGCCGCCATCATTCCCAGCAGGGACCTGAGGCGCCGAGCGGGGACTCTGGGGCCCGCCAGAACCTCCCGGGCCAGACGGGTAATGTTCATCCGTCTGTCCACGGACAATGCAGCACGGAATGTCACAGAGTCTAACTGCAGGCCGAGATAAATCATGCGTTGAGCTGGCTGCAGTTTGCTCTTCTCCCTGTTCACCACAAAGCCCAGACGCTGTATGTGGGACAGGACCCAGTGCGTGTGGCTCACGTGTGGCCACTTCCCTGGATGAGGCCAGAATTAACCAGTCGTCTATGTAGGTTAAAATTCTTACCCCTGCGCGTCTGAGCGGCTCCAGTGCTGCCTCCACGCACTAAGTACGGGACTGCTCATCCCACGTGACTCGGCTGCTGTGCCCCCCCCTGGCTCTTGCCTCATGGAGGGGGGGGCGAGCCCCTGGAGTGGGCGACCCCGTGTTAGCCTTGTAGCTCAGAGATGCTAACACGCGTTCGGCCGAAGCACACACACCACTACTCACCAGATCCCTCCGCCTGACCTCTCTCTGGGAGGGCATAGCATGAACCAGAGAACCGGAGCTCGTAGCTCGCGTAGCGCACTGCAAACCCTGCTCTGGGGGCTGCAGGCCTAGCGAAGCAACGTTATGTGCTCGAGAAGTAACACAATCAGAATTCACAAGATCATTTGACATGTTACATACCCCCAAATGAGACTCAGACAGCGAGTAATGATGAAATGCCGGTCGGCCTTTATTGAAAGAATTCTTCCCACCCCGACCTCCTCTGCCATAGGGAGGTCGGCGGTGGGTGCGTTGGTCCCGCGAGCCACCCGTGGGCCTGTCTGGACCCGTGGGCCTGTCTGGACCCGGGGGCCTCGTCGAGGGGGGACGATAGGCCACAGAGCGTGGATATGGGCCAGGGCGCCTCCCGGGCGAACGCTCCCTGCCTCTGTCCCGGCTCTGTGCTGGTGGGCGGGCCTCGCGCCTCGGCGCTAGGTGTTGGGCTAGGCTAGCCGAGTCCTTGGCTGCGGTCTCCAGTCTAGCCACCAGGGTCTGCATGTCCGGACCGAAGAGGGACGTCTGGGAAACAGGCAGGTCCAGCAGCTGCCTCTTCTCCGCCTCCTGATGTTAGCTAGCCCAAGCCAAAGGTGCCTGGCCCCGACTTGAGCTGCTGCCATGGTGCGGCCGCCATACACAGCTAGCGCCTGGCACATGCGCAGGATCGCCGCTGAGGTGGTCCTCGCCTGTGATAAGGTGTCTCCCCTGAGCGCCTGGCCAGAAGAGAGCGACCTATCCAGGGCCCCCGTGATGAAGGCCATGTTATTTGCCACAGCGACGACCTGTGCCGCATTGGCGTAACATCTGTCCAGCATAGCCAAAGACGTCCTGTCCCGCTCGGAGGGAATGAGAGGTCTTGTGCCGGGCCACACGGATGCGGAGGGGTGCAGGGCCATGCGGACCGAATCCTCGATGTCCGGGACCCCGCCGGTCCAGGACCAGTCCTGCACGCTGCAATACATGCCGTAACCCAAAGCGGGCCTCTTGGCCGCTAGGGGCTTTGGCCACTCATGTGTCGCGTAATGGACGAGCGGGTCCATCCGCGGGCACAACGTGGGCTGTATCCTCCTCCTCCCTCGAGTGGTGGCGTAACCAGAGGTGAAGTCCTCCGCCCTCAGGGTCGGCTGCGGTGGCAGGGGGGCATCCATGATGGCCGCCGCGGAGGAGTAGAACCCAGGCATGTGGTCCATTGGGAAGCGGTCCGGCTCCGGGTTCGACACCACCTCGTCCAGCGTGAGGAGAGAGCCGACCTCCGAAACCTCTCCGTCCTCACAGTCACCCCACTCCGCGGGCACGGGTGGAAGGTCGAGTGGGGCCCAGTCAGTCTCAGACTCCTCGTCCTGAGAGGAGTCCGGACGGGGCGCTGCAGCGGCGTGGTACGCACGCCTGCGTTCGCTCTCCTCCCTGGGGAGAGCGAGACACGAGGTGCAGGTGGCGCTCAACGCCGCATGGCCCGGGCCCAGGCACATGAAGCAGCTGGAGTGCTGGTCCGTGCGCTGGAGCCTGACTCGACACGTCGAGCAACGACGACGTCCGACGCCGGAGGGCGAAGGGGAACTCGGACGAGCATCAGAAGACATCTTTCTCTGGAATAAAGTACGTACTGAGGTAGATCTCAATCGGCGCCAGAGTGAAAGAGGGGGTGCGGCCTTGTGCAGGGGCCTTTATAGAGGAGGGTGGCTGGTGATTGGAGCAAATTATTTTGATCTCTCTGGCGTGTGACCTGGGGGTCACGAGTGATATCCCACTAGCGAAGTCCTAAGGGACGTAGCACCATGACGTAGAACAAACACCTGTAAGGTTTTTTCTCTTCACAGAGTTTAAAACTTTGCTGCTAACTACTGTTGGTGTATTGGGATAGGCTGCGAGTGGGTTGGAGTGCAGTTTAAAAGAACCACAATACAAAAGTGCAAAATAAAGTGCAACGGCAAATGTAGTTTCTTTTCCCGCTACAGAACACAGACTGATGATTGGAGGCGCCTTTTATTTGGTGTGATGTAAAGGCAGGGATGTGATGTAAAGGCAGGGATGTTAAAAATATCTTTTAACGCTTTTATAAAAACCCTTAAACTATCTTAAAAACCCAAAACCATACCCGCAGACAGATCCTGAAACCAATCACCAATGGATTCCTACATAAAATTGCACTTTGTTGCTGTAGCCTGGAACCATAATGATCTTGTTTCCAGTGGGACCCTTTTGGCACCGGGACAAAGCAGAGGTAAATCAGTTGGAGCAGTTCATGGCTGGCTCTAATAGATGGACAAAAATAACCACAAAAGCAAAGCAATAAAACAAACCTTTGAGCTGGACATAATCACGATATATTGTGACGATGATATGATTATATAGTAATATTTCGGAAAAATACCATGTTTTGATATCTTATTGTGAGCATAGTATCGCCTACAATTATATTGTGAGGGAACATTCACTGCTTCACATTCACTGGGAGATTCACTGCTTGATGGATGGGCAGGGAGAGCTGAAAGGACATTTCTCCCAGTTTTCCTGCAGGAGAGGCAACTCACGGCAGCTTATGGCCAGCTCCATGAGTCAGAGTCCATAACGTTCAATTGGGAGAATGGGCCAAGCTCTGTCCATCTAATCACTTTGGTAAAATCTGCAAACTGAAGTACAGATGATGGATGAGAGACCTTTCTTACGCGTTATAAAAATGTGTGAAAAGTTGTATTTGTTTTGTCTTTTTTACAATGTTGAAAGAGCATTTTGCTGAAAGGGTGTCTTGTGTGTCTCAGTGAGAAGCTGCTCTGTGTGGTCACATTGACCCGAGCCAGTGCTTCCTACACTGTAAATTGTGTGACACCCATTGTTAAAAGGGCCATGGTGCAACAGTTTTCCCTTCCATTACCAGTAAATGCAAAACTGCAAAACCAAGGACTCTAAGCAAACAGTGTTCTGCCTACCACATGCTTTAAAATTGTATTTCATGTTTGTCAATCCTCCTCATATTTGCAGGGTTGAAGGTTTAAGCCAGAGCCGGCTCTACCTGCTGAGGAGGCTCAGGTCTTTTGGAGTGCAGGGGCCACACCTAAAGACCTATGAATCTGTGGTGGCATCAGCCTCTTGTACGGTGTGGTCTGCTGGAGCAGCAGCATCACAGAGAGGGACAGGAAGAAGCTGGACAAGGTCATCAGGAAGTCCAGCTCAGTCCTGGGCTGTTCCCTGGACACAATGCAGCAGGTGGGGGACAGGAGGGCCCTGGACAAACTAACATCTATGCTGGACCATGACTGTCACCCCCTGCAGGACACTCTCTCTGCTCTGGAGAGCAGCTTCAGTGACAGACTAATTCATCCTCGCTGTGTGAAGGAGAGGTTCCGTAGGTCGTTCCTCCCTGCTGCTGTCAGACTGTACAATGATAATGTGTAACAAGAACTGCTGAGTCTGTACAAATGTCACTGATAGTTCATTAGTAACTTTACTGTTATTAGTATTATATTACAATAGTACATATCCATCTGATATTTCTGCCATTCACCATTCACTAGTCACTTTACCTGTTGATATTATATATTATATTATTCTGCTCATATTCATATTCTCATATTCTACGCTGCTAAAGTACAATAATAATCTGTAAATACTGTACTTCCGAACCAAGTGCAATTATAGCCCCAGAGTTTATTTTATTTTATTCTTTATCTTAATTTTACAGTCTATTTTAATTTTAAGTCACTGTTGGCATCGCTCACACAAACTCACTATGTCAGACAATTTATACGTAGATAACTTTTACTGGAAGCACGAGCACGTACGACGGCCTCACCAGAATGATTGACAATTGGAGGTCCAAAAGTCTTCATGATCCATCCGGAAAAGGAAAAGAATCCTTCTATAATCCTCCTTTAACAACGCCCGCAAAATTATTCCCAGCTGATAAGTATTCTACCCGTCTATAATGCGGTTCATCTTTACAATTTTGCTTGATTTTTTACAGTGGAGTTCTCATGTGCCGCATTTACACTCCAAAATCATCCGCCAGTTTCCAATCAACATGACTGTTACCTATATGTGTTATTTGAGAGGACTACAGAGGTCTCAGCACCGTTTCCTGTAGCTGTATTTTACAGTGTATGCGCCGCTTGTGAGAGTTCTGCAGCAACATCACCCACAAAAAAATCAAACTGCTTTATTGTCCGCAGCGGTGAGTTCAGGTGGTAAAAAACAGTGCGCGGAGAGAAGTTCACAGCCTTGAAACATACTTACTATGTATTTTGTTTTGTATGTAGATATTTCTTTTGTAGGTATTTTTTTTTTAGAACATAACCTCCTCAATAAATCAGATGGATTGATATATGGTCCTGTTTTTAACTTTTTTGTTTGAAAACGCTGATCTCAACATGGGAAATTGGCCTGACATACAAAACTATTGATAGAACCAAACTGTTTTAAGAGTAAGTAAGATGTATTTTATCATACATGTATAGTTAAGTTGGTCACACTTAGGCCTCACTACCTAACAGCTAATAAAGTGCTAATTAGTGTATTATTCATAGTTAATTATCTCTAAGTTGTTATCTATCAAGCACTTATTAGTCCTTATTCTACATGGATTCAACATCTAACTAGCTACTAACAGACCCTTTCCCATGTGGGTTATGGTTAACGTTAGGGTAAGCGTTAATGTTAGGGATATGGTTAGGGTGAGGGTTATGGTTAGGGTACATACAAAAAAAAACACGTAATTAGCTGTTAATTAGTGAGGGCTAATCTAAAGTGCTACCGTTAATTCTTTTGTGGTTTGAAAGTTAGGTACCTCAGCTGTAAATCAAGTCAAACCATGACAGTGCTGTATTATCTGCTGTGATAAATGCCATCCAGAAGTTGCTATACATTTTCACAGCTCTTCAAAGCACATTACACAAATCCGATGCAGCCTGATATAGTCTCTGTGAGAGCCCAACACAGTTTAACCCTGCAAACCTGAGGCACCTTCTCTCATCTTCCACTCCTCCCTCTCTCTCCCACTCTAGCACACAGTGGTAGTGCTACGCAAGACAGAGCATTTTTGAAAAGGAACAGAAATATATATGTGTACACAGGGGGAAAAAAAGAGCAAGTATCCGGGGCATGAGTGCGGGCCAATTAGAGAGATGCCCCAGGTTGTCGTGTTATCTTCCTGACGCACAACCTCATGGCTGCACAGTGCACACACAAAGCGCCGCCCTTGGCTTTAAACACACATGCACATGCACACACACACACACACACACACTATTGGTTCATATAATGTTTTATTAACACATGCGCCGCTCCAGCGTCCATTGTAAACACACACAAACACACACACACATCAGGGAGACATGATCTACAAGGTCAAAGTAGTGAGAGAGAGGAAGACAATGGCAAAGCTAATAGGAAATGAGCTCAACGTAGGAAGAGGAACCACAGAGGAACTGAGTGAGGTCCTGTCCCAAAAATCCTTCCTAGTCTCCACACTTCCTTTCCTCTATTCCCCTTTTTTTTAGCTGGTAATCAGTACATGCTTCCTTCTCATTCCTCTGCTCCCCTCCTCCTCTACTCTTTCCTCCAACTTACTTATGCCATACTTTGCATCGATAACCTGCGTTTACACTTGACATTATAGTCGTTAAATATTATGATTAGGGTCACTAGCTAGATTTGCCCGGTAAACGAGACAGTGATAAAGGTATCAATAAAATATGCACTTTTATTGATCCCTGTAGGGCAATTGATCCTCTGCATTTGACCCATCCTGATGCCGCTAAAGCTTACATCAGAAGTAGTGGTCGCCGTAGAACAGCGCCCGGGAACCCATCTCCAGATGATCATGCTCAGCTTGGTCAGGACTACCGGAGCTGCAGGATTTAACCTTGTGTGCATGTTTTTAGTGGTCGGGGAAACTGGAGCACCTGAAGGCATGGGGAGAACTGTAAATTCCACTCAGAAAGGCCCTGTTCCGACCGGGATTCAAACCCAGGACCTTCTTGCTGAGAAGCGAGAGTGCTATCCATTCAGCCACCGTGCTGCCTCAGTTGGTAGAGAGTTGGCCTTTGAGCCTGAAGGTTGTGGGTTCGAGCTCACCGCGAGACCTTCTCCACCAACTCCACTGATGTCTGTTGCCGATGTGTCCTTGGGCAAGACACGTAACCCACTTGGCTGAGTAGCGCAGAAGAAAGGTTTGCTGCATGCCTTGATTCATCTATTCATCTAAACTGAAATTTCCCCACTGTGGGACGAATAAAGGACCTTCGTCTAAACATATCCTGGAAAGAAATAATGGAGTTGAGGAGAGGACAGAAAGAGACAAGGAAGAATCTTTGGGACGAACCACAGACGTTTGATTTGGTGTGTGAGCTCGACAATGCGTGCGTACAATTGAAATCTTTCATTTTACACCAGAGGCACTCATTCTATGCTTTTTCCTGTCTTTGCCACAGTCATAATCCAGGATATGTCACAGTTGAAAAATAGTAATCCATTCTATTCTGAGAGGTGCATAAGTAATCACATTTGTAATATGCACATATTTCACTTCCGGTGTGAATTTTCAGGCACATTGCAATGAAAAGATTTTCTCTGACATAACCGGCATCTATATGTTTACATCCCAAAGACGCGCTAAAGACAAAGGTGTAAATTGGGTGTTACACAAATAGCCATACAGAACCACAAACACTTTGCGTCTCTTAGAAGGAGAGAGACAGAACACTTCACTTCACACATTTGGGTGTCATGAAAGGCGCTGTATAAACCCATAATTGCCATTAGTGTGATTTCTTTGGGTTATTGTAGTTATCAAAGTACAGATAAGTGTCTCCAGAGGAAAAAACATGAACGATACTATTTTATTTTTCAATAGATAAGCCAAAATCTGTTTATATCTCTTTATATTTTTCAAAAAGTACCCGTTTCACTTTGGTCCTGCCTTTAAGAAGCAGATCATTTGACTCAAAATGTAAAATTATGTTCTCCTGTACTTCCTCTGACATGCCACTTTCATGCGGAGTGTAATTATGCGGCAGAGTTGGGTGACAGGGAACAGGCTGCCGAGTGCTCACAGTGGGTTTGACATTGAGGTGACGTTCTGAATACGTCTCACATCCACTTTAATGACTCATGCGGGCTACATCAGGAGTTTTTCCGGAGCTCAGATCCTGTGTTCAGTCTTCAGTCAATCTTCGAGAAATCCTGTTTTGCACTTCATCACTGAACTGAACCGTAGGGGGCAGCAGCGGGAGGCGCGGGCCACTTACTCACGTGATATACTCCCTGTAGACCATGGGTGTCAAATGTAATTTTTTGTGATAATAGCCCTACTAGTCTGTATCCCACAGCAAATTTCCCTTCAATGAAGTTTATCTTATCTCATCTCAACTTATGTTATCTCATTATACGGCTAATCACAGTAGCAGCAGGATGCTCCCAAGCCCCGGTGATCCAAGATGGCGCCGTATTCAAATGAATGGTTTGTGCTCAGTGGCGCTTTGTTGTGGAACTCCCAAAGATCCATGGGAAACTCGCAAAGATCCATGGGAAACTCGCAAAGATACATGGGAAACTCGCCTGTACTGTATTTGGGCATTGTCTGGTCCTCCCGGTTCTGCGCAGTGGATGAACTCCCATGATGTGCGATCATGGGAGTTGATGATGTCCCACGTGCGAAATACACGTGTGTGGGTGTCATGCACGCGCACAGAGGGGCTCGGCCGCGCTCTGACCAGCTGCTCTACAGAGCGGGAGTTAGAGCGGGAGCCAGACGGGCAGAGTTTGTGGCACTAAAGTGTGGATTTAAAGAAAACCAAAGGATTTAAGACGAAAAAAAGTTCAGGATGACAAGGGACACTAAAATCCCCACAAAATCTGACTTTTATGAAAGCTGTAGGTTCTCTGTCAGCTGAGGTCGAGCTGTTTTAGTTTACATTGAGTTCTATGGGGAAGATTTCTGGGTAGCCCACGTGAATTTAGTCTGGTTTAGTCTGCAATACTGCGAGAGAAGCTGTTAAAGTTTTCATGACAAAAATACTGCTTTAATGCGATCGCAGTAAACCCGGAAGTAACCATTAGTATTAATAGAACATATTAGGACGCATTTGCAGAGGATCTGATTATCAATTTAGGGTGAGTATATATATGGGTCACTGACCGCTGATGTTCAGAATTCTTTGTTTTCATGAGTTTTAGTTTTGAAGTAGCTAGCCTAGCCGTTTCTTGCCGAGCCACGGCAAAACTTTTGGGAACTACTTAATTTTCATTCATTAAATAAACCTTTCGCTATGTAAAAGTGGACAGAAGTGTATTTTGTGTGTTCAGCTGGCACAAAACCAAGAGAGGACGCAGACCCCTTTGCTGCGCATTGGGGTCCAGTTCACCCTGTAGGTACTTATTTTCCGATAATGACCTTGGTTCTATACATTTCTTTCTTACCTCTGACCATGCATCAATACTGCAAGTTCGAAATAATTAAAAATCCTTTAAGGGACCACAAATGGCCTCACACCTCTGCTTTAGGCCATAGACCGTATGTTAGGAGTGGACTGACTGAATGCTGATGTCACCATAGTGTTTGTCAAATGCAGGAGAAGCCGATTTCCAAATAAGCTAGCTGGAGCTAATATCTTGAAATGGGCATTTGTTCAAACAGCGTAAGCTTTACCCAGTAAAAGGGGTATAAGTGTTGCCAAGATGGTTTCTAAGGAAAGCTGGAGTTTCCCACGCGGCATTGGATTGGTCAACACTTATGTGGCTCATATCTGGATTTACAAAGATAATATCAAATACAAACACCATCATAGAGAACCACAAACCATGCATTTTCAATGTAAGTCAATAAGAGCCAGAGCGAAGTGGAAGAAAACTTCACCCTGAGCACTTCCCTAATTGGCTTCATTGAGCTAGCGGGTTAGCATTTCCATTAAGATTAAGAGATCCTTTATTCGTTCCACAGTGGGGAAATTTCAGTGTTGCATCACAAGTTATAGAACAGTAGGAAAGAGGGGCACACGGCACAAGATAAGTGAACAATAGCTATAATTAAACTGAAACAAAATCTCTAACTCTAGCATTAAATAAAGTCTCTATCTTGAAAATAATAATAAAAAGAAATGTAAAGGTTTTAGATTTGGCATTAGGAGGCAAGCATAAAGTACTGTGTTGTAGTTAGCAGCAGTATGTTTACACCTGTACATTAGCAGCATGAGGCTATATACTGTACATCTACAGTATACATCAATAAATCTATATACAGTCTATGCTTTAGACACTCCATGCATCGAGTGAGATCCATAAGTTACATTATTTACTCCCTAATAAAAACAAGTTGTAATTTTGTTTTATTTCACATTGACTATCACAGAAATGTGTCAACAGCTGCAAAATTTTTTCTCAATTTCACATGTATTCACGCAATTAAAATAAAGGCAGCTACCATTTTCTCTCGCTGAATTCCTTCTAAATTGAATTACATAGATTGAAAGAGCACATTAACTGCAGAAGTGCAACAGACCTTTATGCTCTCAGCGTGCACGATTAGTAGTTTTTTTAGGAGTTTTTTTTTTCTTTTTTGAATATATAAACATAAAAACAAACAGACTTTACTGTGTTTATATATATATAAACAGTACAAAAAAGAGGATTAGGTGAGCGGTAGGGGTTAGGGGTGGTTAGCGTGTAGGTTTTGAGTGCGTGGGGAGACATTTACAATATATACTGTATGAAGGGTTGCCATGTTTTATTTTCTTTGTGTTAATTTTTCCAAGCTGCCCATCTTCCATGAGGAGGTTTAGCCATTGATTCAATGCATTTCTTTGCCATTTTTGGCATAGCCCTAATTCACAATACACTGTATTCACCCCCTTGGCAGTTTGTGTGTTTTGTTGCCTCACAACCTGGAATTAACATGTATTGTTTGAGGATTTGCATCAGTTAATTTACAGAACATGCCCACAACTTTGAGGATGTTGTCTTTTTTTATTGTGAAGCAAACAACAAAAAAGACAAAATAACAGAAAAGGTCAATGTGCATAACTATTCACCCCCTAAAGTCAATACTTTGTAGAGCCACCTTTTGCGGCAATCACAGCTCCAAGTCGCTTTGGATAAGTCTCTATGAGCTTGCACATTTTACCACTGGGATGTTTGCCCATTCGTCCTTGCAAAACTGCTCCAGCTCCTTCAAGTCGGATGGTTTGTGCTTGTGAACAGCAATCTTTAAGTTTGACCACAGATTTTCTATTGGATTGAGGTCTGGGCTTTGACTAGGCCATTCCAACACATTTACATGTTTCCCCTTAAACCACTGAAGTGTTGCTTTAGCAGTGTGTTTGGGGTCATACATGCATCAAGAGTTCTGAGCTTCGAGCTTTTCTTAAAAAAGTGGGCATCAAATCACTCTGCCGTATAGGATTACTTGTTGTAAAAATCTTTACCTTACCTTCTAAATGTCTGAAATTGGTGATTTTTTTATCTATTAAAACAATATATGGGCTGAAAACAAGAGAGATCTCACGTTCACAACATGTAATCCAATACAGCAGAGTGATTTGATGCCCACTTTTTTGAGAAAACTACCCACAATGCCGTGCGGTCGAGCCGGAAGCTCGGAACTCTTGATGCATGTATTGTCCTGCTGGAAGGTGAACCTCAGATCAGATTCAGATTCAGATTCATTTATTTGCCATTTGCAGTAAAACCACATTGGAAAAACTGTGCAAGACTACCCCAGTGTGCACCAGACGACACACACCAGAGCTCTTGCCACGGTGCCATTTTTACGGCGCGATAGAACCTCCGTATCCTCAAATCACGCAGAGTGGCACAGGTTTTGCTCAAGAATATCCCTTTATTTAACACCATCCATCTTTCCCTCAACTCTGACCATTTTCCCAGTCCCGGCTGCTGAAAAACATCCCTACAGCATGATGCTGCCACCACCATGTTTCACTGTGGGGATGGTGTTTTTTGGGTGATGTGATGTGTTGGGTTTGTACCAGACATAGCGTTTTCCTTGATGGCCGAAAAGTTCAATTTTTGTCTCATTAGACCAGAGCACCTTCCTCCATACATTTTGGAAGTCTCCCACATGCCTTTTTGCAAACTCAAAACGTGCCATTTTATTTTTTGCTGAAAGTAATGGCTTTCTTCTGGCCACTCTGCCATAAAGTCCAAATCTATGGAACGTACGGCTTATTGTCGTCCTATGTACAGATACTCCAGTCTCTGCTGTGGAACTCTGCAGCTCCTCCAGGGTTACCTTAGGTCTCTGTGCTGCCTCTCTGATTAATGCCCTCCTTGCCCGGTCCGTGAGTTTTGGTGGGCGGCCGTCTCTTGGCTGGTTTGCTGTTGTGCCATGCTCTTTCCATTTGGTTATGATAGATTTGATGGCGCTCCTGGGATCATCAAGATTTGGATATTTTTTTATAACCTAACCCAGACTTGTACTTCTCAACAACACTATCCCTTACTTGTTTGGAGAGTTCCCTGGTCTTCATGGCAGTGTTTGGTTCGTGGTGCCTCTTGCTTAGGTGTTGCAGCCTCTGAGGCCTTTCAAAAAAGGTGTGTATATGTACTGACAGATCATGTGACACTTAGATTGCACACATCATTAAAGATAAGATAAGATAAGATAAGATGAACCTTTATTAGTCTCACAGTGGAGAAATTTCAGTGTCATCGTTGCACACATTACAGCAGAGAAAGGAAATAAGAGCACTGAGATTGCACACATCAAATAAGTCTATTATTTAAGATAATAGACAATAAAATTAAGATAAGAATAAAATTAAATTAAATAAACTCTGGGCTATAATTGCACTTGGTTCAAAAGTATTTATAGATGTCTATGTACTTTAGCAGCGGAGAATATGGGAATATGCATATGAACGGAATAAATATCAGACATACTGTAATATCAACAGGTAAAGTGGCTTGTGAATGGCAGAAATATCAGATGGATATGTATTAATACAGTACGGCTAGTGACAAGTTATTATAGTTAACTATCAGTGACATTTGTACAGACTCAGCAGTTCTTGTTACAGTAGACATTCTCGTTGTACAGCCTGACAGCAGCAGGGAGGAAGGACCTGCGAAACCTCTCCTTCACACAGCGAGGATGAATAAGTCTGTCACTGAAGCTGCTCTCCAGAGCAGAGAGAGTGTCCTGCAGGGGGTGACAGTCATGGTCCAGCATAGATGTTAGTTTGCTCAGGACCCTCCTGTCCCCCACCTGCTGCACTGTGTCCAGGGAACAGCTCAGGACTGAGCTGGACTTCCTGATGACCTTGTTCGGCTTCTTCTTGTCTCTCTCTGTGATGCTGCTGCTCCAGCAGACCACACCGAACAAGATAGCTGATGCCACCACAGAGTCATAGAAGGTCTATAGGAGTGGCCCCTGCACTCCAAAAGACCTGAGCCTCCTCAGTAGGTAGAGTCGACTCTGGCCCTTCTTGAAGAGGGCGTCTGTGTTATGAGTCCAGTCCAGTTTGTGGTTCAGATGAACACCCAGGTACTTGTAAGAGTCCACTCTCTCAATTCCCTTTCCCTGGATGTACACTGGGGCTGGAGCGGCAGAGTGACGTCTGCGGAAACCCACCACCATCTCCTTGGTCTTCACCGCGTTGATGAGAAGGTGGTTCCGCCAACACCAGTCCACAAAGTCCTGAATTACTCCTCTGTACTCCGCGTCGTCGTCCTCGAAGCTGAGTCCGATGATGGCAGAGTCGTCGGAGAACTTCTGGAGGACACAACCGTCCGTGTTGTGTCTGAAGTCCGCAGTGTAGAGGGTGAAGAGGAACGGCGCGAGGACAGTCCCCTGGGGGGCCCCCACACTGCAGGTCAGGACCTCAGACACAAAATCCCTGGTTCTCACAAACTGGGGTCTGTCTGTGAGGTATTTCACTATTTATGTGACTTCTGAAGGTAATTGGTTGCACCAGAGCTTTTTATGGGCTTCATAACAAAGGGGGTGATTACATATGCACATGACAATTTCCAGTTTTTTATTTCTGAAAAAAAGTTTTTTCTATATATTTTTCTCAATTCACTTCACAAACTTAGACTAATGTTTTCTGATCCATCACATGAAATTCAGATTTAACAAACATTGAACTTAAGGTAATAGGTAAAATAGCCAAGGGGGGCGAATTCACTGTAGCTGTGAGACCGCTACCACCACTAGTTAAAGAATGCACAATGCACAATTTATTTGTATTACTTAAACATTAATATGTTTTAGTGATCATTTTAGCTGAAACCCTACACAGTGATGGCACACAAAGGTCACACACAGGTTGATGAATAGCCATACTGTAGGTCTAGAAGCATTCCGTACATGTATTGCTGGCTTCTGTTTGATGTCACATATTGGCGTCTACCATCTGTGAACCCATTTTTTCCGCGTCCTGGCTCCAGCCCAGTTTTGTGGGCTGGATCCCGCTCCCCACCTGGGAGCCAAAAGTCCTGCACCAGTCCTGAGTCTATAGCCTGTCTGTCCGTGGGAGCAGATCCATCTCTCAATGTGTTGCTGAGTTGTTCCTTGCCGATGCAGAAGTCTAAGGACAGTGATGATCCAGGACATTTATGTACATTTATTAAGATTTATGGCCATTGGCCATCGGCCCCCTGTTGACCAATGGCTTCTATCCGTTTGTTATTACTGCATTTCCTTTGTTCGAAATGTTTGATTCCCTGATCTGTTCTTGAGGAATCAACAGCTTCCTCCAAGTCCAGACTGCTGTTGTGATTTAGGGCCATCTAAAACTAATTTGAATTGAATGGAAGTCTTTGTTGTGTTTTGCTTCGCCTTTGTATAATAAGGCCATAGATGCCTCAAGTAGAGAATATAGTTGTAGGGTTGTTCTTGTTCGTTGTTGTTCATGAAAACACCTCGTCTGTCGGCCTGTCATGTTGTGTCCAGTTACTTCCAGTTGTGTTGGGTCCCTTAAGATCTGTCACTGTTGCTAAATAATGTTCTCTGGATGAAAGGCTAAATCTGCTGCTGCTGGTCTCTCCTCACAGCAGGTCCCAGTGCTGGTCTCGGGCTGCTGCCTCTGACCTGAGTTCAGAAGTTGTTTTCCCAACCCGCGTGCATGTGGATCTTTCAATTCCACCAAACATTTTCTCGAGTTCACGACTTCATTGTTTCTGGTGGACGCCCATGGCAAACTTCGCAAAGTTGGTTCATGTCTCCCAACACGTAAAGGATAGACCTCTGCACAAAGCTGGAGAGGCACAAATCTGGCTCACAGCTAATACCAGACTAAAAGCCAGCTAGCTTGTCCTGTTATTTATTATTAAAATCATGTCCTTTATAATTATTTAGGGTTTCCAGACGTTGGAATTGTCATATACTGCTGATTCATTGCTGTGCACACAGGTTCATTAATACTCCCCTGCCTCTTACGTATGAACAACATCTGCAATTTCACCGCAATGTTGACAAATTAGGGCCATTCTGAGTCTTCTTTGGACTTGTTTTGAGGAAACATGTTTTTCCATATTATTTTAGATATTTGTTATAATCAGGCTGATAGTAGATATTGTACTTATTTCAAATTTTCAGCACCAAGTTTGTCTCTCCACAGCTTCAAAACTCCATGGTTGTAATAAGTACCATATGCCAATCACAGCTGGGTGCTATGGTAACACAATAATCTATGCTCTTCACTTCACCTTCACCGTCATATGCAGGAAAGCAGACGGGAAGTGAAAATATGGACGAAACCCTCCACTAGAATTTGTACGCATAATGGGCCCCATGCATCAACATTGTGTAGAGCAGGGTGCATATTCTGGGTGCGTCGTGGATATACAGCAGAGGATTCAGGAAGCAGTGCGTACCTGTTTATTTCAGGTGTACGCAGGACGTGACTTTGATGAATGTGGCGGATGAAAACCGGCGCCATTTTCATCAAACGACTCAATATATTCATGATTGTGGCGCCCTGACCACAGGATTTACCTCACAGATAGATGGATTACATTAGATAACATATTACTTAACAAGAGCATCTTAAAATCAATTATTTTTTTGGTAACTAATTCTGTATATTTTATTATATAGGCCAATGTTTTTCAACCAGTGTGCCTTGGCATGTAAGTGTGCCTTAAAAAGTTGTTTAGTGTGCCTTGGAAATTATACAATATCACATCATTGGTCAAAATATTCTGAAAAATGAATGAATTATTAAAAATGCATTGCTCTGCTTTTTTGATTTTCTATGTAATACATTATAGTGAGAATGACTTTGCTTTGTCAATGAAAGCTGCAGAGTTCAATTTTTTTCATCAGTTTCTGCTGGTGGAAGAAAAACATGCATAACAAGTGATTGTTGTTCTTGATGAAAAAGGTGTTCCATCACTCAAAAAGGTTGGGGAACACTGCTATAGGCTATATTCAAATGAGATGGTAATAAGCAATAATAAAGGGAATGCTCAAGACCTTTATAGATCCAAATTCTAAGTCTGGGACACAGTATATTGTGCATGTTATTGGGTGGTAACCGGAACTCCCGTCTGAGGACAGAGGTGTTGATCCAGGACACTCAACATTCAATGACATTTATGGATATTGGTCATCTGCCCCTTATGAACCAATAGCTCTATGTGTTTTTTATCATTGCATTTCTTGTGTTTGAACTGTTTTCTTCTCTGGTCTGTGTTGGCGAATCGACGGCTTTGTGATTGGGTTACTTAACTACTGTTGTGACTTAGGGATATATACGAGAATGAATTGAACTGAAACCCACTTCAAATGATGAGGACGCAGAGGCGCACCGTGAAAGACCGCATGGTGAACTTGACAGGGATCGGGGTCCGCGCTACAGTCTGGACACTATAGAATGAGGCGCGTGTGATGAAAGAACTGAACCTTATTCCCGCTGGGACCAACACAACTAATACGAGTCATGCAATAGCTGGTCTGAACCGGTACAGGCTGAATTTATTCTATAACTCTCCTTTTACAGAACTACTGCAACGAGGAAAGCGCTGTAAAGAAACAGGACCGACAAAGCTTCAGAATGATCAGCACTTTAGTTGCCTTGTGCTATACAAATATACTTGTCTTGTCTTACCAATGAGTCTAGTATGTGGACGCAGTGGCATAGCTGTTTTTTGTCTTTTTAATTTGTATGTTCTGTATTTTTTGGGTCAATATTGTCCCCAGGAGTCCGGAATAAAAGCTTAATTCATTCATATTGAAATGCATTTTATTATAAGACCCCCATAACAGGAGGACATGTGGTTAATAATTTGTATGTATTTTGTTGCTGGTTTGAAGTATATTCATCAAAATCAATGTTTATATATTTGTGTTGCTGTTTTTTTGGATGTACACCACTTGTACACACAAATCTGGCCGTACACCAAGGTTGATAAATAAGGGCTGATGTGTATAATGCATGGAAAAAGGGAGTAGTGACCATACTGTTGCAAAGATACACAAATGTGGCTGTGTCAGTAGTGTGCGTTCCCCTGTGGTTAACTTATCTCCTCTCGCTGGCTCACGCACAAACACACACACACACACACACACACACACCCCTCTGCCTGCCTGCGGCGTCTCACATTTCCCTTTGTCTTTTTTCAATTCTCTCCCGTTTTCTCCTCCTCAATGCCCTTGTCTTCCTCTGACTGTGATCTTACAAATACTCATTTTATCTTATCTGTGCAGGAATAAAGAGAATTGCAAAAGCAGCGGTGTATGTAGATGGATGGTCCTTTGAACAGCTACAGACAGGCTCTCAGTGGCTCGTTGGACGGAGATGTTGAGGGACATGCCAGCTGACACCCACACTGGTCTAATGAATGCAGATGTGATGAAGCCGTACACAGATAAACATCAGCAGATGAAGAATGGAAGAGAGAGGCATTTGTTTGGAGTGATGAGCCTCATCATGAGCAAAGTGATCTGTCAGAGCTAAGTGAGCGCGCACAATAACACTGTGATGACCAGCCAACACATGGCCACAACAAATAACATGATTTCACTTTTTCATTCAATGTGCAGACACTAATGGAAGAAAAAAAAGCCTGCCTTTTTTCTACTAAAGGGTGGACTAAAGTTCCAAAGGATTTCAGGCATATTTTATTTGCAGTTGTTTTAGTTGTTTTAGATTTTTTCTTTGCTTAAACTATTAAATTTCCAAGTATATATATATATATATATATATATATATATATATATATATATATATATATATATATATATATATATATATATATAAAAAGAAAGATCCACACACAGGGCATGATTCATCAACTCTGCGTAAAGATGGGTGTATTATGAATACACCAGGGGATTTAGGGAGCTGTGTGTATCTGTTCATTTCAGGTGTTTGCAGGATGTGACTTTGGTGAATCTGGCAATGATGTTGAAAACAACAACGTTTGTATGAAACTCCATAATACTGTATATTGACGTCTGCACTGGTTTTCCAACACCAACAGGTTCCATATGATCGAAAGAAGCCACATTTTAGCAGTAAATCTGTGCAAAAGTTACAGCCAGAACCATACCACTGACTGAATGGCAAGACTGGCAACACAAATTATAAACCTGTGTGAGATTCTTCTGATGGGATAACCAGCCAGAAAACTAACAATAAATTTAAACATAAATGTAGACATCATTGACATTGTTTATCTAGGTAGCAATAAAGCAATCTGGAAGAATCGTTCTGCCTTCAGCAGAGTGAGCGCTCCAGTTCCAAAATTAATCCTTGAGGTTTCCCTCTCAATTAAGCAGGAAACAAGGTCAGGATATGTCTTGTAATCCCGCTGAATGTTCTCTAAACGTTTGATCCTCATATGTATACACTAGCTGGCCAGCCTTCAGTACAACTGAAACTCTGATGGACAAGAGGGAGTTTTCTTGCTGGGTTTCCTTGCGCTGTTCAGTTTGGTAATCAAACCCAGGACATTCTTGCTGAGAAGTGAGAGCGCTAACTCAGCCACAGGACAGCACATGCCATATTCAATTTAAACAGGTTTATCACTTTTCTGGAGAAACAGATACAACATTAAAGTTTAAAATATAACATGTGGTTCCTTAAGCATTTTACATTTGTTAAATTACACATGACTGAGCTGCTTTACTGTATCAGTATTAACGAACAATACAAGCCACATGGACAAACAAAGCTGGAATGTGTTGTGTGCACAGAATATGAAATACACTTTTTTAAACAGTGATTCAATGGGTTGCTGTGCGTAACATATCACTGTTTCTCTGACACATTCACATTTGTTGGGTAGATTTAGTAAGTCTTTTTACGCACACACACGCAGACACACACACATATATGCACACACTAGATTCAAATAGTCTGTCACGCGTCGCCTCTCCCCCAATCAATTTGAGCCATTGCTGTCTCCGCATACGTGAATGTTCCACTGCTCTTTGTTGTGTCACTGCTGTTTAGTGGTCTATATTATCCTCTTATCTCGTTCTGCACACACACGCCTACAAAAACCAATACACACACACATACCCACACACACACAGGCACACGCTCTCAAAAAATCCATATATATAACAAGTTACTTTCACTAAAACACAGTTAATTTATATATACTTAAAAATTAGTTGTAAGTTATATTGATAAATAATCATAGGTTTGCAATTGTACGTCTGTCTTGTGAAAGACACTTTGACTTTAAAGAATTCCTTAAAAAGATTGGAGACACCTCTAATGGTGCTTTCAGACCGCAAACGCTCAAACGCTGAAGCCCCGCTCACCAGACGCGCATTCACTAGTTTTCAGACGCAGGGGTCTTCACACCAGAACGTCCTGGCCAGCGCCGGAAGTGCCGGAAGTAGCCGGCCAGCTATGATGCTAACAGAGTTTAGCTAGCGGATTCTTGTGTACAGATCGTCTCCAATATGCAGCTTTGCGGCGTGTCTTTGTCCAGAGACCTTCCACAGGCTTTATATAACAGTAATATGTGTTCACAGAGGTGCGCCATACGTTTTTTGTATTATTAAACAGCATTTCCACATCGGCGAACACACTCGAAGCAGTTGCATAAAGTCACGGGAGCATGACAACGCATATATTCACAAGCACTATGTCCCCCATTGTCAACCCTGGTTTAGTCCTAGTTTAGTCCTGATGTAGCTCCCGTTTTGGCTGTTTACAATATGTCCAGTCTGCTCGCTCAGACCACCAATGTCCCCGTGACCACTTTGCTGCTCTCTGATTGGTCGCTGCAAGAACTTCCCGATGAAAGGTTGAGCAAAGTTTATCGCCTGTGGGCGTCCATTTTCCGCTCCTGCTCCTCCCCTTTGACTTTCCCTCCAAGACCGTGCGTCTCTACTGAGGGGTCCGTGCATGTGTGCCGAGAGGTCCGTGGGTTGTGACCAGTGGGGGAGGGTCCCAGCTCAAAAGTGGCCAAAATGACGTGCGCTGACATGCTTGCAATACCACCCCGGGCCGATGGGGGTGGACCCAGAAGAAGAATTAGCCAATGCTAACATATAGCATTGGCAGACCTCTCAAAAACGTCTTTACAGGATGGACCAAAAATTGGCTCTTGGCCCAAAGCTCCATTCCACATGTGTGTCAATGCTGAGGGGGGTGAATTTTTTTGGTCCACTCTTTCATTCATTTTGGTTCAAATCAACCAAAATGAATGCGCCGGCTGACGCTAACCTGGCAAGAGCCAGATTGATGATTGTGTAGAACTCTAATGCGTTCTCCACAATATCAATCTGGGACTTCTGCAGGAGAATCCTTTCGGGGAAAGGAGGGATAAGCAGCAGAATACTTGAAGCTGATTGGGCGAAGTGACGCTGTGTGCCCGCCTACCAAAACCCGTAGGTAAAAATGCATCTTTGCCGTCCAGAAATGCACAAAGCGCCTCTCGCTGTTCATCTTTCAAAAAAGAAATTGGAGATTCTGCTAAAACTGACTTGATAGCCTCAGCTACGCGTCCGTCCTCCTGCGTAGCCATGTTTGTTTTGCTTCGGCCCGGCACTTCTTGCTTTCGTCAAACCCGGAAATCCCGCCCTAAACCCCCAGACTGGCGCGTGATTGGCTTGAACTAGATGTTCTACTCGAAAAGGGTTGGCGGGAGCGGGACAAGATGTATTCTCGAGTGTTTGTGTACTCACAAATACCGCGAGAATTCAGCTTGCAGGCAAGGTTAGGCTGACGCATGCGCAGATGCGTTTTTTCTCAATTTTCTTGTGGGCGGGACCACTCGCGGCCATTTTGGATAGCTCAAGTAGAGCACATTTTTTGGCCCATTAGTTAGAACGGCGGAGATAGGCGTGACTCTGTCCGTTAATATATACAGTCTATGGCTGTGACGCTCGAACGCGCGTCACCATTGACTTTGCATTGAGAGCAGACGCAACGCATGATCCGGTCTGAAAGCACCTTAAGGGTAGCCTGGCTAACGCCAGACGAAATATGTTGTGAAGTTCGAAAGGATTCGAGCGCACACAGCAGTCTGGCGTTAGCCAGGCTACCTTAAGGGTAGGTGTCTCCAATCTTTTTGTCTTTCCTGGGACAATAAAGGCAGAGAGCTACTCCTTTAAGCGGTCCTAGTAAATATGTGGTGATATATTGGTGTGAACAAGCCTGATATAAGATAAGATAAGAGTTCCTTTATTCGTCCCACAGTGGGGAAATTTCGATGGACATTAGTAAGAGCACACAGGGAGCACACAAAATATACAATAAAGTAATAGTAGGCTGTAGATGCTAAAAATGCTTCAATACCGCTTCAAAAAATATTTACATGTAGTAGTGCAGAGTTATATACTGTACATACAGTGCAGGATAATAAGTATCATCGGACTCAGCTCCGAAGACAATGACACAGAGTACAGAGGAGAAATTCAGGACTTTGTGGACTGGTGTCAGCGGAACCACCTCCTCATCAACGCGGGGAAGACCAAGGAGATGGTGGTGGGTTTCCGCAGACGTCACTCTGCCGCTCCAGCCCCAGTGAACATCCAGGGAAAGGACATCGAGAGAGTGGACTCTTACAAGTATCTGGGTGTTCATCTTAACCACAAACTGGACTGGACTCATAACACAGACGCCCTCTTCAAGAAGGGCCAGAGTCGCCTCTACCTACTGAGGAGGCTTAGGTCTTTTGGAGTGCAGGGGCCACTCCTAAAGACCTTCTATGACTCTGTGGTGGCATCAGCCATCTTGTACGGTGTGGTCTGCTGGAGCAGCAGCATCACAGAGAGAGACAAGAAGAAGCTGGACAAGGTCATCAGGAAGTCCAGCTCAGTCCTATGCTGTTCCCTGGACACAATGCAGCAGGTGGGGGACAGGAGGGTCCTGAGCAAACTAACATCTATGCTGGACCATGACTGTCACCCCCTGCAGGACACTCTCTCTGCTCTGGAGAGCAGTTTCAGTGACAGACTAATTCACCCTCGCTGTGTGAAGGAGAGGTTCCGTAGGTCTTTCCTTCCTGCTACTGTCAATAAGAACTGCTGAGCCTGTAAATTTCATTCATCTGTAATTAAGTAAATTATTAAATCATGTGCAATACTGCAACTTCAGAATGTCACAGAACAATGTCACTTTACCTCATGTCACTTTACTTATATACTTTTTATCCTGCACTATTTAACTGTACAGTATATAACTGCAATACTACATATATATCTTTTGACTGGTATTGAAGCATTTTCAGCATCTACAGCTAGTTATGTTAGCTAAGAAACATAGCTACTACTTATTTGTATATAGTGTATATATTGTGTGTGATCCCTGTGTGCTCTTACTACTGTCCTATATGTGCGATGCAACATCGAAATTTCCCCACTGTGGGACGAATAAAGGAATTCTTATCTTATCTTATCTTAAGTATATTATTTGATTTGTTCATTACCTTTGGCGAGCTACCGGGAGGGGGGCCGGTGAGCTACAGGTGGCTACCGAGCTACAGGTTGGAGACCCCTGCTCTAAGACAACATAGAATGTATCGTTCTAATAACTAGGTTAATGTTGGATTTAAAACATTAGTTTTGTTACATTTTATTCAGACTTTATTGATTCAGACTGGTTAAACTTGGTTGGATTGGTCAATATATTTGTCACGGCTACCACTGCGCTGCGCCACCGTAAACTAACCATTTTGAAGTCCTACATGCAAATCAACCAATGTGCTTTAATTGGTTCTTGAGGTCGTAACGAGATCCGGTGAAAATGTTCATGGGGTATGAATAGTTTTTCAAGGCCTGTATGTTGTAAATGTTAATACGTCACATGTATATACGTAACATATCCAATTGCTTTTGCAGTAAGAAATTGCATCAGGTCAGATGGAATAAACAATGACTTTGGCTGCTGCTGTGTAGACATGTTGCATGAAACAGAGATAGGCAGGAAGAAGGAGCCTGTTTGAAGTTGCATTGGTCACAGCTCGCCGGCCTTGACCACGTTTGTACTTGTGTTGTGTTAATCTGAAAAGAGCAGGATCCAATTTACGCGGCTATTTCCCTCACACCTCTGCATCTCATACTGATGCACACAGTTTAAATGACAATGCATTGCTCTGAGCATATGGCATTTCAACAATAATTGTGCAAAGCGCAGACAGATAGATGGGAGCCAAGCCATGTAATACGGCCCATTTACAGTTGTAAAGCTGCACCAATAATCTAAATAATAATATCAGTGCAACAATAGCAAGTGTGACATCGCAGTGAAGTGAAATTTAAAATTATGTATGTATAAATCACGTATTTCTCTCATGCAAAAGCCTCTTACTTTGACCATGCGTAACCTTAAATGCGTACCCACAGAACGTGCTGCTTTACCATTTGCTCGCTGCAGCGACCACAGAGTGTCTCGTGGCTGGAAACATAAACACAACATGGCGAGAGAAGAGATGAACGAAAATGAAACGGCAGTTCCAAACAAAGAGACGACGGGTCACAAAGCCCTGACAAACGTAGCACAGTCTCCAGGTGAAACCACCACTCAGACAAAGAGCATGTGACCAGAATATCGGGTTATAATCTAAAGCCCTATTCGCAATGGATTTAGTAATGGACCTCTGATAATATGTGATAATCGCGGAAAGCGTCTGATATTTTAGTCCCGTGTGAATGCACCATGTCTGTAATTTGTAAAGTAATAATTCGATTAGCAAATTACCTCCTGTATTTGACACAAACACAGACGTCCGGTGATAACACTGATCCTGTACGAATCTGCATGTCGGTGATTGTGATCGCTATTGCCACCTTCTCTACTTTCTGTACTTGTTTTTAGTCAATATCTTGCGCCTTTTCATATCCCTTCCTGGCTCGAACCATGAAGGCTGCGGTAGAAATGTTGATTGGCCTATCTCCGGCGTTGAAACTAATGTGCCATCACTATTGCCTTCTATGGGGCTTTTTCAAAATGGCCGCGAGGCAGGAAAATGTGAAGAAACGCATTTATTCATTAATTTATCGAGTGCATTCTGATGTCCACAACGTCTAAACTAGACTGGTCCAAAAAAAACTCTCCCCAACATTGATACACATCTGGATTGTAGCATTGGGCCACGCTATACAAAAGTGTTGGGTAATTCTTATTCTGGCACATCAACATTGAACAAGAACACACAGAACAACACAACATAAAGACAACACAATAAAAGAGAAGAAAAAAATGATGTATGTAATTTATCTATTGAGACTAATGAAAATGATGATGATCATGAGGATCAAAGAAGGAAGGTTAAACTTGTTACACACATGTGTGACTGAGAATACCGATGATGGGAAGAAAGAGAATAGAAGTATAACATGCAAGTATAATAACGTCATAATGGGCAAAAAGAAAAAGAAAAAAAAATACTAATGAGACTGAGAATGATGGGGAAAGGAAGAAGCAGCCAAAATAAAGTACAAATACAATACATTTCTGACATAGTGAAGTAAAACTATTCAAGTAAACGTGTACGTGTGTGTGTGTACGTGTATGTGCGTGTTAGAAAGATACATTAAATCTAGAGGCAATGGACAACGTAAGGAAGAGGAAAGAAAAAGAGAAAAAATAATAATAATAATAAAAAGGAGAATACAATTTAAAGGGGGGGGGGGTCAGTGGTTAAAGCAGTATGAGGTCAGACCCGCCCCCACTTGTTAAAACACTGCACAAACTTTATAAAGACTTCTAAGAACTGTATGTTGTATGGAGCCCCAGTCCGCAGATTTCCCATGAGCTCCTGAGTGTCCTGTTGTTTTGACAGCAGCTCCAGACGCCTCAAACATTAGTCAAAACAACCAGCCTTGTGTCTTATGTTGTTTGACTCCTTTAAATATTAATCCGACAGAAAGAAAAAAAAGTAGAGACACATACGCATCACATCACCATGGCAATTTGCAATTCATAGTTTTACAATTGTTCCATTTTTAGAATTAAAAGTAGGCAAGGGCAAGGCAAGGCAAGTTTATTTGTATAGCACAATTCATACACAAGGCAACTCAAAGTGCTGAACAGAACAAGAAAGCATTAAAATCATAAATAATCACAGTACATTAAAAAAAAAAAAAAGATAAAAATATAAAATCCCTCAGTTGTATGCACAGCTAAACAGAACCGTCTTTAACCTGGTTTTAAACATTGTCAGAGAGGAGGCCTGTCTCACATCTTCAGGAAGACTGTTCCAGATTTTAGCAGCATGAATCTGAAAAGCAGCCTCCCCATGTTTAGTTCTGACTCTGGGCACTAACAGGAGTCCAGTCCCTGTGCTCCTCAGAGTCCGGGCTGGTTCATATGGGACTAACATGTCACTAATATAGTTTGGTGCGAGGCCATGGAGAGATTTGTACACAAGCAGAGCTGTTTTAAAGTCTATTCTCTGAGCCACAGGAAGCCAGTGCAGACACCTGAGGACCGGACTAATGTGGTCGTACTTCCTGGTTCTTGTCAGGACTCGAGCTGCTGCATTTTGAATGTACTGCAGCTGTTTTACAGCCTGTTTGGACAGACCTGTGAGCAGGCCATTGCAGTAGTCTAACCTACTGGAGACAAATGCATGGATAAGAATCTCCAAGTCTGCTTTAGACACTATGTTTTTGATCCTGGCAATGTTTTTTAGATGGTAAAAAGCTGCTGATGTTACTGATTTGATGTGGCTATTAAAATTTAAGTCTGAGTCCAGTATTACCCCTAGATTTCTGACCTTGTTTGAAGGTTTTAGGGAGAGAGACTGTAGGTGACAGATGACGCTCTCTCTTTGTTTCTGGGGACCAAAGACAATCATTTCAGTTTTGTCTGCGTTTAGCTGAAGGAAGTTGTTTTGCATCCACTCACTGATCTGTTGGATACAGTGAAGGAGTGAGTCCACTGGTCCATGTTCTCCTGCAGTCAGTGAGACATAGACCTGAGTGTCGTCTGCATAGTTATGATAGGACACTTCGTTTCTGCGTATTAACTGACCTAACGGCAGCATGTAGAGATTGAACAGAAGAGGTCCCAGGATCGACCCCTGTGGTACTCCACAGGTCAGGGCCATATGATCTGAGACACAGTCTCCAATCTCCACAAAGTACTTCCTGTCTTCAAGGTAAGACCTAAACCAACTTAGGGCGGTGCCAGCGACTCCAACCCAGTCCTCTAGTCTCTGTAAGAGGATCTCATGGTCGACGGTGTCAAAGGCAGCACTCAGATCTAACAAGATTAAGATTGAGACTTTGCCTGCGTCAGTGTTCAGCCGGATATCGTTTGTAACCTTGACAAGAGCAGTCTCAGTGCTGTGGTGGGGTCTAAAGCCGGACTGAAACATATCAAATGAGTTGTTGATTATAAGAAATCTAGTAAGCTGTAGGTAGACAACTTTTTCAAGGACTTTCCCCATAAATGGCAGATTTGAGATGGGACGATAGTTGTTAAGTACCGTAGCATCCAGGCTGCTCTTTTTTAGCAGGGGCCTGATGACTGCCGTTTTCAGTATAAGAATTCCGGACATTTCAAATGATTTTTTGCTACGGCATGAAGGCTGCTTCACAGCAAGAAGGTTGTGGGTTTGATCCTTTGTCGGCCCTGGCCTTTCTTTGTAGATTTTTCATGTTTTAATTCTGGTGGTGGGGAAAGGAGACAGAATAAATGGCTTCTTACCTATATAAATAGCTCAAACTCAAATCAGCATAAATCAGGCTAAAGACAACAGTGTGTAACTGCGAAAACGACTGGTCCACTTCAACTCCGATGCTAATATTGATAATACTGTTCACTGTTGGCCTAAAGAGCCCTAAATCAAGGGTGTCAAACATCAGACACCCTTGACATCAGCCACTGACTTGAATGGGCCGCCATCTTGGATCACCAGGGTTTGATTATGGGTCACATACACACTCTGCTCATTTAGTGTCTGCTCCATACCTGAAATAATGGAGGCAAGCTGGAACTCCTCTGAGATGTGGAAAGTCTCGTAGGGAGATGTCTCGTAAAACTCCTCTCCTGTGTAAAAAGAGAACAGTGAAAGTGTTAGTATGCCAACATTCATTCTGAGCCATCTGGTTTTACATGGAACTGGTCTTCAAAGTCTGCTGTGAAGAGAGGAGCCAGGAACAATTTCTCACAGAAAATGGGTGCCTCATCAAAAAGGGAAGGATCGATTTGTGTTTTGACACGTAAATATTCTGCATATATTCCCAAATAATTAGGGTTGTTACAGACTGTAAGTAATAATAAAACTAGAATGTAAAGGGCAGCTTTTGTTTCGCTCCTACATGCATTTAACTGTTTTGGTTCATTCTCATTTTAGGAAGGTCAGGACGATTCACACCATGAGAGCTTACCATGCTTTTCAATTTGTGGCATTGTTTTCAATTCAATTAAAATTAATTGTAAACATGTGCGATGTAAGTGAGACAAGAAATCCAATAAACCATTTTCTCATGTGACCTATTAACACCATTATTGACAGCATTCATTCAGTTTGTCTCATTTATTTGACTTTGTGTAGAGTTATCTGCCCACACATTTAGCCTGAGGGAAAGTGATTGTAAAAGTGTCTTAACGTTTGTGTTGTGTAGCGTGCCGTTGACTTGACTGGAGCAGTGGGCGTGTCTATATGTAAATGATCAGTGTCTCATGTCGACTGTCTTTGTAAGAGATATTAGCACCAGGAGAGAGCTTGCCCTGCTGTTTCAGAAGAGATAATCCCCTTTGGTTCATGACATTAACCCTGCCCTCTCATAGATGCACAGTTTATGGGTCCAGAGAATAACAAACTTCATTTTATCATTTGATAAATACAATAAAACTTGTCACATTGTGTTGGTGGAATGTGTAAAATGGGCAAAAGACGACACTGACATTAAGCTTCAGTAAACCTTGAAATTAATATATAAATGTACATGTGGTGTAAATGGGGAAAAGAACATAAATAAGAGATACCTGCCGCTTCACAGTGTTTTTTTGTTATTTATATAAAATAAATATTAAATATAACAGGAGGACTATACATCCATGATGCGGCACATACTGTTGGCTGTACTTTAGAATGAGCTCTAAACTTTCTGCAAATATTCTTAAGTCTCAAAGTGACTCCAGAAATTCCTCTGTAGCATTGACGCCTCGTCTTAACTTCCACCTAAAAGCACTTGATCAAAGAGGTTGTTTTCTTTGTACTTTTAGCACAAATGGACACAGGATTATAGCTCACAACAGCCAGCTCTTTTATCTCCCAGGTAAACACGCTAAAAAGTGGTTTATTCCCGCTTCCATTTGACACTTCTATTGGCGTCGACTGGAACAGTGTGTGCCGAGCCAAATACGGCCAATCAACAACTTCCCCTGTTTGTCTCTCATCTTTGCACTACACATTATGCCAATAGTGTCGATGCAGAATTGCCTAAAATTGAGTGTAATCATTGACCACTTTGGTGCATTTGTGTGCACTCAGCAGAGCAGACCTCCCACTGCTCCTGACACAAGTGGAGAGCACGGTGTCTTGGCAAACATCAGCCCATAGAACTTCTTTATACATCTAAACAGCAAAGATGTGTGACTTGCTGTTTGTTTAATGTGAGCTTATTGCAGTTCAAAGATCAAAGATTGAAAAGGGTTTTAGATGCAGTCCTGAAGATAACAGTACAAAATCATTCAATAGTTTTCCCTCTCACTACAAGGTTAATTATTGCTCTCATGGTCTTAGATGAGCCCACATAAAACCACACAAGAGTGACGGCAACGTATTTAAGTGGAGGTGACTCCTTCATCAGCACCTCATTTGAATATTGAAAGCCATGATCGCTCAAGTCATTTTATGTAAGACTATGTAAGAGATTATTTTCTTTTCTTACATCTATGAAGATTTAAATCTTTATCTTACCGTTTAGTTAAGGCTTTCTTTAAAAGGGACAGTGACAGCAACAATAAGCTCCTATCTCAGGGCTGTGTGAAAAAATTATGCCTCAAATTATTGAGGCATAATTTTCTTTCTCTGCTCTTTTGTTGCTGAACGTTTTAATTCACACATTGAGCAAAGAGCGGCACAATAAATTGTATTTCTGTGTTTCTGTGTTGTTGTTTTGCTCAATCTTTCAGTAGACTTTTTTGTGAGAAATAGTATGCAAGGGAATACAATAAGGTAATAATGGTTATTTTTTTCTATACCATTATCAGATCAAATTCCAATGCTAACATATTTCTGCGCTCCTATTCCGGTAGATACGTGGGTTCTACATTTGTTTAAGGCATCACCATAGCAACTTAGTGCTGTCCATTTGGCGTTTTTGTTCAAGAAATCTTCCCTCGAGTCTCTCCTCCACGCCACCACTGTCTGTGCATCCATTACATTTAATAACTCATGGTGGAAAAGAGTTAGCCCATGTTGAATTCATTTGTATGCTACATGTGTTGTGTAAAAAGAATTATCTAAATACACATGTTTAATTATTATTCTTCAATGTTAGAGGAGAATGTATAAATCAATTGACACAAATAAGACGCTTGGAGGTCAGATGAATCAACAAACTCATGTCGGTAACTTCCTATTTAAACCCCATTCGTGTTTTAGCTCAGATGACTGGAAAGCCAACTCCTCTTCTCAGGGACACTGTCACGTTCACTCCTGATACGAAGCCTGATACCCCTGAAGGAGTGCACTCTCTCAAGTGAGAAGAATGAGCTGTGGTCGGATAGTGCTCGTATCAGTCTGATCTGAATGGAGAGGCTGATCCACAACACGTTATTACGCAGCTGTGACTCTGAATACATTAAGTCCTCGTCCCCACATTGGCCCCCAGGTCTATGGCCATTAGCAATTCACCATTCTTCAACCAAACAGCCTGAAATATTATCTACAGCTAGTATTGAGTGTGATTCTAATCTCCTTTGTTCCTCTATTTAAACTCTATTCTCCAATACAGACTTCAAAAACCCACAATCTGAGGGTGTGTCTCATCAAGCAAATGTGACTGCACCTTGACACATCCCAATACCACATTCAAGAAACAGTCATCTCAACTGACAACACATGTTTTCATAGAATAAACATCTGCGGTATGATTGTCAAGAGTCATGTTGCTGGTGCTGATTGCATCACAAGATTTTGATTCAAATAGTCGTGAGGCTCACATCTGTGTGATTACACCAGACAGAGCACAATGTGGACGAGCAAGACTAAACGAGAAACTCGTAAGCCGGCCCTATTTATAACAGTCTATAGCTGTAAGTACTGCACTGCATCTTATAACAAGTGCTGCTTAAGAATGAGCTGTGAGTCGTGTCTTTGTGTGCATACAGGTGTGTAATGAGCTGTCAGAAGAGTTACATCCTTCTTTCATAGATGTTACCTTTTTTGCATGTTTTACCAAGACCTACACATCACCATCGTAATCAGTCAATCTCGGACGCTGTGGCCTTTGCTCGACAAGGATTATCTACCTGCTGGTTTGTACACACACATACAGATAGAGAGAACCTGTTCCAGCACTTACATGCGTTGTCAGCAGGATACAGGATTAGCCGATAAAGACAGAAACTTGACCAGTTAAGTGCCTTGGCTCATAGCAAATCAATAAGTTCGAAAGGATCGTAAACTGTTTCTTTAACATGAGTCAGAACTCACAAACCAGGTCAAAGGAGTGTGTCTCACTCTTACAGCTCTGATATCCATAACGTCTGCAACATGTCATCGGATTACTCTGTGGTGGTCAGCCGCATTGTGGACAGTATTTTTGCAGTGGTCTTAAGCAAATCCTATTGGTCCTGAAAAGACCAAGGAACTGGTATTTACTTCAGTGTTGCCCATCACCATCTAGATTCATTTGCCTGAGAGTCCATGTGAGCACAACCAGGACTCGACGGACAACAGTAATGCTATTTATTAGAAGGCAAAGTCTTTTGCTATGTGGTTATTAACCAGTGCAGAGCTTCAGGGAGTAACAGTCTGCAAAGACTAAGTCGTAATAGCCAGTCCCTCAGTCCCTCCAGGATTTCGCCATGTTGAGATCATAACTGTTATTATCGCATCATTTGTCAAACTGTGAAATCATGCTCATATGCAACTGCAATAAATGCCTCTAGGACATGAACACGCACAACTTGTGTACAAAGTGTGCCTGTCTGAGAAAGTAAACTGCAAGTTTCTCTTTTCTGTTGCTTTCCTTATCTGTCAGTGTACGCACAAATTAATGTCAACCTGTATATACTCTGCATATTCTGACTGATAAACTGTAAGATGCTGAATATGTCATTACGATCTCGTTTTACACATAGACATGTAGAACAAGTGAACTAACGAAGTGCCGGTTTCACCCATAGTGTTCACGAATACTGAGGAAGCCAATTTGAACATTTAAATTGGAGTCAAACTATCCGTATTCCTTATTATTGAGTTTGTATTATGACGGGTCGACCTACTCAACGTTGCCACTCTTTTTTTAATTGCCGCTTTTTTATTGTCCATAATTATATCCTGCACAGACGATACTTTTAACCTTTAACGTGTTTGCACACTTCTGTCTTTTGCACAATCTGAGTGATCCTATCCATGCCAAATGTGGCATGTACATTTCTCCAGTGTGAGAACAATAACGTCTATCTTATCTTATCTGATTAGAAACCCAAATATGAACCATAATGATTGACCAATACGATGCCTTCATTCCCTGGGAGGACACTGTCCCTGCTACGGCGAGTATTGGCCTTTTTAAAGGGAATTTGGTTCTAACGAGACAACTCCTTTTACCCCTTTTACGGTCTATGATCTATGTATAATCTATGCAACAGCGCTCGTCTGCGTGTCTGGAAAAGCCCCGGCGATCCAAGATGGCGTCCCATTGAAATTAATGGCTTGTGCTTGGATAAGCGGAACTCGCCCATAGTTGGGCATCGTTTGAGTTTGTGGCACTAAAGTGTGTGTTTAAAGAAAACCAAAGAATTTAAGAAGAAAAAAAGTTCAGAATGACAAGGGACACTAAAATCCGACCTTTATGAAAGCTGAAGATGCTCTGTCAGCTGAGGTCGAGCTGTTTTAGTTTACATTGAGTTCTATGAGGAAAATATCTGGGTAGCCCAAGAGAATTTAGTCTTGTTTAGTCTGCAGTACTGCGAGAGTCCCCCGAGCACATGGGCTCCAGCTCCAAACTAGTAAGATATTATAATAGATTCATGGTTGGTGCTCTCTCAAGGATGTGATCTTCCTTAAATGCAAGGCCCACCCTTGGATCAGTTGAATGCACAGATGTGCGGACACGACTGGCACTGGGGAGAAGTGCGGCATCTACAACCTGTGGAGCCCTGAGTGCAAGGAAAGTGGAGCCCAAAACATGCTGCCACCTTCTGTAGGTAAAACAATCTGCACAGTATTTTTCATTTGGTGTACTGTGATTATATTTTGCTGAATCTGTTTTCGCTTATTTTTTAAGGGTAAATAAATAAACATCTTCTAGGCTCTTCTACCTTTTGTTCAACATTTTGTCACTACCATTTTGCATTTTTTATGTATTTAAAGGTAAAGGTGCACTTTTTTTAATCCCCGTAGGGCAATTGATCCTCTGCATTTGACCCGTCACCCTGGGCAAAAAAATAAAAAATAAAGAGTACCGGCTCCTCTTTTGGGCCACTGACTTGCAAGTAAAGAACTATTATTCTAATAAATAGAACTCTTTACACTTTGATAATGTGCTATATTTCTTAAATTTGGTCGTATTTGCAATGAGGAAATATTTACTTTTTAAAAACAATAATTAAGAAACTTTTTTTTTTGTTCACTTTTGAAAAATTGGTATTTTGTGGTTTAATATCCAAACAATATATAAATATTGCCTGTTAAATCTTAGAAACAGAATTGCTTCTTAAATGGATGTTTTTAATTGCAATTATTTACATTTTTATTGAAATATTACAAGCTCTGGTATCAGTACTCGGCATTTGAAATGTTCATATTAAAATGATAACGTTTAAAGTTTGGTTTTGGGAAAATGTGTGGTGCATCCTTAACCTAAGCAGGTGTTAATGGAGGAAGGAAATGAGTTTGTAATTGTGATTACTTCATTCAACCAGTAAGAGTGCAATCTACATTTTGTTTCTTTAAACAACTGATATCTCAAATTCATCCATATAAACATTTGTTCATTTACAACTGATTTATAAGCCATTTGCCTTTGATAAAGGTTTATTTTGGACCTGAAGCCATCTGCTTTGCAGGTCTAGATTATGCTGATTCATTATAATGTATTTTTTATCAATGTTGCACCGAACACAAAGCTGGTAAAATATGGAGCAGCAATTCCACTCAGTGCCTCTCCATCCATCCATTTTCTTCCCCTTAATCCATTTCTTGGTCGGGGGGTGGCAGTTAGTGTCTCTCGAAAGTATTAATACACCTCGAACTTTACTGAAAGTTCACACACAAGTAACTGATTACTGTGAAGTGAAAGGAAAATTATGCATGATTCTGATATTATTTTAAAAATAGAAAAGTAGGGCGTGCACAAGTGTTCAGCTGAGTGCAACAAATTGCATTAATTCCTAAAGACTGCTGAATGTTCACACCTTGCCCTAATGATCAAATAGAGGCCTCTTGTGTGTAATTTACTTTAATACAACTAATACTGTCTTGGTCACTAAACAGCATCATGAGGATAAGGAGCACACCAGAGAGGTCAGGGTTACAGTTGTGGATAAGTTTAAAGCAGCATTGGCAGAAGTCATGTGGGACACAGCTTCCATGTGGAGGACAAACGTTATGTATGGCAGACTGCTCACCGCACTATCCCCAGTGTCAAATATGTTGGGGGGAGCAACATGCTATTTGGCCGCTTTTCTTCAGCGGGACTGGAAAGATTGTATGATTAGCTGGGAAGATTAAAGGAAGCCAGGAGAATTGAGGCTGTGGCAAACATATTCATTTGTTAGAATGTCCTAGTCAAAGTCCAGACCTAAATCCAATAGAAAATCTAAAAACTAAAAACTACTGTTAATCTGATATAACAGAGCTCGAGTTGTTTTGTAAATAAGAATGGGCTAAACTTTCTGTCTCTAGATGAGAAAATCTTGTCAAACCTCAAAATACTGCTGCTGTTATTGCAGCAAAAGAAAATCTCAGCATGAAAACATGTGCAAAAGTTGAAGGTGTATTAATACTTTTGCAATCATTCAATCATTTATCATCTATCATAAGGCCCTATGAAAACATCAAGGAAAAGGCCCAACAGACGACAGCGCTGAGCAGGTGAGGAGGAGCTGGAAGACAGATCCTCGCATTCATTCTGCATTCACATATGAACAGAGCTAGCCTGGTCGTACCACACCATTGTACAAATTACAGTACATTTCATACTGAGGTCTAGATTAGAGCAGTGACCTTTGGGCCAGAGGGTCCTGGGTTTGAGCCCACCGTAAGACCTTCTTCACAACTCCCACTGATGGCTGCTGTCGTTGTGTCCTTGGGCAAGACACATAAACCCACTTTGCCTGAAGCCCCCGCTGAAAGATCAAGGCAATTTCTGGATAGAACCAGACCGGATTACTTTACTATCACATTCGCCATTGCCAATCTACAACCTGCCAATTTGGTGCAAACTCTTGACGTCACCCACATCTAACTACAACACCCGCCTCCCGCGCTCCCTGATTGGTCCGATGGGATTCACCCGATGTAATTGCTGACACCGGGACTAGACGGTACATGCAGGGAAATGATTATTGACTGGAGTTTATGGACGGCTAAGGCCAGGCTAGAATAGAGCTGACCTTTTGGGGAGGGACACCTGTGCTTGACACCCCCTACTGGAGACATCAGCTGATGATCTGACTGTAGGCAGCGGCGATGTTTTTACAACAATTAACATATTCCATAACTTCACAAAATACAAAATGCTAGAGCACGATAAAAACAACAAAACCATTGATCCTGGAGCCAACCCTAACCCTGAGTTCAGGAGCCATGCTGCCCACTCTGGCTGCCCACGCTGCCACTGGGTGTCTCTCCACTTGAAGACAGGCTCTTTCACGTTACAATACAATACAATACAATTTATTCTTGTATAGCCCTAAATCACAACAGAAGTAATCTCAGAGACTTAACAAAACCATTGAAATCACAACACAGATCAACAGTTAAAACACAGAAAGAATATAGAACACATGTTGTAGAATGTTAGAGTGTCCTGGATCATCACCACATCCTTTTTGTTGGACACTAACTGTTGGACACTAACGTTAAACCCCTCCCTACTATTTTGTGACATCCCAATGCACATCACTTGCGGTGAGATCTGGATTTTCTCCCGACACAAATAAACTCTAAAATTCAGGACGTGGGCAGAAACTGGCTCTGTCTTTTTTAGAGTTGGGTGTGTTTGTGTGAAAATATATCTGAGGAAAGTCTCCCACTTTTGTTTATCTTCTGTTTTATAAGAAATGTAATAAATTAAATCTATTAGTCATTAAAGGAAGACAATTTGGAACAGTATATTTTGTTGAGGGAACACATGCTGTGTCTGTGAGGGAAGAGAGCTGAGAATGAGATGTGTAAACTGTGAACAGTGTTGTCTCTCTGTGGAGCGATGTTAATCAGCCTGCAGCTCACTCATTAGTTTGCAAGATAAATACCTACCTTGCTCATTAGCTTTCATGCTAAACACTTCGGTCATCAGTCAGTGGTAAATTAGTTATTTATTTTACTGAATGTTAAATGCCAATGAAAATGTTAACAGCGCAGTTTAGGATTATGCAGTCCAAACACATCTGCAATTAAATAGTTCAACTCACCATTATGGACCAAAAAAGTTAACTGTATTTTAAATAACGCAGAGTAAGTTATAGGCCTCATTTTAATGCTATTATAATAATGACAAATAATATCAAATAAAAACATCCAAATGTCTATAGACTGGCTTTAGAGCTGCATCTGGGGAGGTGCCAAGACGTGAGTGAGTGTCTGTGCAACACGAGCCCTGAGGACACGGAGGAGGATGTAACAGCTTGTTCATTCTCCACAGTGATGCAGGTGTGTTCACACAGCTGGATCTGCTCCACGCCGGAGCACAGGCAGAACAGAGCTCCTTCAATGGGACTGAATGTCGTTTACCTGAGGTAAAATGGACCATGGCCCTGAACATTGCAGCGTAACATAAGCATTGTCCTTTTTCAGTATAATATCACACTGGCACACACTAGGCTTTTTGCACATTACTTTCAAATCAATTTTAATAGGCAGGTTATTTGACGTTCTCTGCTTTAGCCTCTAAAAGTTGTGAAACGCTCCTTTTACCTGCTAAGACCTGCCCTCCACATGTGTGGACATCACATTTTGGGCTGTACAAACATAATACTTCATCCTGATTTATTGGGGCCTGGGGTCCACATACAGCAATACCTACACTGCCCTCTAGCAGTGTTGGAGGAATTACAGCACAAGCTAAGACAAAACAAAATGGCTGACCGCGCACAGGAGAGTTCACATGCAAGTTCCCAACCAAAAAATCCACCAAGTAAAAATTCCAATCTGATTTCAAAGATTATTCTTGTTCAGATAGTTTTATAAGTGATGTAAGTTTGTCATGGCATGTGAATTTTACAATAATTACAATTTAAAAGCAATTGTCTGGACTGCTAAACATGATGTCCACATATGTGGACAGAAGGACTGAGTTTTGTTGAAAATTGTTCTAATCGCATGTGGAATGCACCTGTGTTCGATGGAATTTTTTGCTATTATTGTCAAGTTTTTCTATGTCACCATCAACTAAAAGGGCCACCTGTTGAATCAAGCCAGCATACTATATAATTCCAAAATTAGTGCTTGCTTGCTCTTTGATTTAGTCTATTTCCTATGAGTTAAATCCATCCATCCATCTATTTTCTTCCGCTTCATCCATTGCCGGGTCGCAGAGATGCCCAGACTTCCCTATCCACACACACTTACTCCAGTTTGTCAGGGGGGAGCCCAAGGCCTTTCGGCTCAGCTCCCTCTTCACCGCGACCGCATCACTGCACCGATCCGCCTGTCAATCTCACGCTCCATCCTTCCCTCACTCGTGAACAAGACCCCGAGATACTTGAACTCCTTCAGGGAGGACCTCTCCTGGAGAGAGCAAGGCACCTCGGAGCCAACAGAACAACATCGTCTGCAAAAAGCAGAGATGAAATCCTGTGGTCCCCGAACCGGACCCCCTCCTGCGTCTAAAAATTCTGTCCATAAACACAGTAAACAGAACCGGTGACAAAGGGCAGCCCTGGCGGAGGTCAACATGGTCTGACTTACTGCTGATGCGAACGCAGCTCTGGCTCCGGTCATACAGGGCCCGTAAGGCCCTAAGGCAGAATACCCCGTACTCCTGGAGAACCCCCCAAAGGACATCCCGGAGAACACGGTCGAACACCTTCTCCAAATCCACAAACACATGTGGACCGGTTGGGGGCGAACTCCCATGAACACTGAATGAACCGATGGAGAGAATAGAGCTGGTCCAGTGTTCGGGATGAAAACCACACTGCTCCTCCTGAATCCGAGATTCGACCATCGGCCGTAGCCTCCTCTCCAGTACCTTGGAGTGGACCTTACCGGGAAGGCTGAGGAGTGTGATCCCACGATAATTGGAACACACCCTCTGGTCCCCCTTCTTGTAGAGAGGAACCACCACACCGGTCTGCCCACGATCGCCTCGCGATGTTGCAGAGACATGTCAGCCAAGACAGTCCTACAATAGACTTTAGATAGTCTTGGCGGATTTCATCCACTACCAGGGCCTTGCCACCAAGAAGGCTGCCAAGGAGGTATCTGCCCCAACATCCTCAGCCTCTGCCTCCGTTCTGGAGGACGTGACGGGGGGATTGAGGAGAACCTTGAAGTATTACTTCCACCGCCCAACAAGATCCCCAGTGGAGGTCAGCAGCTCTTCGCCCGACACCGTCCACGGTGTTGGCAAAGGACTGCTTCCCCCTCCTGAGGCGCCGGACGGTTTGCCAGAATATCTTCAATTTATTAGGGCCGACCGATAGTCATGCTCCATGGACTCTCCGAACTCCTCCCAGTCCCGGGTTTTTGCTTCTGCAACCCCTGTGCCATGCCGGGCCACGTCACGGTTCTTAATATCATGCTATCTATGTTGGCTTTGTACTGCGCTTCGTCTGATTCGTCACCTGAGACCTGTCTGCCATGGGAGACCCTACCAGGAGCATGAATCCCCAGACAAATAGCTCCCAGGATCATCAGAGTACTCCTTTTGCTGTTTTTCCACTGAGATATGTTTGAACATGTTCCTTGTTCAATATTGTTCATTTATCAAATGTTTGTGTCGAAATAAAGCGTTTTGCACTTTATTACACACTCGTTACTTCATTGCCTTTTTTATGGAAATTCAGACCGAGCGTCCACATATGTGGACAGCATTTTTCTCAAAATTTACATCATGTCAAGAGATGATGCTTAGTATATATTCTTATCTGGCCCCAATATGCCCAATAAGCCAAGATAAATAAAAAATGCATTGCAAAAAAGTGCTCGGGTCTTAGGAGGTTAAAATCATATTGCTTAAATATTACATACATTATTTTACATACATCTGTTAACACAGTGTTAAAAATTATGAAGAGACTCAGGCTTGACACAAACAGAAAAGAGAATGCCCTCCATGTCATGAGGACGATCATGACAAGTGAGATCCTTCAGTCGGCCCACAGTGGGGAAATGTTGTAGCGTAAGGTAAGTGAACAATAACTTGAGACTTTAAATGTTAAAAAAAATCTCTAAGTTTAGAAAAATAAAGTATAAAATGCTGTATATTCTAGTGCAAAAAAATATATAGTTGTGTGTATACATGTTAGCAGCATGAGGGTCTGGGACAAAGTGGCAGTGGACACATGTGGAGGGTGTCATGTGGGGGTGTGTCATGTGGGGGTGTGTCATGTGGGGGTGTGTCATGTGGGGGTGTGTCATGTGGGGCGTGTCATGTGGGGCGTGTCATGTGGGGGCGTGTCATGTGGAGGAGTGTCATGTGGGGGTGTGTCATGTGGAGGCGTGTCATGTGGAGGAGTGTCATGTGGGGTGTGTCATGTGGGGGTGTCATGTGGGGCGTGTCATGTGGGGTGTGTCATGTGGGGTGTGTCATGTGTGTGTCATGTGGGGCGTGTCATGTGGGGGTGGTCATGTGGGGTGTCATGTGGGGGCATGTCATGTGGGGGTGTCATGTGGGGGGTGTCATGTGGGGGTGTGTCATGTGGGGTGTGTCATGTGGGGTGTGTCATGTGGGGGTGTGTCATGTGGGGCGTGTCATGTGGGGCGTGTGTGGGGCGTGTCATGTGGGTGTGTGTCATGTGGGTGTGTGTCATGTGGGGCGTGTCATGTGGGGGGTGTGTCATGTGGGGCGTGTCATGTGGGGCGTGTCATGTGGGGTGTGTCATGTGGGGTGTGTCATGTGGAGGCGTGTCATGTGGGGTGTGTCATGTGGGGGTGTGTCATGTGGGGCATGTCATGTGGGGGTGTGTCATGTGGGGCATGTCATGTGGGGGTGTGTCATGTGGGGCGTGTCATGTGGGGGTGTGTCATGTGGGGGTGTGTCATGTGGGGCATGTCATGTGGGGGTGTGTCATGTGGGGGTGTGTCATGTGGGTGTGTGTCATGTGGGGCGTGTCATGTGGGGCGTGTCATGTGGAGGCGTGTCATGTGGGGGGTACTCATCGTCTTTCTTGTAAAGCCTACACAAGCCTTTACAATATATTTGTTTGACATTGTATCATGGCTTACAGGAAGTGTCACTTCAGTTAAAGTTAAGTTTTCGTATCTTTGAAAAAGTAGTAGATGAAACAAAAGATTGAAAATGATTGTAAACATTACTACACCCGTTCATAGCATCTTTCAAGTTGAATCTTTAAGTTATGGCTCTGTTTGTGTCAGCGTGTGGGTCCTTGACTTTTTCAGTTTATTTTAGTACAGGACTCATTACAGTTTTAATGACAATATAATTACATTTTGATGTAAAGTGGTTGTACGAGCAGGAGGTCAGAGCTTCTCCCAGCAAAGGATATGATGCATTCTGCATCCGTCAAACACAAATGCACAAATACTGAGCAGAGCAGGACCCAGCGCTCCCCACGGACACATGCAGCCGTTTGGCTCCATTACTCTGTGTGCATGCCTAATTACAAACCACATTTACAAATGGTCATTAACAGCCCACAGAAAAATCACATGCTAAAAACAACACTGGACTTTAACTTAAATAATTATATGATTGCTGTATTGATGGCAATAATTAACAATTATTTCAATAATCTATTACTTGGCCAAATTTTTCAATCAATAAATGATATCCTTCAATGCAAATGTTTTCGTCTCTAATTGTGCTTTTTTTTAATATATATATATATATATATATATATATATATATATATATATATATATATATATATATATATAAAACACACAAAAAATGTGTACCTATAGACCTAGACCTCTGCTCTGGTTGGTTCCCAAAGTGGGGTTTCCAAGACAGCACTTTTTTTTTTTTTTTAAAGTGGCCCTTCACCAAACCCAACTCCCAGAACACATGAACACCGTTTCTGTGTTAACGCAGTCTGTGAAAACATTAATTGACAAGCGCTAGCCTCTCCTAACAAACTTCCAATTAGCAAACTTGACTGCCGTAGCCCTGGCTGCGTCCCAAGTCTTCTTAAACAACACCTTCTCCTCATCTGATGTTCTCTTCTTTCCCACAGAGCAAGTGGGTGCAGCAGCGCATTTATCATGAACACAATACATAACTATATGTAGATAACTATATGTAGTATATCTAAAACTGAACTCAGTTTGTTCAGAAATTATAATTATCATTATACCAAACCGAAATAAGAAGTCAAAATACCTTATGTGCACCTGATTTTAATGTATAAAGCTGCTAGAAGACAAAAATCAGGAACTACCAACCAGGACAACGTTAAAATAAAAAAATAAACCTGGGCATGTATGTAATGTACTGTGCCAATGTACAATGTACAATGCCTCATATCTAAAACCATAGACCAAGGTCCCAAGGTGTATGGGAACATAGACCTCAATGTTTTTTAAAAAACGGCTGACCCTCAGCTGTCATACAACCTACAGCTTTATCCAAGGTCAGGTTTGATGTGAATTCTCGTGTCTCTTCTCATCTTTAACTTTTTTTGTCATGAAATCCATTGATTTTCTGTTAATCCACACAATTGTACAACAAACTCTGCTTGCCTCCTATTTTGGCCTTCTTGAGCATATGCCAATAAGCACAGCCATTGATTTGAATGATCTTGAGATGGGGCTTGCCATGGACTCCTGAAATTCAGAGGACAGAGTCCCAAAGTCCACTCTCTGCAGTTTTGTGTCCAAATAAAACAGCCGCTGTTATCACTGCACATCATTTCTGAAGGTTAAACATGCCACTCCAAGAATTAGAGAAATGCTTGCATGGTAAGAGTGCTGTTCAGGGCTGCATCCAAATTGTGTTGACAGCGCCTGCATTTTTCTTTCTTGTTCTTAAAAATGACCTCTTACGGGACAGGTCAAGTGAAATTAAATACCCTTGTGTTGATATTCAATGTAATATTGATTCCTTATGTATTTAAAATGGAAAGAAAAGGTGTGAGGTGTGGTTGTTGAAGTCTTTACAGAAATCGTGTGTCCCAATTTAAAATCTCTCGAGATTGGCTTGTAAACAAACCAAATCTGTAGTTTGCCATTTGCAGGGGCACTACCCACTCAGCAACCCTGCCCTCAGATTGTTCTTAAAAGCCTTTAGCTCTGTACCTTGGGTCTTTTTAGTTTAGTTTTTGGCCGGCCTGCCATCCCCATACCTACTCACTGTTACTGATTACTCAATTACTAGATCAAGGAATATCTTATCAAATAGTTTTAGACATATATCTTATAACTGTGGGGATATATTCAACTGTAGAGGAAAGAACCCCTATGCACTTCTAATTGAATCCTTCTCTGAGTAAATGTTCCTGGAGTCTGGATGAGAGCAGCAGGCGGGTTTTTCAGAGAGCTTTAGTCCCACCAGGAGCTTGGTGAGGAGGTTAACAATTCAGCTGGCCTTGCAGAGAGGAAACGGACTAATGCCGCAGCCGTAGGCCTGGCCCCTTGTAGAAGCGTCCTCCTCCAGGAAGGAACGAAGTCGGTACCGTTTATGCACCAGGCTCCATTGATGAGCACCCCGTAAGCTACATCACATTAGGCTAAAGAGGCTTAAAGAAAATGGGCTCCTTTGGCCATTCTTTGATTTGAACTTATTAAAAGAATTGAAAATTAATCTACCTTAATCCTAAGACTATTTATTGTTCCATTTTTCTACTTGTTCTGTATTGCTTTTTGGTTTCATTGTACAGTGTTAATGATCATTATTATATATTTATAGGTTAGAACACTGATTTCCCCCACTATGGGATGGATAAAGGTTGTATCTACATTTACATCTTACTGTACATCTACAATAACCTAAACCACTGCAATCAATGATTCTGTTCTAAAATGTGTAATCAGCTGGGTTTGAGTAGGACAGGAGTTAAATTAGCTTTTCTATTTACCTCCCACTATTTTATAATAAGACACCTGCACGGTCATTTTAGAAGGAAAAAAAGCTTAATTGTGAACCGTGTAAATTGGACCCGTGGGCACATGATTGCATTTGGTTAATCGGAGGTCACTGGTCAAGGTCAGGCAGCCACTTCTCAGCAGCGTTTTTCTATTGATTCAGTATCTATCTTCACAATATGCAACACAAATGGAGAATGATTGGCTCACAAAGTTTCTAGATAATTTGAACTTTAGAACTCTTTTCAAACTGACTGCATCTTGTAAACGGTAAAGAGAAGTAAGCTGCCTACACTTGGTTAAGATGTTGGTATTGAACCTCTGGCCCTCTGCTGGGATTTTGAGGAGCACAAGTAAGTAATTAAGTAAAGTTTATTCATATAGTGCATTTCACAGACCAGGATCACAAAGCACTTCACATTTATAAAGTCAGTTCCATGAAAACGAATATACAGAATAATCATAACACTTCAGATGGGCCTATGTGAAAAACTGCCTAAACAAATAGGTCTTAAAGGAGCAATATGTAATAATCTGGCCAAAAGTGGTAATGCAACCTCTCCCCCTCTCCCTGACTCAGGTGGCCAGTTATGCAAAAGAATCCAGCTGGGATCAAACGGGACTTTCGTTTGGATGGCTGTCTCGTTGTGTAAGCAGTAACCGGTGACGAAGACGAGGAAGCTTCAGGTTAGCTCCGCCGCTTGTTGTGCTAACTCAGCCGTCCATGCTAATGGGCCTGTAGATTTCTCACGAAAGTGGGGGCTAGTGGTCCGCTGTGATTGGTCACAATCTGCGACCCGAAACACATTCTCTTCCTTGTTTCATCAAAACTCGATCTAAAATATGATGTCACTCCAGCACAAATCTGCGCTACTTTTTCTTCAAAAGGACGTATATCCCAATGCACTGCATGGACATGGATAGCTTTTTCGTAATGAATACAAAAATAAAGTCAGTTAGTGCAGCTTTAAGTTCCGACTTCAAATTGAAAGCTATTTCTAAAGGCGAGGAGCAACAGCCTGGAAGGATCTGTCTCCTCTGGTTTGAGTGCAGGGGACCATCAACAGGTTCTGAGTGGTGGACCTCAGGTGCTCCTGTGGGAGACATAGAGCTGGATCAGGCCCTGGATATATTCAGGCACCTGACCATGAAGAGCACTGAAAGTCAACACCAGAATTTTAAAATGTATTCTCTGTGTGACAGGAGCCAGTGTAAGGACTTAAATATAGAAGAGATATGTGCACTCCTATGAGTGCGGGCCAAAAGCCTCGCAGCAGAATTTTTGACCACTTGTAAATGATCCTAATCTTAGCACAGGTACTAGCCTCTCAGTATCACAAGTTCCTTGGTAAACATGGCTTCCAGCAGCTCTCTGGCAGTTAGAACACTTTAGTACCAGCTCAGCCTGGATAGAACCAAGGCCAAGTAGGAGGTAAAAAGTAAATGGTACCGGTTAATCAGGGCCGGTGGAAACACTCCAAATTGGGGTAGAGTAGAGCTGAGTAAGATCAAGTAGGGCCGGTGGAAACAGCGCTCTTGAAACACTGTTGTACATTTCTACATTGCTGTACACTTTCTTACATTTCTACAGGGTTGCACATTATCACTACAGGTGGCACCACATTCGGACCAGTCCACAAGCTCAAATACAAACAGATTTGTGGTTATATAATATCAACATGCCAATGCATTCTAAGACAAACAACATCAAAAACACAGTTTCCCTTGCGGCGATAATGCTCAGATTTCATCCCAAACTGATCCAACATTGGCACCTGTGAAAAGACAGTGCAGCGCCAATCAGATAAAGGACCAGACATTCCCCTCAGAGCAAAATGACTGAATGTAAAATCATAACATGGACGAGAACCAAGGAATCTTGGAGCCTGCCTGGATCCACAATGTAAACAGGAAATGCACTGCAAATGAACGTCTTTGTTGGTTGAGGAAATAGTAGGTTAGAGTCTATAGCACTGATGCATCGACACTGGCGTCGGCATGAACATAGCAAAACTTAAATAAAATCTTTGAGGCAGTATGTGATTATAGGGGAGAGCTACAAACTGCCCCTTTGTGCTCAAAAGTATTTATTTGAAACCCTCTGAAAAAACTGAGCCGATTGAGGGAAGTATTTTAAGTATTGTACGAAAAAATATCATCAGTTACATGTTGCGGAACACTTGCGGCGACAATCTGAAGAGCATTTGACAAATATGTAAAAAATGTGTAAAAAATAAAGCCTTAAAGGGAAAGTCAGTTACTTTTGCAAATGTGAGGATGGAGCGTTGTTTCTCAAATGCCAACACCTGTTAGACCCGCCCCCGCTGCTTCCTGATTGGACATAATGAATTAAAATCCTTGATAGACTGCTGAGGTCCCCTGGCAAACTTATTGGTGATGCTTATTCCAAGAGGAGGGATAATTTTTTGAATTTACTTTGAAAAATGCTTAATAAAGATGATGCTACAGGAATGAAAATGAAATACTAAATGCGGACAGTGTCTTTAAAAGGGGTGAAAAACAAGAACATCAATAATGAATTGTCAATCTTGCGAAATGCAGTCTGATGTGTTGGACAGTAAAATGTACATATAATGGAAGACTGCAATTTATTGTCCATGTTCCGTGCTGTGCCATCCGGACTCTCACGTGTTTGACAATAATCGCAGCTGAGATGTCGGCTGGAAAGAAGACAGCCGTTTGACCTCAGTCGATGACAGCGTCTGCGAATTGTGTCTTTAATGGATGTCTTTAAGGGCTCCCCCCTTGGACTGCCACCTTAACGTGGTGGGGGAGTTTGAGCACTCGGATGATCCTGGGAGCTATGCTGTCTGGGGCTTCATGCCCCTGGTAGGGTCTCCCATGGCAGACAGGTCTCAAGTGACGAGTCAGACGAAGCGCAGTCCGAAGCCAACCATGGACAGCACGACAACAAAAACCGTGACGTCGCCCGGCATGGCGCAGCCGGGGCCCCACCCTGGAGCCAGGCCTGGGGTCGGGGCTCGCAAGCGAGCGCCTGGTGGCCGGGCCTTAGCCCACGGGGCCCGGCCGGGCTCAGCCCGAAGGGATGACGTGGGCAGTCCCTCCTGTGGGCTCACCACCTGCAGAGGGGTCCGTGGTGGCGAGGTGCAGAGAGGACTGGGCAGCAGTCGAAGGCGGAGACCTCGACGACCCAGTCCACACACCCAACATCTGGCTCTTGGGACGTGGAACGTCACCTCACTGGGGGGGAAGGAGCCCGAGCTTGTGGGGGAGGTTGAGCGATACCGACTAGAGATAGTCGGCCTCACCTCCACACACAGCTTGGGCTCTGGAACCCAACTCCTTGAGAGGGGTTGGACGCTCCACTTTTCTGGTGTTTCCCGCGGGGAGAGGCGGCGAGCTGGGGTGGCCATACTCATTGCCCCCCATCTCAGCCGCCACGTGTTGGAGTTCTCCCCGGTGAATGAGAGGGTCGCGTCCCTCCGCCTCCGGGTGGGGGCAAGTCTCTCACTGTTGTGACGGCCTACGGGCCTAACGGTAGTGCAGAGTACCCGGCCTTCTTGGAGTCCTTGGGAGGGGTACTGGACAGTGCACCGCCCGGGGACTCCGTTATTCTCCTGGGGGACTTCAACGCCCATGTGGGAAATGCCAGTGACACTTGGAGAGGGGTGATCGGGAAGAGCGGCCCCCCTGATCTGAACCCGAGCGGTGTTCAGTTGTTGGACTTCTGTGCCAGTCACGGCCTGTCCATCACGAACACCATGTTCGAGCACAAGGGTGTCCATCAGTGCACGTGGCACCAGGACACCCTAGGCCGGAGGTCGATGATCGACTTTGTAGTCGTATCATCTGACCTTCGACCGCGTGTCTCGGACACTCGGGTGAAGAGAGGGGCGGAGCTGTCAACCGATCATCACCTGGTCGTGAGTTGGATCCGCTGGCAGGGCAGGAGGCCGGTCAGACCTGGCAGGCCCAAGCGTGTAGTGAGGGTTTGCTGGGAACGTCTCGCTGAGCCCCCTGTCAGACGGACTTTCAACTCACACCTCCGGGAGAGCTTCTCCCAGGTCCCGGCAGAGGAGGGGGACATCGAGTCCGAGTGGACCATGTTCTCTTCCTCTATCGCCAATGCGGCGGCTCGTAGCTGTGGTCGCAAGGTCTCTGGTGCTGGTCCCGGCGGCAATCCCCGAACCCGGTGGTGGACACCGGCAGTAAGGGATGCCGTCAGGCTGAAGAAGGAGTCCTATCGAGCAATGATGGTTCGTGGGACTCCTGAGGCAGCTGTCCAGTACCGGCAGGCCAAACGTGCCGCGGCCCGGGCTGTTGCAGAGGCAAAAACCCGGGACTGGGAGGAGTTCGGAGAGTCCATGGAGCATGACTATCGGTCGGCCTCGAAGAGGTTCTGGCAAACCGTCCGGCGCCTCAGGAGGGGGAAGCAGTTCTTTGCCAACACCGTGTATGGTGCGGGTGGAGGGCTGCTGACCTCGACTGGGGATATTGTCGGGCGGTGGAAGGAATACTTCGAGGTTCTCCTCAATCCCCCCGTCACGTCCCCCGTCCAGGAGGCAGAGGCTGAGGATGTTGGGGCGGATACTTCCATCTCCCTGGCCGAGGTCACCAAGGTGGTTGGCAGCCTCCATGGTGGCAAGGCGCCGGGAGTGGATGAGATCCGTCCTGACTATCTAAAGTCTCTGGATGTTGTAGGACTGTCTTGGCTGACACGTCTCTGCAACATCGCGTGGCGATCGGGGGCGGTGCCAATGGAGTGGCAGACCGGGGTGGTGGTCCCTCTCTACAAGAAGGGGGACCGGAGGGTGTGTTCCAATTATCGTGGGATCACACTCCTCAGCCTCCCCGGTAAGGTCTACTCCAAGGTACTGGAGAGGAGGCTTCGTCCGATGGTCGAATCTCGGATTCAGGAGGAGCAGTGTGGTTTTCGTCCCGGTCGCGGAACACTGGACCAGCTCTATACTCTCCATCGGATACTCGAGGGTTCATGGGAGTTCGCCCAACCTGTCCACATGTGCTTTGTGGATTTGGAGAAGGCGTTCGACCGCGTTCCCCGGGGTGTCCTTTGGGGGGTCCTCCGGGAGTACGGGGTCCGGGGTCCTCTGCTGAGGGCTGTTCGGTCCCTGTATGACCGGAGCCAGAGCTGTGTTCGCATTGCTGGCAGTAAGTCAGACCTGTTCCCGGTGCATGTTGGCCTCCGCCAAGGCTGCCCTTTGTCACCGGTTCTGTTCACTGTATTTATGGACAGAATCTCTAGGCGCAGCCAGGGGCCGGAGGGGGTCCGGTTCGGGAACCACAGGATTTCATCTCTACTTTTTGCGGATGATGTCGTCCTGCTGGCTCCAACGAACCAGGACCTGCAACATGCACTGGGACGGTTTGCAGCCGAGTGTGAAGCGGCTGGGATGAGAATCAGCACCTCCAAATCCGAGGCCATGGTGCTTGACCGGAAAAAGGTGCCTTGCCCTCTCCAGGTGGGTGGAGAGGTCCTTCCTCAAGTGGAGGAGTTCAAGTATCTCGGGGTCTTGTTCACGAGTGAGGGGAGGATGGAGCGTGAGATTGACAGGCGGATCGGTGCAGCGTGCGCAGTGATGCGGTCTCTGTATCGGACCGTTGTGGTAAAGAGGGAGCTGAGCCGAAAGGCAAAGCTCTCAATTTACCGGTCAATCTTCGTTCCCTCCCTCACCTATGGTCATGAGCTGTGGGTAATGACCGAAAGAACGAGATTGCGGATACAAGCGGTCGAAATGAGCTTCCTCCGCAGAGTGGCTGGGCGCTCCCTTAGAGATAGGGTGAGGAGCTCGGTCACACGGGAGGAGCTCGGAGTAGAGCCGCTGCTTCTCCACGTCGAGAGGAACCAGTTGAGGTGGCTCGGGCATCTGTTCCGGATGCCTCCTGGACGCCTCCCTGGGGAGGTGTTCCGGGCACGTCCCACCGGGAGGAGGCCCCGGGGAAGACCCAGGACACGCTGGAGAGACTATGTCTCTCAGCTGGCCTGGGAACGCCTAGGGGTCCCCCCGGACGAGCTTGAGGAGGTGTGTGTGGATAGGGAAGTCTGGGCGTCTCTGCTTAGACTGCTGCCCCCGCGACCCGGCAACGGATAAAGCGGAAGAAAATGGATGGATGGATGGATGGATGGAAAGTACAGAGGAACGTTCGGATAAGTGCAGGTTTGACGCTTGTCAGATCCGTGCTTTCTGATCCTGTCCCTCTGAGCTCCATTTTTGTGCTCCCAATCTGAAATTGCCTCCCCTTCTCCGTCATCACACTTTGATCTGATTCCCTGGATATTTCTCTTTTATCTTCGATGATCCTTCCATGTTGCTCACACATCCGCCGTCAAATCTATTTCACATAAGCAACGTTTAAATTGATCAAGGTGCATGTGTTTTATTCATAACGCAGATATTCTCACACACCTCCCCCAAACTGTAAGCCTTTTTGTGAGTGCATCTATAGGTAACAGGCCCACCCACAATCTGATCCAAGCCCATGGCTCATTTGCATTCATCAGTTATTTTTCTGTTTCTTTTAAAATGCTTGGTTTAGTCTAGGTCTTCACAGCCTAGTTTATTCTTACTTCAGTGTTGAGTAAGTGCATTAGGCTCTGTACCTTTATTTATTCCCGATAAAAAACTATGGCCATCGCAAATGTTCACACACAACAAAAATATATACTAAATGGATATAGTAAATGCTTGAATCGTAAGTCGCGCCCACAATTCTACTCACGACCAAACAACTTGAGTCTCTGTAAGATTTGGGGGGGATCATCAGTGAGCAGCACCAGGCATCAGCCAAATCAACCGGCAATCACTTGACATCATTGTGAAATCCTACATTTTATGAATAAATGCATCTCTTCTGATATTCATTGTGCTCTCAAGTCACGATGGCCTCAAACTACGCTCATCAAGCTACAATAAGAGGTGCCACCAATGGTTACCGTGTGGGTCCCATGTACAGAAGGTTAGGTCCGCCCTCTTTCACGGCCAAGGGGCATGAAATCCTGGCCCAAATTATTAGATTAAGATTAAGAGATCCTTTATCGGTATCACAGTGGGGAATTTCAGTGCTGCATCACAAGTTACAGAACAGAATGAGGAGCACACAGCACAATATAAATGAATAATAATAAAAAATCTCTAACTTAAGCCTAAATAGGAGCAGTATAAAATCTCTATCTTTAGCATAATAAGGAAAGAAGTCTTAAAGGCACTTTTAACAGTGGCTTCAAATGAAAAAACATGTTAACCAAAAACAAATGTGACCTTTATAAGAGTATTTTTTACCTCCACCATGTTTTTGAATTGTTGTCATAGGCTTAGAATATGACTTATAAATGTCCATGAGAGCAGAGTTCTCTCCATGTCAATGCGCCATCTTGAAATATATTGATAAGGGACAAAAAGGAGTTTGACCAAGAGTCGGGGACCAGTGTCAAAGACCTCACATTGTCCTGCGAAGCTACCGTAGTACCGTAAATTACAATATATGATCTCAATGCTGGATGGGAGTAAAAACTACACAGTGTACCTTTAAAATCTCCAGTTTTAGCATGATGAGGCAAACGAAGAAACGTGCCAACTTTATATTTTCATTGTATTTTTCTCGTCTGCCAAAACATTCAAAACAACCCGACTGGTTTCCGTTGTGCAATTTTAAAAACCAAAAATAAACACATTTTGGCCAATATCTTTGTCTGCTCTCACAATCAAAGCAAATACAATTGGTTTCTGTTCAAAGATATTTATACTTGCAGATCTTTCAGTGTCAAGACCATAATAAAGAACCTGTTTTTAACCTCATGAGTAAAAATCCACAACGGACAATGAGAAAAGGCTGCAACATTATACAAGTGAAAGGGGTGAGGGGATTCATTGTCAGTTCATTGACTTCTGAATGACACGAAACAGAATCATAATAACTGACAGCTTCTTGGAAGCATCACGGCACAAGATTTAATTTTCAGGATTTACATCTGCTGAGGAATATGAAGAGCGGAACATCTCGCCTCCGCACTGTGATGTCAACGATGCCTCTTGTTTACCTCCATCAAAAACAAACTCGGAGGGTTTGAACTCAAAGGATCAAGGCATAAACATAGGCTTTCTCTTTTATCTATGTATCTATTCATTTATCCATCTATTTATTTACAATCTATTTATATATTTCTTTCTTTCTTTCTGTTTCGATCTATTTTTGTATGTATTAGTTTAAAATGGACATAACAATAACACATGTAATACTGTTAGCCTTGTAGCACAGGCGCTAGTTTTCAACACTAGTCCACAGGGGGCTATTACAGATCAAATACATTTCAAACAACTAGAAAACAATCAACACGTGAGAACAACTCTGGATCTGGATCTTAACCACTGAGCTCTCTGCTAAAGTTGGTCTTGTTAGTCTGTCGTTTCAGTCCAGTGGGGAGAGAGTGAAGGAAAAGCAGGATTGTTCAAATGTTCTGAGACTCACAATGACGTGAGAAGTCTACACAGGGTTCATATTAAGAAACACTTATAGAAATATGTATTATCTGTCATGAATGTTGTGCCCGCAGAAAAAATGAGAATAATTTCACAGCTTCTTGATAGTCCTTTCCATGTGACCGCATTACGGTAGTGAATTGTAATTGTGTGTCCCGGGGGTCTCCACTACAGTGTCCTCGCTCGAATGTCATTACTCTTCTGCAAACCGGATTCGACAAGTGTCAGAGTGGACTAACACCGCACCTCACACGTTACACACCACGGCAAATACTCCAAGTTGCTCTCTCAAACCAGGAGACTTTTTCATGGGCGGTACAGTGGTGCAGCGGTTAGAGCTTGTGTTTCACAGCAAGAAGGTCCTGGGTTCGATTCTACCTCCTTTCTGTGTGGAGTTTGGTGCTCCAGGTTTCCCCTACCACTAAAAACATGTACAATAGGTAAGAATGTAATGAGTGGATGGTGATACTTGGGGGCTTGGATGTGTCAGTGTATTCAGCGTCTTGCTTCTGTCATCACAGAAGCAAGACAAGTGTGGAGAGAATGGAAAAATACCTGAACTCTGAACTGACTGACTGAGTTTTGGTGAGACTTATTACTTTAGCGTACACCTTTGGTTCTGTCAGTTACTTATTAGTTGTATACTGTAGGTTAGTGTTCTTCAACCTTTTTTGAGCCAAGGCACACTTTTTCATTGAAAAAATCTCACAGCACACCACCAGGAGAAAATGTAAAAATATATACTCTGTAGCCTACATTCACAATATAAAGTGATTCTCATCTAAGTGCTTCAATAGACATCCAGGCCTTGACATTAAAAGAAGCAATACCCAATTTTTTTTTATGAGTTCATAAAAATGCTTATTACTACATACAAGTTGTATTATAATCCGTAATTTAATTGAATATTTGAGCTCATTGATTCAGCTGTGTATGAATTCAGGCCGTAAAAAGTGCTGAGTAGAGACTTTAGCGTGACACCCGCTCTCCTCCAATCACAGAACAGGATGCGTCCTCTAGCCTCTACAGCGCTGCTAAATACAGTAACATGTTAGCAGAATTGGCTATAACTCCTCTTGCTGTAACTGCATGCAGAGCAAAACAGCCAAAACGACACAACAGTGAGGAAGAAAAGAGGGAACTAAAGCCAAAAAATGATCAAAGAAGAAATCAAGCCCGGGAGAACATAGCTAGCTTACATTGTATCCTCTGGAGAGACTGAGGGAGCGGGACCGCCTTGGACTACACATTCGGACGCAAAACTAGCGGTAATCTTTCAGTTATATATTTTGTTGGCAGTGCGTTGCTTTTGTACCATTTCATCAGTGATTGTCGTGCATCTTAGAAGAAGTTTCGCTCATGCTATTGTTTGCAAATGTATCAGATCGTAAATAAAACTAGATGGCTCCGTGGGATGAGAGCTAAACATTCAAACTTTGCAGAAACGGGTATATCTCCTTTAAGCTTTTTTAATATTTTTCAATGCAATGAGTTAACAAGAGTTTGGGAATAAAGTGGAATTAACTGTGTGGGGGAAAAAACATTTTAAAAAATCCACTCTCAGCTGTTCACGAGTCCACGGTTCTGTCCACGGTTCTGTCCACGGTTCTGTCCACGAGTCCATGGTTCTGTCCACGAGTCCATGGTTCTGTCCACGGTTCTGTCCACGAGTCCATGGTTCTGTCCACGAGTCCATGGTTCTGTCCACGGTTCTGTCCACGAGTCCATGGTTCTGTCCACGGTTCTGTCCACGAGTCCATGGTTCTGTCCACGAGTCCATGGTTCTGTCCACGGTTCTGTCCACAGGTCCATGGTCTGCGCGTCTAAGGTTCTATCCCGCGAGTCAATGATTCTGTCCACTGTTCTGTCCATGCGTCTGTCCTCTTTGTGTTTTGTAAATATTTAATCCTATTATGTTACCCCTTTTACCTATTTTGTCGTCTGAATAAATTATGATTTTAGTTTCCATTTCAACATCTTGGTTTTAGTTGTTGCTTCCTTTACACCTAAGCTGAGCAGGGTTGTAGCAATTGTAAACCGCTTTGGGTGACCTGGGTCTGTTAAATGCGCTGTATAAATAAACATTACTGACTTACTTATGTGGAAAAAAGGTTATATTTTTCTTAATTTGACTTTGTGGAGAGCCAGTGGCCGTAAGGGTGTATCCGCATGGTGCATAAACTTTCGCTTTCGGTTGTGTCTACAGAGCTTCAGGATCAACTGTTGAGTATGGTTTTCTGGTGAGAGGATCCATTATCAGAGAAACAACAATTGATCCTACAGAGTTCCAGAGACCTCTGCGATGGACATTGAAGGTGCCATTGTTTAAGTTTCAATTTCAGTTCATCAATGTATTTCAGAAATTTTTGACAATTTCAAAAAGATTTCAGGTACTTGGGAGAAAAAGGTCAGAATAAGCTTATAGACGCCTACCCTTTAGTACACATTATACTTAAATAGCTGCTTCAAACAAATCAAAATAATATCAATCCAAATGGTTGTGATTTTTAGTTCCTGTTTATTTTGAATTATTTATTCTCCTGTGTCTTTTTTTAACTTTTACTTCCTGTTCTATTGATTGCCTGCACAGCCCTCATGTGTGTCCCCTGTGTCTCCCTGAGTGTGTTTAAGCCCTGTGCTCTCCTTTCTTTTGGTCAGTCCATTGTATTCTTGTCCCTGTGGTTTGATATTGGATTCCAGTTTTTGTTATTATTGAGTTTTGTTTATTGAATTTTACTATATTTTCGGCAGTCCTACATTAGAGTTCTAATTTTTGTTCTGTACCTGTGACAGAAAAAATAACAAGATCCTCCAAAGGGACCAGAATACAATGGACTGACCACAAAAGAAGAGGAGCACAGGGTTTAACTACACTCGGGGAGACACAGGGGAAACACATTAGGGCTGGGCAGGCAATCAGCACAACAGGAAGTAAAACTAAGAATGACAATCATGACATCACATAAAAAGTTGCATAATGCCCTTTTAAGCCTGGTTTATAACATGTTTTTATATATTATTATTTTATTCTGCCGTATTTTTATTGCCTATGTTTTCTGGTATTGCTTTCAATAATCTTTTTACTTTGTAATTTTTTTTCATTTTCTTGTCATTTGTATCGCTTTTTTTCATTTAACTGTGCAGCACTTTGAAAAGGGTTAGGGTTAGGGTAGAATAGCTCACAACAAGACAGTTTGGGATCATCTAAATGTTATTCTTTTACATGGATATTTATACAGTTAGTCAGTCAACAACTTTTCTTTTACATTGGAAGCAAGCATATAATTTCACTCTGCTATATTACATGCTATATCTATGGAGAGGCAAGTCTTAAATAATTTTTTTAAACATCAATAATTAAGGAAGATGCACTTTTTCAACAAAACCGAGCCAGATCTCAAGCAAAGCATTCACATATCTACCACAAGAAGCCAGTATCCGAGCACTTCACAAAAAGCGGGTCACCAGCAGCAAAGTCGAAGAACGCACTTATAAGATATTCAGATATATGTACATGTGATATTCATGCATAGACACCGGTGGGACAAGACTTAGCTTGAAACGCGAGGTCGGGTCAAAACAACACGACTATAATTCATGATGAAACAGGCGTGGTTCAGGAAATGGGCAAATAGATTCAAAGATTGTGTTGCTTATCGCCAAAAATGTATCACTGAAAGCAACATTGGTCACAATTGAAACCTCACAATGCGCTTTACTTTATGACACCATTGTGGCACTTTAGAAACTATATAAAAACCCACATCAGGTCCAAACCAAATGTAAACGCAGCAAAAATATCTCACAAGATCCAGTTTTGCTGAGGGCACTATCCTATATTCAACACGTAATGACACTATTGACTATAATGTACACACAGGTTCTTATACTCCATTGTTTTTAGTCTTCTGTGGAGTAAAACGTCTGAATCGCTCCTGTCCAACCAATGTTTTCATTTTCTCTGTGAACATTGATGAGAATTCAAACCACCTGCTTCTTCCTCTCGACTTCTATTAGAACTTTTTGAGCTGAAGAGCAAACAAATGCTCTGTGTCCTGTTAAATATTCATGCACAGAGGCACACGGCAGGAGAACTCTTCAGTGTACTTAATACTTCAAAAACTTGAGCCTTCGTTTCAAAACAAGACTTTCTGTTGGCTTTTAAAGTGATGTATAACAAGGACTTTTATGATGGGCCAGCAAAGTGGGCGGAGCTAAGGATTCCAGACGTCATTGAAATCCCACTTTCAAAATCCCCAGAGGGATTTCAAGGATCCAAATATCAAGAGTTTGAAGACGATGGAGGCTAACTACAACATGGTAATTTGTATCCAGTGGTTTTAGCCGAGGGAAAAAACATCAATGAACTAAAAATGTTGCCTAAGTTTGTGTTTTAGATGAAACATAATAAGATACATACTTACTTTGTTGCTTTAATGTAGATAGAGAGGCCATAACTGATCAGCCTTAAACAGGTTTGGAATCTTTTATAATCATTTTATATTGAGAATATTACTTCCTGAACCAGGCAGATCCGTTCACTTCACAGCTTCATAGAGATGACAAATTCCAAACAAAATGATTGTATATTTTAGATCAAGAAACTTTAACTTATGAATCATTTTCCAAACAGGAACATTTCTCCTCCTGAGTTCGATGGGAATCTGGCAGAGCTTTAAATTTAAATACCATTACTAATTTTTGATCACAAAACTGCATGAAAAGTGTGATTTCCGTCACTATGCGGCACTGTAGATTGTCGTGGAAGTTCAGGTTAACGGCTGTTCACAGTAATTTATTGTGTATCTGCATCATACATATAAAAGGTTTGAAGAAATAATAAAGTAGCCTGAAGCCTCTTGGAAGTCGTAATTAGATTAGATTTCAGTCAATAATCTCTTCTTTTTCCTGATATACCGACGTTTCTCAAGTTTCCAGATAAAATCATTATGAATTGTTTAGTATCACACAAGTGTATCTTAAAATATGTTCTAATTTCACACATAAGATAAGAGTGGAACAATTTCACACTGGAGGATTTAAAACTAAAATGTGCAGCGTTCAAGTTAGAATGACACTATTACGCCAATTACACAAAAATGAACTAATGCTGCCCATAAACTGAAGAAAACTTTCTTTATGGACAAAAGCCTGAGTGGTAATTGTATCTTTCCAGCAGTGTGACGGAGCTTGATCAGCGTTGCGATGGCAGCTCTATCTCGTCTTAGCTCTCAGTCGGCCTTGTTTGTGTATACCACCGTGTTTTTGTTAGCATTGCAAAGCCACATCTGAGTGCAGCCGAGAACAAAGTGAGTGGCTTCTAATGAGCGCTGCCACTGCTGAGACCCAAACTAGGCCAGCAGCGGGAAGGCCAGAGTGAAGCCGTGTGCCAGGGCTGCTGACACAGACACAAGGCAGAGCCGCAGTGGGACCAGGACCAAGACCTGAGCCAGGTGTCTGGGGTCTCTCGAATCCCCCTGCAGTCAGCCAATGTTTCAGATAATGTGGTGTGGCTTGTTCTGCTTCACAGCTTTCAGGGATGGTACACATGTGTGCAAAATAGTGTAATGCTCTGGTGAATTCTTAGTGGAGGATACAACACACGTTTTCTTTGTTACTTTAGTTCAATCTTGATCTTGAACCACATTGCTCCTGGTCTGGTCCAAGAAGGATTTAGAAGTGGTACATGTGAAACTAGAACAGCAAAATCAGATCTACAAGCACGAAAGGAACAAAAACATCTGTCGTGGTGTGGATTTTAGTTATTTGGTAATGGTTTTTTTTTTTTGACATTGGTTCTCTTGTTATTTCATTTTAGTTTTGCTTCCTGTCCTGTTTGACTGTCTGCCCCACCCTAATCTATATGTACCCCTTATGTTGCTGGTCCATTGTCAATGTCTATGTCTGTCCGTTTTCATGGTTCCTGTGCCCTGTGTATTTTGAATATATTTCTATCTTGGACTTTTATTTTTAGATCATTAAATCATTATTATGGCATTCCTGTATGTTGAGTTCATTTCATTTTGCAACGTGACAATGTCTTTCAAGCTAGTGAAAAAATATTGTTTTTGGAACTGGCTATGACTCAGCTCGTCTATTGACAGGTGATTCCACAGCCGTGGAACGGTCACAGAAAAAGCACAGTTCCCTGAAGCTGACGGTTTGTCTGAGGGACAACAAGCTGATCTACTGACCTCAGTAGAGCTACAAAAAGAAGGTTTCAAAATCAATTGTAGCCAGAACTGGAAACAAGTTCTGGCCCATGTGAACTAGATTGATTTATCATTGTTTTTATGTTGGTTCCAAAGTATGATGAGCAGTAACACATCAAAATAGAGTTAGAGGTTATTGTATTATAAAAATAACTTACACAAACAATTCAAACGCAGTTTTGAGGTCTGTATTTCTTCACTCTTTTTAATGCACCTTGATCATTGATGTTGTTTTGTTCAGCACTTTGAGTTGCCTTGTTTATGAACTGTGCTACACAAATAAATTTGCTTTGCCTAATAATAAATCTTAGCACACGTAAACATGTCCAAACAGTGTTTCTCTGTGTGGCAGCTCAGAGGACTGAGTTATGGCCCTACCTTCAGTGAGACCCATGTGGATGCTCCAGTAGTTCTGAAGACACTGCAGCTCCTTCTTCATGCCTCTTTTACAGCGGCAGTCATACAGTGGGGAGTCCTGCAGGACCTCTAGCGCCCCCTGGCACTCCCTGGAGGCCAGCATGGCACTGCGCTCCTTGTCCCCTCCAGACAGGCACTGGCGCATGATCCGGTAGCGGGAGCTGCACTGACTGTTCTGGTTACACATCTCAGAAGCTCTCACACAGTCCAGAGGTTCTCTCCATCCAGGAGGGTCCAGCTCCGAGCCACACACCAACACTTCTGTGCAGGAACCGAAAGCACACATTAGAATGCACATTTATTATTATATTGTGTCTATACAGAACCTTTTCAACAGATGAATTTTCCCAGTCAAAAGATAAAAGCTTTCATTGTGTATTTTGGAGGATTCTTGGGCTCTAAATGCAGCCATCATTGCCCGGCTTCTTTCTCAGCTTACAGCCAAAACCAATTACATGGAACTGCATCAGAGATTTTCATGAAAGCCACAATGGGCTGGTGCTCAATGTCAAAATGATGTTTAGCTCAAGTCTAAATCATATTAAATTCTTCAAGTCATTATAGTCAATTCACAAGGCTAAATGAGGCCATAATTACATGAAATCTAAATGGGATACTATCTTGTATTTGTTTATTTATTATTTTTCCAATTAGACTGTTGACCCTGATGGAGATTAGACTATTCTGTGTCTTGCTACCCCTATTCATTTTTACTAATGTTTATTGCACTTTTCCCAGACATTGAATATCAATCTGTCAATATGGGTCTTAATGAGCCTTTTAGTAAGGTACGAGCATTTCTTTTCTAAGTCTTATGAAAACAGCAGCAGACATGCCGATAGCATTTAACAGTTCAACAGCTTATCTTTTGAAGTTCAAAACCATGAGGGAGAAATCCAATTACCTAAGTGTCAAAAAAGACAACCATGCGAGTATTTATCTACTGGAACTGGAGCGCGAGTGTGAAGTCTGAACCAAACGGGCTCTGGTTTTGCCTGTTCAGCACCAAGGACAGCGCCACTGCCCACAAGCAGCCGCTCCGAGAATACTGATGACCTTTAGCGGGGAAACGCACTCCCAGCTTCACAGCTCATTAAGCCACATTCGCAAATACTCGTAAATTCGCCTGATCATAATCCCTAAAGTTCACGGAGTGGTTCGTGGCTCTGGTGACAAGCTGCAGGTGGTTGTATTACTTACCAAAAAGAAAAAGAAAAGTGAGGAGATTAAGCGCGATCATCCTGCTGTATAGTCGTAATCCCTGCGGTTATAGACAGAGAGGAAAGTGGCTGTTTCCCGCGCTCCCTTTACCTCTTGTTCTGTTCTGGGTTCGGTGCCAAGTCGCTGGAGACTAAAATAGACAGCGGCATACTGGACTGAGCGTGTGATTGGAGAAGTTTCCGTATAACAACAGTGACCCCACTGAGCGCTGCGCCGGGGGACGTTCAGCCTGAGTAAAGAGACTTCTCCCTTTATGTTCTTTCACTTCATCCGGTGACGTGATCCGAAAACGACATGTGTCTCCTTTTGGGTTTTTGGCAAGGCTTGACGCTCACATGTGCTCCTTCAAACGTCCTTCGTCTTCAACAACAACTTTTGTGATCCCGGCATCGGCTGCTGTTTCGCTGAATTTGAGCCAGGAGAGCCATGCGCACACCACGCCGCGGGCTTCTCAAGTCACTTCGTTACGTACTCCATTCGTTTGCGTGGGATATCATCTTGTTGTAATAGTTTTTTGTCCTTCTAATCCCACAGAATAATCTTAAAATTCGTAAACTCCGTGTAGTAGAGGAATGCGCGTGTTTCGAACCCCAACGCTTCGTGCGCACACTGAAACGTGTCCTGCTGGTGTCTCCTGCCTCTCCGCTCCTGCCCCCTCCACTCTGCTCTGCTCCTCTTCCTTTTCTCACCAGGTATCCGAGAGCCAAGAGATTGTGTCTGTTTGTGACCCTGAACACATAGAAGCGTGAATATTATTTCAAAATGTGACTTAAAGCAGGAAGTTGTCTTCAAAAGGTTGTGTAATAGAATTCATGGTCCTGAATCAAACTGAAACGCTCATAAATGGCTTAAGATAAAACATCGACAGATTAGCATAGGCAAATAGTGAATAGCCCTGTTTCCACTGGCCCTACTTGGCCCTACTTGGCTCTACTCTGCCATATCCTACCTGGATTGGGAGTGTTTCCACCGGCCCTGTTTAACCAGTACCAGGTTCTTTTAAGTACCTGCTTGGCCCTAATTCTATCCAGGCCGAGCTTGTACTAAAGTGTTCTAACTGACAGTGATTGGTGGGTGCTGCTTAAAGCCATGGTTACCAAGGAATTTCCACGGATACTGGTTTGTTGTAGGTCGGTTGCAAGTGGGACTGATACAGCATCAGATACTAAATGGAAACACAACCAGGTAGAGTAGAGCCGAGTAGAGTAGAGTAGAGCAGTGCCAAGTAGGGCTGGTGGAAATAGTGCTTATGATGCAAGGAATATCAGACTTTAGACTTACACAGTTTATATAGCATATGCGCTATATAAATAAAGATTACTCACTTACTTACATACAGTACTTACTTACTTAACAGGTATTGACATAATATTATTGACTGGTTTATGACGTCACACAGGAGGCCAGTTTTTCGTAGACCTGATATCATCATGCTTTCAGTTACTAATTGTAACCTGCTGTCCTGCTCTGCCACTCTCCACCGAGTAGTGTATCCCTTTGTTACTTGGTTTTGGCCGGAAGGAGGTTTAAAATGCTGGATGTGTGTAACCGCACACATATACACAGAATACTAAATGTATTTCTCCTTTCTCTTATTAGGCTCACATTAGCCAACATTAGCCAACAGTTAAATCAGTTGAAAGGTAATTAGAATGGATCTTTTACTTTAGCAGTACTGGAGTGTGCAATGAATTTGATTAATGTAGGTGTGGCAAACTAAGGATTTGTTTCTCAGAAGTTTTCCCCAATGTTTTTTGTCCGCTCCTTGCCGATCCGGGACATTTAGGGACATTTGTTAACATTTATGGACAATGGCTCATATGTGTTTGTTATGATTGCGTATTCCTGTGTTTGATCATTTGATTCTCTGAAAGACACAGTTTTCAATCAAAAATACTTCACTTGCATGAATTTCTGGTATTGTTTAATTTTCTGCTTTCTTTTTTGTATTTGTAGGTTTAAAGTGATCATTTGTTTGCTATAACACATAATTAGGCACGTTTACCATCAACCTGCATCTCAACCATTTGGTAGAGGTCTATAATTAAAAAAATAGGTTCCAAAAAAAAGTCGTTAACAGTGCTCCTACAGAATAGAAAATCCCCCAAAAAGTGAACATTAAAGGGTTAAAGTGTCAGTCCAGACACAGTGAGTAATACAGTGGTCATTTGAGTCAGACTCATGGTTGATTTGAAACAAAGTCACTTTAATGAACTGAGTTGTGCCGTAGACCTCTGAGTCTGTGCCCTTTTCCATCAAAAAAATACTGAAGTATTCGTTTTGAGATGTGCTCATCCGACCAGTGGATTGCAACAAAAACGTCCACACAGCCTCCTCATTATGTCAAATTTGCCACCAAAGATGAAAGGAGTTGATCCAGCTCTCACATAGCTGCGTCAGCCATGGTCCAAAATGAACCTAATTTAGGCTGGAAAAGGACCATTTGGATTTCCATATATCTATAATTCACATTTTTACTCCAGATACATGTCATTATTCATAGTCACCATATGGACGACTAAAGTACAAGTCTGATTTGGTGAAAGGACACATTTATATGGTGCTATTAAGATTGAGATTAAGAGTTCCTTTTTTTGTCCCACGTGGGGAATTTCAGTGTTGCACCACAAGTTACAGAACAGTAGGAGGGAGGAGCGCACAACCCAAGATAAGTGAATATTAAGAACAGCATTACTTTATACTTTAAAAATCTCAATCTTTAGCTTAATATAGAAGCAAAGTATAAAATACTGAGTACCAATAGTGCAAAAAATACATACTGGTGTGTCTGTAATCTGTTGTACACTGTAGTGCAGGCGCCGAAAGACTATTTTTAGTGGCCCCTGATTTGATTTTTTATCATCAATATTAACTTGCAGCATTGATAACGGACTACCATCACCTGTTATCTCAAATACATTTCATTTATTCTAACATTTTAAACCCAACACATCATTAGAAGTATAGAAAACATTATGTTTTACCGTAGTACTTGGTCCAGTTTGGTGAAATCCAAATAATAAACACATTTGATGACAAATAAAAGTAATGTCAAAAAACAATTAAAATCTATTCTTTTGGCCTTAAGCAGCTTTTTTTTTTGCTCACCCCATGTTCACAGCGATACTGTACGAGCAGCGTGAAGGTATGGGTTAAAAGTGAGAGTGGACACATGTGGTCCCATTTTACACATTTTCCACCTTAAAGAACTTCCATCAAGGAACCATTCACACTCATACATTCTTACACCATGTGTGCAGACACTTGGAATAAGGTTGGTTAAGTGTCTTGCCCAAAGACACAAGCCAGCAATCTCCAATGGGAGTTTATCTGACTGTTCAGCCAGTTATGTTAATGTCGGGTGTGGGATTTTAACTTTAAACATTCAGTTCAACACTAAGCCAATGCCCAATTGGGAAAATGATATAAATGATTGTTTACATTTTGTTCAAGGTATAAACTGTTAATAATGAAGAATTACACCGCAAGAAGAAAACCACAGAAGATTTTTTTTTTTTTTAATCATGGAGGCCCATATTCAGACATTATGCAAAATAAAAGTGTGTCTGAATTACAGTTCCTCCACAATTAAGAATCATACTATAACTTATTTATAGACACTTAAATTACTCTGTAGCACCGAGACCACGTCAACATGTTTTAGTAAAAAATCTGGTGTTAGGAGACAGCAGGTGGCAATTTGAAGCTGATCTCGGCAGTATTATGAGCAGCAAACTATAACAGAGTCCCACATCCTCTGAATTATAATGAAGTCATGATGGAGCCAGTTGGTTGCTTTAGGTGCAGCTTGTAATTTAACAGTGTGTGCAGAGCATGAAGAATATGAAAATGCAGCCTGTGTCATGCAGCAAAATTCAGATGATATAAATGTGGTCTGTCACTGGCAGTATTGGCTTGAATTGAATTAACAGTGGAATGCTACACAATCATGCGTGACTGGCTCCAAATACATGCAGCAGCACACAACACCAGCGGGTCAAAGATTGCATCCAGAAGTATGGTCCAAAGGTAAGTATAATAGATTTGTCATCAACAAACCAGAAGCTTCTGTAGTGGTCAGATCCAAATGAATGGCTGTATTTGCAGATAGATTCATTTACAAATATTTGAACAGCTATTACATATGACGGCAACCTTTCTACTGTTATTGTGCTATATATTTCATATCTTATATTTTCTGTATTGCAAATGATGTCACATTATGCCCAATCGACACTGTAAGTGTGTGTCTTTTACAGAGCTCAGATGTCAAATACATGTTAGTTGACATTGAAAACGCTCCCACTGTAGGAAAACATCTCGGGGCACTGCGCTGGCGTCTTTGTCTCTGCCTGTGTCTCACATATCGCACTGACAGTTCAGATCGACCTCTGCTTTTCCACTACAGCAGGGAGGTGTAACGTTAGGTTCACGGAGCTCATTACTGTCTATGCACAGGTACAAAGTGTCTGTATTCAGCCTGAGATTGTAAAACACATCAGAGACTGATGCAGTGCTGCAGTTTCACTGAAGGCTCACCTTTTCCTACTCACTACATACTTCATACGGGCACTGAATCAGTGATACTGAGGACACAGATGTAATATGATGCATCCAACCTCTGGTGCTATAAAGGTTAGGTGCTGTCACTTATGACCATTAAATGGTGATACAAATAGATGCATTGTACATAAAGTGGAAAGAGTGAGAGGAGCTTTGTGGCCATACCTGCATCTGAAAGCCAGATCCCATCAGACCTCCGACGCTGTGCAGGGCAGGGCCTGGTTTGTCCTTGGCTGTGGCTGTAAAGTACCAAGCTACTGATGTGTCCTTTGGCAAGACACTTCACCTAGAATGAGTCTGGTGTGTGTGTGAATGGTGGTCAGAGGGGCCGATGGCACATACTGGTTGCCTCGCTTCGGTCAGTGTGCCCCAGGGCAGCTGTGGCTACTGTAGTAGTTTGTCACCACCGTGTATGGAGTGAATGAATAATGACATATGAAGCGTCTTTGAGTGTCCAAAAAAAGAGCTATATAAAACCGATGCATAATTAAGCCAAGGCAAGTTTATTTTTATGGCACCGTTCATATAAGACAACTCAGTATTAAAAAACTCAAAAAAGAAATATTAATATAATATAATCACAGTACATTCAAAACAGAGAAGATACTGAAAAAATCCTTCAGTTGTATGCCCAGCTAAACAGAACTATTTTTATCTTGGATTTGTCCTGACATTACTTTTCCCCCTGGATAAGTAAGTTTACCTCTAAGATCAGCATGAGTAAGTCAGGCCTCTGCTAAATAACTTTCCAACACAATGAAGTGCAGGCTGTGAGACAGCGCTGGATTAGTCTGCCATGATTTTTGCTCTCATCATACTCCGGCTTCAATCGACACAGGCCTTGATTCTCCTTTGTCGTATGGTGATTGCGTGGTCTGCCCCCTCCTAGACCTGGACTTTCAAAATCAATGACCTCTGGTACACCTTGGTCTCTGGATGATAATTCAATTAGCACAAGCACCAGTATAAGCGTTATTCATTAACACTGGTTAAGAAGGTGAGGTCTGTGATTACATGGGCGATTGAGTGGTTGGACATTTGGAGGGACAATTAACGCAGTGCAATTAAATGATTCACAGTTCTCAATGGAGGAAGCAGGATTCACTGCAAAACACGGTTGGGCTTAAAATACCGTTGTCAAAAGCATATAAGCAATATCATTGTGGAAACAGTTAAAAAGAGAAAGAGGGGTTTGTGCACTTTGCAGTGAGTTGATGTTGGTTTTGAAATGGGAAAACCAAACCAAATAAAATTAGGCTACATGTTTTCAGAGCATCACCAGAGAGCATCCCTGTGGCTTTGCAACGTGTGGCAAGGATTCTGTCCACACCAAACTCAAACCAGAGCCGAACTTTTTCAAAACTCAGCAGCCTACGGAAAGAGCAGCAGAAATTGGGAGACGCAAAGAGAAAGTTACGATTTGCTCTTTTACTTATTGGTATATTAGTATTAGTATTACATCTAAATGGCAATCTAAAACTATTGAACACAAAAAAAGTTGTTCTTTCGAGCAGGGGTGCATTTTTATGATGGACTCCCAAGTTATTTTCTTTTTTTCTCGTTCAAATCAAGTGTGCCGGTGCAAAGGGCTCTTTACCCTCAGAGAAGATGTTGTAATGATAATGGAATCAATTAAAAGTGGATTAGAAAAAACATCTTAATCAATTGGCACTAACATTCAAAGACCGATAAATATCATTTCTTACCTCCAGGGACGTATGTTTGTTTTTACGAGAGGCAAAATTAATTAAGTAGGACACTTTTACAGCATTGAATATAACAGACAGGAGCAGAGGTGCACCTGGAAAGCTCAGCGTGACGTTTTCTTATCCTAAATTGGATCACATTATGCACTATCTGCTCGAGCTTGTGACCCTGAAGGACTTGTGGGTCTAATACAAGACTGTGGGTCTAATACAACACTTAGTAAAAGGACTATTGTCTCTTATCATAGACATAACGACAGTCCATTTCAGGCTGAATCTGATGACACATTCCAGCACTTTAAACCGTTCTTTCTTCTGTAAATGTCACTTCCATTTTGTGCATGGCTCTGCTGTATCAGAATAATGTAATTACAGCTGAAGATACAGACGTCTGCGGGGAGATCTCTGCAGGTTCAGCTGCACAGGAACCCCCTCTGGCACACTCAATCACATTTCATCTAAATTAATTCTCCTTTAATCTGGATGTGGAAAATGTAATCAAATTTGTTTTTTTCTGTTTTATTACTTACCTTTTACGTTGGCCATGTTTGAATTTATGTTGTTGCACACATTTCAAATACCACAGGCCACCACAGTATTAGAAATGTACAATATAAGACAAATTAGAGTAAGTGGCAGAGCTTTTTTAGAAATGTCCTCACAAAAGGTAGAGCCCAGAAATATAATGAGGAAGGGGACTACCAAAAAAAGATCAAGAAAGGATTTTGTGGGAAGCCAGGTCGCTGTATAGAAAGTGTTTCAGATTTAGCAGCTCCAAGTCCATGGAGCTTACTGTCAGAAGGAAAATAAAGGCATTTTTCTTTTTTTTAAACCTGTTTTTTGTGGCGGTTAATTGTATTTGTATTGGTGTCTCTCAGCCTTGATTGACATGTTTTTGTGGAGATAACAGCATTACAATCTAATCAAATATGGAGATGAGGTAAAACATAAACAAGGGAAATGATAAATACATTTAGTGGGGAAAAACACACACACACTAACACACCCACACACAAACACACACGCACACACACACACACACACACACTCGCCAATGCTCTGGTGTGGGGTTAATTGACACATTCATGCATTCTCGGACACTCGGAATTCCCACTCCAAAAAACAGGATTGAACGCTGCCCTAACATGTCAAAGTAAGTTGACTTATGGTAAAAAATGTCTTCGACCAGGCATCGAAGCAAAAATTAAGGGTAAGAACGGTAATTTTGCAATGTTATAACATTACTGCCCACAGTTTTTAAATCAGATTATATTCCATTAATGTAATAACCAGTCAATAACATTAACTACAAGGCGCATGTTGTCATTATGCTCTTGGGTGGTTATACATGATGTTAAATTGGCCAAAGTTGTTACCTTAATTACAGTTATCATCAGTTCCTATATTTGTCATGTTGGACGTGAAATATCAGACAAAGCAGCATATAAGAAAGAAGCAGTGGTTAAGCCCATATGCTCTACTACAAGACTGTTTATGGATTACTCTACCTCTAGATTGAAACAACAACCTCACGTACTTGCTTTGAGTGATGTTGAGATTCTTTTTCAGAGAGTGGTATTTAGTCTTTAGAAAACAACCATACCCGCCACGACTCCAAAACAAATTTGAATCGAGGATAGAAATAAACAAACACACACACACACCATTCTTGCTAAAGTTTTATTTTGCTTGGCTTTCACAAGTTCACAAGGTACTCCAGTCTACCGGTCCATTAATTCCCACTGTCTCTGGGTAAACCACTTTGCTTTACCTGCCTCAACCATATTGCCAATTACACTTGAGCTGGCAGCAATACAAAGCAGACTGAGCAGCAGTTGTGTGGAGGCCTGTGGAGTAATTGTGCTTTTCAACTGCAGAGCGGCGCCTTGCACTGACTGTTGCAGGAGAAAAGGAGGCTTCAGTATGATTGAATTATGTCCATAATTACATCCACACTCACAGTCAAACAGCTTAAGCTAATTTATCATGACTTTATTCGGACGGATGGATGGGAACAGTTGCGTCTGCTTAGCCTTATCATCTGCTACACTTCTTGCCCTGAACAGAGGTGAGCTGAGTGGGAGGGTTAGAGGTTACGGCTTTCCAACACTTCCAGGTGCAGGAGCAATCAATGCAGTCGATAAGAGTGGACTCACTGCAGAGGGGGGGAACACAGCACAATGTAGCTATTAGGGATGTAGTAAGATGCAGTAATCAGTCAAGGATTTCTTAGCCAACTAATGACTTTTATTTATTCAAGGATTTATATGGGAAAACAGCTAAATCAGAAGCCATACAGAAATATTGCGGAATATTCTACAACAACAAAAAAGTTTAAGTCCACATACATTATACATCATATATCTACAATTGTCTCTTTGCTAATCCTGTCCTGCCCTTTCTTCTCCTTTTTATTGACCTGTGCGGGCAAAATGTTGACCAAAGCGGCATTAAAAACATCTCAAAGAGGTTTCACTGGAGTTTCCCCGTCTCGTAAAAAGGTCATTGATAAAGGAAGTCAGATACACACCAGTCTAATCCATGACTGCATGACTACAGCCCAAGTAATTTGTCTTCTCATGTTTAATTAACTCCATATTAAATTGAATGTTATTATGGTGACTTTACAAATTATAAATAAAAGCAACTCCTATTAAAGGCACACCGTGTAACTCTTGGCCACTAGGGGCGCTAGACCTGCAACTTTCACGTTTAGCGCCCCTAGTGGCCACAAGCAACTCAGCACTGTCGCAAAAGTCAACAAACAGTCAGCCGGTGTCTTTTGAGTGTGTATTCAGACAGCATGCACTGGTGTGTGTGTTCAAACTGTAGAGACATGCCTACAGATATTGAGAGACTCTGCTGTGGTCAGCCTCCAGACCGCTGCATTAGTAATCTACCACACATGGACTTCTATATCCTGGATGAGGGAGTTCTGCGTCTAGCTCGTGCTGCGTGGAATGACATCTTTGCAGTCGATGACATCCAGGAACCAGGTGAAGAGCAGCGCTCATACAGACATGCAGCTTACAGCACGATCCCTTTCGCGTTTCCTCTTTTTAGCCTCCTCCGAAGGTTTAAAATTTTTCCTTGCCTCAGCCATGACCAGGAGTCGAGCAGGTGAAAAATGAGTAGCAAAAGCCTTAGCTCCATGAGTATATCAGCGCCTGTAGCCGTAAAGCAAGTCTTTCTTCCAAGTCACGTGACCTGGTGGCAGACGGTCCGTCTGCTCGAAACTTACATGGGCGGTATTTCAAGAGGGCAGCCCCGCTCGGAGCATTGCAAGTGTCAAGCGCTGTATATTGGCCCAAGTATTCATATAAAATAACTCATATGTGTCAACTCTTTAGGTCACAAAGTCCGCGGTGTGCCTTTAAATCAGATTAGGCTTTTAACAAATTAAAAGTTGATATTGTGGTAATGCAATTTGTTTTGAATTCCCAGAGCAGTTCACAATAACAAATGATTCTCTCAGGTTAGGGTTTTACACACACACACTTAAGGTGAAGACCCTCTAGAAAAGGAGGATTGTACATCTCATTTGTTGATTCCTCTCATAATAATAATAGGCCTGAGAGTCCTGAGAAGACTTGAGAGACCTGAGAGTCCTGAGAATAATCGTCTGTCATTGTATTATGATTATACAACATGCTAATTACACCAAATACAAAACTCCATTATTAATTAATAATTGAAGAGTAATCTTGCGCCTATAAGGCAATAGATCTGTGTGTCTGTGTTTGTGTAAAACTAAAAGTAAGCCTCTGCTGAAGGCCACATTCAGAATCCCCACTGAGCCCACGCTGATGCAAACCAGGCCCCACACTGCTTTTGCTCTTAGGTCTGATCTGATGCAGGTTAAATATGTAAAATAACCACAACCACCTCTGGAAAGTTAAACAGTGCTGTTCTAAAGCCAGTTTTATAAACAAAAAGGTGTTTGTACAGTTATGAGGAGGGAGAGAGTTCCAGAGGTCAACAGCCAGGTGTTCAGCATACAGTATGAGCAACTAGGACACCATTCCCAGGAAGTTTAGACCCCTGTCTACAAAGATCCAGGGCAGAGGGGTGCATTTAACTTATAGCTAATACAAAGCACCTGCCTCAGGGGAATTCAGATAACATTAATTGGGTTTTCTCTTCAGCTCAAGTTTATGCTGTCTCTCACCCTATCTGTTTGCATCAAACTGTCTATGTGTATGATTGATTGTCTTCTCAGCTATCTATCAGCCTCTTGCTCAAATGCACCTTATTTTTCACCTTTATCTCAACGCACCATCCTGACAGAAGCCATTTCCCTCCAACAACGGTGCACACAGTCAGTCTCTCCCTCACACACGCACACACACACACACCCACACACACACACACACACACGTTACCGTCTGGACTGGTAGTTATGGATACAGTCCTGCTTTTAAATGTGTTTGGGAGCCTGCCGAACTGATGCTATTACTGCCATATAATTACTGATGACAGCGTGAGGCACACACTGAGAGGGAATAAAAGCAGTGCAGGCTCTGACTTTTTCTGTGAATACGTTTAGACCTTTTTGACAAATGATGAGACTGATGCCCCGCGTGAGTGCATTTAATGACGGCTCAAAAGGTCACAGAGCAAATATGAATTTATGGTTTCTGACAAATAAATGGAAACAAGACAGCCATCACCAATCAATTGGGTATGAAATGCTTTGATTGAAGTACGTTTATGTGCTCATTCATCCCTCTCTTTAAAATACATTTGATCAAATGTAGTATTTTTTTTTTATAAATGGAAAGAGTCCACAACAAGGCTGCAACAGACAGAATACGGGAATATATTGGGATCACCTTGGCCTTGGATTTGTGTCCCAACCTCAACTGTTTACAGAGCATCTTATCCAATAAAGCATTCCGGCTGGGAAAAAGTATTATTATTATTTATCTTTTTGCATGTGTTTGCACAGACAATCCGTACAAATTTAATACAAGTCAGCCGTGTCACACTGTTAGTTCAGGGAGAGGTGCTGCAGTGTGGAAGATAGCACCCACGTGACTGAACTGAATTGACAAGCACATCTTGCCCACTAGCCAAACTTCTAAAGCCCTAGCGTGTCCACCATTCCAAAGAGCTGCTCCAAGCGTGTCTAAATACAGGGGCATCCATTCGGCCCAGAACTGCTGTCGTCCTCGTGCACTCAGTGTCACCAGAGAGGGGGTCATTAAAAACACAGGCAACAAAAACACCAAATACAGAGAGAGGAGGCGGCTGCATCCAAAGAAGAAAAGTGTAATAAAGTGAGCACTCTAGAAGTCACGCAGCGGGTCACAGAGAAGAAGCAGAAGTGCCAGGACCAGAGGCACATCAGTAGCAGAACTCTGGAGCCATGCGTGAGGAGACGAGGCTGCAGGATGTGCACACACTCAGCTGCATCTAATCAGGTGAACATTTAACTGTTGGGAGGCACACCACATGGGGCTATATGAGCTTACTAACGCTGAATGTTCCCTACAACAACCTTCTCCACTGTAGACACTCTGTAGAAAGCAGACCATATCTTAAAGTATTTGATTCCTTCTGTAGCAGGTGGCATAAGGAAATGCTGCATGTAAACCTGTAAATCTGTTTCTCGGTGGCACACAAAAAAAGAGAGCAAGATTTACTTTGTTTTGAAAGTTTTACAACAAGCACTATTCATATCCTGAACATTCAATTCCATTTATTTTTGTTTAGCCCCAAATCACAACAGTATTTATCTAGAACTTTAAAAAGTTGTCAATTTTCCGACACAGTGAATAAAACAATTCAAGGAACTGCTATGATAAAATGATACTGAGCCATTGGTCCTTAAAGAAGCAATATGTAAGATTTTCATGTCAACCTCCGATATGTCAAAAGGAATTAATAAACCATGCTCTTTTTGAATACTTCTTTAACTGATAACAGTAGTTCAGCCGAGATATGCAAATTTCAAAATTAGTTTTGCAGCCCTTAAATCTTGTTATTGTTTTCATTTTGGTGTCTCGCCCACAATCATAAAGTCTGTGAAAATCTCACAGGTAAAGTGACATGTAGCCGCAGAACTAAAAAAGGATTTCTATCTTTGTGAAAAAGGTGTTGGTTAAAGATTTCTTTGTTGACAAAACTCTCGTTTATTCAGCTTTTTTGGTCCCAGCTGGATTCGTCTGCATAGCTGGAAACCTGAGTTATGGAGAGTGGGAGAGGTTGCAGTACCACTTTAGTTCAGATTAACATATTGCTCCTTTTAAGTGGCGAGTGACCAATGTCCATAAATGTTGTTGAATGTGGAGTGTCCTTTATCATCACCACTGTCCTTAGACCCTCCTGCACCAGCAAGGAAGGAGGGATTCACTCCCACTGACAGATGGCCACAGATCCAGGACTCAGGCTGTCGAACGAGGACCGAGGTCACATGAGTCCATGAGAAACATGTATTTTGGGAATACATCAGGTTTTCTGAGTCTGGTGTGGGAGTAAAAGCAGACAACAATGAGAGGGACACATTTTTAATGATGTACAAGTGCGACCATGATTTGATGAGAGTGTGAAGTGTTGTTTGGTTTGTGTGTCTGCGTGTGCGTTTCTGTGCAAAGATGTCTCCTGTCGTAACTGTACAGAAAGTGACTGCTTTGCATTGTGTATTTCTTGTAATTATTTATATTGGCACAGAACTTTTTTTTATCAAAAGAACACATGAAAGCATCAGTGTTAAATCATTACAGAAAAAAGTGCTACACTAAAGTGCGTCGATAATGCAGTAGGTTCCTGTCTAGAATTTCTTTAAGTGTCCATTTGTAGTTTGTTTGCATCTGTGAATGTCAGCCGCTGTGAGCGTCGTTTTGATCAGTCGAGCGTCTTTAAAAGCTCAGTCTGACAAGTAAATAGCTGCAAATTGTCTTAGAAGAGATGTGTTTGTTCTTTTTGTTTTGATTCCTGCAGAAATTGCCTTCCCTTCAGAAAATGGCAAGAAGATAGCCGTCTGTCTGTGTAAAGAAATATTTGACCTATGCTAAACCCAGTCACAGTATTTTTTAAGCACAATATAGGTCATATGTGTTTGTGCTAGTGTGTGTGTGTGTGTGTGTATGTGTGTGTTCATGTTTTTGTCTAATTACACGGTGATCACATTTCTCTGTATTTTGCTTATGTGCTTCATAATAATAATCGGGAAAATAACAGTGGTGAAAGAAAGTGACTGTGGTCTGTTAGGCCAGTGTTGGGGCAGTGTTCACCAACCTTTTTGAGCCGTGACACATTCTGATCAAAGTGTATTATATAGATAATAAAACAAGTGCAAAATAGTGTTTCTAATCTTCTCACATTTTGATCAATGAGGTAATATCTTAAAGTAGCAGTATGTAATATTTGCATGTCAAGTCATCATTAAATGGCCCCAAAGTTTCAAAAGGCGTTATTAAATCATGCTCTTTTCGAATTCATCTTTAACTGATAACAGTAGTTCAGCCGAGATATTTGATTATCAAAATTAGTTTTACGACCCGTAAAAGTTGTTATTGTTTTGATTTTGATGCCCTACCCTCCGCCGTTTTGCCAATCAGGAAGTGTCATGTAAGTCCGTGATCGGGTTGCCAGAACTCCGCGCGGCTCACTAATCTCAGAGGTAAAATCACATGTGGTCACAGAACTAAAAAAGGTCTTGTTATGACTCTCAAATCATTAATGATTAATAATCATAACAAAGACTAAAACGAGGATTCATATCGGGAAGCCTTTGAAAAATTGAGACAGCGGATAAGTTTACATGTGATGCAAAATTTCCTATTTTGAGTCCGTTCTTCAGAATTGTAAAAATACGCGTTCACGGTGCAGTAACCCGGGTTCAAGTCCGGGCAGAGTCTTTTTGTATTTAATTGCATTTTATCACATTCTATGACAGATTGCTCTAAAAACGGTAAAAGACGAAGGTCAAGACGTTTTTTGCAGATTATAGCTTAATTGTAAAAAAAACCATTTGAGATCACATGTACCCCAATTAAAATAATGTTAGTTTCTTTTTGATGTGGGACTTATACATGTTTGTCTAAAAAATAGTGAATAAATAAAATCAAAGGGTGATATCCTCTGAAACCCTGATGTTGATACGCTGAAGATATACGTTCCAACATCCATTCTTCCCACTCCTATTTTGGACATCAATTGCTTATTTATTTTGGATAATCTATAATTACATTGCTTTTATTTTGTTTTTTGTTTTTTATCTCAAATGTCCAAATAAAAATAAAAAAATCAACATTCATTAGCATGCCTCATGGCAATGTGAATGGAAACAGACAAACGATTGATAAAATAATTCCCTGTGTTTGCTGCTGGATTTAGTGTGTATCTGGCAACCTGAGTCAGGGAGAGTGGGAGAGGACTACAAAATATTGACTGTGACTGCAGTACCACTTTTGGCCAGATTTTTACATATTGTTCCTTTAATTCACACCAAAGTGCCACAGAATACAGCGTTAGGGATGCTTCCTTCATTCATTCATTTTCTACCCTTTATTAGTCCATCTCTGGATCGGGGGATGGCAATGAGAGCTGCCACCCCATGCTCCTAGCACCAATCCCTCGCTGATCCTCCTGCAGGTGATGAGTCCATAGGAAGATGGCTGCTCCGTCAGCGGGGATTCAGGCCATGTGGGGTTAAGTGTCTTGCTCAAGGACACAAATGAGTAAATCCCTGCGAGTGTTTATCAAGGGTTTATCAGCATGCCGTCTTCTAAACAAATTGATTATTTGTTTATATGTCCCATTAAACTGAACCATTAAAATGGCACACACTATTTGACTTTTCCCCACAGTGTAGCACCTGGATTCACCCTTTGTGTTTTGTCATGTTGCGATCTCGATGGAAAGGAGGAAATTGGAAGCTGCACTTTGCTTTGATCTTTCTAGCTCCCGACTGACTGAAATGAAGAACATAGCAACACTCAAAGACATGTACTTACAAGGTGAGCGCGTTCCCTCAGCACCAGGGGTGTCCTTGAGCTAAGAAAAAGCCCTTTTCTCTTCTGATCCATGTCGAAGGGATCTGTACAGACCAACATAGCATTTGTGAGGTATTTTTTTATTTCATTAAAAGCATTTCTTCTTGTGATAATAGATGTACAGTTACAACTCGCTTCCGTCATCACCGTGTGTGGAATGATGGGAACAATATCTGAACTCTGAACTTTGTAAAGCGCTTTGGGTGACCTTGGTCTGTAAAATGCGCTCTATAAATAAACATTACTTACTTACAACGCTGTGGTGTAGAAATATGGTGCTAGTTGTGCCCTAAAAAGTTAAAGCAGCAAATAACGCAGAAAAGTTCCTCTTTGCCACTTGCAACCTTGCACTAACCAAAGGGCAATGGAGCCATTTCAAACCCTTTTTGTTGTTTTGATTGATGGCCCAAATAAAATGTGAAAAAAGCAACTGTTTATTTTCCAATTCTTTTCATCAAAACAAATCAGATCAAATTCCAAAGATTATCAAGGCTTTTGATTCATCATTCAGTATTTGTTGTTTTGAAATTGTCGTCTCCGGTGCACGCTGGGGCTGCTATGTCATTTGGTTTTAGATTCTTAGAGAAATTCATAGAAAAGGGTAACGAGTCACTAATGCACCCATCTGTTTGAGTGCATACAGTAATATGGGTAGATTGGTGGTCATGTGATCAAATCTGTTCAAATCCTTCCCCTCAGTGATTGAACATGATTTGTGATCAGTGCCCTGGAAAGGAGGATCTAATCTGGAATCAGATGGAAAGGGGCGATGCAGTTTGCCTTGGGTTGTGCATTACATCTCAACAACTCGGTTATATTTTACCGAGCAATCTTTCTCAGAAACGACCTTTCCTGTCAGTCAGCAGATATGAGCACAGCATCATGTGGCTATACCCCTTCATAGATTTCCTGCATGGTGCCACATGCCAAGTCTGGGAATTCAAGGTCACCGTACGATTCAGCATTGGTTGTATGGAGAGATCTAAGCAGTGTAAACAATGATACTTCCCCCATTTTACTGTATTTTTGTGCCAGTTTATCTTACTCATTTTCTTTCCATTTCAAACAGACTGGATATAGCTGTCAGAGAAAACAGCGCTGGAGTGCCATACACATGGGTGATTACCTTCGTTACTGTATCTGTGTTGGAACAGACAAATCAATCCCCCCAAACGATTAGACAATTAACCGCTTTATCAGTTTGCTTGGAGTGGTGTTCCAAAAGGTGTCAAGAACCTGTAAACAAATGTTGGAGAACCACACAGCAGCTGTATACTGATGAGAACATGCGCACAATGATGTCCTTCTGTCCATGCGGATGATCCACAGTCACATACAGCATTTACAGTTGTCACATAAGTGTTTACATAGACGGGTGGCCCAAATGAAACACTGAAGGTTTGAAACGTCATGCTCATTGTAGTCTGGGCTACTTAAAGATGAAGTACCTAACTTTGAAACTACAAAAAAATCCATTCATTGCCCTCAAAACAGTTGGGTTCTAATCATTAGTTTTCATATGAATTTTTGGTCACTGTCACATCTTTAGAGCAGCACTTTCTCTAATAAAGATTGTTGCCTAGCAGCTAGATTAAATAATTTTGACATCCTTTATAAAGAGATGTCGTCTGAGAGAGTGTGATCTCTGCAGAGACCAGTAAATGTAACTTTATGGGGATTGTTTCATCGCTAGACTAGTGGTCAAACTGTGCAGACCTTTTCCGTCATTCCTCCACAGTCACAGATGCCAGGTGGCGCTGGGTTTGGGAATGCGGGTGCATTATTGATGGCATTTTGAATGCATAGAGAGACAGAGACAAGATCCTCTGAGGCCCATTGGTGGGCCATCCATCCATAGCCATCCCCTCATGCAGTAGCTCAATAAATGCAAGGCCCCATGTTGCAAGGACCTGGACACAATAGTAAAGCTGAGAACATTCAAGTTCTTACATTTTAGCTCACTCACCAGACATGTCGCCCCGTGAGCACGTTTGAGATTCTCTAGATAGACGTATATGACAATGTGTTCCAGTTCCTGCTAATATCCAGTAACTTTACAAAGCCATTGAAGAGGAAGGGACTGACATTCCATAGGCCTCGTGTGAAGCGGATGTTCTGTAGTGAGTGAAGCAAAAGGTGGCAATATTCAAGGTTTCTAATCAGCATCTTGATACCTGTAAGGTGGAATTAATTATGACCAGAAAGATGCTTTGTTTAGCTAAGAAAAAAAGCTTTGAGTTGATTTTACAAGATATAAGAGGAAATACAAAAGGTGTAACTCTGGCACATTTATGACAGCAAAAACGAAAGTAAGTGAATTACACAGCTATAAATCTTGAGAAGCGACAGGCAGCAGATCCATTCTCACCATTCACAATTCTGTGCACCTTTTACAAGGCCTGGCGTATTGCTCCTATAGTTGAGACTGTAAGCACATGAATGCTGCAGAGGATGCCCATAGATCTCCCTCAGCATTCGTGTAGGTTAACTCAGCTGGAGGAGAGCAGCAGGAATCAGGGATGGATGAGGATTATTTGGTGGTTGTGTGCGACCCAACAAATCAATAGGCAAGCACAAGCTCTCATAAAATCAATAGAGGTAAAAGGAGCATCATCCTAAAGACTGATTGTTTCCAGCCAAATGCAGAAGGAAGGAAAATAGCTTTCTTATTAAATCAACAGCAATACCTAATGCTCCACTGCTCACTGTGTTCAGCAGGGTTGTGTGTTGTACCTCATCTGTAACACTTTATAACTAGAAAAGCACACTCCAAGAGTCACAGGTCCATTCCTAAGAAATTCCTGTATCCAGGCGGTGATCTGGATCATATAGGTGTAAACCATTGTTTCTTCCTCATAACTTATTGATTTATGAGGGGGTTTCATGCTTGTGTGCACTGGGGAAAGGGATCAGCAGTGAGGAATCACAATTGTCTGTTCCTTACGCACTGGGAAAACAGAAACACGTGTTTCTGTTTTCATAATGAGACACGAGCTGCAACAGAACACTCATAACACAAACTGTCTGTGCACACAGAGCTGCGGCAGTACTAGGTTTGAGCGTTTGAAAGACATGACTAAAATTACAATGTGCATTACAATTTATAAAGTTTGACTAGTCCAGGGTCAGGGCTAAACATAGGGAGGAGGGAATTCAGGTTTATGCAGGTAAAATCTGTCTTCCTGAAAACATGAGACAGGCTTCATCTCTGACAAGTTTAAAGGCAGGTTAAACGGTATTTCTCTTGTTCATCTTCTTCAATTTCCATTTATGGAGGAATGACATTCTTTACAATTGCATAGCTGTGTTTGAAGCTCATCATTTTTAATTTGGAAAGATAAACTCCTCTCTCTCTTATAGGAAGTCACAGGTGGAAAGTTTTTTTTTATCTTAAATTTTCAACTTGAGATATTATTTCACAAACAAGGAATGACAAGTAAATCATCATCATTGAACTGACAGGAGTGACTCAGTGAACAGTGAGTCCAGTTTAACTGAACCAAGAGTGACCACACCCTGAGACTGTGTCTGTGTGTGTGGCTCTGTTTCAATGGTTGGATTGATGGGACAATGGGCTTGTGAGACTCTATTAATGCGCCGTAACGTACTTTGGGGTGTATTTATTAATCCAGGCGCTAAACTGCAGATGCAAAGTAAAAACTATTTCAAAAGTTGGTAATTTAATTGTATGTGCACGTTTAAAATAATGTTAAGCGCTGTATAAAACAAATTCTGATTGATTGAACAATTATCATTACATTACAATCACTGTTATCTTGAGAAGTGATAGAATATGTTCCACACATGCTTATTTGCAGTAATTAATTCTATATAATTATTTGGCACTTTCATTGCATGTCTTAGTTCCTCCACTTGCTGTAGGGTGTGAGACGTATACGTTTCATAAAATGTGAAGCGTTTTATTGCCCCGACTCCAGTTATATTTGGCTGTGCAGGTTCTTGACTCCGTGGGGTGCTCCCTGTGTGAGTCTGAGCACAGCGCTGCTCATTCAGCAGGGAGCTTCAACAAACTCCCGTAAAACCACTAACTTAGAAATAAGACACTACGAACACAGAACGCACATGAACCACCTAATTCTTTAAGTACACAAAAAGAGATCAAATATTTAAGAATTGGACTGTATTCTATGATTCTATGATTCCAGGTTAAATTGCGTTAGAGACAAGGTTTCAACCTAGCAAGTAATAAAATGGTGCTAGTTCAGAAGAGGGATTATTATGAGTGTGTGTAAGCTGCTGTGTCTCATGAGAATGGATATGACTGATTTGTTAGATAATCATTGTTTTTACACTATTTCAGTAAATCTCAGAAATGGGGCAATTGGAACAAATGATGAGATCCACCGTCTGGATATGCAGATTATAGATTCATCAGTGCTGTTGTCTTGATTGTGAGCTACTGCTAAAGAATGGCAAGAAACTACTTCTGAGCTCTTAATTGCTCCAACAATCTAAAACGCAAGACGGGACTACAATTTTACAGAAGACTGAAAAATCATCAGGAAATTCTAAGAAAAATCTCCACTCCAACTCCAAGTAGAAGATGAGAAAGTCCACCCAAGCCCCGGATCTCCATGATGTCTGCCTTTTCCAATGAATGGCCTGTGGTCATTGACCCATGCTTGCACAATGGACGTCCCAAACATGTGCAGAAGTGATGCAGAGTAAGTAAGTAAGTAATCTTTATTTATATACCGCCTTTGACAGACCAGACTGTATCCATTTCATTTCATTTCATTTTCAACCCCTTTTTGTCCATTTCTGGGTCAGGGGGGTGGCAATGAGAGCTGCCACCCAATGCTCATAGCACCACATTGCCTGCACATAGACCCCTCAGACAGGAGGCTACGGTCCATTCGAACCAGAACCTCCCGCCATGAGAACAGTTTCTTCCCCTCTGCAGTTGGACTCATGAACACTTCTTAACTCATCATTGACCCTTGCTTTATACGACCATCCCTTTTTGCTACTGCCCAGATAAATGTTGTGTACTTATAGTGCATTTCTATATAGTAGTAATTTAAGACATGTTTTGCAGATGTTTCTTTTCTTTTTGTGCATGCCTTCTTCTATTTTTACTTTTATATGTTTGCACCGAGAGCTAAAGCAACTTCCTAGATTGTGACTTCCTGTTATTCAATGGCACAATGGCAATAAAAAGAATTCTGATTCTGATTCTGATAGAGCAGCAATACCAAATCCAGATAAGATAAACTATCCATGGTCCACCCTGGCCAAAAAGCTCCATGCAAATATTTAAAGTCTGTTTGAACAATTCATTTTCCTATTATCAAAAGTAATTGGTTTATTGTGCCTGTAGCCAATTCATCAATTTATAATTAACTGAAAATATGTATAAGGGTTGAAACAACTGAGGTTTAAACTCCAAACCATAACTAGATTTAATTATTCAATGTAATATTGAAACAATGTTGGATCGCCACTGCATCCTTATTTAGAAATATGGAGCAAAAAGAAGAATAGCATTGTGCTCAACTAATAGTAATATAATTGTTTATCCTAAAAGCATATTTTGCTTGTAGCTGGAGTAGAACAATACCTACATTTGTACTGCTGCATCACAAAACTACCAATACACTAAAGTCTGGTTATGTTATTTGAAATGCACTATGTGTATTAGGAGCTGTTAAAGATTATTATCAGATACAAAGTTTATGTAAAACATGTTTTGCTATGCATTTAAATGTATGGATCTAAACAAGCTCTGCCCCATTACACTTTCACATAATTGCATAAAAAGCCTGACATACGCTGGGCACTGTCCATCCCCTGGTGTGCGTCTGTCCACTGCATTGCACTCAAGTTTAAAAACACATCAACACAACCTCAGGGAGCTAATGTTGTTTCTATTAACATGCTGTTTGTTGACGCAGTAGGATGCTGCTGTAGTTTGTGCTGCCTTTACAGACCAGTGCAAATAGCAAACGTGTGTGTAGCTTTCTGTATGTTTGTCTCTGCTGTTCATTAGTCTTCTGCTTTCAGTCAGAAATATCAGATTGAGAGGAAAATGTCTTTGTTTACAGAGAAGGTAAGATGAACAGGACTCAATCTTATCAATCTTCATCCCGCTGGTCTGCAATCTTTTTGTCTTATTGTGCCATGGGACTCCGCCACCTGTGGCCCCTCAGCAGCAGGCTCTATGTGAGACATTCACTTGTTCATATTGGAGTAAGTCACCATGCACCTATGTTTCCCCCTCTTTTGTGAATGCTGTTCGATAACAAAAGGACTGTTCCAATGTGTTAATTTATAAATCAACTGGAATACGCGTTGATTATAATGTGCTCCCAATAATCTTATCCTATACTGCCCTCTTGAGGAAGTTCGTTTTTCCCCACTCTGTAACGACGTCACCCATATTTGTTCTCAATTCAATTCCATATTTTCTTCACTATATCACCGTTTCCAGATACATTGTATGTATGTCAGGATGAGTGGGGTCTCTTTGGACTGAATACAATGTTTTATAATCAGATAAAGACATCACGTTATGGTTAATAAAAGTTGAACAAAGCTCTTTCTGTTGGGACAAACGAAATGTCGACAATGAAACAAAATGTTGTTTTTGCAATTTTTGTGATTGGCGTTACCTGTAGTTATGGAGTCTTTGAAACATATTGATTTTCCTGCCTCAAATTGTTGAAACAGCTTCTAAAAACAGCATTGTCTGTGTGTGGCACAACTGTATATCATTGAATATATGATTTCCTCCACAGAGTCAACGAGCCACTCGATCACATAAGAGCAGCTCGGAGTAGAGCCACTGCTCCTCCAAATCAATGGGTGGGTGAAGGTGTAGTGGAGCATATTACCATCCAGTGCCAGGAGGTGGAGTGAGTGGACTGCTACAAGTAGTCCACATGAACAACAGACTAGAAGGACAACAGTACTTCCAGAGGAGCAAGCGACTGGAGGTCTTCCACCAGTCTGTGGTTTTCAGTGCTCTGGATTTACCACTCTCCAGTTCTATTTTTACTTCTGCACCTTCTGTATAAGGCACAGTATTTATATTAAATTATACTTAATTCTAATTGCACTATTGTGATGAAATCCGATACCTATTTTTTAACAATGGATGTTTTAACTTTTCCAAGAATGTTTAAACTTTTGACATCTTTTTAATTTTATGTTGTGCTTGTTTGAGCTATTGTGTCCAAGTAATTTCCCTTGTTTGACAATAAAGCTTATCTGAGTCTTATACACTTCTCTTGCAAGCACAGATTAGAGTCAGACCTATGGTGCATCGTCAAAATGATGCATTTGATTAACAATTTATCATATTTGATTACATTGACATCAATACTCAATCACCCAAACAAATCTAAAATATCATTGTTATAATTACGTGTCATATGTGTTTTCCATTAAAATGACATTAAAATGATTTTCACTTCACTTTTGTCTTCTTTTGCTTCCATTCAGGCCAGTGAAAATAAATTGCTGTATGATCATTGTGAAGATGCATCATTTACCTTTAATATGTACTCAAGAACACTACAATATGAAATGTTATTTAAAATCAGTGTTTGAAATTTTATGGAAAACACCACAGAAAAATCCTTCACGCAACTATGTCAGTGGCGGCCTGAGGGGGCGCTGTTGTCAATGCGTATAGCCATAAGCGGGCAGTGTGAGGTGCATGAAATGGAGAAAAATGGCGGATCATGTGCAGGTGAGAAGAGGTTTCATGTTTTTATCATTATTAGATTTTCTAACGACTACATTAAAGTCGGCCTGCTATTTCCGGGTGGTGTGTTTTCTGGACAGGAGTTGCTGTTACTGCTGAATGTGCTCAGATCTGTCGTGTTTAATGTGTGAAGCTAAAAGAAAGGATGGGTGCTTGTGTTGACTTGTGGCCTGCTGTCATTGCTCAGACTTGGCTCATAACACTATGAGCTAATGCTAGCTGTGAGCATCAAATTGGCTCCCAAAACGTAAACAAATGCCTCCCTGCTATTATTTCGGTGGCAGTCGATTTTTGAACGTATCTATTATTTAAGCGTTTAGTGTTGCTTAGATGCGCTGACAGGTTAAACCACAGTTGTCCTGTTCACGTTCACAAATAAACACAAATGGGTAACTATTGAGGACGAAGAGATGCCAGCTAGCAAAACATACATACTTCGGCACATAGTCACGTGAACAGCTCTGTGTTATTTATGCGTTCACTCAGTGTTCTGTAAGCCTTCACAGACAGACGGCTGCATTTATGTGTTCGCCAATTGTTATGAAAAGCCGACTTTCAATCCGCTAAGCTAATGCTAGCACCAGGCTGTAGCGTCGGAGCTGGTTCTCCCGCCCGAGCCCGTTTGAAAAGATGATTTACTTTTGACACTTTTCAGACTAAAACATATTTGTTTTATGTCTCCCACTGCAGCCCACATGTGAGCATGTGAAACAAGACGCCACTGTAGGTGCCTTCTGCAATTGCACGTTTGTTGATTAAGATGTACTGTGATGTTTAGCTTGTGCGGCTAACAGCTTTGACACATGTTCAGTGAGCAGTAGAGATGCATGGGGTTTAGGTTAACAACAGCATCTTTTTAACTAGCATCAGGGCTAAGATAATGTAAAGAATTAATACAACCTCCACATTTTAGGAAAGAACTAAAATATCACGTGTGAGTTTTGGGGGGAATTGTAGATCATAGCGTGCAAGCTATAGTAGACCAATCTTAAAGTGTTTAAACAAAAAATATTTTATTTTGATTCTGTATGCATATTGATGTTGGAAAATTAGTAACTTTTTATGATGATGCAGACCAGTAAGACCTAATTCAGAGCTGACCAGGCAAGATTTGGTCCATTATCACCCCTCAGAAATAGTATTTGATTATGTTGAAAAAGTAGCTCATACTCTGTATAGATGCAGATAACAGTGTTCTTTTGGTCCCCCAAAGTCAGAACACATCGTTTCCACGCAAACGGTTATCATGTGTTCGCTTTGTTCTAAAATCATGTAGGTGACTCGTATGTTTCTGTTAGGTACTGATATCTTCCTTTTTGTCTCTATCTTTGTGTAGGGCCTTGCCCAGCTGGAGATCCTGTGTAAGCAGTTGTATGAGACGACCGATACTGCAGTTCGACACCAGGCAGAAAAAGCATTGGTCGAGTTTACCAACAGTCCTGACTGTCTTAGCAAATGCCAGCTTCTTCTCGAACGAGGCAGTGTAAGTATTCTCGAATGTCACAAAGTGGTAATTCAGTGGTGGTAAGACGCTGCTGTCAACCAAGTGAAATATGGTTATATTTTCACATATGTATAAAACAAAATATAGCCCCGATTCTGTATGATTGTAAAAACATACCAGATTTTTAAGTAATTGAAAGCAATTTGAGTTACAGGTTACACTGTACCTTCTAACTGTGTCATACTTTGTTTTATTGTGACTGTTTTTTTTATCACAATTGCAAAGTTAATTGGTGATTTAAAATTGTATGTATTTTATTGACCATAACCAGGATTGTTCTTGAGATTTCAGAATCTCTTTCAGGGGTGTCCTGGCCCCACAGGTGTAGCCTCATTTACTTATTTTAGAGGTAGGGGAAACTGACTGAAATCTTAATATTTATGGTAAGTTTAAATGAAAACGGCTTGAAGCTGTTATTTCTAATGATATGTGATACACAGTGCACTTTGTACACAATCTCAAACTGTAATAACTGTATTATTACAGTAGAGTCATGATATTTTAAAATCAACAAACTTGGATACTGGGTAGTGTATAACTAAAATGAATATTAGTGGTGTTAAGTTAACGTTCTCCAACTCCCTTTCGAACATGTGTAAACTAGTTTTATTGTGTGTTTTTTCTCCCTCTTATTATTCCCTCTCTCTCTTGTTACTTTATTATCTGTGTGTGTTCTGCCATGTTAAAAATTATTTAATTGACTGATAATTTTAGTCAAAAGTAAATATAAGTAGTAGTTAAAGTAAGTAATTGTAGGTAGGTCTAATTATTGGGGATCATACCTAATCTGATATCGAAAACATCTCTACGGTTGCCTTGTTGTGAAACATTGGAAAGGTTTTATGCATCCTTTATGAGCTGCAGTTCACCATTTCTCACGAGTTGGAGGGGGGGGGGGGGGCTCAGGGGCCTGAATCCAGTGGGGCGTGAAGTGTTTAAAAAAACCAACAAGTAAAACCTTTCCGCCCTGACAGTCCAGTCCAGCGTTAGTGCACTCAGAGGGCTGTGCATGTCCTTACATTGTATTTGTAGTGCATTGTCGTCCATCCTGTGTATCCGCCACAAGCCTGTGAGGGCCCGGCTGTTTTACCCCATCTTTGTCTCTCGTTCAGACCCGAGACTGTGGTCATCAAGGCCCCACTCCACAACAGATGTCTTTTTTGCTCTGAGCACAAGTCTGTGGAATTTTGTAAATACAATGAATAATTATGCATCGGTTTTTTATAGTGCTTTTTTGGACACTCGGACGCTTCTCATGTCATTATTCTTTCACTCCATACACAGCGATGATAAACTACTACTGTAGCCACAGCTGCCCTGTGGCACACTGACAGAAGCGAGGGAACCTGTTTGTGCTAGGGATGTAAATCGGCGACCGTTTAACCGGTGGTTGACCGTCACAGCGTTAACCGGTCAAAGCTGTCGGTTAAAAAAGAGAAAAAGGGGAGAGGGGAGGTCTTTTAATAACGCTATTTTAAGCCCTATTTGCACGATGTGACGAGCAGGTCTGTATCTAGCTGTGTGCGCCCATGTATTATAAACTCCGGGACGACTCTCACGCCGCACGAGCCACATATGCACACACGCACGCGCGCGCGCACACACACACACACACACACACACTTTCCCCCTCTCCATACGTAACATCCACACGCATCATCTCTCCCCTCTGTTACCGTCAAAGTTGCACACTGGTGCGGGTCAGAACTACATTGGAGCTTACATTTACACACACACACATATACATACACACACACACACATACACACACACATACCGGTCTGTCGCGCTCCTCTGTGTCACGGAGCCCAAAGGATTCGCGCAAATACGCGGCTCCAGTCAAACCACATGGAACATGTTTGTGTTTATGGTCCTCGGGATCAGCTCCACACACATCACTTGTATTTAAACTTTTGTGAAGACCTGTGAGACGCGGCTCGTCACTCGCTGCTCTGACCATGTGAACGAGCCGTCGTTTGCTGCTAGAAAGTTTTGGTATTAACCCGCAGCACAGCAGAATGGGAAGATTAAAAAAGGAGTTCTCTGTGCGCAAAGGTGCCGGAGCTGTTGCGGGTTTGGGCGCCGCTGTCTCAGCTCTGATCCAGTAGAACGCAGAGCTGCACTTATGGAAAGTACGCGGCTCGAAATGGCTGTTATTTCAAAGAACGTAGACTATTTTAAACTACGCGATTAACCGGTTTCAACCGGTTAATGAGGCTCGGTGGTCGGTCATGAAAATTCATAGTTTTTTACATCCCTAGTTTGTGCCATTGCCCCTCCGACCACCAAAGCCCATTCACACACACACCAGACTCATTCTAGGCAATGTGGGTGAAGTGTCTTGCCTAAGGACACAACCACAGTTTGGCACTTCACAGCCACCCCATCTTTTATGCTTTTATCTCTCACAAATTTGGGAAATGAGATCGTTGAACAAAGTAAAGTCAGTGTGTATTTTGTGTTGATGGTCAGAGGAGCCTGGGGGGGCTTTGCTCTAATGAGATTGTTTGAATATAGATTACTATAACATGCCACAAATCACTATTTAAAAACAACTTGTGTAAATGACAAGGGAAAATCACTATAACACAATAACAAAATCTCTTGTCTCCCTCCAGTCGTCATACTCACAGTTGTTAGCTGCAACCTGCTTGTCTAAGTTGGTGTCAAGGACCAGTAATCCTCTGCCACTGGAGCAAAGGGTCGACATCCGTGAGTCTTGCATACATGGAAACTTGGTGAGCACACATTTGGATATTTTATGATTCTCACATTTTCTTCATCAGGAAATTATGTGCTGAATTACCTGGCAACACGGCCAAAGTTGGCAGCTTTCGTCACCCAAGCCTTGATTCAGCTTTATGCTAGAATCACTAAACTGGGTTGGTTTGACTGTCAGAAAGACGACTATGTTTTTCGAAATGTCATTGCTGATGTGACACGCTTTCTTCAAGTGAGTATAGAACTATTACACAATTAATCTGTCTTTGATTATTTACAATTTATCATCTGTATTTACATTTCCAGGACAGCGTCGAGCACTGCATCATTGGGGTTACAATTCTATCGCAGTTAACCAATGAGATCAATCAGGTACTGTGGCCATATTTGACTTATTTGAGAGTTTGCAATCCATATTGACAAAGCTCTTTGTTTTTTCAGGCTGACACTACACATCCTTTGACAAAGCATAGAAAAATTGCGTCTTCGTTCAGGGATTCATCTCTCTTTGACATTTTTACCCTTTCGTGTAACCTTCTGAAACAGGTACATTCAGCTCTTAAATTTATTTTGACCTACATTAGATCTGAACTAGTTTCAAACATTGGTACAACAAGGGTAAGAGTTTGCTTTTCTCAGCTAACGCTGTCTTAATCTTCACCCTCACAGGCTTCCGCAAAAAATTTGAACTTAAATGATGAATCTCAGCATGGCTTGCTGATGCAATTGCTAAAACTCGGCTATAATTGCCTCAACTACGACTTCATAGGAACCTCCACAGACGAGTCTTCGGACGACCTGTGCACGGTGCAGATCCCCACATCCTGGAGATCAGGTATTCATGAAGGTTACGACTACAGCTGGCATTGATGACTGGAGCTTTGTTACCTTTTGTTTTTGTATTTTCTCTTGCAGCTTTTCTTGATTCTTCCACGCTGCAGTTATTTTTCAATCTATATCATTCCATACCTCCATCCCTGTCTCCTTTGGTGAGTTATAGTTACAAGTAGGGCTGGGTAGATTAAGACCCCATTTGATTGTTTTTTGTTTTTACTACATACTTTATTTTGGATGAATAGGCTATAATGTGTAAGCGATTTAATTAAAAGGACTACGCACAGCCTATAAAGGCCTAAGTGTTCCTCAGTCAGTCACAGGTTGCAGTCACATCCATATGGCCTGATAAAGACTCGTCCGTACGTGACTCACAGAGCGCTCCATTTAGCACAGAGCATGTTTCCCTTCAACCAAGCAGGAACCGTGAGCAGACCGGGCACATGTCTGTGGAGCACTTTTGGAGGAGGCGTTTTGGGAGATCGCAAAGAACCCAGTAGTAACTGAGCAGATGCAGCAGTATGGATGAGAGGCATGTGAGATGTCTGCACTGCAAACCTCTGTAGGAGGAACAGACGGCAACACTGGTGGAAGCACGGCCAAATTAATCCATGCATCAATTTATTTTTAAACAGATTTTTTTTTTGCAATTTTCTCAGCCCTAGTGATACATAATTACTTGGATTATTGTTGCCACTTGTTGATTATAGCTGTATTGATTCTTCATTTATAATGTGTGTATGTTGTAGGTACTGTCGTGTCTAGTCCAGATTGCATCTGTTCGGAGGTCGTTATTTAACAATGCAGAACGAGCAAAGTTTCTATCACATTTGGTGGATGGTGTCAAGAGGATTTTGGCGAACCCACAGGTTGGTTTACTCTTGGTAGATATTCTATGTGTTCTCATTTGTATGTAAGGTAGCTCTTTTCTACCTTTTGTATAGCCACACAAAGCACTTTACATCAATGTGCCAGACATTGGTTACATTGGTTCACAATTGTTGTTATGCAATGAAAACATTTGATGTTTACGCTAGCTGGGGACCTGTTAGCGGCCAGATGATTTATGAAGCTCATGGTGCAAAAATATGGGTGAATTATTCTAAAAGGTGTGTGTGTGTGTGTGTGTGAACGTTAGAACGGTTTAATTTATTTCCAATTTTGTGCACATAAAAACATTTTATTTATTGCGGACTTCCCTGAAACATGGCTCCATATTTTATTGTTTTATTTAACCTCTCCTGTTTTCCATATGTTCATTTACAGTGTTTACCCGATCCCAATAACTATCATGAATTCTGTCGCCTCCTGGCGAGGCTCAAAAGCAACTACCAGTTGGGAGAGCTCGTCAAAGTTGAAAACTACCCAGAAGTCATCCGCCTAATTGCCAACTTTACGGTCACCAGCCTCCAGGTGTGTGTACCACATATACAGAAAAAATACCAATGATTCTTGTAAATGTATCTTGGTTTTTCATGAACTTGCCATGTTTTCCCGCTCCAGCACTGGGAGTTTGCCCCCAACAGTGTCCACTACCTGCTGAGTCTGTGGCAGCGTTTGGCAGCATCTGTTCCTTATGTTAAAGCCACTGAGCCTCATCTGCTGGAGACGTACACTCCAGAGGTCACCAAGGCCTACATCACCTCACGGCTGGAGTCCGTCCATGTCATACTTCGGTAAGGAAACCACTGCAGTGTTGCATACACGTTTTTCAGGGTTTTAATCACAGTTTTCTCCTGTATCCTGCAGAGATGGTTTAGAAGACCCTTTAGATGATGCAGGACTTGTCCAGCAGCAGTTGGACCAGCTATCAACTATTGGGAGGTGTGAATATGAAAAGACGTGTGCTCTGTTGGTGCAGCTGTTTGACCAGGCGGCTCAGTCATACCAGGAGCTGCTACAGTCCACAAACTCGAGTGCTGTCGACATCACCGTTCAGGAGGGTGAGTGCAGCGTCAGCTCTGATCTGGTTTATTACGGTCATCCCTCACTATAACGCAGTTCTCCTTTTGCGGTCTTGCTGTTTCAGTCCTTTTTGTGTGTACTATTTTGTTTTTGCATAGACTCTAACAACTTGTTGGATGTTATACATCATATAACCACTAGTATAACATGAGTTTCCTTTTTATTTAAAATAAAAAATGTGTATGAAGACAGCCGTGGCATCCAGTAGCGCTCGGTCCTGCTCCTGCCTCAGCGCAGTGTCCTCGGCTGCTGTATTTAGAGTGTGTGCATGACTTTTGACAGCAATAGTGCTCAGACCTAGAATAAACAGGTTTGACGTGGGCGCAATCGCACTTCAACAGTCGTGAGTTCAGGTGGTTAGAAATTAAATAAAGTTTGAGGGTTTTCACAGCCTCAAAACACATAGCTGCTACTTTGCGGATTTGTTCATGGCAAGTTCTATTTGCAAATATTGAGGGAGTACTGTACATGATGCTTGATTTGAGTCTTGTGCCTCTGTGTAGGTCGCTTGACCTGGTTGGTGTATATTATTGGAGCCGTAATCGGTGGACGGGTTTCGTTTGCTAGTACAGATGAGCAGGATGCCATGGATGGAGAGCTTGTCTGTCGGTAAGATTCTGAATGTTTTAACCATTCCACTTTTACTATTGGATCTCAATCAATGCCTGTACAAAGGAAGGACCATGAGTGACATCACCATTGTGTTTAGCTACAACCTGATAAACTCCACTTGTCTTTTTAAAGAATAAAACAATAACTCAACTCAGAAATTTATTTTTGTTTATTTGTAATGTAATGTTTATTTTTTATATACCGCCTTTCACAGAGCAGAGTCACTTTTTTTCCATGGCCAAGACTAATTTACGTTTAGGATTGGTCAGACTTCCCAACATATTTACGCCTGCAATCAACTAAGCCTACAAGGATTGTTGTCTGTTGTTCATTAGAGATTGTACCACCTCTTTGACTTTTTTACTTGAGAATGCTTTATTAGTCCACAAGGGCTAGTCTTCAATCACTTAAATAAAATAAGTAATTCTTTAAGTAAAATAAAGAATTACACTGTTTTATGAAATGCATTTGGATGGCCTTCTGAACACAGAATTACTGAGTCCTGATCGTTAATGTGCTCATAATTTTTCTAAATGTTTCCTTCTCGTCAGGGTGCTGCAACTGATGAATCTCACAGATTCTCGTCTCGCCCAGGCCGGCAACGAGCGGCTGGAGCTCGCCATGCTCAGCTTCTTTGAGCAGTTTCGAAAGATTTACATTGGGGATCAGGTGCAAAAGTCATCCAAGGTGAATTTGTGTCTTTGTTCCAATTATCTGCCTTTAATCAATATTGTAATATCTGATCCAAGTTTGAGTTGAAACTAAGCTGTGGGTTGTATGGGACTGTGTTGATTGACCAAGAGGCTGAATGCTGTCGTGAATGGCTCGTGTCTAACATGACGTTGCCCGAGTCCCATTAGGCTGACCAGAGTGTTTTGTTTTTGTCCTGGACAGAAACAACGTTATATCACCTTCAGATAAGTAGTGAAACAAAAACCTGGTGTGACATTAGCGCCCTTAGCTTTATCTGGTCTTTAGAGATTTTAGATTAGGACATTTTTACTCATGTATTTCTGTCATTTCAAGGATGATATGTTAATATGTTAAAAATTTAATCACTTTTGTTGTCCGTGTGAATTAGATCTAATGTGTGCCCCTTTAGTATCAAACAAACATAGTTTTAAGCACCGAGTCTGAGACATTACTATTTGAGGTGCTAAACGCTGTTTTTCCTTTTGCCTTTTTAGCTTTATCGACGACTATCAGAGGTTTTGGGCTTGAATGATGAGACCATGGTACTCAGTGTCTTTATTGGAAAAATGTAAGTAGGATGACTCTCGCATCATATTGTTTCAAGTGAATGTTTACTAAGACAGATTTCTGTGTTTCAGCATTACAAATTTGAAGTACTGGGGCCAATGTGAACCAATTACCTCAAAAACTCTCCAGCTTCTGAATGACCTGTCGTTAGGATATCCTTTTTTAAATGTCTTTGAAAACATTTCTACATACATTCAAATTGTCTCAGCTGTCTTTGTCCTTGACTGTGTGCACGTATAGCAGTGTACGGAAGCTGGTTAAGCTCAGTGCAGTGCAGTTCATGCTGAATAATCATACAGTAAGTGCATTACGACACAATCAGGATTCTACTGTTGATTCTGATTGCTTTAACAAACCTCGTGTCTTCAGAGTGAGCACTTCTCGTTTTTGGGAGTCAACAACCAGTCAAATCTCAGTGACATGCGATGTAGGACCACCTTCTATACAGCACTTGGGCGCCTCCTCATGGTGGATCTAGGTACCTATAGTTCAGGACGTGGATACTGTTTTTCATTTGTTTGTTTGTTTTTAATCTTAGAATTGTTTTTCCTCTACATGTCCTACAGGTGAAGATGAAGACCAGTTTGAACAATTCATGCTACCGCTAACAGCAGCATTTGAAACTGTTGCTCAAATGTTGAGTACAAACACATTCAATGAACAGGAAGCGAAGGTAACGATCGAGTAACGAAACAAGTGCTTTTCTTGTTTGAATTATATCTCAATTATTGGTGTTTTTTTCCTTTCTCTAGCGGACATTGGTGGGTTTGGTCCGAGACCTGAGGGGGATTGCTTTTGCCTTTAATGCTAAAACCAGCTTCATGATGCTTTTTGATTGGATGTATCCTTGATTGATTTTCAACTGCAAATGGGGGGGGGGGGATTCTGAGTCATGTTGCCTTCCTTAACATGTGCTTGTAGATATCCAGCCTACATGCCTATTTTACAGCGAGCCATAGAGCTTTGGTATCATGACCCTGCATGCACCACCCCAGTTCTCAAGCTCATGGCCGAGCTTGTTCACAATCGGTAAAGAACTCTTGATCCCATCCAAAAGATTTTTTTGAAGGATAGACTTATCTATTGTTCTTTGCTTAGATCTCAAAGGCTGCAGTTTGATGTGTCATCACCAAATGGTATCCTGCTATTCAGAGAAACAAGCAAAATGATCACTACCTACGGTACGGAGAACCTCTCTAGTTGAAGGTTTGCTGCATCCATCAGTTGAAACTTAACCCCTGTCATGTTCTTTGTTTTCCTGAACAGGAAACCGTATCCTGACACTAGGAGAAGTCCCTAAAGACCAAGTGTATAGTGTGAAGTTAAAAGGGGTCAGTGTATGTTTTGCCATGCTCAAAGCTGTGCTGAGTGGTAACTACGTCAACTTTGGGGTCTTCCGGTTGTATGGGGACGATGCTCTGGACAACGCCCTCCAAACCTTCATTAAGCTGCTGCTGTCCATCCCTCACAGTGACTTGCTAGTAAATAGTATTTCAATGAAGCTTAACCATGCAATTTATGATGACACTGCTAACGGCACCATTTATTTTCCAGGATTATCCTAAACTTAGTCAGTCTTTCTACTCCTTACTGGAGGTGCTTACACAAGACCACATGAATTTTATTGCCAGTTTAGAGCCACATGTGGTTATGTACATCTTGTCTTCAATCTCAGAAGGGCTCACTGCACTTGGTAAGAAAGGTTTGTTGTTGGCCTTACGTGTGGCTGCTGCCCCATGTTTAACACACTGTGTGTTTATTCCAGATACAATGGTGTGCACAGGCTGCTGCTCCAGTCTGGACCACATTGTGACGTACTTGTTCAAGCAGCTGTCTCGGTCGACAAAGAAGAGGCCGACTCCGATGGCAACTGATGACCGATTTCTCCACATCATGCAGCAACATCCAGAGATGATTCAGCAGGTTATGATACACACAAACATGACACTATACAGTATATATTATTCAACAGTGTGTACTTTATGTTCATTGTATTAAACAACGAATATTCAAATGTAGATGCTGTCGACGGTGTTAAACATTATTATATTTGAAGACTGTCGAAATCAGTGGTCGATGTCTCGTCCACTATTGGGTCTCATTCTGCTCAATGAGAAGGTCAGAATCTACTCAGTCCACGGTAAACATGAAGAGTTGATATTAATGCCTTTTGTTTTGATGTTTCAGTATTTTGCTGACTTGCGGAACAGCATTGTTAATAGTCAACCTCCAGAGAAGCAGCAAGCCATGCACTTGTGTTTTGAGAACTTAATGGAGGGGATAGAGCGCAATCTTTTAACAAAGAATCGAGACAGGTAGACTTACAGATACTTGTTACAAATACAGTCATGGTTAAAGTAGACATTTTAACTGTTTGGTCATTTCACTTGTGTTTCAGATTTACTCAGAATCTGTCCGTATTCAGGCGGGAGGTGAATGATAGTATGAAGAACTCAACATATGGGGTCAACAGCAATGACATGATGAGCTGACATTCCACATAGAATCTTATCAAGACACATCCACAGTTCTCCCTGATCTTCTTTGCTACAGCCTTTCTTCCCCGCACCAGCTCCCCATTCCCCGTCTCCATCAGCTTTTTTACCTTTGGGTCAGGACGCCCAGGGATTCCAACCTTGCCACAACGTTAACTGCTGTGTGCGCAACATTTTTTGGGGGACCTGAGCTAAATTCAGACAATAAACCACTTTGCTTGTATGTTTTCACATACCCATTCCCTCTGACTGGCCCTTCCCACTCTTTTTTGATAAAATCATATATAAATATATACAGATCTATTTTAAACCCAGCCTGCATTGGTCTAACCATTCATCTGGTCATTGCTGAAGATTGAGAGACACATTGTAGGCTAAAGGGAGGGAGGTTTTGCATGTATCCATCTGCACTCCTGTAGGAGTGCACTGGAAAAGAGGTGAACGGGGAACAATTGGAAAATGTAGTAACCTGCTTCTGCCTGCCTTGTATAGAAAACACAAACCAAGTGTACATTTCTTTTCGTAACATTTTGAACAATGTTTTTAATGATTGAAAATTAAGACACAGTTGAGTTGAAAATGTGTGATTGAGCTTTTTACGGTGTAGTGTGTTAGTGCAAATATGTCTGTGCGGAACAAGCTTTCCATCTAAATGAGGGTGCGGAGAGTGGGTAGCCCCTGCTGTAACTTGCAGCACTGAAGTGACAGAGATTTACTTTTTACTGAAGAAAAGGAGGAGGTACTTAAACTAACAGAAAAGGGAGTTTCAGAGCATCCATTTTGTAAATCTTAGTTAATTGAAGTGATGTAAATAGCCACTTCCCTCCTGCAAAAAGTTAAATCCTCTTTTTGGCCTGTTACAGCTCTGCCTTTCCCCTCAAAGCAAGTGCTAAATGTTAGGCCTGATCCTCTGTGCAAACATTTGCTTGTTTCTTTAAAAAGAAATGATAATGGCTAATGTGTAAGCATCATGGTAATGGCTACATATTTTCCTCTGGTAGGCTGGGTGCAGTTTCAACCATTTTGTTTACACGCTGGATTCCTTGGACCAGGCTTTGGGACTGCCCGTTAATGAGGAGATTGTCCTGCAACGTATGTGTTTGCAAATGTGTGTTGTCTGTGTGGAGTGAAGTGTGCGTGTGTCGAGTCCCATGGTGCTGTCGCAGCTCGGACCCAGAATGACATTGGGCGTGTTCACCAAGGCCTATACCATCATAGGAAACTCGGTTCCCAGTTTTATTTAGAAATATTTGAACATCGACCCTTTGTAGAAGCTCTGATCAGTATACACAGAAATGATTTAAATAGTTAGCAACCTGTTTCTCTATGATGTTGCTACGTTTTTGTGACAACCATTTCAGCACTCATGGATGCTTATTGAGGTCCTTTTTTTAAATTTATTTTTTGTGTCCCTGATGTGAATGTGTTGGGTCCATAGAGTGAATAGCCTGTTTTGAGTTGTTTGGATGTCTGCTACATATATAGTGTAAGCATTGTGACTGCAAATAAACCTCACTGATTTTTACAGTTGCAGTTTGTTTTTGTCACTTAATTTAACCGAACACCTATAATGTTCCTGGATTATAAAGACTAAAGTCAGTTGAGTGTACAAAGTTTTGTACAGTATTACAGTTGTAACACACTTAATACGTGTTTTCAGTTAGCAACAAAATGGCACCGTCAAACGTAATAGATTCAAGGCCTGATCAATAATTGATTTTATAAAAACTAATCTTTGCAGAAAGCAAGCTTACGTGATTTTATTATACAACTGCAAAAAGTAGTTTCAGTATTGTTGGTCATTATTTACTGAAGTAATATTGCCCATCATGACATTCAAATTAAAGGCAACGGACAATAAACAATTGGACCAGACCACAGAAATTACTTTTATCAATCTAGATGGACATTGGGCAGAAGGTGTTTTTTTCCTCATCTGTTACTCTTGGATTTGAACACCGCATCATTGAGGCCATCTCTGTTGCGGGCAATCTCTATAGCGTAAAACTGCACTCGTGTGGCTGTAATCAAGAGGAGATATTAGAATAACAGACAGACCACAACAGACACAGCTCTTACAATCTGAACAAACCAAATATTGTGTTTTCCTCGGTGTACTCTTTTTCAGTGTCCAATCGAAGAAGGGTGCCATAGTTAAAATCTTCAACAATTCCTTCAAACTGGTTGCAAAAGGGTCGCCATCTCTGCAAAAAAAATAATACTTGAAATCGTTCAAAACATGATTCTATGAAGTGAGACAATGAGCTACAAACAAACCCCACCTCTTTGGCTTCATTTGATTTAAGGTCTTCTGTTTTCAGAATTTTTATATCAATATCTTTGAACGTTTCTTTGAACAGGGTGTACAGATTGTCATCCACCTTGGTCAGTTTTAGAAATTTGGGATCCACGGATGATATGAGCTAAAAACAATATGAAAAAACATCAGTCGTATGGAGAAAATGTCTAATTATGGAACAAATTCTAAATAGGTAAAGATACATACAAAACATTTTATTAAAACATATATAAAATTATTTACAGTTACAGCAATTAACAAAGTTCTCATATAATTGACTTGCAAAAATCATACAAATGCATTATATAAATGGTATGCAAAATTGTGATGCTTACATTGAAGTAAACTTCTGCGTGCTCAGAGGCCTTTATTGCCCACATTGCTTCAAGTCGTGGCTGCAATAAATTCAATTAAAATGCAATTAACCAATATGTAAAGACATCACTCACATCTAAAATCACGTCATTATTGGACAAATGGTCCACTACTTTATGATGACAGACCCAGCAGTCCTATATAAAAGTACAAGTGGAGAAAGTGCAGCTCACATCATTTCCATAGGCGTCTGCGGGAAGAGACAGCGCGTGAGCCGCAGCCATAGCTCCCTCCGGCCCCTGAGACAAAACAACACAATATATATATCCAGTTACAAACGCACATAGAGTTAAAACGCAAGCTTACAACAAATATGAGTAATAATTGCTGGAATTATCAATGCTTTGACTGTATAATACACGTGTTTGCTGTCTGCCATCGAGCCAACAGGATCCATGACTTTTTAACGCCATTAGAGCCACAGACTACGCCAGTATTTTCTTTTTGATTCACGAAAATTTCAAGCATCAAAACATTAGATTTGTCTGTTCTTGAAAACTGTATTTATTTTTTAAAAATTACCAGAGAGGCCAACGCACTGTCCGCCGCCATGTCTGCGTGACAAAGATATAAAACCAACAAGAGCGAGTGAAAAACCAAAACAATGCGGACTGTTTAAGGGCTTGCCCACTTCCGCATTCCACCGATAGACCACATCTGCTTTTATATGTTTTATGTTTTTCAGGCGTTTCTCAAATCTTACGTTTTATATTGTGTGTTTTTTTGTTTGTTTGTTTTTTGTGTTGTGTTTTTTTTACAGAAACACCACGCTGTAGCCGGGTCGTGTCTTCAAAGAAGCAAAGTTAAAAGTTGATAATAGTTTTTATTTTTTTTTCTAAACAGAGCGGATCCACTTTCCATAGTAAAACAGAGCGGATCCACTTTCCATAGTAAAATTCATTATTTTCCTCTATTGTGTATCTATTTCCTTTCTATTTTCTTTTTTTTTTCAATATTTCTTTTTTCCTTGAGCATAGCTTTTCTAGGGTGAATACGAATTGTCTTAATTATTATTATTTAATTATATTATTTAACGCAAATTATTATTTGCGTACCAGTTCTCTTGACCTTTACTACTCTTTGTTAACTATATTCAGCCCATATTTTAAAGACCCAGCTCTTCGACCATCTGCAAACGTTTTATTGTAAAAGATAGCCGAACGTGTGTATTCTGTGCAGTTTTTAGTGTTTCATGTCTGTACTATTAAATAATTTTGTCAGGTTTTTGATGTGACGCCTTGGGTATTTGTCAATACCGTAAAATAGTCAAATGCTTCCATCTTGTGGTCAACCAAATAAATGCATTAGAAGCGAAATCTTGCATTCTAAAGGAGTCTATCAAATACGTATTCTAACTCAATAATAAGGCTAAATAATGAGGCTTACTCAATACAATATTCTGCAAACATATAAACTTGTAATAGCTGTTTATCTTCCGTAAATTCTTTGCTTGGTGGATAGTGTAATTTCTTGTGCTCTGATATACGGTCTATACTTCACGTTAAAACATATCGTTCTTTGCTGCCGACAACGAGTGAGTGACTGTGAGGCAGAAGGCGCAGACACGTCTTTTCCCGTGGTCGCATCATACGAACACAGCCACAGCCTCCTCTTCTGCTCTGCGCCTCCTCCTTATCCACGGAAAGGCTCGCCCGGATGCGGTCACCTCGAGCTCCTACACGCACCGACATATTTCGTTGTTGTTTGCGGGTAAGAACGCACATTTCTACATACCATAGTTTTGTAAATCTTAATTTTGACTTCGGACCGGGACGCGTTTATGATGAGAGACGCGCATGGAGGGACCACTTGCCTCCGAGCCCCCATCTCCTCTTTGCATCCGCGTAATTGCGCACCAGACAGGCCGTATGAGCGGAGAATGACAAGGCCGCAGGACAGGCTCTTTCACATGCGTTGTGTATGCTATGTGTGTGAGGAAATATAAGAGCCAGCTTGTGTGTATATGTCTCTGTTGGTCCTTTTGATAGGCCCGCATCCTCTTAAATCTCACCCTACACTATTGCGATGCTCTGTCTGTCTTTGCACACCATAATGCACATGCACAAGGCTGTATGCGATGATAAAGTGGTGTATTTATGCCTTTTAAAAAACACCATAATCAACCAATCTCTTTTACAGAAGTGTATTTGACGATGTGCATGCCATTGTTGTTAAAGTGAAAATCAATGAAGCCAGTGCTATACGGTCTCCTGTCATGTTAGGGTTAGGGTCAGTAATAAACAGTTTTGAGTATATTAGTTTTTAAGTTATGCATTAGAAAGTAACACAAACTTGCATTATGTTCAAGTCCAACTATTTGCACAAGACTGTTGTCCTGTGCATCACTCCCTATAGGCATCAGGAGTTAATGGCATTTATTTGTATTTGTTGCAAGTTTAACTAAAATGGTGTCATAATAATGTACTGCTCTGTGGAAAGGGAGTGTAACCCCAGCAATAACTGTTAAGGACGAGCTGGGCGTTGGCCTGAATGGGTTTGCTGATAAAGTGAAGTGGGTTGAGTGGGGTTGAGTGGGGTGTGTGGTGGACCAGGAAGAATCTGTCCTGGGATGGAGACGATAGTAGCAGAAGGAACGTGTTCAGAAGTCCATGTGGAGCCGCCTTTCCACACATTTGTCGTTGTACAGTGGTCCCAGAAAGATTTGTGGAAACATTATTTAAACATAAGGTGCCGCTCCCAGCCTCTGTCCCCGGAGAAGGCTCCATAACAGCCTCAATCTGATCAGTGTAGTTTTACACACACTCTCCTTGTCCCCTCTGCTCGAGCTGAAGCCCTGGGGATGTGGTGTTTCTGTTTGAAAGAAGGGATTTGTGCTCAGAGCAGCAGTAAAGCATCTGAGACAATCCATTAGTCCAGTGTCTCCCAAAGTGGGGTCCGCGGCCCCCTGGTGGGCCGCGAGGGTACTGCAGGGGGGCCGTGGGAGGTCATAAAAAAAAATAATAATAATATCATTATTTAATGTTAAATTTATAATGTTTTGTTTGTAATATTAAGATATTTGTGTTCATTATTTGACTTGAAGAATCCACTGTAATCATTTTTGTATTACAATGTTTGTAGCAGAGGCTATTTCCCCAAAATAAAATAACCAGAAGAGCCTATTCTTAATGTTGTCTTCTTGGTTATTATTTTGGGGGGCCACGCAGACCCGTCAGATTTTTAAGGGGGCCTCGGTGTTACTGAGTTTGGGAATGGCTGCATTAGTCCATTGAAATCTTACCAGAGGATGTCTAGCATCCAGTTTAACAAAGAATATTATCTTTAAACAGGTTTAATTTATCAAAACAAACACAATTATTTACAAATCTTTATATTATTTTATTTGTATCGACAAAACTAAGTACAGTACTTCCGGGACTGTATATAAAACACACCAGCTGAATTTCAAAAGAAAGTAATATCTGTTTACATATGCTGTAAAAGTGGCACTTAACAAACAGAATTAAAAAGATATATATTGGCAGCACAGTGGGAAGAACTCGAAAAAAGTAGAGGCTTATGGTCCAGGAAGTACTGTAGCAATGGATTATAAAAATGCTGATTGTTATTATTTCATTTCATTTCATTTTTTCACCAGCCAAAAAAACCGCAGTCAGAGGAAAGGGGTTCTCCAATCATGCAGAAGGTAATGGTGGAAGTATCTTGTAGTTGACACAAAACCATTTGAATTCACAGTAAAAACTGAAAGACAAACCATTTCTGATCATAACCATCTGATTCATCACCTTCAGACACGTTCATAGCCATCATTTTCAAACAGGATTCATCAAAGTGGTGCTAGAACAAAGTCACAGATACTGATGTTAAAGCATGTGTTTGTAATGAAGACTAATGTAGTGATGTCGTCTCAGGTGGAGGGACGGGTCACTCCAGTCCTGCCCTCCTCCAGGGGCACCAGCACCCCTGGGTCACCAGCCACTGGCATTATGGTAAGATACAGTGGAATGTTACTTCAGTGCCTCTGTGACTCCTAGATTTCCTATTTTTGAATGACAAAATAGTTACTCTCATGTTGAATATTCTTTTTATTTGTTGATCCTTTCAGGTGACATGAGTTAAGTTCTTTAAGTTTGGATAAGCTTTTGTTTCATGTCCGGGAATTTTTGAGATATGGAAACAGAAAACTGATCTTTATTTTTGGCAGTTAACTGTCTTAGATTTGAACACAACATTTATCCTTCTCTAAGATGGTGACAGATGTTGTTTCTGTAGGCACGTGTGGACGATCAGGTAGTGGGCTACAGGGACTTGGCGGCGCTGCCCAGAGACAAAGCCATTCTCCAGGTGGAGAGGCCCGACATGATGACGTATCAGCCTCACCTCAGCTTCTCTCCCCTGGACGCCCCGCGCAGAGAGGTACAAGCTCAGGGCACTGTTTCAGGCATACAAGGTTCATAAGACAACAGTGTAAAGAAGTTCCCACTGAAACATGGCACAAGAACCATCTAAGCCTTAAATATAACAAACTGTAAACATTTGACCGGACACTGTCGTCTTTTCGCACTAAATATACAACTGTTGTTTCCACAGCGATCCCAGTCCCCTCCGTCCACGTCTCCTACAAGAGTCATTGAGGTAAATAATATCACCGTTGTTCCTAAATCCAAACTGAACCTTGCATTAAAGCAACACTGTGTAAATCCATGACTGCCGGACTGTAAGGCACTACTTATCTCAAGTTCTTGAACTCTGCGGCCGATGTAGTGTTAATGTAGTATTAATGCTCCCCCACTGTTCACTGAGTGGCTTTTTTCTCCATCATGTGTTGGTTGAAAATTAAAACATAGCTGTAAAGTGTGGCCTAGATGTGGACATAATGTACTTTATTTTCAAATGCATCTGGGGCAGTTTATATACTGGTGTTATATACTGGTGTTCTATACTGGTGTTTTCATACTGGTGTTATCTACTGGTGTTATATACTGGTGTTCTATACTGGTGTTTTCATACTGGTGTTCTATACTGGTGTTCTATACTGGTGTTCTATACTGGTGTTATATACTGGTGTTATATACTGGTGTTGTATACTGGTGTTGTATACTGGTGTTATATACTGGTGTTGGTGTTTTCATACTGGTTTTATACACTGGTGCTTAATAACATGCCACCCCCAGCCTTAGTGGTGGCTGTTGCTGGGGCTGTGGCTGTTGCTTTGAATTATTGTAAGCAATAACTTTAGATCATTTTGTGGTGATTTATTTTGACTGTTGAACAATATTGCAGCGTTATGTCCAGTTCATGAACTCCATTTGCCGTGGTCTGTGCATTAATGAAAGGAAGGTCATCATACAAATCAAACAATGAGTCGTCTGTTCTTCTGTTTTTGAGAGTTCTGAAAGATACAACTCGGGCTTTGTCTCTGTGAAAGATATTTTATGCATTATTATGTCATCTACTTGTGGGGTGTCATGGACACAGTTTACAAATGACATCACAAGACAGGGACAAGCAGCACAGAGCTGTGAAGTGGGCGGAGCCTCCTGAGGCTGATGAGGTTACTACTATCCAATTTGGTTGTTTTCAACCCAAAAAGCAAATATAAAATGTTCAATATTTTGCTGGTTTAAACGTTTCAAAAACAAACTTTATTAACGCAGGTCTTGTGGGAATATTGTAAATTAAATATAAATGACTGAGAAAAGATCTATTGCGGGTTATTTCTGCTCTGTGGAATGACTGACTAACTGACTGCAACTGACTGTAACTGACTGAACCATGTTACTGTGCAGGTGAAATTAGAAAAAGAAGAAAGCGACAGTGGCTCCCCTGGAGGATCATCACTGCAACTGCACGCTGAGCGCAAGATCAGCTTCCAACATTTTCACAGACCAGGTTTATATTCTGTTTTTCTTTTTTCAAACAGAGAGAGCAGCTCTTTCCAATCCCAGAGACTCTGTTGTGAGAAAGACAGAGAAGTACATTCCTGGATTAACTACTGTATCTCTCTTGTTTCAGATAATGGAACAAATATTTACAGAAAGCCTCCCATCTATAAACAAGGTGAGCATTTGTTGTTTATTATCATTTGTCGTATTTGAACTATTCTTAGGCAGAGCTGTGACTGTGCAGATATGAGTAAACATGTGGAGGGCAGTGGAGTCGTTCAGTCGGCCAAGTTCCCTGCAGCGCAGCGGCCGGACCCCAACCAGCCCTCCAAGATCGAGACCGAGTACTGGCCCTGTCCGCCTTCACTGGCTGCCATGGGTAACACGCACACACACACACACGCACACACACACACACCACTCACACGTGCGGATTTGGACAGAGTCATAACATACATATAATACAACCCATTTACTGTTTTTAGAGATTGAGTGGAAAAAGAAAAAACTGCTGGAGGAAGATGAGTCAGAGGACACCGATGAGATCAAGACTGTACAAGAGCAGGAGTTGGAAAAGGTGCGATTACAAACACACACATAGTTCATCTGTGCATTAAACTGTGTGTGAAGAATGGAGTGAATGTTATGAGATACTCTCCCAGAGCTCTGCGTCCGTTATAAATCAGCAGGATTGAATGAATGCTGCAAACTAAAAGCAATTTCTTAGAGTTGTATTTCATGTAATCATTTATACCTCTGGCACAGATCCAGTCCAATCTCGGCCGTCTCATTTTAAAAGAAGAGAAGGAGAAAGCCATTCAGTTTCGGAGGAAGACCCAGTCACTGCCCGACAGAACCCACATGCACAGCAGTAAGTCACATGATCAGAGCTGCTCCCACCTCCTTCATAACACCCTCACTGTGTGCAGGTCTGTCCACGACCACTCCACAGTCTCCCTCCAGGATAGGAACCGGTCTGACCAGAGTAAGTGCACTGTGCTCCATATGAACTACTACTCTTACTCAATTTCTTCATTTTGAGATCAATAAAATATATATAGTCTTATTCTTAATATTATCACATCAATATCAAACTTGTTGGTGTAGGATTTCTCTCATTTTGAATCTGCAATTGCGTGAGCAGGAAATTGTAAAGATTGCAATTATTTCAGTTCTCTACAAATAATAAAGAGACTAAAGATGAGAAAAATAAATTACTTGAATTTGGAGTAATGTCTCTTGATTCTTCTTGTTTTCTGCTCCACATATACTCCTCCAGTCTGTGTTGTTATCAGGCAGAAAACAAGACAAAAGCTCATCTTTTTACAAATGTATATAAACTGTCAAATTGTATGGCACAACTCAAGTTTGAGAAAGCGCTTTGTGTGACCTTGGTCTGTAAAAATTCATTTCGTGATAAATATTACTCACTCCCTGCTATAAGAATTTGGTGAAAAAATAACTTCATTCAAGATTTGATTTTTATTTACCCATTTCTGCAGTGAATCTTTTATTCCTACAATGGTTGTACCATAGATAAGAACAATAGAATAAGATAAACATGTTCTAAAATGTGTGGGAATCATGTCTGAGGTCATCTACAAATGACCTCAGACATGACAAGATATCAAAAAAAGTGGTAACAGATATTGAGCCCTATGTGAAAAATAGTGACAGAACCAAATCGCTTTTGTGAGTTGGGAACAAGTTTGATGGATTTTATGACATAGTCTAAAACAAAGTGCAAAGAATCACATTGTAAGTCGTGTTATTGTGGCCTGACCTCTGCGATGTGTTCACAGATGCAGTCTGCAGAGTTTTCCAACGGAGATAAAGGACAACCAGGTACAATGCATCGTCCGTGACCCTTTGTCTGAAAAGTTATGTTTCTAGAGCTCATTCTGTGTCTCTTTATGTTTACAGCGGCTCAGGTGAGACGTCTGCACCAGCTCAGTGAGAAGGTGGCATCGATGTTCTAGATAATCACTCAACATTCAACATTTATGGACATTTATAGTCATCTGCCTCTTATGGACCAATACCATGTGTTTTCCATCGTTGCATTTCTAGTGTTTGATCTGTTTGATTCTCTGATCTGTGTTGGCAAATCCAATGCTTGTGTAAAGTCCTTTGAGACAACTACTGTTATGATTAAGGGCTATACAAGAATACATTAAATTTAATTGAATTGATCAGATTAAATTCAGTGAAATTTATTTTTGTATAGCCATATTTCACAGCAGTAGTCGTCTTGGAGAACTTTGCAACATAATAGATTCCTCAAAAACAGATCAAAGAAATGCAAAGGAAAGGAAATGCATTTATATCAAACACATAGGAGCCATTGGTCCATAAGTGTCCTTAAATGTCCCGGATCTTCGCTGTCTCTAAACACTCCTGCATCGGCAAGAAACAACTGAAAACCAAGGGGGGAGAAACCTCAGAGTCCACCTTCAGAGATATCGCTCATGTTTGGAAAAGAAAATCTAGCTCAATTCAACTCAATTCTCTTTAACAAAACATTCCAAAAGTCATACACTACGTCCGCAGGTTTGTTAGTACTTTGTAAAAGGGAACTCCCATCTACTTCCAATGACGCACAGCTACATACATCACTCTCTCGCACAAGAGAGAGATTCTAATGTATTATCCGGAACGACTAATGAATAATGCATTAATGACTGTCTTATCATTACCAAGTCCTCAATGGTTCCTTGGTAATATAGGCATTATAATAACAAACACTCAGGGTGAATCCTTTTATTTAGCTACAAACACAATGTCATGATGTGTTTTTTACCTCGTCCTCACGTTGTGCAGAATGGAGATCGTAAGGAGCGGATGGACAGAGGAACTTCACTGCCAAGTATCTTAGAGCAGAAGGTGAGAGCGCCACACTCAGCGCCACTTTTACTGCTTTAACTACAACTGAAACCAAAACCGTTTGTTCACTCAGATATATCCCTATGAAGCACTGATTGTCACCCATAGAGGGCGCAGTAAGCTTCCTCCTGGAGTCGACCGTATGCGTCTCGAGGTCTGTATGTGAGGAAATGTGAGCTGGGGTTGTCACAAACTACTATGGAACTACTCAGAGATTATGATTATATTTTTCTTTAAATGAGATTATTATTTGTATCTTTAGTCAGGATTTACAAATTATGTTATAGGGAATTTGTGTCGGTGATATAGTAAATAATAATACACATTTATTTGAGTAGAACTTTTCAAAAACAGTGTTTACAAAGCAAAGCAATAAGTTCATAACAGTCAGTCATAATAATATAACAAAGAAATGCCGGAGATTAAAGCAGTCAGACAACAAGAAAGACAAAACAAGGACGATGTGGAAACGTGAAATACATGTAGACTTTTAAAACACACATTTATGGAAAGGCCTTTCAATATAAGTGAGTTTGAAGAAGATTTTTAATTCTGCTAGACGACACCTAGAGTTGGGGTGGGTCTGCTGCGTTAGGTTGACCGGTCGATTTGGGCATTTATGATCATCTTTCTGCAACTTTAATGCACTTGGTTTTCCCTTCTGTATGAAAAATGCTTTATTAATAAAGTGTTATTGATGATGAAGGGGTATACATAATGTGAGAACAATATTTAATAATAATAATCCTAATTTCAGACGCAAGTTTCATATAAAAGACAATAGATTCATGCATGAGCATTCTTTGTATTAACAGTCCATCAGATATAGGGTTTTGAATGCGACCTGTGTTTAATCAGTTTTTTCCCCGGTGGCAGCTGTGACTCTAAGCTGATGTTTTTTCCCGCAGCGACACCTGGCTCCAGAGCAGTTCGAGCAGGTCTTCGGGATGCCCATGGTGGAGTTTGACCGGCTGTCGCTATGGAAACGCAATGAACTGAAGAAGAAAGTTTCACTGTTCTGAAGAAGTGGCCTAATTTTACTATCAATACTTGACGAAAACACACTTAGGGCATCTTTCCAGGTCACAGCGTCCAAACATTTAACCAACAATCAGAGGAGACGAAGGACCAGCGCTCCTCCTGCACTGTACTCACTGCGTGTCTCACCTGCACTCACAAAGGCATGCTCTGTAGGCTGCGTTCTGATACTAAACACATAGTACAGTTTGAAACAGGATTTTTAATCAATATTAGGAAATATATTATTATTCAAACAAGATTCAGATTCATTTTTATTTGCATATACACTATACTCATTCCAAGTGAGAATTTATTTTCACTCTAAAGTAAAATGGTGTCAAATCTAAGCCACAAAACAACTTACTTCAAGCCCTTTTTTAGAGCTGGGAGAACTAATTTTTTCGTAATACATTTTGTTTGTCCCAACAGTTTTGTAAAAGTAAAATTTTATATGTATGTGCACCATCTTATTAGTAAACATTTCATATTTTGCGTATAAAAAAAGAGCCCTGTAGGTCACTATTTGACTCCTTGGGCTGAAAGATGTATTACCGTTTATAGCAATATATATTTATGAAGCAATAGCTCAGCATAAACACATTTTATTCATGATAGTTCCCGAAAAGCAACGCCACTTCAAAACCAAAGATGCAAATTGTTGTCAATCGGGGAAAAATAAAAAGTTATTCATATTTCAAACAGGATCGAACAAGAAACCCAGAAACTAATTTTCCCACTGAAGTCACCTCAAACTCTTTAAAAGTGAACGCAACCTACAGATATGCTGCACGATAATGTCTAAATGTTGTGGGAAAGTCAAAAACAGCACTTAAAGGCGTACCATGTTGTATACATCTCTAGAACATGCATTTACTCCTGACATTGTAACCGTTTGTTTTAGGATTATAAGGGTGGCTTTGCACTTTGCAGCTACTTTGGGCTTCAGGCGAAATACAGATGAATGTAAACGTCGATGATCACGTTTGTAAATTTGAGTTTTGGTTGTGGTTTTATGGCGATCCGTGAAGCATAGCATTACTAACACATGAACCATTCTCACATGGTATATACTCCTGTAAATTATGAATAGAAATATTGAAATAAATGTAAAAATGTCCACTTTGTTTAGTGCTCAAACGCAGCGTGCTTTCTGTCACAGCCTTAACCACATTCATTATATCATGACAATCTATTGTGGAATCATTTGTTTTTTCTGTTTTGCATTGCGCACCGGTCACGATGACAGTATTATTTTGTACGGAGCTCTACAAGCACCCATTATTATTCATTTATCATTTGTTTTTCTTTCATGTTTTCTTATTTGCACATGCCAATTTGTTCATACTAAGGTTGTAAATGTCAGATAAATGAGAAGGTTATTATGTTACACATGTTTCAGACTCAGGGTGGTGTGTGTGGCATTACTGCTTAGAAAGTCTGTGACCGAAATGGGGAAAGGGTGAAAATGTAGTAAATCAGCTGCTAATTTATATATAAAAAAGGATTCTGGCAGTGAACATTCAATCAACAAGATAAAAGTGTCTCATAATCCTACCATCATTCCATTTAACTTAGGAAAAACTGCCACATAGGCTTTAATGTTTTTACATCACAAAGTTTAGTTATGTGTAAGAGCTGTGCTGAAGAAAGTCTGTTCAATGTTAAAGCAGAGTTTGAGATGTATAATGAGTTGTATTTAAACTTTAATGCCATATTGAGGAACATGAGGTCCAAGCAGGCGGTGAAGTCCATGAGAAAGTGTGGTAGTTTTCAATTACAAAATGTTAATCAAGACGTTCACAAGCTTTGCTCAGACAATGCTGTTGATTTTGAAACTATAATTAGACTAAAACTGTAGATACTGTAGATCTCATGTGTCTCCTCTATATCTGACGACTCATGTGCTCCGTTGACTTTGGTTCAGAGACTAACACCAGCTGGATTATAGCAAAAAGCTGGCAACCCAAATGAGAGACCCATGGGACACCACTACAGATTTCGGATTGGATAATCAGGTTGAGAAACACATTATGCGTTAACAAATTCAAAACACACAACTGCCGTATTAAGAAAATAACATTTAACATTTTGATCATAAAAAAATGATTTGTGCAGATAATAGTACTTTATTGATTCCATAGGGCATTTTTCCTGCATTTGAGGAGCAGTGGTCACCATAGTGCTCCGCCTAGGACCCCTCTGCAGATATTGATTGGTTTGGTCAGGACTATCAGAGCTCGAGGATTTTACCCATTGTTTAATGGCATAGAGGAAACCGGAGCTGCCGAGAAAATACACAGACATGGGAAGAACGGCGGGGTATTAGTTTCCTTTACCCCTGAACGTTAACTCATTTTCAACTTTCTTACCCGGCACTTGAATTAAAGCGTCTTCCTATGGGAGACTGTTTGCATTTCTGACAATAGAGCTTTATTTGAACATCTGAAGTGCTTCACAGACTGCAGGTGAATCGTAAGGAAGATTTCTGTTGCTAAGAAACATGGCTCTACACATAAAAGCAAGGAAGATGACAATATTTCAATGCCGCTCACTGAATGAAGTAGCACAAGGCAACACCTCCCACGCTGCCCTTTGATTGACAGTGTCAGCGTCCTTGAGCAAAAGCAAAAGCACCCATTCAACACACACAAGCCGCATTAAATCGCCTCTTTATTTGAATGGAGTGAAACAACTACAAGCCTTTGGGAGGCCTCGTCATACATGTTCTCAACAAAAAACAACACCTTTTCCACTCCAAACACAACTTTAAAAGAATGTAATTCATATAATTACTGTACATTCTAAGATATGTGTTTTGTTTTTTTATTGGGAAAAAGTGGACTTGCCACTTCCTCCCAAATCCACAAATCTGTATCACCCAACGCTTTAAATGAAAATATCCAGGTCCCAGTCACCAATTAACACACTCCTGAAACATGCCAATAAATTCTCATGGTCAGAGCACTCAGAGGACATCTCTGGATTTAGAAAGACTAAGAGCCATCTGAACATTTCCATGGTAAAAATGTATTCAGTTGGTTTGCAGAAGAGGAAATGCCATGAGTGAAATGCAAGCTTCCCATGTCCAGATCTAAAATCAAGATCTCGGGACCACAAATGTTCCCAAACTTCTGCAGCTTGATCGGACTAACAGGTGACGTCATGCATGTTGTCATGGAAACATGACTAAGGCAGCTGAACTTTTGAAAGGCAGCAAACGATCGAGCCTTCTACTCAAACTGTAGCTACTTCCCTGAATGTGAACGCCAAAGTTACAATGGAGTGAACACTTGCATTTCAACACATCACATTTACATATTTTCTGCAGGAAAACAGGACATACTAGACCTTTGCCAAAATATATGAATATGTTACATATGCCGGGGAAGAAGAAAAACAAAATTATATATATTTATATATCTTTTTTGAACAATGGGATTTTTTTCTTATATATAGTCAATGATCAAAAACATAATTCATGTCTGGGCCAGTTTTCTGTCCTTTTTTCTTAGTATCAATTATTTAATAGTAATATAGTCTGCATGAAAATGCCCCAATCATTGTCCATTTCTTTCCTTATTTTTCCCTTTTCTTTCTATAAATAATGAAGCCTAAAATCTATGTGTTGTAAAAATCACATTGAAAAGAGGAACTCATTAAAATGTACATAATAAATGTAAATACTTGCTCCTGAGAGCTCATACACACTATCATTGGCATAAGAAAACATGGTTTATGCAGGTTTCAATTGAATCAAGTGCTTTCACTTGCTTTACGTGGGCATGATCTCAGCATAGGTACATGAACGAGATACACCACAGTCCCTGCCTCACAAAAGGACACTCAACAAAGCTGATAAAAAATGCTGCCCCCAAAAGAACGGAAGATAAAGTGGAGCCGTTAGTAACACAGCAGTGTGTGCAATAGCATATCCTCCCATATCCCTCCCTTCATTTTTAAACATGATTTGCTCTGGTTCAGTCTCTAATGATGATTCCTAGAGATGATTCCATACATTAAGCAGAATGAAAATGACAAAAATAAGTCTCTGCATTGGTTCTCCAGTACTTGTCTGCGAAGCATAGGAGTAGAGCAAGTAGGAATGGACCAATATTTGAGAGGAAGCAAGGGAAAGCAAATGGTAAAGGGGAAAATATTTAGGCTTGTGTGTTGGTGCCGTTTTTGTCTGGAAGTCCAGTAGTTGCCGGCAGGTTGTTAAGAGATTGAGCACCCTCGTTCTGCTTCGAGTCGCGTCGCGGAGGCATCCTCTCGTTGATCCGGTCCAGACCTCTGGCCTCTTCAAAGCTCTGGATCTTAAGCTGCGGCTTAGAGCCTTGAATAGCTGCAGAAACAGGCAAACAAGTTTTAACCTTCAAATCAATGAGAACTAATTACCTTCATCTCGGTAGATTTGAGACTGATCAGCAGGTTTTTGCCAATTGAAAATAATAATTTATAGATGAGACCTTATAGCACCAAATGGGAACTTAGAGACCTGTATAGCAGGTCTGTGTTTTAAATGCACTTCCTAAAAAGATGCAATGTTCTACTTTTCTGGTGAAGGGTTGGCTTTTTGCTGGAATGAACCATAATACAGTAGAGAGTCAAGCGACTTCACAAGGCTAAATTACAAGTCCTATCTGTGTAGAGGAGGTTTTAAGGCCCTGAACACAACGTCAATATTCCATTACAGATGCAAGTTTTATATCATATACATGTAAAGTCCATGCAAATAAATGACATCTCAATGGAAACCAGTGGAACCAGACCACATCAGAAAAGTTGTGCCAAATAACAAATATCTACATTACAGTTAGAATGTGCATACATCTGTGTCAGTTTATTTAATGAAAACAATTCTAATGGCTCATATACACAAAGTTGAGAAGGCTTCAACAGTTGGCCTGTATTCTGTTGGTGACAAGCTTTTTGAGATCTGCCCACAATCGTATGGGATTCAAATCTGGGCTTTAAGATGACTTGGGTCACTCTAACTACTTTCAATGTCCATCTGTAAGACCAATTTCCGTCAACTTGAACATCTTTAGAGGTGGCCTCAATATTTCCACACATCCATGATGCAATGTAGTTTATTAATGCACATAATGTCACCCATTGCCTTCACTTATCTGCGGATGAGGTTTGGTGCAACTGGGAAATTGACAACCAACCATCTATGGGTTTGTCTCAAAGCCAATCAGAAGCAAGACCGCCGTGCCATCAATCAAACTGGTTGCTAAGGGAACAGCAATTGCGGGCGCCGATCATAGATAGGATTGGTCACTTATCTTTCATAGCTGAATTTTACTCAGTGGTTTTGCCAATGATTTTATCACAGCTCGCACTCACACACTGTAGGTCTGAATATGAGACACTCGCAGCAAACACATGACACATCCATTAAACCCTTGTTAACAATGTTTCTTTCTCAATAATCTCTTTTGAATTTGGTTCTTCGTTGGTTTACATTAAATTAACTGTAATTTACTAGTTGTATTTATTGATAATAAAAAAGGGGAACAATTATGTTAAAGATACAAATGAAAATATGAACAAGTAATTTCCATCCATTGACCCCCGCAGTTTGGAGTCACAAAAGGAGAGTTAGAGTCGTACAAAGACCTCAGATAATTTATCAGAAGATTCCAAGGTAGTGACATTATCTGGCCTTTCCCACTTTGTTAAAAAAGCACAGAATTCTAAAAAGTGTGGTATTGAGCCAATAGAATTGTTTAGTAAAATAAAAAACTGACCAATAAAAAGGAAAACTGAAATTTTATGTAAATGTACAGAATATAAACACAATTGTATGCAAACCAGTTTCTAATGGTTACTACTTATGACAAAACGAACGCAACAAGAATCTGAACTTACTTTGACCGAAAATGCGAAGAGCGTGCAAGAAAAACAAATACAAATCAGACAGATCTCGATTGACTTGTTCCCTTAAACCATGATTTTTTATTTTATTTTTGTAATGACTACGTTAAATGGGAATATTAGGCTCAGGGCACACCAATCCGACCACAGGAAATGCTGCTCTGTCTGTGGCAGACGCTGGTGTACGGTCTACACATAATCAAGAACTCATGTGAGTTTTAAGATAAGATGGACTTTATTGATCTCACACAGGAGAAATGTACACGTCACATCTGGCATGGATAGAATCACTCAAGAATTGTGCAAAAGAAAGAAGTGTGCAAACATGTTAGAGGCAAAAAATATAGTCTGTACAGGACATATTATGTACAATAAAAAAGTGGCTTGGGTCGTAAATTATTCACTATTTCTTTGACTTTTTGATTAGTTTCTTGAGGCTGGGAAAGAGGGAGGGTTTTTTCCCCCAAATTTGGGTAAAACAAAGTGCCACTCATCTCACAAATCTCCATTTAATGATTCAGTCATATCTCGACCTGAGTGAAAAGACCTCATTATGTCACATTGTATTCTGTGTATAGGTCTAATACTAGCAACCACAATCTACATTTGTTACATATTATTTCAAGAAAATTGAGATTAATAATGAGATTAATTGATGAACTTGTTACAGCCCTGCGTGTGTTTTAGGTGCATCTATCTTCGAGACAGCCAAACTTAACAGGCAGAAGAGTGCGGATTGGAGTGCTCGGGCCTTTAACGATTACATATTTTAATTATCCTTAAAACTTATGATCTTGCTTTTACAGGCAAAACAGCAACACATGAATTATTAAACACACTCTGCGTTACTGAATGGCATAAAATAGTTTAGTTAATCTGGTAGACACACAAACATGAAAGGGAAAAATAAGACTTGCGTACCTCGTGCTTCCTCTGCCTCTACGGTGGCTGTGTAAGCGTGAGTAGAAGAGCCATGCCCAAAACCAATGGAGAGAGAGTGGCATTATTATTTTTGAGTGCATCCAGTAAAGTCATTGTAAACATTTAGAGATAAGAAAACCCTCCTCTCGGATTCAACTTCAGCACAGACAACACCAAAGATTAGCACAAACTCAAACAAGAAAGCTACACTAAGAACAACTACAGGAAGAGTCATCTATAAGTGCACGAGGCAACCTGGTTACTTTTTTAAATCTATTTTGGCAAAAACATTTAAAGAAGAGGAGTAGAGGGAAATTGTTGCAGAAATATCCAGTGTGTGTGTTTTGTGGAAGGTTTGTTTATTGCTCATCTTTAGCATCTGTGGCACTTTTTAACCATTCTACAATAAAGGAACATATTTTGAGACAAACTATTATTCTATTGTGCATGAGCTTTTTTTTATGTTTTTGTTTATTTAACTAATTCCGTTTTGCCAGAATCAAACCAAAACTGGACAAGGGGTAAAAGGCAGCTGGTTTTGGATATATGAGTTATAAAATGCTATAGTAGCACAAATGATGTTGCCAGTAAAACGTCATTTATGCTACCATATCGACTCATTCATTAAAGGAGAGGCTAAAAATACAGTATGAAGACTACAGATGGGAGGAGTCTGTGGGTCAATTCTATTCTTGGGTTTCATGACGTCGGGGCAGTGGCGCGAATAACAAACGTGGGACAGGACGTGACGTACCCTGGCGCTGCAGTCTGCCGGGTTTATACACAAAGATATAGTAGTAGAAGAAGAAGCGCTGTCAAAATGGCATCTTTTTGTGCGGTGTACGCTTGTAGCAACCGCGCAAATACAGAGAAAGACAACAGTTTCTTCCGTGTTCCAACTGTGGTCTCATATAAAGGAGTACACTTTGTAAAAAAAATCACTCAAATGAGGCGGGCGAGGTGGATCAAGGCTTTCGAAATATTTTTTAGTAAAGTTTTTTTTTTTTTTTTTAATCCACACATCAGTGCTACAAACTGCTCGTTTGGCCCCCGCTCTAGATATGCTCTGATGAGCAGCTCTGATTGGTCAGAGTGCGGAAGTAGCCGGCCGGCTCTGATGCTAACAGAGCTATGCTAGCGGCTTCTTGTGTACAGATCTTCTCCAATATTTCAGCTGTGCAGCGTGTCTTTGCTCACAGACATTCCACGAGCTTTATACAACAGTAGTATTTGTTCACGGAGGTGCAGCATACATTTTTTTATTATTAAATTATATTTCCGCATTGGCGAACACACTCAAAGCAGTTGCATAAGGCCACGGGAGCATGACAACGCATATATTTACAAGCACACAGTCCCCCATTTTCAACCCTGGTTTAGTCCTGGTTTAGTCCTGGTATAGTCCTGGTATAGCTCCTGTTTTGGCTGTTTACAGTATGTCCAGTCTGCTCGCTCAGACCACTAATGTCCCCGTGACCACTTTGCGGCTCTCTGATTGGTCGCTACAAGAACGTCCCGAGGAAAAGTTGAGCAAAGTTTATCTATATCTCTATCTATATGTGGACAAAATGTTTTTGTCTTTTTTATTATTCAGCAAGTACTGCATGTTTGCAACGCCGGTACATTCTCCCAACTCAGTGTAGAGACCAACTCATGTCCAAATTAAACTTCATTTGGACACAAGTTGACTTACAGTTTCCGGTGTTAATGAGCCGCTCTCAGTGATTAGTGAACATGCAGAACTAAAGGCTGATGAGACGACTGAACTCACCGCTCTGCAGAGTCTGTCGCCCTCCGGACAACACTCCCATGGGCAGCGTCCCGGTGGGGGTCAGCCCTTTGAGCTGCAGCACGCTCTCATTCTCCTCTCTGAAAAACCATCACACATTAACAGATTGACACGTGGACCATTGCAACACATTGGAATAACTAGTGTACATTTTCCCTTTCTAGGGCTTTTACTTTTTCCAAAAGTTTTTTTTTTTGGCACACTTGTGAAATAAAACAGGGCATAAGTAATTCAAGATAAAAACTCATTAACCCTATGAAAAGTAGAGCAACGCAGGCGATATTTGACATAATTGACGTAAAGTAAGTAACTAGAACACTCACTATGCCCCATTTTGTTTGTTTATTAGTGATTATTTAAGACTACAAACCTGAGGACAGAGAAGACTCTGGCCATTTTCCCAATTGCCCTGATCTTATTTCTGATCACCTCTTTTCGCACAGCAGGAGTGCCGCCTGAAAACAAAAGGTCAGAGCTTTTACAGGATATAGTGCAACAAACAAATACTGTTCATCTAATGACATTCCCAGTATTTGTAAACGTATATTGTATAAGCTGGTGTGACGGCAAGGTACAAGCTTTAATAAATAAATATTTATTTATATTGAAGTGGCAAAAAAGCAAAAGAAATTCTCAGGTTGGATCCAAATGTGATTAAAATGCAGGATCTAAATAGAGTTGTACCTTCACATGTGTCATCTCCTTCTGACATGAGTTCATCATCAGAGCAAATATTTAGGACGTTCACCAGCATTTCCGTCACTGGACAAAACATCACAACAACGCGGTATCAGATGAGATGGAATGTGCATACAGACAACATGCAGTCACTGCCATGATCACCTTTTTCCCCAACAAAGGGCAGAGACCAGGTGAAAACATCCATAAAGTTGGGCAGCCAGTAAGGATGAGGCGAACAGTTAAACTGTCTAATGTTCATGACATTGTTCTCATATTTGAGAACTGCCGCTGTGGACAAAAGAACCGAGAAACATTTACAGCCTTCAGTCAAAACACATGCCAATAGAATCTGTTGCCAAGGTTTCCTAAGGCGTTTCCATGGTTCCCTCAGGTTTCTACCTTTATTGTTGTATACATCCAGGTAGTTTGGAGCGGAAAAGATGGTAATTAAAGAGGGGAAGCCTGTAGTCTGGCTTTTCCTATACATTCGATACCTGACGACAAAAGTAGTACAGTCAATTCAAGCTTAATGACAAACCGCTTTAGTATGTGTGGCCAACACTCCCACTCACCCGGCATCCTGCGCTTCATGTGCTCGTATTACAGATAAAAGATTATTGTTCATCAGGAAGTCACATACTGCAGGGTAACTGCAAAGAATAAAACCAAACCAAAATGTGAATATTATGGTCAAAGATGTAAACCTCCCTGGCTCAGTCCTTTCTCCAGTGAATTTACGAGACCAACAAGTCTTCCTCCTCAGCCCCAGCGTCTCAATTATAATAGTGATAACCAAGCACACACATGGCCTTGAGAACCAAATCTTGAATATTATTGCAGATTGAATTGGCTCACGCGTTATAAACTGATCTACAACTTGCAGTAAAAGGCATTAAACGCACAACACCAAGCTACTGTGTTTCTAATATTCCATCCATACATAATGTGCATATTTGCAAAAATATGCATTAGAAAAGCGAACAACAAAAGTGACTACTAATGTGTTGCAGCGTATATCAAGTGCAGGTTACTTGACAAACAGGCCCAATGTCTCTATGCTGTGGCTACATTTTATCGAGCAGGGGAGGCAACGTTTACAGTCTGTTTGATTTGGATTGATAATAATGTTACTCTTGTTATTAATCCTTTTAATGGACATTGTGTCATGTCTAAACATTAGCTGGATTGTCTATGGAGTCAAAAGGGAAAATAACCAATTTACCACTAAACAAAAAGCAGCTGTTCTTATTTCCTACAAAGTCCTGCCAAGAAGATGAAAAAACATGCAACTGCCACAAATTTGAGTCCTCTAGCAAACCCTAACCCTAACCTTTTTCTACTTCATCCAAATTGTCTAAAGCCTGGTTCACACGGCAGGATATTTAGGCCGATTTAGACCCAATTTACCCCTTACGACAATCTTAAGAAACGCTCCGATTTCCGTAACAAAATCTTACAGATTATCCTGCTGTGTGTGGTGTGTTAAGACTGCACTCGTCGCTCGGAAGGACATCGGGACTGCTCCCGATCTCAAATTGGGGATATCCAACATGTTGGATTGTTTTGGCCCGATTTCTCGACGTGTGTGGTGTCCTCCGAGGACAAGCGAGCGCGTTGCCATGACTACGGCGTGTAGCCAATAAGAAGACGAGGTGACAAGCCGGTGAGGAAACACTGGAAAAAAACCAAACCACAGCAGCATGGCTTTGACCATTGCCTTTTCTTTGGATTACGTGTCTTCTCTGTTAACAACAAACTGCACACAATCGCCACTGCATCTTCTTCGTCCGCCATGACTGTTTACTCTGAAGTCACGCTTGATCTCGAGAGATTTTGTGAGATTTCCGTCTGACCTGGGAATGCTCGGGGGGGGTGTCGGTTCGTGTGTGATGTTTGTGGCTTGCGTGATCTTGCCGTGTGGCTACGCACCACACACTGCACGACCAAAGTGGTTAGACGCAGGATTTTTAATCTCCCCGTGTGGGGTCTAACACGGAGAAAAATCGGCCGACAATTTTAAAATCGTCTCGTGTGAACCAGGCTTAACAGGACAAATTATTGGATGAATAATGTAAATACATAAAGATTTGAATAGATTTTTTTTACGTTTTTTGTTTCAACCTTCCAACATGTGCACAAATAAAAATCAAACACAAAGGGAATAAAAGTGTTTTAAATGTCAATTTTGAGGCTTCCATGTATTGTAACTTATCGCAATACTTCAAAATAAGAAAAGATTTTAAAAAAAAGTAGATTTGTTCACACCTGTAGAAATAAGAGCAGCCTCTGACACTGTTATGGCAAAAATGTTCCTGGGTTTTTTCTGAACCATAGTCTTCTCCGGGATCAGACCAGAGCAGGTCACACATAGGCCCATACGCAGGTGGCTCTTTAAACCGGTCCAGCTGAGCACAAAACACACCAGTGTAAGCCACGCACCAAGAGAAATAAATCCGCTTTTTGCTAAATGTAAGACCTGCAGATCTAACCATGCACAGCTGAGAGGAAAATAGTAGATAATACAAATAAATGACTTAAACAAAACAGAAACAATGTCCTGACGCCTGTGTACCATGTAGCAGTCTGTAAATTACACAGCAAATGAATGTGGCTGAAACTGGCGTCAGGACATGTGTTCAAAACAGTCAAGATGCTTAAATTGCAAACAGATTTATTATATTTGACTAATGAAATGCGTTCTAAAGAGGTACCTTTTGTATGTCACTTAAGCAGGTGACTTCAGGACTCAGACCTCCATGCACACAAAGGAACTGCTGGTTGAGAAGTGCAGCCAGAGGTAAGCAGTCAAATGCATCCATACATGCATCATATACAAACTCTGAGTATTTTATTTTACCTAAAGAAGACAACAAAGGTCAGAATCATGCTTGTTTCATTACAAACGTCTAAAGAACCAAAAAACCTTACACTCCTGTTTAAAGGTGAAGTACTCTGTGAGATGTCTGCACTCGTGGTTCCCTCGGAGGAGGAACAGCGTGTTGGGATGGTTGATCTTCAGGGCCCAAAGATACAGCACACACTGGAGAATCACAGGCACATACATATTTTTAAACCGGTTTTGCAACCTTCTGAAGTAGTAGCAAAGAGGCCTCCTGAATTATATCAAAACATTCAAATCAGAAAAAATATTCAGTCACAAAATACTATTATTTTTAGTAGACTAGTTATTTTTCTTTTCTTAAACATATCCTTTAATCAAAGTTATAAATGCAGCGGTAAAAGACAAGTTACGATGTTGAAGTTACAATCATTCACTTGTTTGGCCCAAGTCCCAACACTTAGAGACTGGGCCCATCGTTTCCAGAATAGGTCATGACTGGGATTCACCCGAGAAAGCCAGTGACGTAAGGGAAATCATAAGCTTTAAAATGAATAATAATAGTAAATAAAAAGGATGTTAGATGTGGTTGCTCTGGAAAAAACTATAATGTTTTTGATCAAACAGTTATTAAATAATCCAATAAACTTGAATAAATCAAGCTTCAAAACCATAATGGGGCATTATGAAGGATATTTGAATAATTCAGATCTCAAAACAACACATTGTAGTAGCGTTTCCATGACAACATAAACACATCAGGACGCAAGCCTGAATTCTGATTTTGCTTTCACTACACAATAGTCTGTCGGTTTGCCTTGGTCTTTCATATTAAATAAATCTAATTATTGACCTGATATCTATTGAAATACCCCAAACCATAAAGTGGAAGTTTTTTTTTACTGATCAGCTAATATTTTAGTTACATAACACCAGGGAGTTGCAGGACTTACAAGAGCATTTTTTGTCAATTACCAGAGCAATAAAAACTAGGGTTGTCAAAATTATCATGTTAACGCGTGTAAATTTTTCATTACTCGTGTTAAAAAAACATTTGCGCGTTTAACGCATGTCCGAATGACCCGCCCATGTATCCCATTCACTCAGAATGCCGCAGACACATGCGTGTGTGAGATGGCCACAGAGCAGGTCTCTGGGAATTCACGTTTTAAAAGAATACGCGCATGACCACGGGGCACTTAGCTATGAACTGAAGTCTGCCTCCTCCGTGGCCGCAGCGTTCTGACCCGGGGCAGCTGCGGCCGCTCTGGACAGCTGTGAGCCACTAACAGGGCACAACACCGCGAATGGTGCCGCGGTAACGTGATCATATCCAAGACCATACACGCACAGAACTATTCTCTGCATGTTGTGTGCGTGTCTTTGCGTAACCTGTGGACACAAATACACAGCTGAAGCTGAACTATGGAGCCTCAGGAAGTGTCCGTGTCTCCTCCTGAAACGCAACTAAACGCGCTAAATTAAAGCTGGGGTATGTAAATGTTCCCTTTCATTAACAGCTCATGTTGGTTGTGCCCAAAAGTAAAAGGTTGTGAGCAAATCAAACAGATTTAAGTACATTTGGTATGAATGACAATGTGTCATTACATTTGATAATCTCATTTAACTTCAAATGGAGTGGATTTGAAATAGAATGTTAAAAATGTGATTAATCGTGAGTTAACTCACCATTTCGATGAAATTAATCAACTAAAACATTTTAATCGTTTAACAGCCCTAATAAAAACTTATTAGGTCATATTCACAATACACTTCACAGCAATACAGTCAAGAGGAATTTTCACAGTGACTGAAAACCTTTCACATCGAGCAAAATGTCAAAACGATCCGGCCATAGACCTTTCATGGACCTTAGTATTCTCTTTCTTCACTGTATGCTGTATCCAGTTTCTATTGTCCATCCATCCATCTTCTTCCCCTTAATCCATTTCTTGTCGGGGGGTGGCAGTAATAGCTGCACCCAATTCATAAAACACCAGCCCAGTTTCTATTGTATCTCTCCCAAAAGTCAAATTGAGTGGCAAAAGCATAAATAGAAACACAGACTATTGGCTCCTACCTCAATACTGAAGTAGCCTCGATCAACATAGTCTCCCAGGAACAGGTAGCGAGTGGTGCTGGGAGAGCCGCCCACCTCAAAGAGCTTCATCAGATCAAAGAACTGTCCATGCACATCTCCACACACTGGCACAAGACAAAAGAAGACTGCCATTAATATCCTTTACTATTATCCTTAATCTGACCCTTTTTGGCACAAAACAAAATAGGCTGATTTGAGTGATGCCACTTAGATTGATATATTTCAATAAAGGGAGCAAGATGAATCTGAAATTGACCATTATTTAAGTATTTCGCAAAACACAGAAAATATTGTAGAACACCTGTGTGCCTCAAAAAGTTTACTGTTTATTGCCATATTTCAAAATATTTGCGAGTGCTAATCAAACTTTAGTCCCTCCAGCGTGTCCTTGTACTTCCCCGGGGTCTCCTCCGGTGGGACATGCCAGGAACACCTCCACAGAGAGGTGTCCAGGAGGCATCTGGAACAGATGCCCTAGCCACCTCAACTGGTTCTTCTTGACATGGAGAAGCAGCGGCTCTACTCCGAGCTCATTTCTCCAGTTCAGGAATTCTCCACCCACCCAGAGAAGGTAAAGCACTTTTTTCCGGTTGAGCCCTAAATTATGTAATCGCATGCTCGTGTATTTTTCAAAAATACATGCGCAGGCCATCTTCTCTGCTCTGATTCAGTCACAAACCCTCAACACTGTTCTGGAGAAAAGTTTACAGATGGTAAAAACGTGTAAAGCACAAAGCAACAACTGTTCAAAACTATTTAGGACGTGCTGCCGTTTCCAGCACATTCAATGTCTGTGCTTATGCAAATGTCGTGGAGGGAAGCTACTATGGATCCAATCGCCTTTACCGTCCAGTTTTCGCACATATTAAAAATATATATTATGTTTTACAGGCCGTTCTACTCAAATCATTGTTTTTCTCCTTTTTGAAATAAATGGTCACACAGCATAAAGGCTGTTAGGAATAGTTTTGTGCTTTTGGCCTCTGCATTACCGCAAACGGTATAATTTTGATTGCCGGTATCAAAACAAACACTGCAATCGTGTTTGTGTATAAGCGCGCACTGATGTCGTTTACCTTTGGTCTGAGCGTGCGGAGAAACAGCGGCTGCGATCATAGCTGTGGAAGATGAACTCAGAAATAAGCTTTTATGGGAATATCCCCCAACCCTATTGAGTAGATTACCTAACGCTACACATCAGTAAGCAGGAAACGACAGAAAAACTATACAAAACAAGTAGGCAGAAGCATACATCTTATTAGCACACTAGTAAAGTAGTTCGGGTTTCCCCCACCACCTAAAACGTCCAACAGCGTGAATGAGGTGGAGTATGATTCTCATTATTCTCATTATTATTATTATTATTACCTGTGACAGGAGCTTCTACTTCCAACATGCACTTCTCCTGGCGCAGGATGCTGGCTCCTTCATTGATGATTCGAAGGGCCGCCTCCTCCTCCAGCCGACCTTCTTTCACCAAATGGGCCTTGAGCGTTTCTACACTGGGCCTTCCATCCACATAGAGGTCCTTGACCGTCAGCCGGTTGCCAGGAGGATACGGCACCGCTAAACACACAACAATGTACATTTGAAAATGATGCGCTGAAAAAATAAATTGATAATAAAAGGACTGAGACCTCCATTTTGGTGCAATTTAATTCTTATTCAAATAAACAGTGGAAAGTGAAGATGATGCAGTATAATCCAACATTCAAAACTGAGCGAACAAGCCAGAAGAGGAGAGATTTGAGGCACTCAAAGAAGACAAACTAAAGGTCCTTTTATCGCTTTACTTTAGACGAGCAAACACGTTTCAACACAGGCCATAAATTCATACTGCAGCATCGTCACTCAGTCTCCAGTTTGCAAATCCAGGCCCTCATAAAGGGCAGAGCTCCCGTTTTAAAACACAAGAACCCACTGAAGCACATACTATTCTGTCTTACGTCATTCTTATTCAATTAAAATGGATAGAAGATCATCTTTAGAGAATAGACAAAAAATGGTAGCAAAAACTTGATCTGGAATAGAATTAAACTAGCTCAATAAGATCATAATATGTAAACTAAAACAAGGGACATCTAGTTTGAGTGCTTTGATGCTCTGAATCAGACCAGCATCAGTCTAGGGCAGGGTTTTAGAAACCAACTGCTAGTGGATGTCCGATCCTCATACAGAGAATTGGCTACAAAACATTCATTTTCATATATATATATATATATAACACCCTTTTAAAATCTGTATTGATAGATGCTTTGAAAAATAAAAAATCCCAATTGTATTTATCCAACATTGCATCAGAATGTGGGTTTTCAACTTCAAGTTCTAAATTAGGAGATACTACTGTGCTTACAAAGTTTAACAAGATGTGGCATGTCGAGGCTAGAACTTTAACAATGAGGTGCATGTCCAAATGTTAAACTCAGCTGCATTGCTTTACAGCATCATTCACAAGATAGTAAATATACACAATGTACAGCACTTCATAAATAAGGATCTGAGGGTTGAAAGTTGATGTGTTACAGGCAAATGTACAGATGCCACCTGTGTGCAATATCTGAAATTGGATGGTGCATTTACTTGATCAAAAGTGTCTTTTTTTCTTATCCTATTGGCTGTACAAAAGATAACACTTTCTTCAGAACCACACAAAAACACACCATTTCAGCAGCTTCCAATTTAACCGGCTGGGGACACACTGCACATCTTTCGCAAAACTGTTAGTTTGAGAATGTTGGAGAGAGACCACATTACACAAGTTCTATGAGATAGAAACAAAGAAATGATAATGTATTCTCAGATAATTATTTGATAGTGAGTAATAGATACACAAAACAAAATTGTGTAAAAATCAATTAATGTTTACACAAAATGATCTTAAATGTTTCAGTGAAGATCAAAATAAGCTTTTTATTTGTAAAGTGCTTCACACATCTTTGCAAAACATTCAAACTTATATCAACATTAAAATCTAATTGAAGTAACACGGGAAGAACACATGCAAAAAGGCCTGCTCAATATTTATTGAAATGTACCAATAAAGCAGTGATTGGCTTTTTAGGCATGCATTTGGCGAATGGGCATCTTGCCTGCTCTAATTGTAATATGTATTGGAGATATGTGTAAGGGAAATAAAAAATTAAGATTTTTTTTCCGTCTACGATATACATCGCTCACTGTCAAATCTTCAGATCAGATTTTCAGACAAAAAAGCGAAAAAGAAAAACCTCACTTATCGCATCCCTTTCTCTTGACATTTTGCCTTTTTTTATGAATACAAAACTGAAAAGTGGTGTGCAAAAGTATCTACCCCCTTTCCACGCAACCAATTGCCTTCAGATGTTGCCCAATTATTTCTGAATAATCACATGTTGACCTAATGACTAAATAGAGTCCACCTCTGTGTAATCTAAATTTAGTTCAAATACAGCTGTTGTGGTAAAGCAGGACATCAGCCCAAGCCTATAGTTCACAGTGGTGGGTTCACAGACCACAGTTTGTGACAGAGGCATGAAAGTGACTGTAGTACTTGGACTGGGACATGCATATAAAAAGAACTCCAACCCTGAAAGAATGTTACAATAAGTAGACAAGGGAGTCTAACTGGGGTTGGACAAAGAACAAGGAACATTCTACAGATTTTCACTTCTGGAAAAGAAAAACACATTAGATTAAAATTGTAAAAGCTCTAGCAAACATCATTGAAAGCATTTTGCAGATGAACAATGGTGTCAGTGAGTGAAGAGGGAAAGGAATAAATTATCATGTCATCTGCATAAAAATGACAGCTTTTCATTCAACGTTGTTTATGTGAATTGTAAAAAGGAGCGGGCCCAATATAGATCCCTGTGGCACACCTCGAGCGACCTCGAGTGATCATCAGTTAAGCCAATAGCCAACTTCTGGACCAGGCTGTAAAGCCGCTTTTGAGAGGAAATAAGGCGCCATAAGAATGCAATGGATCATTCTGTTTGAGTACGCCACCCACCGGCAAGGAACCAGATTGCAAGCATGTCAACGCACGTACTCATGGACCTTTTTGAGCCGGGAGCCGCCCCCACTGGTTAACATTGGCTAATCATCTTGTGAAAGACGAGAAAAAGGAGTGGTCTCACATAGAATGATGAACTCTGTTGTAAAAACACTTTTCAAATATCTAGCGTGTCACTTGGGGGCATTTTTTCCTTTTTCTTGTTTGTGAAGTAGATATTGTGCCTAATAAAAACTGCTTGAAGAATACAAAAAAGTGCTCAATAATTCATAAGTAAATAAAGTAAATAAAGAGAAAAAGTGACGGGGCATCCCAATTCATTGTAAATCCAACATGTAGGCCATTAAATGAGTTGTAAAGGTTTGCGGGGTCTATTGATGTTAAAAGTAAATCCGCTAAACATTTTGTCACGGGTCAGGGAACACTTTGATTGGCTTTGTCAGACAAGCCTAATTAGCTCTACATTAAGTCTACTCAATCCAATAATTGAATTACACACATACAGTTTGAAGATAGCTTGACCAGCCAGAGCAACACAATTTTACAACATAACAATATCCAATATACAAGGGTCTGCATTTGGGTGAAGGGACTGTAGAAAGACAAACCCCTTGTTTTATTCTGAACAACAAAAAGAAGAGCACACACGCACTAGGCTGTTTCTTACAGTAAGTAGAAATATTCTATATAACAACAAAGAAACTTTGGTAACTGTGACTACATCTGAAATGAGCAGGAATATTTCCTTGCCCTTCCATGTCATAAAAAAGTGATCTCTGATGATACGTGGCAGCTCCTGGTTAGGTTAAGTGAGATTTAATTAGCATATTTTTGTTTTATTCCACAAAAGGTCAATACAAATTAGACAGAAGGACAAGGAAGGAGAAACTATTATTAATTCATGTGGAGAACTATTTTTGAGAAATGTGATGTTCTATTTGAGAAACTAGGAACAAATGTTCCCAGTCAGACCCTCCTACATCTGATTACAAGTGTCAGAATGAAAAAGGGCCTGGAGCACTCAGTCAAAGCAACACTCACTCGCGTATTTAACTGCGTTATATGGGTACAATAAACCAATAGAATAGTATTCAATGTAAATGATAAGTAACGAGACCCGATGTGCAAAAATAGTTAATAAAACAAAGTAGTGGTTATCGGAGCATTGTATTGCATTGCAATATTAGCAATTACAAAGCGTGGATAACATAATGGACGCTTTAAAAGGAGTAATCCAGTTTCGGCTGTACGCAATCACATTTGACTGATATAGTTAGGATTGTCATTTCGCAGAGCTTTGAGCTGTCACACGAACATTTGCAAACTGGGTTAACTTCCTGCAAAAGAAATGGTCATTATCATTTTAAGCATTCGATACAAACCTTTGATAGGTCGTTCAGTAGTGGAGAGCTTGTTTTGATCTTTCGTCGACATTCTTTACTAGGGGTGATTGGTGGCAAATTAGCCGATTTCCTCCGTAAACTTGATGGATTCCTTCTAGCTAGCCGCGCTAGCTGGACTGAGCTAGCCGCGGGAGCTAGCGGAGTTTCAGCAGATGCACTGTGCAACACACACACACGCCTCTCGAGCTGCACTTCACACAGAGGTGGGAGGGAGAGGGGAGATCTCCTTAACTAACAAATTAAACCTCTCCCTATGCCCGCTGCAGCAGTGCCGTGATGCTAAAGCGCTAACCCGGGGAGAAGAAGTGATCTGGTCCAGGAAATAGTCCTGGGGTCGCGGATGACCGACTCAAGACAGATCAGTGCGTCCGATCATAACTCAAGTTCATCCTTTTACTCTTGGGCGAGGTGCATCTGTTACAGGCCGCTGGGCTTTGCTTTTTGTCGTGATCCGATGTGTCGTCCAGACCCTTGTCGGATTACAATAATCCGCCACAAGCGGATTTCCTACAACATGGCTCAATACGCAGGTTTGTGGGTAATGTAGTATCTACACTGAATATTATTCTGAAAAGCCTAGAGAGGACATCGCCATGCAACACATGCAGCTCTAGCTGCCATGTTGTGAGTTCAAATCATCTGAGGAAGTCATTCTGGACTTCTAATGTTTATATGAATGCGAAAGGCAACTCAAAGTGCTTTTAAAAAAACAATAAATTAAAAACTGGGGTCATCCGTACATTAATTCTAAAATACATTTTAAGAGGAGCAGATACAAGGAGAGCAGCTAAAACATATTTCCTGGTAACGCTCAAACATCACTTCACCCACATTTCCCAGAATGAGTCCAGTGTGTGTGGGTATGGGTGTACCTGACAGAATCAGTGTTGCCAACTTAGCGACTTTGTCGCTAGATTTAGCGACTTTTCAGACCCCTATAGCGACTTTTTTTCAAAAAAGCGACTAGCGACAAATCTAGCGACTTTTTCTGGTGTTATTGGCGACTTATCTGGTGTTTTGGCGACTTATCTGGTGTTTTGGAGACTCGTGAAGCACGTATTGTTCTGCAGTTAGAGGTGCAGGGGAAAGCAGGGAAGGGTCACTGGGGAAATTGTATGGTCAGAAATAGACCTGGATTATGGGAGCCTCTGGAAGTTTCTGTGTCGTCTTTGTATATGCGGCGTGCATTTAAGACAGAGCCCTTTGGACAGAGTCAGACTCTTTGGGGCCTGGTACAAAGTAACTGAGAAGCTCCTATCTACAACAGGTAATGACAACTTCACAGTCTTAATGAGCACATTCTGAAACTAAACCAGAATCACAGCTTTTGTAAAAATCACATTTTGTTGTATTTCTGGAAAATTCTGCTGCAACTCGTCTCACATATGGTTTCCAGCTCCATGGTAGCTCTAATAATGACTCTCATTGTGTCACATTGGTTAAACCAACAACAATAACTTTTGCAACAGAAAGGACTGAAGACTAAATACTAAATCCATTATCTCAAGCATTTTATCAGAAAGAAACTCGGATTTCCATCATCACATAATACATTTAATTATGTCAAGCAAGTACAAATGAATACAAAGAATAGAATATTATTTATTATGGAGGGAAATTATTTTAGGAACATAGTGTACTACAGTAGAGATTACGAGGGCCCAGGGATAATTACTCTAGCATTCACCAATTATAATTTTTATCAGATGTTTAATGCATATTGTAGCTCCCACATAGACACATCTGCAAATATAGCAAAGACCAAGAGGAACATGTTCTGGTCAGAAGTGAACCCCAGGACAGAAGCTAAAGCCATTTTGATGGTGTGAAGGAGTCACTTAGGTTCAGCAGGGGGTGCTCTGGTTACATCCACGACAGACACAGAGCAACCTTCAGACCGCAGTCCGAACCCAGGAAACACAGGCTCAGAGAAGGAGGAGGTGAAGGTGTGGAGGTGGGACAATTCTCCACCAGAGAGGACCTCATAGAAGGACAGAAATCCAGCCTCTGAGTCCAGGAACACAGACACTCGACCTGAGGAAGTGGAGGAGGAGGAGGAGAAAGAGGAGAAGGAGGAGGAGCCTGTTTGTCTGTCATTGTGATGTAAAGAGTAACCTCCATCATAGATCCTCAGACTCCAGGACTGATCATTGGCTCCAAACGGACTCTCCTCTGTTGTCCCTCTGTGTCTGATTCCTCTGTGACTCACTGCAATATCAATGGCCTGCCCACTCCACAACCTCTTGCTCCAGTCCACCTCCCAGTAACAGCCCCCCTCAGGCCAGTGCTGCTCAGGAACTGACAACAGTCTGTTAATCTGTCCTGATGCCCTGGACACTGCAGCTCCTCTGCCCCTCTGGTCAATGTCCGTTTGTCCTCAGACAGTTTGAGGATTCTGTGTCCCGTGTTTGGCTCCAGAGAAAACTCACAGAAATCTGAGGAACAAAACAAGAATAAAACTCAGGTCCAGAGTTTTTAACCAAAGATTAACCAAAGAGATAGCTTTTCTTCTATATAACTTTTCTATATAGATAACTTCTCTGGTTTAACGTCCAAGAAGTGAATGAGAAGAACACTCACACTTCCTCAGACCTGGAACCATCCACTGTTCTCCAGCAGGATCCAACCTGCAACACACAAGGCACTTTAGACCAGAGACCAAGACCTGGACCTGGACCAGGGTTCAGACCTGAGTTCCTGCAGGGGGCAGTGTGGATACTCTTGTAGAGCATTCAGCAGCTGTGATGAACCTCCTGGATGATTGTAGCTCAAGTCCAACTCTCTCAGATGGGAGGGGGCGGGGCTTTGATGGGAGAAGATAGGGCTCAAAGCTGAGGCCAGTGCTGCCCCGCCTCTCTCTGAGATCAAACATCCAGACAGCCTAAAACACATAGTGTTACACTCATGTGGACACAGATGACAAAGAGGCATCATGGGAGTCTAGACCCTGGACCCCAGCACCAGGGTCTAAACCGTGGGTACTCCATATTCATAGGGACTTCTCACAAATAAATGGTTATATTCAGCAGGTCAGGGCTTTACACAGAGAATGTGACACCACCAGAACAAAAGACGCCTTAGACAAAAGAGAAACAACAGGTCAAGACTTAGATAGAAAAGGTTCCAGGAGTGTTGACCCCCCAGGTCTGAGAGTCAGGGACTGAACTAATCAGTCTTTAGCTTTCTAAAAAACCTTGTATCTTTTGCAAACATGCCCTGTAAGTCGCTTTATGACTTTGGGCTGAAAGCTGATTGCAGTGAAGCCAGTCGCTCCAATGCACTTTCTATGTCTACATAGGCTTAAATAAAATAATAAGGTTGGCTACCGCAGTTTTAATATTGTACTATAATGTGTGGACTTTTCAACTGTCACCTGAGAGTGTGCAGTCCACAGGATGCGCTTTTCAGTCCAGAACACAGCAGCTCCACTCCTGAGTCCTGGAGGTTATTGTTACTCAGATCCAGGTGTGTGAGACTGGAGGAGCTGAGGACTGAGGCCAGAGGACCACAGCTGCGAGAGGAGAGTCCACACTCCCTCAACCTGAGGACAGAGACTCATTAGAGACTAGAACCTCCACAGAAGACATCAACACAGTCTGGACTCACAGGACTTTGGTGGAGGCTCTGACCACCGGCAGCAGACCCAGGAGTGCTGTCTCTGAGGGCCGGTATTTCTTCAGGTCAAACTCCGGCAGGTCTGAGTCTGAGGACAGTAAGACAAAGGACACAGTCGACCAGTCAGCAGGAGATGCTAAGCTGGAGAGATCCCCTATTCCCATGTAGTACTGTATCAGCTGCACCCGACTGAGGTCGTTCAGCTCTATCAGACAGTGGAGCAGGTTCATGCTTTTCTCTGCAGACAGACCCTTTTCATTCAGCTTCTCTTTGACGTACTTTGCTATCTCTTTATTGGTCCCTGAGCCACTTCCTGTCTGAGTCAGACCAGACAGAAGCCTCTGATTGGTCGGAAGAGACAGCCCGAGGAGGAAGCGCAGGAACAGGTCCAGGTGTCCATTTGGATTCTGCAAGGCCTGGCCCACAGCACAATGGTAGAAGGTTTCCTCAGACTCAAAGGAGTGTGGTGTCTTCAGCAGGTTGTTAGAGGAGTGCGGTCTCTTCAGCAGGTTCACAGAGTAGTATGGTGTCTTTAGCAGGTTCTTTCCAGAACTGTAGAAGGTCTGATGGACGTGAAGAGCAGCCAGAAACTCCTGCACACTCAGATGGATGAAGCAGTAGACCTTGTCTTGGTAGAGGCCTGACTCCTCTCTAAATACCTGTGTGAAGACCCCGGAGTAAACCGAGGCAGCTGCAGCGTCCAGCCCACACTCTCTCAGGTCACAGTCGTAGAAGATCAGGTTTCCTCTCTGCAGCTGCTCAAAGGCCAGTTTTCCCAGAGCCTTCACCATCTCCCTGGTTTGTGGAGTCCAGTGAAGCTCCTCCCCTGTTCCCTGCTGATACTTGATGTTCTGGACTTTGGTCTGCACCACCAGGAAGTGTGTGTACATCTGTGTGAGGGTCCGGGGCAGCTCTGGTTCCTCTGTTTGTTCCAGAAGCTTCTGTAGAACTGTGGAGAGGAGCCAGCAGAATACTGGGATGTGGCACATGATGTGGAGGCTGCGGACGCTCTTGATGTGGGAGATGATTGCTGTGGCCTGTCGCTCATCTCTGAACCTCTTCCTGAAGTACTGCTCCTTCTGCAGGTTGGTGAAGCCTCGGACCTCTGTCACCATGGAGACACACTCTGAAGGGATCTGATTGGCTGCTGCTGGGCGTGTGGTGATCCAGAGGTGAGCGGAGGGAAGCAGGCTTCCCCTGATGAGGTTCACTAGAAGAAGGTCCAGTGAGACGGACTCTGTGGGGTCTGAGAGGACACGAGAGCTGCTGAAGTCCAGAGGAAGTCTGCACTCGTCCAGACCGTCAAAGATGAGGAGCACCTGTAGGTCTTCAAAGCTGCAGAGGCCGTTGGTCGGACTGAAGAAGTGCTTTATGAGTCCCACCAGGCTGAAGCTTCTGTCCTTCAGAACATTGAGCTCTCTGAAAGTCAAGGGGAACAGCAGCTGGAGATCCTGATGAGCTCTGCCTTCAGCCCAGTCCAGACTAAACTTCTGAGTCAGCACAGTCTTCCCCACGCCTGCCACGCCCTTTGTCAGCAGCGCTCTGATTGGCTGCGGTGAGTGTGGGCGGGGCTTAAACATGTCTTCACAGGTGATGGTGGTCTCAGGAAATGTTTGTCTCCTGGACGCGTTCTCCATCTGTCTGACCTCATGTTCCTGGTTGACCTCTGAGGCCCCACCCTCTGTGATGTAGAGCTCTGTGTAGATCTGGGTCAAGGGGGCGGAGTCTCCTGACTTAGCCACACCCTCAAACACACGGCTGAACCGCTGCTGCAGGTGCTTCTTCAGTTCATCTCTACAAACCCCAACAGGGCTTCCTGAATAAAGAGAAACAGCTGTGAACACGTGACCACTGAACTGACTACACCACCATTAGCAATAGCCAAAGATACTAACAAACAAGGCAAACATCTAACACCGTTTTGTTTGCGAGACACTTTAAGCCAATGTACAGATTGTAAAACAGATACAGTCTGATGAGAGACTGTTCAGAGCTTCAAAAGGACATGCACATATGCATGGAAATGTGATGGAGCTGATGAGTTGAGGCTTTTTGCCTCATTAGCTACATTTTCTTCGTCAATAATAAGCATGCGGAATGTCAGACTCACGAAGAGACTGAATTCTTCAGGTTCCAATCTTTAAAGTGATGTTATGTGTTTATTGACTTTTTACATGCATCAAATATAGATACTAAGATTAAAATACAGATTTGCAGATTCTGAGCTTTACAATGAGGGAGAACATGAGGGTGGAGCTTATGTTTGACAACATGTGGTCTGCATGTTCAAAGAGCCAGCTCTGGGTGGGTCTCTAGTAAATACAAGTGTTGCTAGAGACACAGAGAGACACTTACTGCTCTGCAGGCGCTGGACTAGCTGCTCCTGCTTCATCCTCTTCAGGAAGTCCAGGGCGAACCTCTCTGCTGCTTTTTTCCTCACGCTTAGAGCATTCTGGGTAATTTGAGGTCAGTAGCCTGTGGAGCCTCTGTAGCTGCTCTTTGACAAAAGTCACAACATCCTCCACCAGACGCTGGAACAGAACAGTAAGAGAAGAGTTCACAGAGAGAGACTGAGGAGCAGCCTGAGAAGGCCACACAAGCTGCGGTGATGGATACTCACCCTGAAGATGGCGTCCAGTGGCTCCTCTGGATCTGGATCCCTGTGAAACACACTCAGCATTTATTGAGTCTGCATGGGGAAAAGAAGAACACGGAAATTTGTGGTTCTATAAAAATCAGAGGTTGGGGAGTTTGTATACTGATCCTAGGAGCAGGTCCTAGGTGACGAGTCCGACCAAGCGCAGTCCAAAACCCACCCACACAGCGGGCTGCTGCCTGGGCAGTTGCAGAGGCAAAGACCCGGGACTGGGAGGAGTTCGGAGAGTCCATGAAGAACGGGTCAAATGAATGACACGTGTCCTGCTTGTGCCGGCTAATGCACATGAATCAGCCTCCGCTCTGAAAGTGTTTTTTCACTATTTTCTTGCAGGAGCGGCTGCTCACGGCCATTTTGAAACAGTCCGTGAGCGTGGGTCAAACATACATGTACATTTCAACTAATATATACAGTCACTTGCTCAAGTGGAGGAGTATCTCGGGGTCTTGTTCACGAGTGAGGGAAGGATGGAGTGTGAGGTTGACAGGCGGATTGGGGAAGCTTATGCAGAAATGCAGAGATTGTATCAGACCGTTAAGGTGAAGAAGGAGAAGAACTCTGAACTTACCAGACGAGCTGAGAACTGTGTCTCTCAACTGGCCTGGGAACGCTTGAGAATTCCCCCAGATGAGTTAAAGTGGAAGAATCCAGGCTCTGAAAGCGGCTCCAGAGAGAATGCTAATAAACCAGCGTCTGCAACTGTAACATCTGATTTACAATAAAAGACATCTATGATGTTCGTCTACAAGTCTCTGTGAAGAAGGACTCAGAGGCTTCTCTTTATTTCAGGACCCCCTTGAAAAAGAGATGGTTCATCTCAAGGGGTTATCCTTAAGAATAAATAAATAAATAAAATTAAAAATTAAAAATTCCCTCAGTGTGAAGACCCGCTCCTCGTGTCTTCATAGATTCTACATTGATACTGTTTATTTACAAAGTGTCACAGAACCACAGTCTAGCTCTGATGAAGGACGAGACAACACTGTCTTAAGAACATTAAGATTTAAGTCTCACCTCTGATCTTCAGGACCATCTTCTCTAAAGTTTGGAGGAAATTGTTTGGACCAGTCACTTTTCAGAGACTGAGAGCTGGGAGCAGGTCCAGGTCTAGGTCCAGGTCCAGGTTTAGACCCGGGGCCAGATCCTTGTGTCTCCATGTTGTAGAGGCTGAAATCAAAACAAGAGCCAATGTGAAGTCCCCACAGGTTTGGACTTGGATTTGATTGACGTCCAACTTTTCTAGAGACCAGTCGTCCCTGTTTCTCTGGGACTGTCCCAGTTCTGAGCCCTGTGTCTCAGGTCCCATAGCGCATTTATCCAAAACTTAGCCTGGCCTTAGCCATCCGTACACTCCGTTCAATCATAATTTCATTGCATGTAACGTCTGGGTCTGGTCCCCATGTTAGCGATTACAATCGGTTGAATTTCAACCGACCACTCAGAGAGCGCAGAAGGCAGGTGTTGTAGTTAGTTGTGGGTGATGTCAAGAGTTTGTGCCGGACAGGAAGGTTGTGGTTTGGCAATGGCGAAAAATGCGATAGTAAAGTAATCTGGTCTGGTTCTATCAAGAAATTGAAGCTGGAGCAAGAGGAATGTTTAGCAAATGTAATCTCTGGAAAAATCGTGGCGCTACTCCCCACGGGCCCCGTTAGCGGCAAAGGAGATGGCTAGGTTAAATGCTAAATGCTAACGGCAGACTCGGGCGCATTACATACGTCACGGTAAACTCTGATCCAATCGTTTCAATCTGCAAAAGAAGATAACCCCTCCCACCTGTAAACGGAGCTCAATGAAGCACCTCCAGACCTTAGTACGAAATGTCATTTGTACTATGGTGTGGTACGACCAGGCTATCCAAAACTAGTTTGTTACAGTTTTTGTTAAGCCTCTCTTTCAGCACACAGTGACTGTGTCACAGTGAGCACTAAGAGAAGCCCCACCAAGCCCAAGGTCTGATCTGATCCCTGTGACCTCTGAACCCTGGAATCCTGACTTCTGTGATCCCTGTGACTTCTGCGAACTTTCAAAACCTTGTTTGTCTCACTTCAAGGAGCTGATCTTAAACAGTCTTTTTAGGTTCTACATTGTTGCTGTTTATTTACTTTGCTCTGATGAAGGATGAGACACAGCATTGTCTTAAAAACATGTGGTCTAAGACTCGCCTCTGATCTTCAGGACCATCTTCTTTAAAGTTTGGAGGAGGAGTCATAGACCTGTCACTCTTTAGAGACTGAGAGCTGGGAGCAGGTTCAGGTCTGGGTCCAGGTCCAGGTTTAGACCCGGGGCCAGATCCTTGTGGCTCCATGTTGTAGAGGCTGGAATCAGAACAAAAGTCAATGTGAAGACTTCTCTCCCACAGATTTGGACTTGGATTTGAAGGTTTTGACATCAGCCTTTAGTCCTGCAGCTCATGTCTCTTTGCCGTGTGTGTGATGTCCTCAGTGTAGAACAGATAAAGGATCTTTTCTAGAGACCAGTCATCCCTGTTTCTTCCAGGACAGTCCCAGCTCTGAGCCCTGCGTCCCAGGTCCCAGCGCATTTATCCAAAACTAGTCATTTGTTACAGTTTGATGAGTCCCTTTCCTCCTGCTTACTTCCTGCATTAGCCTGTTCTTCTCTGTGATTTCTCATGTTACTGTCATGTTTCTAATGCCCTCAGAGTCTGGTGCTCCTGGCGCAAGCAAAGTCTCAGAGATTAGAGGACTGGGTGAGTATCACTGGCACTGCCCTAAGTTGGTAAGTTTTATATAGAAGACAGGAAGATTGGAAACTGTCTCTCAATTCAAATGGCCCTGACCTGCGGAGTACCACAGGGGTCGATCCTGGAACCTCTTCTGTTCAGGCTCTACATGCTGCAGTTCATAGACAGTAGCAACATATCTTATCACAACTACGCAGACGACACTCAGATTTATGTTTCACTGACTGCAGGAGAACCTGGACCAACCAGTGGACGTCACTGCATCCAACAGATCAGTGAGTAGATGCTAAATAACTTCCTTCAGCTAAACTCTAACTTTAATTCAGACTTGGAGATTCTTATCCATGTATTTCTAGTAGGTGCTGCTCACCAGTCTCTCCAAACGAGATGTAAAACAGCTGCAGTACTGTATATTCAAAATTCTGCCGTTTGAGTCCTGACTAGAACCAGGATGTCCACTCACGTTAGTCCTGGTCTCAGCAGTCCCGAGACCAGGACTAACATGAGTGGACTTCCTGGTTCTATTCAGGATTCAAACTGCAGCATTTTGAATATACTGCAGACCTTAGTACATGGTGTTTTAAAACTATGCATAAGTGACATTAAAATTTGATGTCCAGTAGGGGGCCATCAAATATCTTTTTGTTTGTTGACGACTGTGGTAAATCAAAGTTTGTGAGCCCCAGGTTTGAGTGAAGGCTTTGATTTGTCTTGTGTTTATGTTTGTGTGTAAATATACTTGTGTATATACTGTATACTGTCTTTTCCTTTACATTTTCCCCTTGGCTCCTCCCACTTCCTGTGTTCCTTATTTAAGCTTGTGTTTTATTGTGGACTTGGAACCTCTCTGACCAGACACTCAGGCTTCACTCAAAGACTGGACTCAAAATAAAGGAAATATAATCAGGGAACCACAACCCCTGCCTTAGACCTACTTCAGACCGGGTTTAGAGCTGGGTTAGACATACTTTGGTCCTGGTTCAGACCTGGTTCAGTCCCTGTCAGAGCTAGAGTTGGGGTCTGTATATGGTTGGATATAATAATGTCTGAATATAAATCCTGGTTAAAACTCACCTCGTCTGCGGCGGCTCCACTCGCTCCTACACTAATTATTGTTGAGTCTTCTGTTCATATCTTAAATTTTAAAAATGCAGAACTAGGTTACATTGTTTTCAACTTACTTTAAAAAGGCATGTCATTTCAATAAAGTTTCTGATTGGAGAACGTACCAACATGTCTGGCCTACACCTGATGAATGTTTACTGCTCTAAATAGAAACAGTAGAAAATAGTTTTAAGGGCAGCAGTCCGATCATAGTGCCCATGTTTGGTGATCTTTGTTCGTTTGGGGGGTCCCGCTTAGATTACAGATTTTCCCCCAAGACTGTACTTCATTCAAAAAGGCAGCACATGTCCCGTCCCCAGCCCAGGCAGCTGTTGTATTTAAAGAGTGTTCCCAGAGCATTTTGCACAGCTCATTTGCAGCATCAGAAACGCATTCAAGGATGGTATGTCTCTGAATCTTTGCTTTTGTTTCCACTTTAAATCATGTCTTCATTTGGATATTGTTTTATAGGCCAGCAGAAAGACAAAGAAGAAGGAAGGAGGTGCTAAAAGAGCGCAGAGAGCATCATCCAATGTTTTCTCCATGTTTGAACAAACCCAAATCCAAGAGTTTAAAGAGGTAAGAAAATAATGTCTTGTGTGGTAAATATAATAACATGAATGAATACTGGTTAATATCCATGTTCTGTGATTCAGGCTTTCACTTTAATTGATCAAAACAGAGATGGATTCATTGATAAAGAAGACTTAAAGGACACATATGCATCTTTAGGTCGGTACTGTTATGTATTTATGAATGTGTTATTGGTAAGAAATAACCTTTAATGTGAACTTTAAAGGAAAACTTAATGTGAAAGACAATGAGCTTGAGGATATGTTAAAAGAAGCAACTGGACCCATCAACTTCACCATGTTTCTAACTTTATTTGGGGAAAAGCTGCATGGTAAAATCTGTCTGTGATCAATCATACATTTAAAATATGCCAAAACAAATACTTCTTTCTCATATGCAGGTACTGATGCTGAAGACACCATCCTAAATGCTTTTAAGCTTTTTGATGAAGATGCCAAAGGGTTCATACATAAAGATGAGTAAGTTGAAACAATAACACTATAACAACTACAATTATAACTCGCACTTTTAATTGTTATTGTACATGATATACCTTCCGCAAAAGAGACCATGTTTTAACATTTGAACATATTTTCACACTTCCTGTCTTTGTGTACACCCAGAGTGATTTTATCTATGCCAATGTGTCATGTACATTGTCCATTATGAGATCAATAAAGTTTATTTTATCTCATCTTATCTTAACATGTTTCGACTTCGGTCATCCCGCTCCCTATGGGCCAATGGCTCCTATGTGATTGTTATTATTGCATTTCCTGATTGAACTGAAATCAAAACTTTGTAAAGTCCTCAGAGACGACTGCTGCTGTAATTTAGGGACATACCAAAATAAATGTAATTGAATTGAATAAGATGTGCCCAATGTTACTCTGTTTGTTAAAGGCTGCAGAACCTTTTGATGACACAAGCGGACAAGTTTTCGCTGGAGGAGGTAAAGGAGGCAAGCCATTTTGTAATTTAATTTTAAAGTATATACTAAGAATGCTTGTTGAATTGCAGGTCACTCAAATGTTCCAATCGTCAAACATTGACCCTGCTGGCAACATGGACTACAAATCTCTGTGCTACATCATCACACATGGGGAGGAACAAGAAGAATAGAACAATGTCATGAACAAAACATTTTATTTATGAAAAAGTATCAATAAAATATAGAAACTGTATGGAAAACATTCATTGTGCTTTTCATTTGTGGTGTACAGTGGTATCTAGAGTTACAGGAGCATTCCTCAAATATCCCGGTGGTGACCCGTGTGAAGTGGTCCGATGCCTGCTCCTTGTAACAAATGTGTTATTGTTTTGCTTGTCGCTCAGTTTGGATTTTAAATCAATTATGGAGGATTTTAGTGCGTAAATAAATGTTTACAATCTCTCCACAGATTCATCCTGTACCTTAGACAAATTAAAGACTTTTATCTATTTTACGTTGATTTAAGAAAGTTCCCGCTGAGATTTTAGAATGTATTTTTAAGATAAGATATGCTTTATTAATCTCACAAAGGAGAAATTTACATTTCAGGTGAGTCTTGGCTCCAGAGAGTGAAAGGTAAAGCTGCACTTTATTGATCCCCGTAGGGCAATTCATCCTCTGCATTTGACCCATCCTGATGCCACTAAGGCTTACGTCAGGAGCAGTGGTCGCCGTAGTAACAGCGCCCGGGAACCCATCTCCAGATGTTGATGCTCTGCTTGGTCAGGACTACCGGAGCTGGAGGATTTAACCTAGTGGGAATGTTTTTAGTGGTAGGAGAAACCTACGCAAGGACCTTCTTGCTGAGAGGCAAGAGTGCTATCCACTCAGCCACCGTGCCAGATTGAGTGCAGCTATTGTACAAGCTTTTTAGTGGTAGGGGAAATCTGAGCAACCGGAGGACACCTACACAGACACACTGAGAACATGCAAACTACAGATCTTGTTTGTTCGATCCTGTTCGTTGGTGGAATCGAACCCGAGACCTAACTAAGAAGCAATGCTAACCACTCAGCCACCGTGCCAAGTGAAGTCAGCTTGGCACTTTTTCCAAACTGTATAAATATCCAGGCAAAAATATTTAGTTGTAAAGTAGACAGCCACCAGGACAGTTGAGGAATGCAAGGAGAGGAAATTAAATGAGTTCGATAGTTCAATCAATTGAGTCAATAAAATATAGTAAACACATGAGCTCTCCAAAATGAAGAAGTGAGATTCAAGTATCTATGCTCCAGTGATAACGACTACTGCCCTGTGTGTAAACGTGTGGTAAATCAAAAGTCATCTCAGTGTTTGTTATAGAGACATGCAGGCTGGTGCCTTGACATCACTGAACACAAAAAAGGATAAAGAGTAAGCGGGGAGGTGGACGTGCTCTGAGGGAGACAGAGACGCTCCTGTGAGAGCCGGGAGGGTTGTGTCATCCACCATCCTCAGCACCTCTCCATTTAGCATAACAGATCTACAAACAGAAAGAGGATACTGTATAAGAACAGTATTTACAAATGTCTTTAACCCTTTAATGTTCACTCCTTGAATAAAGCAATGTAATTATTTTTAGATTTTTCTACGATGCAGGAAATAATCTTCTTTATTTATTTATTCAGACGGCGATAGAACAATTTAAGTAAAGGCAACTTAATAAAAGAAAATTAGAAAAGTAGATAAAACAAACAGCCAACATTTACTGTATGATCTCGTCTGCCTAGAACGAGGCAACTAAGTCCGTCTGAAAAGGAGTGGGGGAAGTAAACACCTAAATAATTCCACCCCTTTCTACTGTACTTCAATTTTGTAACTCAATAGACTTCCTCCTAATAATTATTTTATCTCTAAATACAGTTTGTGTAAGCCCTCAGTCGTACAGGGATTAGTCAAAGCAAAGGAAGGTTTCTCACCCATCATCTGTACTTCTTAGCAAGTTTTCCTGACGTTTCGTCCTCAACCTGGGGACTTCTTCAGGGAATGGAGTCCCCTGAAGAAGTCCCCAGGTTGAGGACGAAACGTCGGGAAAACTTGCTAAGAAGTACAGATGATGGGTGAGAAACCTTCCTTTGCTATCTCTAAATACAAGTTATAAAACACAATGAATCTGGATCAAACACAAACATGGTAACTCATCTGTTACATACTTAAAGAACATTGTTTCTGACTATATATTATTAAACACTTTTCATTATAGGCCTCTACAGAATGGTTGACTAAATGGTTGGCTAAAACCAAGTGATAGAGATGGTCCAAATGAGGTCGATTTCAGCTCCAAGTAGATATCGTGACCATACATAGTGACCCAAAAGGTGATCCAGCGAACTAGACATGGAGAGGCAGCATTCCAGATTTATGCAGCTAAAATCTGGAACAATCTTCCTGAAGATGTGAGGCTGGCATCTACTCTGGAAGTTTTCAAATCCAGGTTAAAAACAGTTCTGTTTAGCTGTGCGTACAACTGAAGGATTTTATAACCCTAACCCTATTTTTAATGCATTTTGACTATTCATTATTTTAATCCTGTGTGTTTTTAATGTTTTAAGTTTTTTAATTACGAGTGATTTTATTCTGTTTTTAATATTTTTTTGTGTTTTTTTAAGTATATGTAGATTTGAATGTTGCTTGATATGATGTGGGTTGTGAGGCGCTTTGCGTTGCCTTGTGCAGGAAAGGCGCTATACAAATAAAAGTTGATTGAGGAAACCTTTAAAGGGTTAATACAATATTTTAAAGTGACGGTTTCATGGGGCGAGGAAGCTGCCAAGATATGTGCAAAATAAATAATGGTATTGAGGAGAGCACCTGGAGCAGAGTCCCTCCTCCCCACGCTGGTCTGACTCCAGGACAAAAGCCACCACTGTGCTGGAGGCCATGTGTGCCGGCACTGACACCCTCGCTGCCTTGTGATTCAGGTTCATCGCCATCAGTGTGACTGCTCCATTTGTGGAACTGGAGAAATTCAAATATGTTAAGGAACGCCACCTTTAAACCATCCTCAACATTCCATGAATAGAATACCGGTTTTTGCTTGTGCAGTGCAAATAAAGTCGCACTCTCTTATGCAAAAGTGTGTAGGAACCAAACGCTTTCACGAACAACACTTGCTGCCCGACCAGTCTCTTATAGAGGACAGACAGCCAGTAATCCTACAGCGGGGACACATCATTAAATACAGAAAAAAACCTGGTTATTTGCAAAATACAGAAAATAGAGTGTTACTGGTAAGGGGTCGAGGTTGTCATCAATAAGGTGGTAACTCCCAGAACCAATGAGCACCTGTCTCATGACGACATTCAAGCCCAGTTTAGCACCAAGGCCCAACTTATCAAGCCACCTGTAACAAAACAATAACAACACTAACTGATACACAGTTCCCAAAAGTTCTAAAAAAGCTGTGAAGTGCTAGTGAAACTTTTTGAAGACTCGCACGCACTTCCGAAGCCTCCTGATTGGTCACAATGAACTCAACCTTGAGGCTGGTCGTAGTTATGCTGTTTGACTATTTGAATATAAATACTTACTGTACATGATAGTACAGTGTCCCATGATCAGAAAAACACTGAAATTGCTGAACTATAACCACTACTTTTTTCAACGGACACTGCAGTCTGTTTAGCGGTGCGGCCTGGGAATGTATTCTTCTCAGTTTATGAACTTATTATTTTGACTCCATCGACTCCGTTTTTCCTTACCAATGGTGTGTTAATTGTCAAACACAATGAAAAATGTGTATTCCTAAGGGCCTTATTTTTCAGAACTGACTGTTCCTCAGGAAGTAAGAGCAGCTGATGAATGACAAGTCAGCGCTGACAAAGACTCACCATGCAGCCCAAAAACATGTTCCCACGGTTACTACATATATGCACCATAAAATATCTTCAATCTTCCCTACAGCCCGAATCCTGGATCTATTCTGTCCATCTGTGAGAGTGGATCAATCTCTCATTGTGGGTCTCCCTGAGGTTTCTCACTTTTTATCACAGGGTTTTAAAGTTGTTCCTTTCTGCAGAAAAGTCTAAGAAAAGTGATGATCCGGGACATTAATGGACATTTCTAACATTATGGACATTGGTCATCCCGCTCCCTATGGACCAATGGCTTCTATGTGTTTGTAATTATTTCATGTTCTGAGTTAGAACGGTTTGCATCTCTGTTCTGTTGTTGAGGACTCGATAACATTGTTAAAGTCCGTCAAGATTACTGCTGTTGTGATTAAGGGAAATACAAAGACGTAATCGAATGGAATATCATTAAGAACCTTTGCAGTAGAACATCAAGTGGATCAAATTAAATGATTAAATGATTAAATGATCATAAAGTACACATCATATGGACGTACATGAATCCTGCAACAAAAGTGTTGGAGAGTCCCAACGCTCCTCCTCCATATGCAGAACTCGTCTCTCCAAGCCATACTTTCTTCAGTGGAGATACCCCTTTCACTTTCTAAACCAAAAGTACATATTTAGTGATTGTAAAATGTGGTCCACTTCCTCAGAATGTCATGTTATTACCTGAAATACTTCATTAGTCTTTAAGGTCAGAGTGTCCAGAACTTCAGGGTCAAGAAAATCCTCCAAAGAAGTATCTCTCCCATTCACGTAATAACTATTGAAAAACAAATCTTGTTTTTATATGGGTTTTTTTTAAAGGAAAATAGCCATTTCAACTCACTGGTGCCATGTACAAGCGTCAATTGCCTCAGATCCACTTTGCAAAAATCTACAGATGAACAAAAAAGTAAAATCCTTAAACTGTGTAGCTCCATTCCACAGAGCTGCATTGTTTCACTCATGTGAATCCAGTTAGGTAAATACTTTGAATCAGTCAACACCCATCACATGTGACACCAAATGCAATTATGCAAACTGGAGTTGCAACATTTTTGATTGAACTGAATGACTACGTGGAATAAGCGGATGTTAAAGGAGCTTCATTTTGTAGTGTATGCCATTTGCTTGTGTACTGAAATTATGAATGTGCCTGGAATGTTTGGATTTGATTGAAGTACTCCAGATGTCCCTCAGCTGGAACACCCGGGATTCACCGGAAGACCTGGAGAAGTGTGCCTGGACATAAAAGTTTAATCTCTGCTCAGACTGCTACCTCCAGTGCCTGTCCATCATAATACAACTTTTTGTTGGCTGCTTTTCATCGATACTACTTCCCTTCCCTTTATGAACAAGCCTATTTCACAGATAACATACATAATGTGCATACCGTACATTGATAAACATTGAAACATGAACATCAAACTCACCCATCTAGTATGTCAATTCTATGGTCTCGGGGTTGGCCGACATCAGGACCATATAGTCTAGAATTATTATAGAATTTTGAATCTGCCATGATCTTTCTGAGGTGGACAAAATCCTCTCCCAGCTGGAAACCATCGACTCGAATGCCAGCTTTCTTCTCATAACTGTTTGGTTCTGTGAAAAGCCAAACACAGCTGTAAATACAGTATACATACAGTATGTGTCTCATGTTGGTGTTGGTAACATGCATTTTGTGAGTATTAGTATAATCAAGCATGTGAGAAGGATGTGATATAAGAAGCAGAGTGTGGTCTGGATGTTTGTGATGAGACTTACCATTGCCCAGCTCCCATGACATCTCGTACTGTCGGGATGCACAGTAGTGCATGAGTGCCTGTGCGTTGGAGCTGTTCCAGCGGTTGTCAGGCGTCCTCAGCAGAGCATTGAGCCCAAAAATCAGCTCCATCCCAGAGCAGTTTGTGAAAGAGTACAGCTGGTCTATTGTTGTCTCTACAACACATATTTCATTGAAACACATTTTCTTTACCATAACCAAATACAATATCTGTTTATTCTTATGAGATGGACCTGTAAACTTTACTCTTCTATACTTTTTCTGTAGATCCTCTCTTTTAAGAAGTATTTGCTGCTTGATCCATTCCTTCTTCAGCTTATCCTCAAACCAAGAGGGCAGTCCAGTGCCACACACACCTGCAGCTACAACAAAAGATACCTAAATGAAGATGTGAATATAGTTTTAGTTCTGCATGTTACAGGGATCCATCTACCTGGAGGCAAAGCTGAGCCCCGAACACCCTGAGGACTAAACACCATGAAGTCTTGTCTTGTTCCACCAAACCTCAGAAAGGCTGGAGTTAAGGCACTGGCCAGAGCTCTGACCTTAGAAGAGCTATGAGGCAACACATGAGTCCCAACAAAATCTGTTATGACTAAATCAATAAATAAAAATCTGTTATGACTTAATCGATACACAAAAGTTGTTATCCTCTTGCATTAGTGCGGAATGTTGATTAAATGAACTCAAACTGAGCAGATCCTTCACTGAAGCGCACACAATATCATCAATTATGTCGTTTCAGGCTTTTTTGCCAAGCGGCTTTAGAGCAAATGTATAATGAGACAAATATGAAAGCTGCTCAGGAAAGAGCGCACGGACACCGGAGGAACCTACCCCAAGAGGAAGAGAAACTTCTCCTCTGACGCCAGGCTGGCGTCTACGGTGAGAGACAGAAACCGGGGATCCACTTGTGACAAGACTCGGGATAAATCCACCATCATTTCCACATTCTGTGACTTGTTAGTGAAGTGTCTCTGTTTGATAAAGTTCAGATCTTCAGACGCACACAGAGCGAACGCACAAAAGAGCACAATGACAGTCTTCATGTTTGAGTCCAGCATCGGTCCGCACGGGTCTACACCGGTCCTCACTACACCACAGACGCAACAGAAGAGACACCCCAGGTAGCAAGGACACTCGGGCCAACTCTGGCTTAGCCACGTCAGTGTCGGCTGAGCTCCGACTCGGCGGAAACATTGTTATTTTTGAATGGGCCGAGGCAGACTTGCAATAGTAGCGCCAATCCCAGTGTTTATTGATCGGCCCGAGTGAGGTTTTATTGCCCCCTGCCGACGATGGCCTCAAACGCGGCTCACCTTAGTATTGCAGTTGATGGCCCGACTTAAACTGATGTGCCTCAGGCCAACTCCAATAAAACAGAGAATGGGCCAACACTGGCAATCAGTAATAGGTCCAATTGCTATTTTTTTAATTGGCCCGATTGTGGCATCATAGACTATAGGCCTACTCACTCACATGACGTGACATCCCTGTGGCACGCAGTGCACATCTTACAGAAACACAACTGGTCCAATTGTACTTCAATGCAATGCAATGCAATGTGAAGAGTCACAAGCAACAAAACGCTCCTTATTCTATGAAAATCCGCCGCATATTGACGTCAAACACCTGCTGTAAAGATGCAATACAGTGGACGCGTGTACGGCAGCGGTGAGCGGTGGCGCACAGCATGTGTAATTTCATTCTTTACTATTTATACAAAATAAATGTAAAAATATTTTTTAACACAACACAGGTTAAATGATCAGTTACACAGACTACACTCTTAAAACAGATGTGTTAAAAATAACACATGTTGTGTTATTCATTAACACATCTGTGTGTTTAGTTAGGGACAACACAACATGTAGTGATTTCAACACAACCACTGTGTTGGTTCAATTAACACAACAAATGTGTTAAATACACCAACACGGTAGCTGTGTTGAAATAAACACATGTTGTGTTGTCCCTAACTAAACACACAGATGTGTTAAAATAAATCAGCACAAAGATGTGTAAAAATTATCACATGTTGTGTTTTATTCCAGAAAAAAGATCTTTTAAAAAATGTATTCAAATATATTTATTATACAGAATTCTAAAAGACATTGAACTGAAGTGAGGTTTTTCACTTGTGTTAAACAATTCATACAAATAGTCAAAAAAATAATAATCATGAACTAAATGTCTGGAATTAATCTCAAGATACATGACAAACTCTTGTTTTGCTACAAAAAACCAATACGAAACAAGCATGAACACGTTTATACAAGTATTTTGTATCTTGGATTTAGATATAATTTTTCATCTGAAAATGTTAATAAGTCCAGTGGTCTGATGTCCCCTAGTTTCTTAAAGAGAAATCAATTCATATTCATGAGTTCATTCCACCATATACGAATATAAATGATCGTCAAAATAAGTTACCGTTAAGATTCTTATAAAAACAAATACTTCTTCCATTTCACACATTGGTGAAATTGTACACATGATTCCAAAGAGCGGTTCTCCTCTGTAATCAGACTTCAAAGCAACCACACAACCAACTCTAAATGTTTTACCAAAAACACAAACAGAATGAGCAACATGAATTGTACTACATGGACTAACATCACAGTCAATAGCTTTCCACTGATCAAGGAACAATTCATTTTTTTCTAAAGATGCAATTGTGATTGCATAGCTGTTTGGGACTTGGATTTTCTTTGTAATTGGGTCACTAAACTTCCAATTAAACATACTCTGAAGTTGAGTTTTATGAGCTAATGTTTTTGAAATATTTTTAAAATTGCATACAACATGGGCATGCTTTTTAAGGGGCCCATGCTTGCTTTCGGAACGCATGCACCAAAACCTTACAAGTGGGCCAAATTTAATAATCATTTGCCAATAATGAGTCATGAAGTGGTGCTTTGGTGTGAGCTGCCTGTCTGGGTAAAGACTTTTGAAAAGATGGTGGTGATCTATAACCAACTGCTTTAAAAACACTGCAAGTCCAGGGGTCACTACAGGTGCAAAAACTATGTTGCATATTTCTCTTAAGAGGATAAACAATTTCCAATGTTGATTATCTTCACTTACATGCTCTCCTATCAAAAAGGGCAGAAAAAGCAAGAGGCACCACATTTGACTGGCTGTTTGTTTTATGGGATTATCTGATGTCCTCAGATTAAGGATGACACTTGGTTTGTTTTTAGTGTTAGAATAGCCATAATCAAAGCTAACTATCTTGTCGTTAAGATGCTCTAATGTAAATAGTCTCTCTTCATAAATGAAATTATGTAACATCAGCTTTACTTCTAACGGACCCACACCTTCTAAAATATCATGCATTACATCAGGACATACGTTTTCAGTGATATGAAAGTACTCAAGTGAATTTAAACAAGAATCCTCTTTTATACCCGTCAGAGAAGGGTTCTTCAGGCTGACATGGTGTTTATAGTTTATCTTGTCACGGGTTTCTTGGTGATCATCATCAAAGACATGTTGGGCCCTTTGCTTGCAAGTTAAGCAAAAATGGCAAAACTTGTTGGCTGAGAAACTCTCCAAAAATCCTCCTAGTGAATGACAAGCAAGATTTATCTGCAGTCAAAAGGCAAATTGTTCCACGGAGATCAACATTCTGGCTGTCAATTTCAACCTGAATTCCATCCTTTAAGTATTTGTAAATCTTCCAAAAGAGGTTCTAATATTTTGGCAAAACCATAAGTCTCTCGGTCAATAGAATTAAAGAGAAGACACAGGTGAATATTTGATAAAGAGGAATTCATTTCTGCAGGAAGATTCCTCAAACAGAAATAAACAGCCCCCATTTTGTGAATTTTTGTCTTTGACCCCAAAGGATTGGTCGTTTCGACATCATCAAAATATAGCTGAATTTGCAAAGCATTAGGGTATTGCATGTACAATGGATGCTGAGCAAAATGTAGACCATCACAGTAATCCTGCATCTTTCCATCCTCACTTTTTGTGGAGTCTTTATAAAGTCTTTGCAGCTTTTCATTTCCAAATAAAAACTTCACAGTTTCAATAATAGATACATACTGACACGCCAACCTTGCTATATTAAGTTTTCAAAGAGACAAATTGTAAGAATTGACAGACACTTTCAAATCTAAACTTTTTCAGAGCAGTTTCCATCTCCATTTCAAATTCTCTTGTTACCATGTCCAATGATACATTTAGAGAACACAATTATTGGTTAAGAAGATGTAATGTTTACCAAGCACAGTAGGTCAATAAAGCGTGGATAGTGAGCGACAATTTCCTGCATTGTGGGAGACTCTGTGGAAATCCAAAGCCTCCGACTTGTGAATGTTTTATCCATGCCCATTTTGATTGTTGCAATGTTCTCAGGGATGGGCTTCATCCTTTTAATAGCAGATGTCCACTCCAGTGTAGCCTCTGCCTCCTGCTCTGCCATGTGAAGGGTAACTATGACATCAGGATCGGGTACACTACAACGAACTCTTTTCCGGTATCGCCGCTGATCTTCGTGAAGACTTCTGCGGAGGTTCCTCAGCCTCATTTCAATAAACCCACAATGGGAAACTGGGTCAAAGAAATGCTCCTAGACAATAAAAAAAAAAAGAACAGTTATACATGTGTATATATTATACACACACACACACACACACACACACACACACACGTGTGTAAATATACTCACAAATCCTTCATTTTTTTCCTGGTAGTTTATCTTTAGCGAGGGAAAGACTGTTACTATACTTCTAGCCAGAAGTATTTTGTCATCCTTTGAGGGATAGCTAAATAACAGACAAAAGTATGATTAACTGTATGATACATTTTAATATAGATACCATAACTGTAATCTTATCTTAAAACTCTGCATTAACAAAAGGTCTGACATATTCAATGATGTAAATTGCATTATAATAATCATGGCGTAAAAGAGTTTCTTTTTAAGAAACAAATGCAAAAAGTCAACAGTTCAAGGTCAAATGACTTAATTCTGTTAACTTTCATAATGCATGACTTAGTGAAATTGACAAATGTAGAAATTGCTTATTTGGTTTTTGTATTAGAATCAAAGGCATCATGTATTGGTTATGTTTGTGAACCAATTTATTGTCCATCAAAATTGTTATCGTGATAGGCCTAGTTACAGGTTCATTCCAACCAAGCAGAGCCACACCGGACTCCACCCATTTCCTCAAGACTTTCTTCTTACATGAGAATTGGAGGGGGTCTGGTGTGCCCCTGCTTGGTTGAAATGAAAGCCATCAGTCAGACTTTTGGACTGCAGTGTGTGTACAGGTGTAGATACGAGTATTTTGAAATACTTACAATCCCTTCTGTTCCACGAGATGGCTCACAGATACTTTAACAAGCAGTTTTCGTGACGTGATGGAAAGACTGCCTGATGATTCGAACTCCAAGAGGAGATTTGGGGCTTTTTCCTTCAACAGTTTTCTCAAACTATCATTGCCTGGCTGTGGTTCATTCTGCAAAAAAAACAATGAAATCCATGAATACAGGTGAATGCTGAAACATTTGAAAATCATGAAAAATGTAATTATGTGAAACTAATACATAAAAAGAAGGCAAAACATTTTTTTCTTCTTTTTTAAAGTCAGATGGAGGAGAATCGACAATGGAAAATGGACAAGGAGATCTCGAAATAGGAATTTACCTTTGCAACATAATTACAGAAAGATATCAGGACCAAGTCCAGAGTCAGGACAAAGATTGCATTTGTGGTTTTTACAAGCAAAATAATGCAAGTTAGAATAAAGGCATAAATAATTGGCACTAGTCACTTTACCATAAGTCCATAATATATATTACTTCACATTTTAAGTTGTGAAAAGAATGTACTTTGAAACACTATTAAAATTACTCAGGATTCATCATTCACTACAATATAATGTCCATCCATCCATCCATTTTCTTCCGCCTTTATCCGTTGCCGGGTCGCGGGGGCAGCAGTCTAAGCAGAGACGCCCAGACTTCCCTATCCACACACACCTCCTCAAGCTCGTCCGGGGGGACCCCTAGGCGTTCCCAGGCCAGCTGAGAGACATAGTCTCTCCAGCGTGTCCTGGGTCTTCCCCGGGGCCTCCTCCCGGTGGGACGTGCCCGGAACACCTCCCCAGGAAGGCGTCCAGGAGGCATCCTGAACAGATGCCCGAGCCACCTCAACTGGTTCCTCTCGACGTGGAGAAGCAGCGGCTCTACTCCGAGCTCCTCCCGTGTGACCGAGCTCCTCACCCTATCTCTAAGGGAGCGCCCAGCCACTCTGCGGAGGAAGCTCATTTTGACCGCTTGTATCCGCGATCTCGTTCTTTCGGTCATTACCCACAGCTCATGACCATAGGTGAGGGAGGGAACGAAGATTGACCGGTAAATTGAGAGCTTTGCCTTTCGGCTCAGCTCCCTCTTTACCACAACGGTCCGATACAGAGACCGCATCACTGCGCACGCTGCACCGATCCGCCTGTCAATCTCACGCTCCATCCTCCCCTCACTCGTGAACAAGACCCCGAGATACTTGAACTCCTCCACTTGAGGAAGGACCTCTCCACCCACCTGGAGAGGGCAAGGCACCTTTTTCCGGTCAAGCACCATGGCCTCGGATTTGGAGGTGCTGATTCTCATCCCAGCCGCTTCACACTCGGCTGCAAACCGTCCCAGTGCATGTTGCAGGTCCTGGTTCGTTGGAGCCAGCAGGACGACATCATCCGCAAAAAGTAGAGATGAAATCCTGTGGTTCCCGAACCGGACCCCCTCCGGCCCCTGGCTGCGCCTAGAGATTCTGTCAATATACAATATAATATACAATATACAATATAATGTAAAACATGTAAACAAATGACATACCTCTGACAGTCCAACTGTAGATGAAGCAATGGCTCCAATTGAAGTTGAACCCGAGGGCTGGTTCTTAGGAAGGAAAAACAGTAAACAGATAAAAGTTGAGGTTACAATAAGAAATAAAAAATATTACCAATAGTTGAACATTACAAACCTGATATTCCGAAGTGTATGATTTAAATGAAATTCTGTATTTGTCAAGGTTCTGGACAAGTACATTGACATCCGCATCAATAAATTCCTTAAAATCTTCACTGTATATTTGAACAGAATGAAAGTCGGCTTTGTCTGTTAAAAAGCTTGTGCTTTTATCAATCAGTTCTTTAATTGTGTTGAGATGGTAAACTCTTTTGGCAATCTCTTTGTCATCCAGCACAATAGTCACAAGAGATCTGGGATTCTCCTCCATCTGACAGGGAAAAAAAGAACAAAATAAAAAAAATATGTATATATTATTACCTGTCAAACTGCACACACCGCCAAATTAAGCATCTTTAAACAAATGCTAAATTATAATGTATGTATTATAGCTATTTAAATTACAGATCATGAAATTCATAAACACGGGTTATCTAAAATATTTTAAAAAGGCTCGTTAAAATTTACAAGACTAGTGGAAAATGTAAGCAATAATCAACTACGCGAGCAAGAATTAATTACCATAAGTATATCTTGTATGCAATAAAACGGCTCAGTTTACTCGTGCTTCCGCAGCAGCCCTCAAACTCAACGCTAGCCTCCTGCTTCCATGACAGGGTGAACACCGCACTCACCTCAAATATCACATATAAAGCCAGCATTGGCCATTTCACATTTACGGTCCTCTTATGAGCATTTCTAAACTGTGTGCCCGCACCATGAATCTATTGGATGCTTTGGGTTAGCACTACCACATCCGAGTGGCTAACCTGGAAAAACAGAGCTACGAAAGCGGGGGTCAACTTCGCGCAATTATTGATAAATGATCTGTCAGATCAGTTATCCCCACATATCTTGATCGATTACATCGTTAAGTGTTAACCACAGCTACTCACTTCGTCTGGTTAGGGTTAACTAACAAGTTAGACGAGAGCGATGTCAAGGCTAGCGTGGCTAGTAGCCCAATGAGCGCCAGATAGCCGACGCATTGCGCCACTTTAATGCCAGTTTCAGCCCACAAGGAACAAAGAATAGTCACGCTGGCATCTTGTATGATCCATTTAAACAAGCCCACCAATTAATATCAAATGTAGTAACGTTACGTTTAGCACAGACCGTTAGCACAAGCTCGCTCCTTAGCCACAATAGAAAGCTAACATAAAAACGAACAAGTGACTCCCACAAACCTCTTTTATCGTGTTAATCACTGCACGGCTCATATAGCAAAGCAGACAACACTGTAATGAGAATTAATACTTATTTATATTATAATAGTTTACCTTATTTTGTTGACGCGGGCAGCCCAGATCCATGGGCAGCCTCGCTCCGGTCCGGTTTTCAAAAGACAGATGAGTGAAATGGAGGCGGACTTTGCCGCTGCTCTGAACCTGATTGGCTGTTACTGTAGGTCAACACAGTGATGTGTAGCTCTTGTGACGGTTTTATGATTCGCATTTTTTACACAATTTTCAAATATTTTAACACAACATGTGTTAAAAACAGTAGTAACACATAACATGTGGTAATAATTAACACATCATTTCTTAGAGTGTAGGCAGTGTTAAATTAGTGCGTTAAATTTTAAAACACATATTTTCTAAGTTACGCAGATTCTTCTCCTACTGACGTTACCCATGACAAATTCGCGGTTATATCCATCGGTCATCGGCTCAACTACTTGCTGACCAACAGCCGCCGATTGATATTCGCGGTCAAAACGGCGACCGTCCCCGCAGTTCCGTTTTATCTTGTGTGCGCCGATTGTCATCTCCTCCGTGAAGACAGAAGGCGCGATTTATCTCCATCTCTTCAGCGGTCTCTGCAACTGTAGGTAGGTGACTCCACCAACTCTACTGTATATTTACTTTAAAGTTTATAGTTGTACTATAAACTGTTTTATAGTCATCCACTAAAGAGTTGTATTGGCATAGGTGCACGTTTAAAGCCACTTTTACATTACCATCTATCTTGGAATAGCCTAACGGCCCAAGTCGGGCATAGTTCTCTTACTATGCCAGTCATTTTATGTTAAGTGGTTTTACAATAGTTTATTTAAACATTCTGCTCAATATATTTTTTTACTAACGAGTGGGTTCCAAAAATACAACACTTTACCGGGTTGTTTATTTTCTGCGAAGTCATCCATTTCTGATAATTGAAGATTACCCCACTTATAGGCTATGGTGTCACAAAACAAATTGTTCATTTGGGCAGGAGTTATTTCACTTTTTTAGCTGGTTTACCTGAAGCTATAGTTTCAGATCAATAGTTTATCGTACTAGTTCTGGGGCGGCACGGTGGCTGAGTGGATAGCACTCTCGCCTCTCAGCAAGAAGGTCCTGGGAAAAATATGTCCAATAGTTCTGGCATGCGCCTCCTGTACTGGCGACCCCGCTCCCATCTCTGTGTGGAGTGAGAGACAAATGCCCAAAATTAACAATTGTAAACCGCTTTGAGACTCAGATCTGCAGTGAAAATGCGGTTACCATGGAAACAGCGGAGCGAGAGGTCGTTTTCTCTGATAAAGGGGGGATAAAGCCTCACTCGGGTCCTACAGACTCCAAACTTTCCAGTCTTGGACTTAACAATATTTTGAAGGTTTTTTCAGAGGGATTTTTTAATATCTAATTTCTAGCCTGATTTCTCCAGTTCGGCTTTTATAAAGCCGAACTGGAGAAAATTGCTTGGTTTAGACTTTTTATATAAATAAAAGATCTTCTTTACAATAAATCAAGTCATTTTCACAATCGTCTTGACTCCTGAATCAAAAACGAAAAAAGTTTGGTTACATTTGTATAAACCGTTTAATTGGCAGTTTATTGCCAATTCCTCTGTGTAATTCAAACAGTTAAGAATACTAACTTCTATTTCTTCTGTTCTTAGATTTACAACTTGAGGTACGGATACACATGGACAGGCACACAATACAAAGAGGGCCGTCAAAAAAGTAGGCTCTTTCTATGCTTCTTTTGACAATGAAGATCAATTTGTTAATGTTCCAGAGAAGAACAATAATTGCAATGAAATTGAGTTTGAGTGGGACAGTGACTCCCAGCAGGGCAGCGAGTCACAGGAGGACAGCGAGTCCAATGGGGGTGAAATGGGTAGTAACATACCCTTATGTGAGGCTTTGTGCGATTGGGCTGTGCAATTCAAGATTAGCCTAGTAGCTTTGAGTGCCCTCCTTAGCATCCTTCGATGTCATCATCCTTCATTGCCCCTTGATGCAAGAACTCTGCTGAAAACAGCCACCATATACAACATTAAAGAGCTTGCAGGTGGCTCCTACTATTATTTTGGCATATTACAAGCCTTTGGGAAAAGCTTAGAAAGAATGGCCTCCTGTTTCCCAGACAACCATGTGTTCAGTTTAAAAATTAAATATTGATGGCTTACCCCTGTTTCGAAGCTCGTCCACGCAGTTTTGGCCCATCCTTGGCCTTTTAGATGGTGTGACAAAGAAACCTGTGGTCATTGCACTTTTTTGTGGGAATTCAAAACCCAATTGTCTCACCGCATACCTAGAAGATATCATAACCGAGTTGCAACAACTGAGCAGAGGATTTGCCATGTGTGGCAAGCAGTGGATCATCAAACTGGGCTCTGTAATATGTGATGCTCCAGCCAGGGCTTTTATCAAAGGAATAAAAAGCCACACAGGCTACTCGGGGTGTGATAAGTGTGAGCAGAAGGGGGTTTATGTCAAACACAGGATGACATTTCCTGAGGTGAACTGTAGACGTCGCTCTGACGTAGCCTTTGAAGAGATGTGTGATGAGAACCACCATGTCACCAGCTCACCTTTAAGGTTCTAGGCATTGGAATGGTATCAGGGTTTCCACACGATTATATGCACCTTGTCTGTCTTGGAGTAATGCGCAGACTTTTGAATCTGTGGTTTTCTGGCCCTTTCTCCTGTCGCATGTCATACAATCAAATGGAGCGGATTTCACAGGATTTAATTGGTTTAAGACCTTTTATTCCCATGGATTTTGCACGCAAGCCCCGGAGTCTTGTAGACAGACTGAGGTGGAAAGCCACAGAGTTGCGACAGTTTTTGCTGTACACAGGGCCGGTGTGTCTTCATCGTCAGCTTCATCCTGCCATCTATGGCAACTTTATGTTATTGTCAGTAGCCATTTTCATTTTGGCCAGCCCCTCCCTTTGTTTCAAGCTTAACGATTTGGCTTCCCGTTTACTGGTGTCTTTTGTGCAACATTTCCAGGAGCTCTATGGGCCAGAATTTGTCACCTATAATGTCCATGGCCTTGTCCACTTGCCAGAGGATGTGGCAGTTCATGGCAATTTGGATGTCATATCTGGATTTCCTTTTGAGAACCATCTAGGCCAGATAAAAAAGTTGGTCCGGAGTCCATACCGTCCACTAGCCCAGATTGTTAGGAGGATATCAGAAATTGAGAACTGTTTAATTGAAAAAGATGCTTTACAGAAGAGCCAGTTGCTGAGGGAACACACCCGTGGACCGGTACCAAAAGCACACATGGAACCAAACCTTGCACAGTTTGAAGAAATCATCATAAGTGGCACCACGATTAAAACAAGTGAAAGTGATAATTGTGTGAAGATAGCAGACCGTATTGCTTTGGTCCAAAACATTTTTTTGTCTTTGGGCAAAGTATACATTGTTTTTAAAGAGTTTGAGGTGATGCAACCTTTTTATCAATATCCACTCAACTCAGAGCTGTTGGGTATACACTTGGTTAGCAAGTTGTCATCTCAACTGAAAGTGAGCGAGTTGCAAGGACACATTCAGAAATATGTCAGACTACCTTCCAACAAAAACTTTGTTGCAATTCCGTTGCTGCATTTTCTGTGAACTTCTTTTTTAGTTGGTCTCAGAGGCCATATTTTTTCTTTCTCTCGTCCTGGGTATTGACATTAAACTGCATCCGGCAGAGTGGTGAGGCTGTGCGTGGGGTTTGATCGATCCGGCTAGCCCCTAAAAAGTGCGCACAATAAGCTGTTGGTACTTCCTCTGTGACTGGCGAGTGGTCGGCGCCATAAAACCGACTGGGCCCCTCGGGTCGGGGATTGTTTGGCCTCTTAAACTTTCTGTAAATAGTTCAAGATAAATCAAGAAGATAATTCCTGTTGGTGTGTATAATCAAAATATATAATAAAATTGAATCCATGTGTGTACCTCCAGTTAAAAACAATCTGCCTTGAGATTTGCATCAACATCCAGTAAGTGCAGTCACAATGCAGTGCATACATTTTGGGGGAGTTAAATGGTTGTATCCAGTACAGTAAGAGACCGTGTGCGGCTGATGCTGTTTTGGATTGCTCGTCAACTGAGTCTTCCTCTCGATGGTGCAGTTTAGATTATTTATTGAAGAGGATGGATCAGGTACATGGAGATGATGATGGTTTGACACAGTGTGTGTGTAAATGTATAAGTATGTGTGTGCGGGTGCGTGTGTGGTTATCTGAAACAGAAAAACAATAAAATGTATATTAATAAACATGTAGGCAGGCTACAGTATGGTTACAAACAGATGTATAAACATGACCTGCAGTACCACCTACAATCCACTAGTGAGAGCTCTAAAACTACATGCGTAATGCTGTGTTCACACCGGGCGCCTCCGACGCCTCCAAAGCGTCAGGTTTACATTGAAAATACATTGAGGACGCGGGCCAACAACACCTTCTTTGCAATGTCTGAGCAAAAATTGGAATATCGATATTGAAAAATAAAATAGATATATTCATTGTTTTGGCAATATTACCCACTATTTTCAATGCAAATTGTAATTCAAGCAAAAATATATACAGTCAGACAACAAAACAATGGTTTGTAACTGTGTGATCACATGTCTTCGATCACACTGGCCTGTCCTCACCATATCTTTATCAGTCCTCATCAGCACACGTGAATTTACTCAGATAAGATCAGTGCTGCTGCTACAGTTTTTCTTACTTTAGGGTTAGGGTTAACAATATGGATGCTTATTTGTATTGCTTTTCATGGTCTTCCAAAAGCACTTCACACAGTGTAGGCCGGGATTTGTACTATCATAAAAGCTATAGCTTTATATAAAATAAAATAGAATGTACAGTTTGTTATTTGTCGAGTGTTTGACCCATTGTATTTTCTTTTGGGCAGAAATGTATTCCATTGTGGAATTTCTGGAGGCGAAGGAGGTGGAGTTGGTGCCATCAGTATGGGTCACCAATGGTCATTGTGCGTGGCCCTCGGGTTTGAGGGGCACGGCACTAAGCCTTGCAGTTCGTACTGCGACCCCTGTGGAGCCAACGTGGGAGCAGTACCGCGTGCGAGTACTATATACAACTGGTACATTCATCATCCTTTTTTCACTGTTCATGGTCAATTATAGTCACTGTCAGATAGATAAACAAACATCAGGCACTGTGACACAAGTTTATACCCCTTGGTGGTGAGTTTATAGCCACGTGTATAGGAGCTGTTTGTTTCCTCAGGGCCTGGACAACATGCTATCATCAATAGAAAAAATAATGAATAGGTTTATCAAGATATTTTGCAGAAAGACCTGAAACATTCACAACAGCATGGAATATGTTAGTGAATCCTTGTATTAAATAGCTGCTGATCCTTCTTTTTCAGCAATAAGTGCTTTCCTGTAGTTGCAGATTAGACGCTCACAACGATTAGGATGAATCTCCTCTTTACAAAACTGCTGCAGTTCAGAGAGATTCAAGCAGTGTACTTACTTATTCCTCCCTGTCCTGTGAATGTTTACATGTAAATGTTTGGGTGGTATTAGTTTTGTTGGAATAATACTTCAAAAAGTAATTCCTCTTTGCCTGTGTAAGCCAAATAAGTTAATGCAGTAGTATGTAGTGGGTGGAAAATATTTAGCTTTAGACATTTCCTCAGAGGACAGATTTGCTAGAGGTCAGGATGATATGAAGATAGGATCAAATACACTACACCCTTTACAGACCATCACTGACCAAAGACCATCTTTTTAATTTTAAATGCCCATTGTTACGTATCACCGAAGATTACATTTATATTGTAGACTTATTAGCACTCCTTCTCATGTTAGGAGTTTGCTTTCCTACTTTCTCCAAGTGAGTTTTACATCTCTAGCCTGTTGACTGCAAAACTGCTTATATTTTTTATTTATTTTTTGTAAAAAGAGAACTATGAAGAGGGCCGGAGGAAATTGAGGGAAGCCGAAATAACATCCGACCTCCAGTCAGATGTGGAGACTGAAAAGAACAAAAAACGTCGTCGCAAAGCAATGTAAATATCAAATTAAACTCTTCACTTTCTTGAATTTGAATTCTGATGGAGGAGGGGATCAATGTGACTCTGGGACAGAAACAATTTAGAAATAAACTTCAGAAAATTTACAAATAATGAATCTGTGAAATCTATCTATTTGCTCAAGTCCAAAAACAGTTCATATTGATTATTGTACTATTTGGACACATTTTGTGCTCTTGTGTCATGTGTCCAGATGGAGACACAAGACATTGAACTGTGTACCAGTTTTTTGTTCCGTGTGAACATGTTAGTCACCTAAAATTAGAATTTTTGAAACCTCAGCATTTTGACTACCAGGGAATTCGTACCCTCCATCTCAATTACACACTGAATGTTGGCCAAATTAACACAACCTATTGCATAAACATACTGATTTTTTTCTCAGGAAAAACCATCATTTTATATCATCTTCAGAGGATGAAGCGCCGATGTCCTCCATCCCTGCGGCCCAAGCCGTTCATTTTAATGCATGCCCCCCTCCTCCCTTTGTTAATTTTGACCCACCCGCCCCCAGTCAATCACCACCCCTCCCCCGAACATACACGGAGCTCACGGCAGGTGTGTACAGCTTCTCTCACTATCATGTTAAGTTCTCAGGTATATTAAATAAATAAATGCAAACTCTGTAAAAAACAATTTAGCACTGCCAGGATACCAGCATTACCACTGGTCTCCACAAGCTCCACAACCAGAACCAGGTAAGATTCACCTAACCCTATAGATCAACCACCTATTTGATTCCCACCTGAACGGGTCCTTTCTGTCGAGTTTGCATGTCTGCATAGGTTTCCTCCGGGTACCCCACCACTAAAAACATGTACAAAAGGTGAATCCTCCAGCCAGGTGTTTCTGACCATTAGCCTGGCTTGACACAAGTCCCCAAATGCGTTTGAAGGAGAGAAACAAACTCCACACAGAAAGGCCCACAAGGCCCGGAATACTTTATATATATATATATATATATATATATATATTATGTAATAAAACTCTGTATTTGCAGAAAGCTCTCATGGAAGCCACTCTGGTACGCTTTGTTACCACACTGAACAGACTACTACTAATCAGTTTTGTTTATTTGATTTTTATATTAATGAACTTTGTTCCAAACTTACTTTTACAGTAATTTTAAAGGAGGTCCTAACTAAATTAGAAATGGTGCTGCAGCAAAACGACACCATTCTCAGAATACTCCAGCACCAGGCTACTCCTCCAGGCTTGGAGGAAGCCATTGACCTGCCACTTGCAGACCTCCCGCAGCTGTTGGCAATGGAGGACAAGCTTGGCTCACCAGAGTTCCGCTGTTCACTGGTGAGCTTTTTATTTATTTGGTAATATTAAGCGCAAAATGAAGCACAAAAATAGGAGTGGCCGACCATGGGACAGTCATACTATTTCATCCCTCTTTGTCTAAAACATACATAATTGACTCTGGTCTCATTGGAAGTTTGCTTGTCTATCTGCATTTATTTGATAGATTTTGGATGTTTTGAAATACTCACTGCATGAAAGCATATTTTCGGTTAAATTTATGGTAGCCTTCAAATTCACCTGAATTTAGCAATTTACTATTTTACTTTTTTTGCAGACTAACTACCTAGGGACAATCGGGGGCACCAACGTCCAGGACACGACTTCCCGCATATTAAAAAAATTTGAGCCATTCACTGGCCCAGAAAATGAATTGGAGGGGGGTCAACGGCAAGACTGCCCTGGCCACCCTGCATTTGCGCAAGGTTGTCGTCGGTAAGTTTAATTGTCACTTGTGGTGATAGTTTTTTTTACTTTCCTACTGAGAGTTTTTGATTTGTGATAGTTTTTTGTTTTGTTTTTAAATCGGATTTTAAATAGTAAAACAGTAATTCATCCTAAATGTTTTTTTGTTTGTTTGTTTGTTTTTTCCTTTCAAGGTGCTGTGCGTAAAAACCCGATTATAGGGTTTACAACCGAGGCAGAGGTGGAGGACAAGATGAAAAGATGGCTCCAACTGAGTGCAGACAGGGAGGGGGGTAGAAAGAGAAGGCTGCTTGCTAAGGAGGGATTAGGGCTGTAAAAAATGTTTGAGTTTGTGAATAAGTTTTTTGTTACAATATTAATGTAAATAATGTAAATAGTTCTATCTATCTAAAATATGTTTTAGACCCCTACGTTAGTATTTTTTCATTGGGCAAATGAATAAATTTCATTATTTTCGCGCAAACTCATTATTTATTTATTTATTTGTGTAATTCTCTCTATATAGCTCTAATAGCTCCTTCGTAAATGCTTCTAAACTAATACTTGTTTTCCTCTTCATTTTTTAAATATCCCTTTTTATACAATACAAAAAGTGGAAGGTGATCACTAATATCATTTATCATTAATCCGTCTGTATCTCTTTCTATTTAATTTGAGAAAATGTTATCAATCAAGGTGGCACTATAATATATATAATAATCTGCAGATTATTGAAGTCTATTCTCTATTTGTTTGGAATCGGCAAGAACAATATTTATAGATATAGTGGAAATGTACTTTTTAACTGCACAAAGGTGTGAATATGGGGTTGGTGACACTGGGGTTTCAACATACTCTGGATATTCAAAGTGGAATCAAAAGTAAAAACTGCAAAAATATGATCTGATATTACCTGTCTCTTATCATGTGGCGCTTCATTTAATATTTTTTTAGTTTCACTGCATTGTTGATTTTTTTAAAATATGTCATTTTCAGGGGTGGGAAGTGCAGGGACAGGTTATTTCCCATAATTTGATAATGGCCCTTAAACTAAGCAGACATTCATCAGCCATCAGTTCAATAACTCCATTATATTTGTAAAACAAGGAGAAAGAAAGTTTTCCCCCATCATAGTCAGGTCTTGATCCCTCGCGGAGTTCTCATTGGAATCTGCTGCTGTGGTCTGCAGCGAGTGAGAGGCGAGCTTTAGAGTAGAATATCCAATCAGAGACAACCTAACACGTCAAAACGCGGCGCTATTGGCTGTCACAGTCTGCCGGGGAGACGAGTGCGAGAGGGGACACAATGACACAGACGCGGAGGATCCGCCGATCCGCGTCTGAAGAGGAAAATTAAGTTTGTGCAGCAGCTGAGTTGAATGCGGGACACCGCTCCAATTTGCGTGATGCAGGATTTGAGTTGGAAATGCTGTGCAGTCCCGCATAATGCGGGACATCTGGTCACGCGATGTACATGTTCCTTCACCTTAATTATTGCAACATTGTTCAATTGTTGGGATTTAAATAAATGTTTTTGAAACAGTGTTTTCAGCGCCTTTTTTAAAGTCTAACATGCGTGTTTAGGTTATTTACCCGACAGCCCAGCCGATTCTCAGCCGACATATAAATAAAGCCATTATGCTGTAGTTCAGCCGATACTGGGCCGTCATCTTTAATGAGAGTCACGTTACTGTAGTTCAGCCGATACTGGGCCGTCATCTTTAATGAGAGTCACGTTACTGTAGTTCAGCCGATACTGGGCCGTCATCTTTAATGAGAGTCACGTTACTGTAGTTCAGCCGATACTGGGCCGTCATCTTTAATGAGAGTCACGTTACTGTAGTTCAGCCGATACTGGGCCGTCATCTTTAATGAGAGTCACGTTACTGTAGTTCAGCCGATACTGGGCCGGTATATTCAGGGGGAGTCGCAAATATTGATTCAACCGATGACGGGCCGCCGGCCCAGCCAACTGTGGGCCGATTCGTGGGTGAGGTAATGGCCCGATGGTGGGCCAGAGAAACTTTGCTACCTGGGACTTCCTGAATGTTCAGGACTCCGACAGATGACTTCTCTGCACAGATCTATGATCACATCGCTCTTCTGGCGAAAGGCATTTATCATGTCTTAACTTCAACCACATTAGACTCTGATAAACACAGAGCTCGACACATAATCGAGATGTATTTTCTGTAGTGGTTCATTATTGTATTTTTACTCTTGCACCTTCTGTCCTCCAGGGTTCGCCATAATGCAGTCAGACCGAAAAGACCTGAACCAGCAACTTTCTGCTGTGAAAGGATAATATGTCAGAGCACCTACTATTCTCTTAATATTTAATAAACACATTTCTATTCTGCGAATGGATTTTCTACCCATAGTCTTTCTGTCATCTCAGAGAGTGAAAGAAAATATAATAAACTATAATTAACTTTGGTCTTATTAGATACGCTACACCAGCCCATGGACATGAAGATAGTAGTATGAACTTAAACATTATTTAATAATGGTACAAACAGACATTATTAAAAAAGGATAAATAATAAAAAATAATATTTTGCTTTTACAAAAAGTACAAGTTCTCATGTGTATGAACTATGTTGAGGTTTGGAAAGGCAAGTCTATGGGCAGCATGAGCAAGTCGTCTACTTCTTCCTGAAGTGCTGCTGCTTTTTCATTAAGAAGCATCTGGAAAAGAGAGACACATCATCTGAGACACAAACAATAATGTTAACAGACTAGAAACTGACATTATGACAATTAATGAAAATGTAATCAGCGGTGGATGAACACTCACTTTGGCAGAGGCCACCATCTGATCGGCCTGTCTCTTATAAAGGTTCTCAATAGACTTTGACAAAACCTTGGGGTCTGCGTTGGCAAGGTGATTCAGGGTCTTATAGCCAGCATTATACAGCTGCTTTGCTCTGGACTGAATTATGATAAAATAAGTGATAAGTGTGAAATACTGTAAGATTATTTAACACAATATAATAGGTATGACAGACCTCCATGACACCAGCCACCTCCATCAGAGGGATGAGCTCAGCTCGGACACAGTAGGTCAGTCGACGTGTCAGCTCTGACAATAGAGCTTTATAAGGCCAAAACTCCTCCAGTTCCTGCAAACAAACTATTTGATTATGAAAAATAGACAAATAATAGAAACAAAGGCAATGTGTGACTACAAATACCTCAGTAAAATGCAAAACACAGGAGCAAAACGCAGAAGCTGAACTCAACAGAGTTTGGATAAAACCTCGACTTATTTGAAACTTCTCGGCAACGCTCCACAAGTTTGTTTCTTTGAGTAATGAGAAAAGCATCATAGCGAGGTACATGCGAATAACCACCAGCATTTCAGTATTCTGAAATCAACATGTAGTTTAGTTTCATGGTTAAAGTATTAGTATTACAACGTTTTCATTACCTTTTTGACCGTTTGTCCCGCAGCTTTTCTCACAACAAAACTCTCTGGGACTCCAACAGCTGCAGACATCTTCTGCTCTGATGCAGATAACAAGGTAAACTGGAAAAGAGCAAAAACATGCTATATCTGTAGAATTGTGTGCGGGACTTCATGAGGATGGCAAAGCCGTACCTGTCTGAGGTAAACCATCCACTCAGGTTTACACTGGGAGATCAGCTCATACGGCGTGACCAAATACACCAGGTGGAGGTAACTGTTGAGCAGCAGACCCTCCAGGCCTTTAGACAGGTCACTGTACAGCGTTCCACTGTGGCTCACATCCACTGAGCCTGTGTGGGCACGAAACCACATACTCCATATGAACATTCAACAAGAGGTCGACAGGACATATACACATATGCAAGTTGAATTACATATTAAACACATTCTTATCAGGAAAAGCAAAGCACCACTTATTTTACTCTAAACAATGAACCCAAAACATACACAGTTGGTAAAATAAATGTATAAATAACCGTCTGAGGAAGTCAGCAACTTTACTATTGATCCAGTTCTGTTTCAATTCAAGCATAACTGAACTCAATTTGTTCAAGTTAATCTATTAAAAAACAATATTCAAACTAACCAAATTAATCAAATTAACAATCAACAAAGCTTCCACAAATAAAATGCTGGATGCCTTTGTGTTCAAGGTTTCCTCTATCAAACTTTTAACTAGAGTTTAAGAGAGAAGCTTTTTCCCACTAATATCCATGAAGGCTTTCTATTTAACCTCGAAAAATGTCCTAATGACTAATTAGCAGATTAGCATTAGCACCAACCCTGTCTATTTGCAGCCTTAATAAAAAGTATTTAAATACAGTAACCGTCTACGTCTCTCCGATAAACTGGATTTGTAATAAATACCTTTGTAAGTGGCTTTTCCGAGGCGAGTGACTGTCAGCGCTAGGTCCTGAGCGTCACCATCGACGGTAATGAGCCCTTTCTCTTTCAATACTTCAACACACTCCAGGGCCGAGTCCCAGAGGGATTTCTTTACGCACAGCTGTGTCTCTTGAACAGAAAGGAGTGTGCCTGACAGAAAGTCCTTCAGCTGCTCCAAGGACGTGGTGATCTGTGAAATATAGAGTGAGATGATGAGATTGAAGATGGTCTCGAGCCATTTGCCTTTCAAAAATAAGTTACGTTTAATCCAATGAGCGACAGGACGAGGCTAAGAATTCCCTTTCCCTCCTCGTACATCAGATTGCTGTAACAGTTCTCGACTGGGGCACAAACGAGCGACTTGGCCTGAAACGAAAGGAAAGGCAGGTTTATCTGTATGGCACAGATCATACACAGGGCAACTCAAAGTGCCAAACAAAACAAGACAGAAACAATCAACCAAGGCATAAATATTCACGGCACATTGACTCATTGACTGCCATTGACGTATTTGTCTGAGACTGGTGTTTTCTGTCAAACTTCCCTCTATTCGACTGGGGATTACAGGAGAACAAAACTAGCGAGAAACCAACATATTTTTGCTGATGAAAGTAGACAATCCAGTCTTTCAGAATCTGGTTTCATATTTCACATAGTCATAGCACATAATATTCCGGGGTTCTTGAGAATCAATACGTTGCTTTAAGTCTAATGCACTAGGGACTAAAAATCTGCACTGCTATTGCCAATGTTATTTTAATTCCCACATTTTATTCTATTGTACATAGTATATACTGAACACTTTTTTTTTTGCCTCTAACATGTTTGCACACTTCTGTCTTTTGCCCAAATCTGAGTGATTCTATCTATGCCAAAAGTGACATGTAAACCTCTCCTGTGTGAGATCAATAAAGTCTATCTTATCTTGAACATTGTCAGAGAAGAAGCCTGTCTCACATTAACAGAAAGACTGCTCCAGATTTAGCCGCATGAATCTGAAATGCAGCCTCCTCATGTTTAGTCTTGACTCTGGGCACGAGCAGGAGACCAGTCCCTGTGCTCCTCGAGAGTCTGAATTGGTTAATTTGGCACCAACATGTCACAGATGTACTTAGGGGCAGGGCCAGGGAGACACTTGCACCAAAGCCACAGGAAGACCTCAGAACTGGACTAATGTGATTGTACTTCCTGGTTCTCATCAGGACTCAGGCTGCATTTGAATCCACTTCATTCAAGCAGCAGTAAGATTTCTATAAGAAAGTAAAAGCCTGTGAAAGTACCATGTTCTTGTCCTTCTCCTGCAGAATAAGGATGCTCTCTCCCGCTGTGTCGATCCCCGCTCGCCCGGCTCGACCCACCATCTGTTTGTACTGGCTTCTCTTTAGAAACTGGGTGGCGACAAACGGTGAGCGCAGAATAACTCTAAACCAAAACAAAATAAATGAATTGAACAAGAGGCCTAAGCAAGTAACCTGAGGGGCGACTTGGGAGCAATTATTTAAACAATAGTTAGTTACACCTCTATAGTAAACTTCTTGTATTTTCCCCGTTTTTTTGGCAATCTGGGGAAAAGTACTCTTGCCTTTGGTTTTGATTCTTTATAAAAATGACAGTTAAAAATGACGGCTTGAAGACATGTATGTAAATTTACCTTGTCTTCAGCCTCTTCTGTCATTACTACCACATTATTGGTGTCTTGCCATTTTAATTCAGGTCATGATAAAAAACAAATCTACCAAAATTGAGATTGTGATCTTTCAATCCCTACATACCTCTTTAATATCAAGTATTTATCGATCCTGGCAGTTATGCGTACATCATATTAATTATTTTATATGTTTTGTGTGTCTAATACCCCATGGTAGGGTATTGTATAAATTACTGTATGTACCGCACAGTATTAAATTAGTATTCTGTATGTTGATAAATTGCATTTGGCATTCTGTGTATTGTGTTGAATGGTGAGAGGGGTTGGGAACAAATAATCTTCTGCTTCATCCAACCCCTTTTCAAACCTGTATTAGTGTAAAGATATGTGAAGTTGTGTTCTGCAGGTTTGAAATAAATCTATCTAACTCAACAATTTCAATATGAACAAAGAAGAGACACTTTAAAACCAAGCTCCATAACATTTCAAGTCAGATTTTTTTTTTGAGCTTTTAACTTGAAATGATTGAGAAACAAACCGGCGAGCTGGAAGGTTGACGCCCGCTGCCAGTGTGGAGGTGCAGGTCAGGAGGCAGAGGACCCCGGTCGAGTACGCCTCCTCCACCAGTTTCCGTTCTTCCGTTGTGAGGCCGCTGTGGTGATAGGCGATGCCAAAAGGAACGATCCTTTTAAGTACAGGACACATGTTTCCACTCCCACTATCTCGCAGCTCTCGGAGTAGTGTGGCCTTCTCTGCCTCTCGCTGTCGTAGAAAATTCCTTTAAAAAACCCATACTAAATCATCCACTGTAAAACACATTTAAATAAAGACCAGCCATTTCGACTCACTCCTTTAGATATTTGCAGATCATTGAAGCTACGTTTTCACAGTTCTTTTTGGTGGGACAGAAGACGAGGCATGAATGGGTTGGAATGACCTCTGTAACCAAGGCGATGATATGGTCAGGGTCCATTTTCTGCATGCCACTGGAGTACTGGAACAAATTAAACACATATACATTTTATCGTAATATAAATGTAACAGTTATGCCTGTGCTAAAAAACGGAAAACCGACAACCTTAAGTTTTTTCAATCTTGATTATTGACAGAAAAGAATAGTGCATTTTTCTCACAGGCTTACATGAATAATTTTATGAGGTTATCTTCCTACCTGTGCGCAAGTATATATCAAATTTGAATAAAAATAACAAAATAATCCTACAAAAATATTAAATCAAAAATGTAGATTGATCAGAAACATTTTGATTCTATTTTCACCCAGTTTGTCTAGTCTTAAGATGCACTAAAATATCTCCACTTTAGATGATTTACCTTATAATTAAGGGAACGAGAAAGCTTGAAACAATCCTCCTCCTTTGGATCCACTTCATAAATCGTGTCCTTCAGTTTGACATACTCCTTGAGCTGAACCTGAAATCATATTTAGAAAATTAAATGTCCTTGTAGTTTGATCTGTGGCTGTGCACTATAGTATGTGCGACCACAGGACTTTGGGAGATTGCATATTCACTCACGTACAGGCCTGAAGTCATTGCTATAATTTTCAGCATTCAGAAATGTCTGGACATCTTTAATGTTTCCCAGAGTGGCACTCATCCCAATAATATGAGTCGTTTCTGAAAATAAACAGTGATTATAGAAAAGGGTCATCACAAAAAGGAACAATGAAACTCGCAGCTCAAATCTTACTACTCATGAACAGGAGCTTGGCGAGAGTCATTTCAATGATTGCTCCTCTGGCCCCATCGCCCAACATGTGAAGCTGGAACAGAAGGATGAAAATGAACAGATGGACAATTGTTTACTTCAAAATGGAATATGTTGTTTTACCTCATCGACAACCACAAGTCCAAGGTTGTCGAGCCTGTTTGTTTCTATCAGAGAGTTGACCAGGCTGTGAGCTTTTTCAATGGTGGCTATGAATAAAGACTGGTGTGTTCTTCTTTTCACAGGTGGGAACCTTCCTTTGCTACCAGCGTACTCCTCTACCATGAAGTTTAACTCTAGCCCAAAGCTGGCAAGTCCACGCACCTAAGGAAGATGGACGATGTAAAGTAGACATATAATACTTAAGAATATCCTGGTGTCATTTCTACGTGGAATACCTTCTCCTGCACCAGTGAGACATATGGCAAAATAAAGAGACAATCTTTCCGTCGACAAAGAAGTTCTTTGAGAATCAAGATCTCAGCAACTAGTGTTTTCCCGCCACTAGTAGGCAAGGAATAAATCAGGTTCCTCCTTTGCTGAACACAATCCAGATTTAGACACGTCTCCTGCCAATCTGAAAAAAAGGTGAATGTGTCAATTTAATGTAAGCAGTTTTACTCCACTACAGAGCATTACCATAAAGACTCTTGATTCCTTTGTGTTTGTTTAAAAGGTCCTTGACTTTAGAGGGAAGCCCAAAGAAAGGTCCTAGATCAGTGGTTTGGGAAGATACGGTTTCCATGGCTTGGAGAGCAACACTTATCTCCTCAGAGACGACGGCCTCTTTCTGCCCCACACTGCGTGATACACTGACAGGAGCTGCTGCATTTGAGAGCATAGTCCTTTTCAGACGCTCACTCATGCTGTTCCTCACGTTTGGTTTGTTTGCTGGTTTGTTGTGTCCGTGCACAGCCTCATCTTGAGTGATTGTACATGCAGTCTTTTTGGAGAAGTCTTTAAGAGGAGTAGATGTTGCGTCAGTGGTTGGATTTACAAATTGCCGTTCAGTGCTTTTGAGAATTTCTTGAAATTCCATCTGCGAGGCTGGTAAATCTCCAAAAGGTCTCTCTTCCACAGCATTTAAAATTGAATCTGTGACAAAATCCTTGTCCGTTTGGTTTACTACCGTGGTTCTTAGAGAAGTGAAGACAGCACAATCTTCTCGTTTCCTTTCAGATGAGCACTCATTGTCCTGTTGTCTTTCCAGGGATTCCAACTTGGCCAAGATAGAGCTGTCCTCCAAAATGCTATCATACCCCCCAAAGAGGTCCTCATTGTCACTGCAGAACTGAAACAAGATATTGCAGCGATTAATTTAATTATAAGATTGCAGTGGTATTAGAAAGAAAAACACAAAACTTACTTCTGTAGGTTGCACATGCGCCATCTGAGTGTTATTTGGAAGGATTTCTTGGGAAGTACATTGTAAACTTCCCTTCTTTTTGGCAGGTGTCAAGGATGTTTTGAGTCTTTCTCTGGATCTCTTGCCATTAGACACCCTTTTTATTCTAATATTCTGTTTGACGTCCATGGCATATCTGCTAAAACGTCTCACTGTTCAACCTACGCTTTTAATCTAGGCAAGGCTTATCAGTTTTAAATCACACAAAAAGACGCTTACATGCAAAACAAAGTGTAAAACCCATATCATCACAGAAACTCCACAGTTCAACGTTTTCCACAAGAACAAACCCAAACAGCCGTTCACATGGAAATTTGAAAATGAGTCAAAATGACCGTAGTGTATCAAGACGTTCCATTCTACCATTTCCGGTTTCGTTCAATCATTTCCATTAAAAAATAAAGTCAGCAGTCGAAATTCACAAAACAAAGATAGGTAGAAACGATTATTTTGTCTGCTTAGTAGGGTTATTTTGTTCAAAACATGAACAATGACGCAGTACTTTTAAGATTTCGTAATACCACTTTTCTTGATACATTCATTGTCTTTGATGAAGGTCCGTGCCTAGGTCCTTTCCCGCAGAAACACTTTCGTTGTTCGTTGGTAATTGTTTCCTATTTTGTCTTCACAAAAACGTGAAAACTGTTATTCTTAATTGTGAAAGCATAATGTAATTTTTTTCTCTCCGTATCAGGGCACAATTGGTGTTATGTTAATTACACTGGAGCAACCATAGAATGAAAATATTAACCAGTCTGTGCAACACAAACCGTCGGACTGGATAGAAGCAAGGACCACTTCCGGCCGTGTAGCGCTGTCAGGTCGACATGTTTGCTGTGAAGGGTTTCTGGAGGATAAATCCTTTCTTTGAAGTACTTAGGAATTCAAGTACGTTCGATTTAGCCCTGTAATAATCATGTGGTGTTCGGTGAACTGTTGTGCATAACCTTTGCTGTTATCTTTAGTACTCGAGCTCATGTCATGTTACTTTGTATTGATACAGGTGTAAAGTGTATATCCACAACTTCTAATGTGATCCAGCAAAAGGATATGGTGAGCTTTTTGTTTAATTTGTTCCAAGACCCTTTGATCAAATGTAATTGTTTTGTTTGTCTATTCTAAGCTTGTGCAAATGGAGAACCCTTACAAGGAGCCACAGAAGGGATGCATCCTCTGCAGTGTTAATGTTGACTTCAAAAACATACAGGTGAACAGCATTGTGTCGGTTTGCATGGATTGCATGCACAGATGTTTAATACTATACCTTTTTCTCTTCAGCTGCTCTCACAGTTTATTTCACCTCACACGGGTAGAATTTATGGCCGTCACTTAACGGGTAAGTAGCAGGAGAAAGATTTTTGGGAAAATGACTTTCAAATGTGTTTTATTCTAACAGGTTTGTGTGGCAAGAAACAGAAAGAAGTCTCAAGAGCTATCAAGAAAGCACAAGCAATGGGTGGGTAATCCAGTCAACGGGTAATCCCATTTTTAAACTTTGAAACCCTTTTTATGCTTTTCTCCTCCCCTTCAGGCTACATGTCAGTGACGCACAAGCATCCGCAATTCATGCGAGACCCAAATATCTGCAACACTAAACACTGGGGCTAGTAAAAATAAATCATTTTATTTAGAAAAGTTACAGTGTCCAATAATTGTATTCTTTTGTGTTTTACCTATTTTATTGAATTTAAGGTTTTTTTACGTTTATGTTGATTGCCTGGCAAAAACATTTCTGTGGGCCTTTTTCGGGATAACCACTTTCTCTGAATCAGCTCTGTATTTTCTTCTGATGGTCTGTCTGGTTGATCTGCTAGAATTGTGTTGTCAGTCTGAACATTACAACAAAAGTCGAGTATTGGAAAAGCTTTTGAGGTTAAGGTCTGTGACAGGAACAAGGGCGAGCAGGCAAACAGAGCTCTGACAGCTTTGTGCAGCAACATGTTCCTCTTTGGCTCAAGAGGAGGATCTGACAAAGCGGAAAAGAATATGGTCCATCAAACATTTAGAACAAGCTACTTTCAAGGAAAATGTTTAGAAAGTTAAAATACCATTTTGAAGTCGGTTTTCTTTTCCTTCCATAACCTTTCTTCGGAGAGCTGAAACCTCTGCCTGAAGTTCTTCAAGCTGCTTCTCTGTGCTCTCAACTTTTTGGGACATGTTCTGTTCATCAAATACTATGTTATAAATGGCATCCAAGAAACAAATAAATGTGATATGGACTTACATATAACTCTGACTGCAGAGAATCATTCATACTGTTCATCTCCTCCACCTCATTTAGAAGTCCACTGGATGAAAAGAACTTTGACCTAAAGAGAAACAAAATCGTAGGACACAAGTATGAACAGGGAAAGTCTGGTTTGATCAGGTCAATTTCATGAAATTTCAACACCATATAGGAAATATTTAATCCCACTATAGGAAGCGGGATTATATAATAATAAAGTTCAATTGAAATAATAACAAAACAATAGCCCCAGGTCTGGTCAAATCCATTCTAACTAATTTAATGCAATTTTTATGACTGCATTTTGTTATAACCATTTAAACTTTTATGTTTAAATGTTTATATATATATATATATATATATTATATATTTGTTTTTAATTTTTTTTTACTCTCCATCCAAGCAATAGTGTTTACTGCCCATCTGTGAGCTCTGTTCTCTGGTAAGACCATCAAAACAAACATTGAAGCAACCACAACGGTTTTACTTTTACCATTTGTCTCAATATAGAGGGTGATAAGCCAAATGTAATGATATTCTATGTTACGCATGAACATCAAAACATGTATCAGAATGTTTCAACATTAGTTTGTCAAATTAATAATCTGACCATTTTAATTTCTGCAACAGTTAGGAGAGCGATGTGGCAGACGTTTCAGGATCTTGGCAAGACAAAGCCATTTTCATCAAGTTTGAAGCATTATAAGCCTTGAATTTACCTCTATGCAGCTCAATAATTATTTTATTATTCAGACACTGGGGCTGCCCTGATGAATGTGAACTCTTCAGTGCAACATACCTGTGTTTCTTCATAGTTTGATTGTAACCCACCGCTGAGCACAGAGCAGGTGCTTTGCAATAAGACACTGGCTCAAGCAAACCCAAATTATTAACCAACACTGGAACATGAATCACCTGCCTTAAGAGAAACAACAATCATAAACATAAACCACAAGCATTGACCTGATTGTGGACAGAAAACAATACCTGCAACGTAAGATGTACGCAGCATATTCTGTTTTGTGGGTGGATCCTGATGGGGTTAAGTAACTGGGCGTCAACAGTAGAAATATCATATGCGGATTGGACAAGGTATTCTTCAGGTTCTTGTGAATTGACTTTTCTCTTAGTGTCATTTGTTGGTCAGTGTTCCTTCTCTGCTTGTACCACCCAATCACACTTTCCTTTAAAAATAGATATGTTACATTAATTGCAGATGTTGGTGAGAGAAAAAATGTAGCGTTAGTATCTTACAGGCTTGCAATCCCCCAGAAGCCCTTTCAGTGCATCTAGATCAACATCTCCTGTGTTGTTGTAGAAACTTACACATATACACGTAGTTAATATTAATTACGATGCTCTTGTTGACCTGAACTTTAAATAAACTTACCTGTGAAGCCGTTTACATGGTATGTGCTTCTGGACATCTGCAAACACAAAAATGACGATGTTTAAAAGTGTTTGCACAAATTGACTTTATAATTTCAAACTCACTGTATATTTCCTCTATTTGAATTTGATCGGGCTGACTGTCATTTATGGTGACCTGTTCATCAAAAAGGTTTTCTCCAAGAATGAGACCTTCCTTCAGAAAGATAAAGACGAGAAAAATAAGTGTTTTAGTACGGTGCACTAACGCAACATTACAAACACACTTGAACTAGCTTCTTGATGACCCAAACAGACAATGAAAGGGACAATATAGTTTACATCATTATAGAGTTTTTACCACATCAGAATCGCTGTTTAGATGCTGAAACATTAACGAAGACAAAACTATCCCAGGCATACGGACAGTAGACTCTGCTCCTGCCGCCGCCATGTTTGTTTACTGGCCACGCGCGTGAGGTTAAATCAAGCTAGAGCGCGCATTGCTATGGTTACTGATAGGAAGTCACTTTACGAGTTGAGTTCCTTGCCTAAAATGATGTAGTTATAATATGTGGCAGCTCTGCATCCGTCAGACAGGCTGTTTTGACATTATAAATTTAATAGAACAGTTTAATCCTAGAATGTGTACTTTTCTGAATGTTCACAGTGACCACATGATATGAATATAATAAGCATTCTGTTTTCCTGTAATATGTCAATATCAATAATTTTGAACTTCCATTTGTTTATGTAAATGTATGTAGCATGTCACATATACATCTACAATATGGCCACCAATGTTGTCACGGCGTGCCTGGTCTCTCTAGCAATGAATTATAGGATCACAGTTGACAGACGCGTGTGCAACAGTCTAACAGACGTTTTTTCCTAGAAGCGCAGAAACATTTTTGTATTATCATGTATGTGCAGTAATCCAGAGATTGACTTTTTAACACAACACATTTTCGTTTAATTGCTTTTGGATTGGTCGTGAAAGAAGAGTAGCCTCCTACGATCTAACGGTATAGCTGTTAGTTCCGTTATCTGAGATTATAACAAAGACAGAGTCTTGCGGTTCGAGTCTCGTGAACAGAAGAGATGACTTGAGGCAGAACCACTTGGACCAGGCTGCAGTACATGATGGAGGACCTGTGGAGTCTGGCTCTTGGACTTTTACAGCTGTGGATGTTTGTGGTGGTTTTCCTGATCATGCTTCCAGCCATGTTTGGACTGTCACTGGGAGTAACTGGAGTCTACATTCAAGTTTTGGTTGAAATTCTGGAGGTATTATATGAAGTTATTGATATGTGTCGCTGTTGTTACACAGTACTTATGTGTGTCCGTTCACAGTGGGCCACAATCCGAATTCAGAGAGGGCGTGAGGAGCTGCCCAGCGTGCCTGTCCCTCTTCCTAATGGTAAGTTTTAAGAGCACGTGTTTACAAGAGTATTCATTTAGTAGAATCACCCAAACTTTTATTTTCCTTTCCTGAAAATTCTAATCAGTTTTCAGGAATAAGACAGCTGACTGTGACTGGCACGGGAAAGAGCCAGGAGCCTTTCTGTATAAAGGATTTGTCTTAGCACCAGAGGGATCATGTGACATGTGGGAGTGTGGGGCTGTTCTAGTTTCTTGTTAGACTACTGGATACCATGGAACACTCCCAAAACATGCTTCAGAATGATGATGTAACGTCATGTTACACAACATTTACCCAATGGATGTGTGGTCAGCCCAAATGACTAGCATGGTCAGCACATGCTTCTCACACTTCTCATGGGGTCAAGATCCTCATGATTAGACCTTGGCAAATGGTCTGGTATAACATTTTAAATGATTATCTTAATCAACATACATTTTGGGCCTAAAGCTGTGCCACTGGACCTCAACATTACTAACAATTATTTATTTATAATCATAATCTAAATTATAATTTTATCTGCACTTGTGAACTGGTCACCCCCAGCGTACAGCCTCAGACCTCACTCTAAAGCCTGAGCTGATTCCTGGATCTATAGCCTGTCTGTCCGTGAGAGCAGATCCCTCTCTCAATGTGGGCCTCCCACAAGGTTTCTCACTTTTTTCCCACTGGTTTATTCATAGTTGTTCTTTGCCGATGCAGGAGTGTCTGAGGACAGTGATGATACAGGACATTTATGGACATTGGTCATCCCACTCCATAAGGATCAATGGCTCTCATATGTTTGTTATTGTTGTATTTGATTCTCTGGTCTATTGTTGAGGAATGGACAACTTTGTAAAGTCATTCGCAACGACTGCCATTGTGATTTAGGGCTATAAAAATATATATATAATTGATGAATGTGGATTTATTGCATTTTTTTTATATTCTAGTTATACACAGATTGATATCAACTACTAACGTCCTGAGCCCCAAAGCATTTTGCTGATGTTTGACTATTGTCTTGCAGGTATAATCAAACGAGAAGGTGGCTCCATGAAGGAGGAGCTATGCGAGTTACGCCATTCTCCCCCCATTGAGGGAGGTGAATTTGCCCTCAGTGATGCCCTATACTTCTTTAAGAGCGGACTAGAAAGCATTGTGGACGATCAGGTGACCCAGAGGTTTTCCTCAGAGGAGCTTGCGTCCTGGAACCTGCTCACACGCACCAACCTGAACTTTCGCTACATCAGCCTCCGCCTCTCCATCATCTGGGTGCTAGGGGTGTTTGTGCGCTACTGCATACTGTTCCCTCTGAGGTCTGTACCAGTAATGAGTTTCCTTTTACCTTGGAGCACATTACCATTTGTGTCAACAAATCACGTCAGTTACCAAGAAAGTAAAGTTCACCTGCTGTTTTCTTCAGAATAACTCTGGCACTCATTGGTCTGTCATGGCTTGTCGTTGGTTTGACCATAATTGGCTTATTACCAGAATCGAGGTAATCAGCGTCACAAATTACCCCAATTATTTTTAAATACTATTGTTTTAACCCAATTGTGATCCATTGCAGTCTGAGAAGTTGGCTGAGTGAACTGGTCCATCTGACATGTTATAGGATTTGTGCCCGGGCATTGTCAGCCACTATACATTATCACAACAAGTCAGTTTCACCTTCACATACAATCATTGCTGGACTATAAAGCCACTACTAAGTTCTGTACACCCTGCAACCATTTATATGGATTTTTGTATATTTATATTGTTAGAGCAGGGGTTTGGGGTCTAAAAGGGGATTTGGACAAAGCTGATTGTCTGTTGATCTCCAGAGCTGACGAAGTTTTGCATATTCCTGCTTCCCGGAGTGTTTATGTGAACAGCTGAGAGACACAAGGAAGTGTAAAGGGGTACACAGAAGTGTTTTTTTAATGCGATTAGGGCTATTGTCACAGCAAAGTAGGAATGTTTTTGTCAAAATAGATTGGATTTACCAGAGAGCTTTGATCATTATGAGTCAACAATCGTTTTCCGCCATCAGCTGTTGGTTAAGTTACTCTAAAGTCAAGTGCGGCCTATATGTGCACAAAAAATACTATCTTTTCAAATTTAGCTTCTACGGTTTATATACAGGTGCGCTTAATAGTCCAGCAAGTACTGTAGAAGTATCTGTAAATGATTTTCCTCTAAGTGGTCTATGTAATAATTTTTCCTCACATGTATTTTGACAGACAGAACAAGCCACAAAGAGGAGGCATATGTGTGGCCAATCACACTACTCCCATTGATATTGTCATTCTGGCCAATGATGGCTGCTATGCAATGGTGAGTTACATCAATAATATCATTCACAGTTGAGGCCTGATGGTCTCTGTGTAACACTTTGTTCTGTGGATGATGTCCAGGTGGGCCAGATACACGGGGGGCTACTGGGGATCATTCAGAGGGCCATGGTGAGGTCCTGCCCCCACGTCTGGTTTGAGAGGTCTGAGATGAGGGACCGCCACGCAGTGACCAGTAGGTGAGGCAACCCAGTCACATCAAAACAACTAAACCAAAAATATCTAGAGAGCGTTGTGGGAAATGATGTTATTTTTAATTTGACACAATAGGCCCACTCAAGATGAAGGGCCAACCTTTTTGTTTCATAAAGGCAAAGTTACGTTGTGTGAACAAATCAGAAAATTCAGTTTTTATCTTTTACATACTCAGAGCTGATTGGCTGAGTGAGGGTTGGTCCTCCTTTTGTCTGAAAAAGAGATAATAATAATAATATATGTGACAGAGACCAAAAATACATGTGTGTGAAAACTAGTGATAGAACCGTACAGTTTTTAGGAACAAGGAATGTGTGACATGGTTTTTATGACAGTTAATTTGTTGTGGTTCCAAAGTTTAAAATAAAGTGCTTCTTTACTTTACAGGTTAAAAGCGCACGTTGCAGCAAAGACAAAGCTTCCCATTCTAATATTTCCTGAAGGTCTGTTAGAAATTGCTTGGGTTTGTTCAGTGATATTGTAATGGTCATTGGTCATTTTTGCCATTTTTATTTTAAAGGAACATGCGTCAATAATACTTCAGTCATGATGTTTAAAAAAGGAAGCTTTGAGATTGGAGGAACAATATATCCAGTTGCAATAAAGGTAAAGAGATTATTTATTATTTATGACATAATAAAACGCGATAATAAACACTGTATACACTTTGATTTTGTGTCAGTACGACCCTCGCTTCGGGGATGCCTTCTGGAACAGCAGCAAGTTCAACATGCTCAGCTACCTCCTGCGGACCATGACGAGCTGGGCAATAGTGGTCAATGTGTGGTACCTCCCCCCAATGACCATAGAGGTAGGACACTGTAAAGGAACAATACTTTACCAATGCTCAGGTTGAAGTCGTAGAGACCATAGACTGTATGAATGGACGAGGCTAACCCGCTAGCTCTATGAAGGAAAAGGCTCATGGGCAAAGTTTGGCTCCTACTCACTTACATTGAAAAGTAAACTCCTCCCACTCTGTAATCGTTTGTGTCACACTCACCACTCACCATTTTGGACTTAACGTAACATTTTATCGATAGAATAAGTAGACTTAGACTTACGACTGTTGTGGTGGAAAATCTAGTTTTTTCATATATTAATGAGAGCCCTGTAATGTTGTAAGCGATAGAGGACTACTATCAATAACATCAGAATTTAAAGGGAGACTATGTAAGAAAAATGTAGGGACAAGTTTGTGGGAGGTCAGGTCGCTGTATAGAAAGTGTTCTAGAGATTCTGCTGGTGTAAAGTTTGTTCAGAAAGGCACTAAAACCACACCAACTCAATGTTTTCTTTTAAATCCACATAATGGCCGCACTTGAATATAAGTCAGTTAATCAAAAACTGAGCAAAACAAATACCATGGACGACTTTAACTGCTTTGGTTACATACAGCATGCTGCAGAGATCAAAACTTGAAAAATAAAAGTTGCAGCTCATAGTCCAGTAAGCACTTCACTTTCTTACTTTGGCACCTAAAGAGTTTGTACAATTTACCAACAATTTGCAGCGTAGAGTAGGAAAAGTAACACGTTATAAAACCGAAATGAGAGGACAATATTTTTGTTCCTTTGGGAAGCACGGTGGCTGAGTGGATAGCACTCTTGCTTCTCAGCAAGAAGGTCCTGGGTTTGAATCCCGGTGGGAAGAGGGCCTTTCTGAGTGGAGTTTGCATGTTCTCCCCGTGTCTGTGTAGGTTTCCTCCGGGTACTCCGGTTTCCCCTACCACTAAAAACATGTAAAATAGGTCTGGCATGCACCTCCTGTACTGGCGACCCCGCTCCCATCGCTGTGTGGAGTGATAGACAAATGCCCACAATAAATAACAATTGTGAAACCGCTTTGTGACTCTGGTCTGTCAAAGGTGGTTTATAAATAAAGATAACTTACTTACTTACTTCCTGCTGTTTGGGTAAAATAATAATCATTATCATCATCACGGTTAAATTGTAACTTATCCGGATGCGCTGCTGATTTGTGCTCTCACTTTGTACGGTATAGTGTTGAAACCTCTCATAATTCATGTGTTGTGTTGTGGTCAGGAAGGGGAGGATGCCACCAGCTTTGCAAACAGAGTGAAATCTGCCATCGCCAGTCAAGGAGGGCTGCTTGACCTGGCTTGGTGAGGACCCCAACTCAAAACACCACAACCATGAGTCAACGTCACGTTAATCTGAGCATTTTCTGTGACAGGGACGGAGGCCTGAAACGAGGAAAAGTCAAGGACAGTTTCAAAGAGGAGCAGCAGAAAATGTACAGCAGTATTATCGTGGGGAAAAACTGAGCCTGTGTGACGGGTTTCACTTCATAAACAATGAATCACGTTATGTTGTTTGTCGTGATGAACTACAGAAGCCCTGAAGTGCCTTTTTATGAACGTCCTCTATTGTCTTAGCATCAAACGTCTGTATAATTAAGTGGAAGTGTATTTTGGCGGTCGTCCGTTTGTCAATAGAACACTTCATCCTCTTTGAATGAATGCTTTGTGATGATGCAGCTGTGACTAATGGTGGCCTTTGAGAAGATTTTCAAATTGTATTATGAAATATACGTTCTCTCTTTTTTTCATTGTGTTGTACTTTTTTCAAGCGTGTAATTGTAGGGTAAAAAAAAAAATGGTTGCAGTACATGAATTGAAGTTCTTTAGATGCACCACTGGGGGGCAGTGTTTGCGCACATTTTAATGGATCTCGACCATGGATCACCACGTTTCACCACTTTTCCCCGTTCAGTAAATATTTTAGCTTTGTGCTGTTACAATTTCGCAGTAATTTTGAGACTTGAAGACAAAATAATATCCCTCTATTATATTATAACAATTTACATTTTTTTACCAACGCTCGACTAATTCTTTGGTTACTGTACAAAGCAAACATTATGTCTATCTCTAGTTGAGAATTCTGCGGATCTCAACACTAGATCTCTAACTTATTTCTACACGTGTTTAATATGACTGATCAGGATCATAACGCGGCTTTAAAAAGGCGAGTGGATAAAAATACTCTTTACAATTAATTAGTGGGTTTCCAATTGAGAGAAAAAAATGACAAAGTTTATTATTATTAGCTTCTTATTCATAATAATATTGCATCCATGGATTTGTATTTCATTTTATAGAAAGGCAAAACATGCAGTGACATAAGCAGCATTCACAAAAAGTGCCGTTTCCCAAAGCCAGAGTGCGTGTCACATTTTTATACAACTGATTTTGTTAACATTTGTTATATTAAATGTTTGGTAAATATTCCAGTTTAAAGTCTAAGATAACACGCTATTAACTAAAATGACTGAGATTAGTCCTGAGAATGATTATAGGCTCTGTATATTGTTTGACCAAAACCACATTTGAAGAGTATTGTTTTGGAATAATCAGAAAAAACCTTTGCAAACAGAAAAATCAAATAATAATGATCTGCGTCTATGACAACATTGACATTAACAGTCTCCTATATCTGGAGTTAATTCCCTGCAACTTGAGTAGTGCTGAAACTTTTCATTCTGCTGTGTGAATATGCCTTGAAAATTTCAGAATTATATATAAATAAAAAAATGACAACCAAGCGCCTCTTCATAACCATGTTTACGACGGGTTTTACACTTATGCACCTCATGTTTAACGCTGCTCTGATACTGTTTATTGGACCATTGCATTTTTTTGGAAACATGTTCTAATGGCACATATGATTGCTGCTGTTGAAGGGCACTTTTTGTCCTTGTAAACAATGATCCCTCGCTTGTCCTTTTAATAGGAGGCAGAGAGAAAGCCAGCGCATGTGGATAAAAGCAGGTCCTCAGTTAAAGCCGTGCACAGTGCAACATGTTTACTGTGACGCTCCATAATAAAGAAAGCAGACAGTGTGAAATAGCATTGAGTTATTCTTCCACACACAACAGGCTTACATCTCACAGGCTTTCTGTCTCTCGCTGTGAAACCATCTTCAGGCAACCAGCTATTATAACAATCCTCCAACTTAAATTGCTTGAACAGAAATGTTTGTTCTCCCCTAACAAGATTGTCAATTATTAATAGGATCTAAAGTCGATTCTATAACTCAATTGTTGAGGTGGGATTCTTGGCGAGAGATGCTGGGCCACACCATTTACCGTGATGTATGTGTCTGCACATCTCTATATCCAATTTAATGTGATACGGATAGATTTCAAAGGAACATCATAAAAGGCATTGAAGTGACCCTGGCCTGGTCACTCACGACAAGTCCACGCACTATATCTTAATATGTTTATTTAATTTGCTCTCTTTACTTTTAGTGCAGAGTAATCTATACAAATGTGAAGCAGGTAGAGCAAAGTTAATATGAATTTGCCTTTAAATTAAATCACTCGTTGTGCAGAATGTAGTCTTGTATTAGAAATGGTAGCTCTGCTGGGAACTGAGCAGTTTGACCACTCACAAGGGTAAATGACTGGGGCTTCTTTTTTTCCAGACTTGCCATTAGTTGGAGGGTAATGTCTCTAAAATGCATTGTTCAGACATCTATTTGGACCACTGCTGTAATGTATGTGATGCTGAGGCGATACAATGCAGCTCCAACAGAAAATCAATACGGAGAGAGCTGTGGCCCAGGCTGAATCCCACTGTCTATACTCTGTCACAGACATTCATTTCTGTCTGATTTCATGTGGACGGTCACACAACAATGTCTGGTATTTGTGTAGATTGTATAAAGCATAGCCAGACATGTATGCACTAATAAACAGCCCATACATTATTTGTTTTGAAGTGAAATTGCAGTATACAGGTGAAAAAGGTGAAAAAAAAAAACATTTATTTCTGTAAAACAATCTAAAATGTGAAACCAATCCATGGTATCAACCAATTAAAAGCTTACTGACACATGTGCAATCCTTTTTTGTAATATTTTTGATTATTACAGTCCATTTTCCAAGTATTTTATTTCCTGAGATGTTTTATTTGGGTTTTTTACAAGCTGTGGACCATAAACTTCAACATTATTACAAATAAAGGCTTGAAATATCTCACTCTGTCTCATAAATTAGTTTCACATTGTACGTTGAATTGCAAAAGTAAATTTAGACAAATGCAATCACCTTGGAATTGAAGAGGACCTACTTCATCCAGCCCCTTTTCAAAACATGGAGATAGATCTGTGTATGTCATTATGTGCAATAGTATTTGTCCAGGTTTTGGTATAAACATTGATTGATTGACTGATTGATTGATTGATAATCTAACGGCCTGTTTTAGAGCTTTGCACTGACGCCATAGGTGTGGGTGAACTCGAGCTGTGGCCAGAAGGGGGAAATCTGAGACCAGGCCTCCTGCAGCATCACACTCATTTGCATACTCTAATGAAACAGGCTATAATTGGACGCAATTGATTTTTTTTGCAGCTTTGATTGAGCTACAATTGAGTCTGAAGTTCCTCAAGTGGAGCACTGATTGATTTGTGGTTAAATTCCAGTTTATTTAGGTTAGAAAATAATCATGAAGTTGTGTTATAATTGGACGGACAGGAGCAGTGCACACCTCCTCCGTCCAATCACTTGCTTTTCTACAGCAAGAAATAATTTGTGGCGTCCAGTACAATATGTCCAAATGACCAAACAATTCATTGCTATAGTGGAGTGAGATGAAAAATGTCCTCAGATGGGGTACATGAAGGTGTGAAATTGCAGACTACCTTTGGCTCTGAGCCGTGTGCCTCAAATGATATTTCTTTCTTTATTGACACAGTCGCGGCTTTCACCTTGATGCCGTGCTGGTGGTACGAATCTTCCTCCAGCCTTGATTGCTTTTGTTTCCAGGTCACCTCCTATCTATGGCTGCAACTTTTTCAATTTCTCCGGGGCTCGTCGTATGAAGCCTGGAAATGTTTTAGAAGAAAAAAAAGACATAAAAACACACACACACGTTCAGATCCGCTCAGAGTCATGCTTATAGATAGAAGGCAGAACACAAATGCTGTCAGCGCCGATAGAGAGGCAGCCCCCAACACAAGTTCATCAAAGGAATAATCAAATCAATGTCTCGGTTCATTAATATAAAATTATCCCGCCTGGAAGATTAATTGCATTAAACTTATGAGAGTGTGTTTTGTTTGAATTGGAGCTGGGGAAATGATCGATGATGAGAGAGCTGTGATGAATGGAGGACGCGGCGGAACTAAATTGAAAGTGTACTCATCCGTTCTGCGCTCACAACTAATGACAAATTGAGCATGTCACGTCCAACAATACATGTGCCGGTTTATCATCGCCACACACAGCCCTAATGCTGACTCTGACGTGTATTGTTCTGATGCTACTTTGTCAAATACATATGTCGGGCCCCATGGCATCGGAATAGCCTTTACCTTTCCCTTGTACTACACAATTGTTTGAGAAATGTTTGTGAGACATGTTGTGGTGCTTGAAATGCTGTGTGTTACTACTGTATCCGGAGCGTCCTATCAGTGATATGTATATAATAATGTGCTGTACTTTTATTTTAATTAATATTTTTCCCTCGTCTGTATAGATTAATCACTGTCAAAGTTGGAATTTTGTGTGTTTTTTGCTTGATGAGTTAGAATTATTTTTCATTTGACATTTATTTTCATGTCTCTTTGTAAAAATAGCTATATATGTAGTATGTACTATTATCATTATTATTATCAGGCAAGTTTAATTGTATAGCACAGTTCATACTCAAGGCAACTCAAAGTGTTAGAAACAACAAGGTATTAAAATCATAAATAATCACTGTACATTAAAAAGTGTGATAAAATACTTCAGTTGTATCATTATCATTATTTTTATTATTATTATTATTATTGTTATTATTATTATTCAATCTTAAACTTGAGGGCATTTTAAGTCCTTCCCAGTGTTGGATGTAACTCAATAGTGTCCCATAAAATAAAATTTAGAATTATTTATATTGCCATAGTAACTAACAGGAAGTCACAAACTAGTAATTTGGTTCAGGGTGCAAGCAAGTTATAAAGAAGTTTAAAAAAGAAAAATAGATAAAAAAAAAAAATGATACTGTAAAATATCATATAGTTACAACCAAAGTTACAGTACAAAGTAAAATATTTGCATGTTTAATTATTTATTTGCACATTTTTCCTGATTCTCTACTGTTTATAATCAATACAAAATAATGAAAACGATTAGCATTATTAGTCCCATGCCATTTGAAGCTTTCTAAATCCTGAAGCAGTAGAAATAGAATTCAAAAGAGTAACATAAATATTGTAATAAAATATATTACATAAAACAAAACAGTAACTGGTTAAAAATCATACATCACATTTTCAGAGTAACTTTCCCAACACTGCTCTTTCCATTTTCATGATGTGGCTCAAGAGCATTAGTAAACCCCAGGGGGAATCAAACCTGTGACCCCCTGCATCAAAGTGTCTCTACAGTTTAAATAATTACACTCTGAACAAATAAATGACATTGTATAATTTTCCTGTTTCTTTAAGAGTTCTTTAAGAGTGTCTATATTCGTGGGTTCTTTCTAGATTCCCTACTTAATCTTTTTTTTTTTTTTACGAAATCCTAAAGCCTTCTATAAATAATGCAGCGTGAGGTCAGAGGGGACGGCCGTCGGTCTCCAAATCCTTAAAATAATAATCATCTAAACATTTCAAGTTTTGACAAGCTTCAAAGGAACATTGTCAAATTTGTTCTACTTCCACAATTTGTTTTATCAATTTAATGAAAATGTTTGAACCCTTATTTGAATAAAGTTATAGTAGATTTGTTGTTGCATCTCACATTTTGTATCTCGTTCCTCCAAATTATACAGCCTTATTACAGCTTAAAAATCAAATTTCATTGATTGATTCGATTCCAAGTTCATTTTTGGCAACTCTATGCAGAATGTCATCCATCACGGTGTTTTTTGATCAGCACCTCCAGAGAAAGAGGTTCATCTCTCCTCTTCTCCCAACCACGGAGAACGTTCAGGAAAGCGCTCCAATCTCATTCTCAGCAGCTATGCAGTGGAAAAGCCCAGTTCATTGGAGCAGCACAGCTTTACAACTTGTAGGCAAAATGAATACTTTTAATTTCTGTGCCTGGGACGGCCCCAAGCCCCACGACAATGTTGATGGATGATGTTTTAATGCTACTGAATGTTATTTTTACTGAGCAGGAAAAACTATAAATTCTGACTTCATTGCCAATGATTGTGGCCTATGCAGAAAAGTGCATATGAATAATAGCCTTTTGCAGCAGATGTTACTCTGCAGAAACCAATTCCTCGAATAAGATTTGCCCAAGATTAATTATCTACAGCTGTTCCATGGCCCGGTGCAATCTTAATACATTTATGATAAGTTTAAAAGCTCACTGGAGGCAGCGGAGCTTCCCCAGTGCGGCTGCTGATAGAAAAGAATGCTTTATTCCTACATCTGGATTCATATCCTCCATCAAACTCATCATTAGCTTTTATGCAAGACATCGCAGAGGCCAGCCGTTATTACCGCTAAGACACAACAGCAGCATATCCCCCTCCTTTATCCTCTCTTTGCGCCTCATCATGCCTATATTTTCATCTTTCACCTTTTTTGAGAGACTGAATTATTCAGATTTGTGCAAATGGCTTGTTTTCATTTTTCTCGCCTGGAAGTGGAAATTGAAAGTGACCTGGCGTGACCCCCATCTATTACTCAAGCTAAATTGCGGTGAATGTGCAGTGTGGATGGGAGTAATTGCGCAGGGCCAACTGGTGGGGCTTTGTTAACTGAGGAGCCGTGACCCTGGCATATACGCGGCATCTGCACTAGTTTGAGAGAATGGTCATGTTACGACCCACACTCCAGCTTTAATACAGACACATTTAAATATTCTGCACAGAACAAAAGCAATCATGTTCTCGGCCCACAGCGGGTCAGGGGTGGGAGCTCAACAGGCCAGTTGTTTAAGGTGAGTTTTAATGTCATCAGGTTCCTGACACTGGTGAGAGGACACAGATTGTGGAAAGGTTTCATTTGCTGCCCATTTAACACACTGAGGCAGAGCTATCCACCCCATTGTTTGCCTTTCATCCAATCGCACACACAGCTCTGGGGCTTTTCCACACACATACTTGTGCTTCATGTCAATTTCTATTATTTATGACACACGTCTAGATAGAAACTGTGAAAAGATGAGACACACAACTATCGCTGTGAATTTGCTGTACTTTTCCCCTCGTCTGTATAGATTTATCACTGTCAATGTTGGAATTTTTAGTGTTTTTTGCTTGATGAGTTGAATTATTTTTTATTTGACATCTAATTTCATGTCTCTTTGAAAAGAGTCTTTGAGTGTCTAAAAATAGCTATATATGTAGGTTCATACTCAAGGCAACTCAAAGTGCTGAACAAAAATAGAATCAACAAGGTATTAAAATCATAAATTATCACTGTACATTAAAAAAGTGACGATATAAAAGATAGAAATAATGGACGCATAGTGGATAGAAATTGTGAAAAGATGAGACAAAACTATCGCTGTGAATTTGAAGATTCAACAACAAATATAAGTACGACAGAAGTGCATCAGATCAGATGTTTTTTGCCACTCCTGATTTTGTAAAAGAGTGGACCAGAACCTCCAACATTCTGATCACAGATGCATCAGATCATTCATCCATTCTCTTCCACAGATGCAGCTCTCAGAGACTCCGGCTCATCTGGGGGACTCGTGTTCCTGTAGAACATCTGAAACACTCCCTGTGCCCTGGGTCTCCCCCTGGGACAGGTTTGCAAGAGATGCCACTTCTGCTGATGAGGAGGAGCAGTGGCTCTACTCCGGGCTCCTCTTGGAAGTGCTTAATGAGCAATCTCTTACTTTCATCTCATATTAGCTCATTACTCGCAGTGAAACAGTCGTAAAAGCAACATTTTGTTCAAAGAAAGACATTTGCAGGGATTGTGATGAGAGCGGTAAATAACCACCTTTACCTCACTACGTCTGTGACACTGAACGTGACATAATACTCGGTAATAAAACAAAGGCCTCTCTTCCTAAATGTACATGATTTATGTGGCCCATATAAAATACATTCAGAGTCATAAATATGCAACAACATGAAAACATCAGCTGCATATAGTCTATTTGTTCTGCTGCGACTTAATTATCACTTGGCTCTTTGCTCATTAAGAATCCTGGCTTAATGAACTGTGGGGCCCTGCTTTATTCTTTGGATTTACAAAGTAAATAAATGCAACAGTTATGGAAGTAATAAAGGTGTATTCTAATGACATCGCTAACACCACCTCTTGTAGAAGGAGAATGTTGCTTATTGAATCCATGCATGAGAGTTTGAGAATGCACAAACTAGGTGTGATCAGGACAAAACACACAAACATAGCTCTATACGGGTATTAAATAAATCTGAGAATATTGAGCTCCTTCACTACAGTTTGTGGAGGTAAAAATAGAATCCTTTTTTGTAATAATAATAATAATAATAATAATAATAATAATAAAATACATCTTTATTCCAGACTCAAGGTCCATACCCATTCATATTTTACTTTTCTTATGCATGTCACCAATGTTGCCAGGTCAGAGTTGCATATGCATTTCATTTTAAAATATAACATATTTTCTACAAAAAAAGCAAGAACTAAAATATTGTAAAAACGGAAGTTAAAATATTTCTTTCTATCCAAACTGTAATAATAGCTGAGAGGATGAAGTATGCTGCCTCTTTGCGTGTAGCACATGGTTGATATAAGACATGTATCGAGAAGGCCACTAGAATTTAAATTGGGCCATTTGCCTGCGCTCTTTAGTTATTAATATTCATGATCAATTACAAGCAGCACGTGTGACGCCAGCTCCACTATGTTTTATGATGGTTATTAATGGCATCCTAAGCACTCATAATGACACGCCTTACGTCTGAACTCTTAATGATCAACAGTCATAATTTTCACAGTATTGGCTTGTTAATATCCTGGATGTAGATAAAAAGTAATATTAATGTAAGGCCAACATAAAGACAGAGCCATAATTTAAGATCTGTCATCGTTAGTCTTACGGCTGATAAGGCTTTATTTTCATTTCACTATAGCCATTAATTTTCTCAATGCTGACTAATCAATGCAATATTTAACACAATGCTGTGTGGTATCTGTTATGGATTACCTTCCATTAATGTCTTATTGACCATAAAACATGTTTATTTCATTATAATAACCAATAGAATCATTGTTTGCTTAGCTGGATTTTATGCTTTTTCAAATTAAAAAAAGTCAGCCTTATTCCTGCAGTTAGAAAATGTGTAAAGACACAAGTAGAACAATGATCATCAATAGAAACATTCTGCTGCAGAAGTTCATACAAAGTGCTGACTTTTCCTCCAATAACAGTGTGAGGCAGGTCGGCCGTGAGCGGGTTGGAGTGCAGTTAAAATAATCAAAAACACAAAGAGGTCGCCGTGGTCCACATATTTTACTGATTTTTTTGGCTTTTCAATAAAAATACAAACAAAAGTGCACACAGGCAATAAAGTGCAGGAGTGCCAATGGAGTGCTTCCTCTCCAGCAGCAGCGCCCAGACTGATGTTTCCCAGGTCCTTTTATTTGGTGCCGACTGCTGGGTAAAACCAAGTTGTAAAAGCAGGGGTGTTAAAATATGCTTAGCTTTAGTAAAACAACTTAAAACTCCATTTACAAAACCCAACCCATAACTCATCTAAAATACCCAGATACCATTTATACTAAAAGCCCTAAAACCAACACCAAGTAATATTAAACATTTTAACTATTAAAATACCCCCTCCAACTCCCCCATACAAAATCCATGTGGTCCTGTGGCCCGGAACCATAAAAGGGGGAGCTCGTTCCTGGTGGGACCCTTTTGCCTACCGGACACAGAAAAAGTAAGTACACACCACACACCCCACATATACATCTTCACCAAACCCATTTAAAATACACCAACACACACACACTTAAAACACTCTTCAACAGATATTGCACCTATCGCACATAATTTAGGGATTGGCTAAAATAAATGACTGTTTTCCTTTTTCCTCCAGGGTCCAGCTGCAGCCAATTACCTGCCAGCACCTCTGGATAAAAACATGGTAAAAAGGAAAGACCTGTTTAATAAATATTTTAAAACCAACTCTGTGCAATGTTCTTTTTGATGTGCAAATATGCTTAAAGTGCTGTGTGCTATAAAGGTGACTTGTGTATTTAAAGGGGCTCAGTGAAGGTGCACTAAGTAACAAAGTCAGTTTGTTACATTTCCCCCCTCCTCTCGAAGGCAAAGCCTATTCTTCTTCACGTCTAGACAGGAAATCAGCTACAATGTTTGTCTTGCCTGGCCTGTATTGGACCGTGAAGTTATAGGGTTGGAGGGCCAGGTACCATCCAGCGATGCGGGTATTTGCCTCTCTCATGCGGTGTAGCCACTGAAGTGCCCGGTGATCTGTTTCCAGGATGAAGTGCCTTCCAAGCAGGTAGTAGCGCAGGGAGTCAATCGCCCACTTCATCGCCAAACATTCCTTCTCCACTGCCGAGTAGCGAGTCTCCCGGTCCAGCAGCCGCCGACTCAGGAAGACAACAGGCCTTCGTTCCCCATCCTTCTCCTGGAGGAGGACTGCTCCTAGTCCCACCCCAGAAGCATCTGTTTGGAGGACAAAAGGCTTATCAAAATTAGGGCTTTGGAGGACTGGACGGGTGCAAATAGCCTCCTTAACTTTTTCATAGTCCTCTGTGTCAATCATGTCCATCAAAACATAGGCTCTTCGGGCTTTGCCTGTTAGTAGTGGTACCAGGCGTAGAGCCCACTCTTCCTCTGGCCATCGGCACAACTGGGCCATTCTCTCAAACGTTGTGAGGAAGTGTTCAATGTCATCTTCAGGACCAAGTGGGAGAAGTTTTGGTTCCCGGTATGGTCTGTGGGGGTAACGAGGTATGTCGTCATCATCTTCATTTGATTGTGCCTCCAAGGTTCTTTGCCTTGTGTCCATCTCGACTTGAACAGACCGCGAGGTCGGTTCTGGATGTGCAGAACACTCTGTCTGCATCCGCATTAGCTGCTGCTGAAGTTCCTGGACTTGATCCTGCATAGCGTTCCAGCGTTGCTCCTGCCGGACACAGAAAAAGTAAGTACACACCACACACCCCACATATACATCTTCACCAAACCCATTTAAAATACACCAACACACACACACTTAAAACACTCTTCAACAGATATTGCACCTATCGCACATAATTTAGGGATTGGCTAAAATAAATGACTGTTTTCCTTTTTCCTCCAGGGTCCAGCTGCAGCCAATTACCTGCCAGCACCTCTGGATAAAAACATGGTAAAAAGGAAAGACCTGTTTAATAAATATTTTAAAACCAACTCTGTGCAATGTTCTTTTTGATGTGCAAATATGCTTAAAGTGCTGTGTGCTATAAAGGTGACTTGTGTATTTAAAGTGGCTCAGTGAAGGTGCACTAAGTAACAAAGTCAGTTTGTTACAAACAGTGAAGTGGAATTCGCTGATAGATGAGCCTTCTGATGAGACATTACAAGTGAAAGGTTTCACCAAACAAGAAAACATACAAATTATTAAAAAAGGAGGGGTTACCCTGTGCTCCCAGGAGGACAGTAAATAACCTTTTGATACAATGATAGCGTTTTCCAACTGCAATTTGAAGTCTATTGACTGGAGAAAGTGTCTTTTCACATCAGCGGAAATTGTCTTACATTGCAGATGAGATCTGATGCCTGACACCGGATTCAAGGGCCACGCAGAGCAAATATCACATTAGCTGCTCAGGGGCTGAAGATGATATCAGCTCTGAACAAACATAAGCACCTATCATCCATCTTATCCACGGAGGACAAGCCCACAACAGCCCGGTCACACTGATTATCCTGGGTCCACACTTGAGAGCCCTGCGACCGAGACACATCAGGACCTTACAGAATAGAAATTATTGTTTGAGGGTTACAACCAGTCACATCTTAATCAAATGTGAAAGGCAACATTATTCTCTCCAATATCTACTATTGCGTGATTTTTGTTCAATAACTTTTTGACTTTGTTTTGCAGTGGAGGGTTGTAATATACAAGTGAACAAGTAAAGTAAGTGCTCCATGTGAGAGTATGCATTGTTAATATCCTGTTGTCTCTACTTCTATCCATCATCTCTGCAACAACACTGAGCTGGAGGATGACTCATGTGTATTGACAGTAGCCATTTGTAAATCACACACAGTTTGGGGTCAAGATGCTGCTATTCCATAATGTGCTGGTTCACTTTATATAAGAGGAAGATAATGCGATAGAACTTTTCTAAACTGCTAACCTTATATCACAGGCCCATCGCTCTTTCACCTGTCCAAATCACTCTTATTGTTTTTGTGCAGGTCTGCTCCACCTGCAGGGCCCTGTCCTCTTATTCACTGTCTCCTGCCATCAGATCTTTCCAATCTCACCATCAGGAAAGTCACAGCTCTTTGTACAAGTGCCTCAAGTAATTGAATTTGCTGCAGAAATAGCGGCCTGGAAAATTTCATTTTCGCTGCCCGGGTGTGTGTGTGTGTGTGTGTTAGGCACAGCTGTCTGCCTCTCCCAAACTATAATCCCCACCACATACACCAGTTTGCACTGCACTGTCGACTCTGTCCTTCTTCATCTGCACGATTCTCCTCTCCTCAGCGCGGCCATCAGCACTGTCCCTGGACCCATTACTCCATCTGTCTCTCATCCCGACTCAGGCCAGTGGAACACAGCTGACTGCTGCTAATGTCTGTCAGAACAGGACAGAGAAGGGCAGCGGGAGGGGCACTTGTCACTGTGACAATTTTCCTCTAAATACCTTCCACAAATAATGGTTTTCAGAATGAGCATTAACAGGGTTGATTACATGAAATGGCCCTTTTAATTTACGGCGGGATTCTATTGATCACAGGAGTGCAGATTAAAGCGTTCAATGAAGCCCGTGATGAGGTATTAACCAGCTCAGGGCCCCCAGGGGTCCACAGGGATCGGGAGGCTGGGTCCTGGCTCTGCTGTGTACAGTTATTCCCTCTGTAATGAAGTGCCTCTATGCAGCGGCATGGAGCTCCGGCAGGAAAAATAGATTGAAGATGATGAGCTCTTCAAAGTCATTTCTTGCTCTCTCATTCCAGCTCATGCACGGATCTCCTGGACCACCACCCTCGTTCCCTAAAATGCCATGGATTTACTTTGCCGGCCTGGACCGATCCCATTTTTATGACCTTATTGCTTTTTTACCATGGTAATAGTTTTGAATCAATTTATCAATCTGCAGGAACCATCAGGCATGTTGCCCTCAAAGATCAAGTCCAGGTCATTCTATCATTGAACTGAGGTGCACTCAGATGGAAAGACAGCAGCAGAGGGAGGAGGGCCGTGTACAAACCCATCACAGTTTAGCCCACAGTGCGCCGCTTCAGAGCTGCTCTAACATTACCAGACTGAATAAGCACTACTAATCACATCTAACCTGTTTTAATACATTGACATAAGCCGATAAAAATGTGCATTCAATTTTGTTCAACATTTTCTTGATTGATTTCAGGATTAGCTCATTCTCAAATCAATAAGAAATTGATAAGGACAATTTATTCCGCAGATGAATATGTTTAACTGACCGTTACTGCTTTACTGTCCTTTGTTTGGCTTCAGCAAATGTCAATTAATGTTCCATATCCCTTGTGTTATTGGTACTGAGAGCTCTTATTCAATTAGGTTGAATTATCTGGATCTCTGTCTATGCTAACACAGATAATGGCAATACCTCTGGTTTCTCATCTGCCCTGCTTTTGTAGACACATGTCTGAAATACAGTATAAAAACATTTCGTTTTTTTATTCAGATCAACCAATGACAACTAGAAATCTCACCTGATGAACCTCTTTCTCCATTGCACATTATCTTCTAAAATATTGGGCATGCATTTGTTCAATTTGTTCAATTTGTCCTTTCTTTTGTCAGGGGTTCAACTGACAGACACTCCAGAAAATGTTTTGTTGTATATTGAGAACATTCAGAAAATAGGTTTAAGCACATACAGTAGTATTACCACGTGTGACATCATAATAAAAATGAGGAATTGCTTCTAAAGGCACCACAGAGACTCTATATTTAGTATCCAGTGAAACATGCCATGCTCAGTCTTCTTGGCCTTTAGCTCCAGGACAAAGGGCCCATAGATCTCCTCAAGCCCCGGCACACAACACAACACAACACAACACAACACAACACAGCCTAATCACCCTCTTTATGGGTCTTTGAATTTCTAATGAATAACACAAAGCAGCAAAATAAACACATTGGTATTGATCAAGACATTCCGGTTTGCAATAATGCAATAAGTGGGTTAGGGCTTAGACACACACATGTGCACAAACGCACACACACACGTGCACAAACGCACACACACACGTGCACACACGCACGCACACACACACACATACACACAGCTCCGAGGACTGAGGTAGAAGTATTTGAATAAAATGCTTTTTATGTGTATTGAGGGAAGCACTTCAACAAAACCACTTTGTATCTGCTTTTCGGCATTGGTTAGACTTAGAGTGTACTTGAATAAAAAAGTCATGGGAAGTTTTCACCATGAAAACAATACCAGAAGTATGGAGAGAACTGTATCAGTGCTATGGCTGTTGTAAACACCTGGACGAAAAAGCAGATCTGAGGGCTATAAAATGTGTTTCTATCAGGAACACCATAACCCTGGAACTGTTCATTCACTGTCTCTGCCCAGAAAAATGTCTACATAGACTCTGCAGACATCCCAGGTGCACAAAAGCATGAAACCTATACAGTACTGTACGTAACTACTGTGGAAGTGTCCAGCTCCATCTCCCTCCATTTCTCCCTGTGGTCGGACATCTAGGTGTATTCTTCAAGACCATCTCCTGTGTCTCCCTCACTTCTAGATCAGGGATCTAAACATTTCTCCACATCATCTACACACATGTAGGGGGAAAATTGTTTCTGTTTTGCAGCACCATTTGCATGGAATCTGCTGCAAACAAAACTTGGACTCAAGGAACTGACTTCCCTGTACTCTAAGAGACGGCTGATCGGCTAATCTTTCAGGCTAATATTTTGTTAGCAGTGCGTTGCTTTTGGACCATTACATCAGTGATTTTTGTACGGCTTAAGTTGAGCTAATGCAAATGTTAGCATCAGATCGCAAATACAACAAGATGGCTCCGTGGAATGAGAGCGTAGGGGAAATGAGAAGCCTGTGAGCGAGTTGGGGGGTGGTGCTAAACATTCAAACCTTGCAGAAACGGGTATAGCTCCTTTAAAGAAAAGGTTAAAAAATAAATAGAAAATAGCATCAAAAGTGAGCTGCAGAATCTTTAATCGGTTAAAGCTGCACTAACTGACTTTGTGAGATTTTTGAATGTGAGCGCTGGCCTCGCTCTTTCTGCTCGCCTTCCCTGCACTCATGGAGCTTTCGCCCTCCACTACCCCCCTCCCCCTCAGCCTGTGCTCTGTGCTAATTGTATACGGAGCTCACGTCCCACAATATGGATCGCACATTTAAACGTGGATGGCGTGACCATAGAATGATTGAACCGGGTAGCACGGAGAGGACGAGACTTTTTTTTGGATGGCTATTTCGCTGTGTAAGCAGTAACTGGTAACGAAGACACGGGAAGTTTCAGGTTAGCCTCCGCTGCTTGTTTACCTCAGCTGTCTGTGCTAACAAGAGACCTGTAGCTTTTCTCAAGAAAGTGGGGGCCAGTGGTCCACTGTGATTGGTCACAATCTGGTCCCGAAACGAATTCTCTTCCTTGTTTTACGAAAACTCGATCTAAAATAAAATGGCACGCCAGCACAAATCTGCGGTACTATTTCTTTAAAAGGATGTATGTCCCAGTGCACTGCATGGATATGGATTGAATTTTCGTAATGAATACAAAAATAAAGTGAGATAATGCAGCTTTAAATAGTGTTCAAGCAGCAGAGCAGCATTTTTTTGTTTTAAATTTTGCTCCCATTTACTCATACAAAGTTTGATTAGCACCTACTGTAAGGTGAATCGGTTGTTCAACACTTGGATCTAGGTCAGCTGAAAGTGAAAAACATAAAATGGCAGTGTTAGCGCGCCCTACAGAGGGATTTAATGAATATTATATATGCTTTGCACATTTAACAAACCAGCCTCGTTGTTTGACTAAGAGAGCTCAAAATCGCTCCACATCATCTAAACAAGTGTAGAATCAAAAGCTTCAGGTTTGTGATTGGTTGAACAGTGTAAATGGTGTGCTCCCAGCAGACTCCAATGTTTGGCTTATTTCAATAGACACGCATGAAAGTTCCCATGATATTGGATGGAGACACACACTCACTGATCATAGACATGTACAGTATTACTGTTTTCTCCCATCAGGGCTGTGTGAGGATGGGGTGTCAATGCTCCCTCGTTTGAGTGTTGTGATGAGGGCCGTTAGATGCCGCTTGCTGCTTTTCTTCTTTAAATTCATCAGTTTTCAATACATTTGAACATTTGTATAACAAACTCATCTTGTTCGTATCCGCTCTAATCTGCACGTGTGTAGCATAGATTGTAAATATTTACGGACGTAGTGACGCCGGTTTCCTCTAACCAACTGTATCTATAATCAACATGGACCTTTTCAAAATGCCTGGTCGCCTCAAGAACGCATTGGATAATTCTGTAGCCAGTATGTCAGCGAGCGTGCTCATGGAACTTTTTGAGCCGGGAGCCGCCCCCACAGGTGTGTAGGCGGTTGTCATCTCCTTAAACACATACAACAGAGTGTCCGGGCAGCTAAGGACGTGGATTGGTCAGATGTCACTCACGTGTTCACCTCGGCCTCTGGAAGTAGCACAAACAGCAGACCTGCTGCGTCAGAGCCAGAACCAGAGGTCGCTGAACTGCGTCACTCTCATTAATATTTCGGCCTCCATGGTGAGACCATACACCAATGAGCAGAGGGCATTGATTTGAATGAGCATTGTTTTTTTAAGCAGTTGTTTTTGGGGCTTGACCAACTTTGAGGATGTGCCATTAAACACCGGCAGAAAATAATTGGTCCACCATCAGGCCCTGTTTTGATTTGGTTAGCTTTTCGTTAGCTTGATTCTGCTTTCCCCAGGGCGAGGGTTTTTTTCTTGATTGAGAGTCTGGCCATTTGGGTCTTTATTCTTTAGTGAAGGTGTTGGCCTCATATCAGGCGATATCAGGTGTGATGGGTTGGTACGGTGTCAAACTCTTTTGTTTATTTCAGCAGGCTCACCAGGTCCACATCTTACCCAAAACCCAAACCTGCTTCTTTCACCTCCGCACCATCTCAAAGATAAAAAAACATTCTCACTCCTCCCGATCTCCATAAAGTTGTCAACGCCCTCATCTTCTCCCGCCTCGACTACTGCAACTCCCTCCTCTCCAGTCTCGACTCCAAATCCCTCTCCCGCCTCCAACTGTTTCAGAACGCAGCAGCCAGACTTCTTACTGGTTTTAACAGAAGGGAGCACATCACCCCTGTCTTAGCGTCTCTCCACTGGCTCCCTGTGCGTTTTAGAATTGATTTTAAGATTTTACTGATTACTTTTAAAGCTCGTTTAGGTCTGGCACTCAGCTATATTTATGATGTATTGTTTATTATGCTGACTGTGCACTTTATAAACATTGTTTTTGAAAAGTGCTTTACAAATAAAGATTTATTATTATTATTATTATCTTATTTGCTAGGTTTGTTTTTTTCTGATGAGAAGTTTTTCCTTATAAGTTAAAAGAACATTTACTCTAAATCAGTTGGCAAAAAGTGTTCATCTTTTCTGTTTGTCATAAAAAAATATAAATACACAAATCCCTTTTTTGAAAAAAAGTTGAAATGATTTATTCTTAATTAAAAATACAATATTTATGTTTGAAGTTTTCAATCAGAGAACAAAATCACAAAGAGGGACCACACATGTAAATTAAATCAGGTTGAAAAACGTGATACATAATACAGAGAGTTTGCAGCATTTTTAGCTAAGCCCCAGGTGGTGGTTTGCATCAGCATTAGTGCTTTCGAGTGTCAGAGGCAGAAATGTTGTAAATGAATTGAATTTTAGAAAGAAAACTACATACAGTAAATTAGTACTGTGAATATTTAGGATGCTTTCTTGTTTAGTTCAGCACTGAGTGTGTATGAACTGTGCTATACAAATAAACTTGCCTTGCCTTGTTGACACAAACATCTGAAAAGGGGTGTGTGTGCGTCCGTTTGTGAACGAATCGCTGTGGTCGGAGGGGCCGATGGCACAGTTTATTTGACTTTATTCCATCAGTCTGCCCCAGGGCAGCTATGGCTGTAGGAGTTTACCACCACCTTGTATAAAGTGAATGAACAGTGTCATGTGAAGGGTCTTTGAGTGTTTAAAGCTAATGTTTTTGAGCTGGTTGTGTCTGAGCCTAAAGGGTAATGTATGTCACACTAATCGGTAAATATGGTTTTACACAGAGCGGAGTCTAGTGGTTAATTTTAGGCTTATCATTGTTGCCACATCTTTTTGTAGTTTGTTATGTGGTGTTCTGAACAAAGTGCATTATTTATTTGTGCTCCAGTTAGAATGAAAACCAATTGATGTTTGACTTAATGTAATAGAGGTTAAACGAAGAATGAGGCAGAAGCTTTTAAAACCTTACGCTCTAATAACAAATCAGTAGTCTGTGTCCATTGTCCTCTCAATGCCTTGACCCACTGAATTCCCAGAAAGAGCTTCTGTATTCTGGCCAATATTGGACTAAACCTATCTATCTGCTCTTGGAGGTCAGCCTTAAAAATGCATTAAGCAAGCAGCTAATTAAATTAAGGCTATAATAATATAGGGATATAGTGAGACAATTCTATTAACAAGATATAAATCATGTTGAGTGTGAGGTAAGTGTTTTTTAATTGATTGATGGAAACAGCGATCCATAGGTTTTCTGGAGACTAACAGCCATTTACCGTCTCCAGCCGAGTAAAAGAGGCAAAAAGGAAAAGATAAGAAAATTACACTGAGCCTGGAATAAATTATTCAAAAAGATAATCATTTTGTGCTGACATTACTAATGTGAAGAAGCATTTAATCTGCTTCTGGCGGGTTGGGAGAGACGAGTGAAGGTTTTTATAAAGATTAAAATTGCAACCACAGAGCAGCATCGTTACTGTCCTCTAATCAAGGAGACAGGAGCAGGGCCACAAACATATATGCACTTAGCCTAAATACATACTACTGTCAGTACATTTGATGGAAAAATGTCTCTTTCATTTACTTTTTGATAAACAATGTCAGTTTCATTCATGTCCTGCTAACCTACGCTCCGCTTAATATGTGGATGGGCAGGTTTATAAGATAAGATAAGATTGCTTTATTTATCTCACAGAGGAGAAATTTACATGTCACATTTAGCATGGATAGAACACTCAGATTGTGCAAAGGGAGGAAATGTGCAAACATGTTACATGCAGGATATACTGTATGTACAATAAAGTGACAATAATTATGTACAACAAAAGTGACAAGTGTCAATTGGAAACAGTGTCAATAGTAGTGCAGGTTTTCACACAGTGATCATTTAAAGTGACTTATTGTACAGTCTGACAGCAGTGGGGATAAAGGCCCTGCGGTAGCGCTCCTTCCTACACTGAGGGTGCCTCAGTCTTCCACTGAAGGAGCTCCTCAGCTCCTCTACAGTCCTGTGCAGTGGGTGGGAGGTATTGTTCATGATGGAGGTGGCTTTGACTAGCACCCTCCTGTCCCTCACCTCCTCCACAGAGTCCAGGGAGCAGCCCAGAGTGGAGCTGGCCCTCCTGACCAGCTTGTTCAGTCTGTTTCTGTCCCGCTCTGTGCTGCCCGGGGCCCAGCACACGGCAGCGTAGTAAATGGCAGAAGCTACCACAGAGTCATAAAAAGTCCTGAGCAGAGGCCTGCTCACTCCGAAGGACCTCAGCCTCCTCAGAAGGAAGAGGCGACTTTGGCCCTTCTTGTGCAGGGCGTTTTTATTATGGGACCAGTCCAGTTTATTGTTAATGTGAACACCCAGGTACTTGAAGCTGTCCACCAGCTCAATGTCCTCCCCCTGGATGTTCATCAGTGTGTGGGAAAGTGGTTTTCTCCTGAAGTCGATGACCATCTCCTTGGTCTTACTGGTGTTCAAGCACAAGTGGTTGCGCTCACACCGGTCGACAAAGTCCTTGATAACCGACCGATATTCCAGTTCGTTCCCCTCAGACACACAGCCCACGATGGCGGAGTCGTCGGAGAACTTCTGCAGGTGACAGCTGTGTGTGTCGTGTGTGAAGTCTGAGGTGTAGATGGTGAAGAGAAACGGTGAGAGGACAGTGCCCTGAGGGGCCCCAGTGCTGCAGACGACCACCTCAGACTCACAGCTGCGCAGCCGCACGTACTGTGGTCGGTCTGAGAGGTAGTTGATGGTCCATGCAGTGAGGCTACTGTCCACTCCCGCGTCCTCCATCTTCCCCCGCAGCAGTGCCGGCCTGATGGTATTGAAAGCGCTGGAGAAGTCGAAATACATGACCCTCACAGCGCTCCCAGCGGGCTCCAGGTGGGAGAGCGTCCGCTGCAGGAAGTAGATGACGGCGTCCTCTACTCCGATGTTGGGTCTGTAGGCGAACTGCAGCGGGTCCAGGGTGGGGCTGACCACGGAGCGGAGATGGGTGAGGATGAGCCGCTCCATTGTCTTCATCAGGTGGGAGGTCAGTGCGACTGGTCTGTAGTGAGCCGGTTCCTTGGGGTGTGCTGTTTTTGGGACCGGGATCACACAGGAGGTCTTCCACAGGACAGGGACCTTCTCCAGGCTGAGGCTCAGGTTGCAAATGTAGCTGAGGACCCCAGAGAGCTGGTCTGCACAGGTCCTCAGCAGCCTGGGACTGATCCCGTCCGGTCCTGCGGATTTCCTCAGCTTCAGGCGCTGGAGCTGACTCCTCACCTGGTCCGGTGTGATGGAGAGGGGGGGGGACTGGGGTTTACTGTCCGAGGTGGGGGCTGGGGATGCGGGGACAGGAGGGCCCGGGGCAGCCGGAGGCAGTGTCCACTGGGCGGTGTCCACTGGGCTGGGGACGTGTGAAGAGGTGGGGGGGGGGGGGGGGGGGCGGGAGAATCAAACCGGTTGAAGTACTGGTTAAATTCGTCCGCCCGGTGCTGGTCTCCATCTGCTGTTCCTCTGGCACTCTGTCCAAAGCCGGAGATGTTCTTTAGGCCTCTCCACACGTCGCGGGCGTTTCCCTGGGCCAGCTTCTGCTCCAGCTTTTTCCCATAATCCTTCTTGGCCCTCCTGATCCTCCACTGGAGCTCGTACTGGATCCTCTTCTGCTCCTCCCTGTCCCCTGAGATGAAAGCCCTTTTCTTGAGGTTCAGGAGGGCTTTAAGCTCAGGGGTCACCCATGGGTGGTTGTTAGAAAAACACCGCACCTTCTTGGTTGGTACAGTGTTATCCACACAGAAGAGAGTGTGTCAGGCTCTCGATGTCCTCACCATGAGAGCTGCAGATCATGTGAGGGTTGTGTTGCTCTGTTTCTTCCCCCCTCCCTTTTTGTTTTTCTGCAGAGCTTGTGGTGATGGGGGTGTGGCTGGACGGTGCAGCAGACACACCTGCAGCCAATTTACACCTGGCTTCTTAAGCCCAGTTTGGACTGCTCTTCAGTGCCAGATAATTCCGTCACACACGGTAGTGTCCTCGTGCGCCTGTTCCTGTGATTATTTCGCTTTTTTACTCATACAATTTTTTCCCAGATCCTTGGTTGCTGCACCTCCAAGTCTCCAGCCAGCGCCTCTGTCACCTCAGCCTGCCTACAGTTTGTTCTTTCTACTTTTGTTTTGGACTGTAAATGATTTTTTGTTCTTCGTCAGCCTGTTTCAACTCTGCTTTGGGGTCCACAATTGAAAAGACATAACAGAATTATCTGGCCAACATGGACCCCGCAGAGCTTGTAAGGCTTAAACAAACGATGGCTGCTCAGGCTGCTAATTTAAAGCAACATGAAGAGTCATTGAAAGAATTCATGGCTGCATTCAAGAAGGTTGACTTAAGTTTTTCCCAGTTTGGTGCTCGTTTGGACCAAATAACCACCCGCTTGGACCAGATCTCCTCTCACTTGGATTCTACTACTCCACCTGTGTCGGATCCGGCTCCGGCTCCAGCTCCAGCTCCAGGCCCAGTACAAGTCCCCACAGCCCAGCCCCGTGAGCCCTTCATTCCTACTCCTGCTAGGTATTCAGGTGAAATAGGGTTATGTAGCCAGTTTATACATCAGTGTTTTCTTGTGTTTGATCAACAACCCTTAACGTACTCGACCGATAAAGCTAAAGTTGCTTTTATTATGAGTCTGCTCTCTGAAAAGGCTTCTGCCTGGGCTGTTGCTCTAGTCAATAGTGGTTCAATTGTTTGTAACTCTCTGGATGCATTTTCTACTGAGATGCGTAAAGTTTTCGATCATCCCCTCAAAGGGAAAGATGCCAGTAACCGTCTTCTTTCACTTCGCCAGGGCACAGGTTCAGTCTCTAGCTATTCCATTGATTTTCGTATTTTAGCTGCAGAGACCGGGTGGGATGAGAGAGCTTTGCAGGGTGTGTTTTTCCGGGGTTTGAGTGAAGAACTTAAAGACCAATTAGCGGCACGTGACGAGACTTCTTCCCTTGAGGAATTAATTACCCTAGCCATTCGTTTAGACAATCGTCTAGCAGAGAGACGCAGGGAAAGAACAGCTAGGAGAGGTCCATTCCCTGCCATGTTCCCTGCCACCTTTTCTCAACCACCTCGTCAGACTGCACCTGCACACCTGGGGCAATCTGCCAGTGCTACAACTACGGGACAACACAATTCCAGCTCTGAGGAACCCATGCAGCTGGGAAGGATGCGGTTAACCCTCGAGGAACGCCAGCGACGTCTTCGTTTCCGACTCTGTATCTACTGCGGTCAGGGAGGCCATAATGTGGCCAATTGTTCTGCTCTGCCAAAAGAATAGGCTCATCAGTCAGCGGAGGGTTGCTGGTGAGCCACTCCTTTACAGATCCCTCTACCGGACGCGTCCAGCTGAAAGGTACGCTGTCCTGTACTAAAGACTCATTCCCTCTTACTGCCCTAGTGGACTCTGGAGCAGACGATAACTTTATCGACAGCAGTTTTGCTTCCCAGTGTGACATTTTCTGCGAGGAACTACCCGAACCAGGAACGTTTATGCAGTCGATGGGAACATACTGACTTGTATCACTCACCGAACTGTCCCAGTGTCCTTGCTACTTTCGAGTAACCATCATGAGACTATTTCATTTTTTGTTGTCAGTTCTCCCTCTTCACCGCTCGTTTTAGGTCTTCCTTGGCTTAAACTCCACAACCCACACATTGACTGGCCTAAGCAAAGTATTGTTAATTGGAGCCTCTTTTGTCACAGTCACTGTCTGCATTCCGCTAAGCCAACAATTAAATCAGGACTACGCACATGTCCTACGCCTGTTGATCTATCTCTGATACCTGTTGAATATCATGATCTTCCTGAGGTTTTCTCTAAGGATCAAGCACTTTCATTACCCCCGCATAGGCCATATGACTGTAGCATAGATTTGATACCTGGGGCCCCATTACCTACCAGTAAACTTTACAATCTGTCTAAGCCAGAGAGGGAGGCCATGGAGACCTATATCTCAGACTCTCTCGCTACAGGTCTTATTACGCCCATCTTCTTCACCAGTTGGTGCAGGGTTTTTTTTTGTTGGTAAGAAAGATGGTTCCCTGCGCCCTTGTATTGATTTTAGGGGACTGAATGATATCACTGTTAAGAACACATATCCCCTGCCACTCATGGACTCTGCCTTTAGTCACCTTCATGATGCTACAGTTTTCACCAAACTCGACCTCCGCAATGCTTATCACTTAGTTCGCATTAAAGAAGGGGACGAGTGGAAGACAGCATTTAATACACCACTGGGACATTTCGAATACCTGGTAATGCCATTTGGCTTGACTAATGCTCCAGCAGTGTTCCAGGCTCTTATTAATGATGTATTGCGGGATATGTTAAACAGATTTGTGTTTGTTTATCTTGATGATATTTTGATTTTTTCTCGTTCCATTCTGGAACATGTCCAACATGTAAGACTTGTACTCCAACGTTTGTTAGAGAACAGGCTCTATGTAAAAGCTGAGAAATGTGATTTTCATTTGACTTCTGTTAGTTTCCTGGGTTTTATCGTTGAGCAGGGGCAGATTAGAACTGACCCAGATAAGGTCAAGGCCGTGGCAGAGTGGCCCACGCCTCTCAACCGGAAGCAACTTCAGAGGTTCCTGGGGTTCGCAAATTTCTACAGACGTTTTATTCGGGACTATAGTAGAGTTGCTTGCCCGCTTACGAGATTGACTTCTGTTAAAGTGCCTTTTGAATGGTCAGTTGAGGCAGAGTGTTCTTTTAATAAGCTCAAGGAGCTATTTTGTTCTGCTCCTATCTTGTCTCATCCAGATCCTTCAGCCCAATATATTGTGGAAGTGGATGCTTCAGACTCTGGGATAGGCGCAGTCCTTTCTCAGCGCTCACTCCCTGACCAGAAGCTACATCCCTGCCCATTCTACTCTCGTCGACTGTCTCCAGCGGAACGGAACTATGATGTCGGTAACCGCGAGCTACTAGCCGTTATCGAGGCTTTAAAGGAGTGGAGGCACTGGTTGGAGGGGACCACACAGCCATTTGTGGTATGGACAGACCACAAGAACTTGTCTTACCTCCGTTCTGCCCGCAGATTGAATTCCAGACAGGCGCGCTGGGCGCTATTCCTGGGTCAATTTAACTTTGTGCTTACTTACCGTCCTGGCTCCAGGAATATAAAGCCTGACGCCCTGTCTCGGCAGTTTGCCCCACCTGTCGAAGACTCACAGAGTGAGACAATCCTCCCTTCCACCTGCATTATTGGTGCAGCTTTCTGGGATGTGGAGAGGATCGTTCGGGAGGCCTCTGTTAATGAACCATCCCCTGAGGGTTGTCCTCCGGATCGCGTTTTTGTGCCTCGTTCTGCCAGGTCGGAGGTTCTTCAATGGGGACATTCCTCCAAGGTCGCTTGCCATCCTGGATTTCACCGGACTCTCAAGTTAGTTCAACAACATTTTTGGTGGCCATCTATGTCTGCAGACACCAGAGAGTTTGTTGCTGCCTGCTCAGTCTGTGCCCGCAGCAAGTCTTCTCACCAAGCACCTGCTGGGTTGCTCCGTTCACTTCCTATTCCGCACCGTCCGTGGTCTCACATCTCTGTTGATTTTGTGACTGGTCTTCCTCCTTCTGAGGGAGAATCAGTAATTTTGACGATTGTAGACCGATTCTCCAAGTCTGTGCATTTTGTTTCTCTGCCGAAGTTACCTTCCGCCTTTGAGACCTCTAAATTACTCATTGAACATGTTTTCAAACTCCATGGCATACCACAAGATATTGTGTCTGATAGAGGGCCGCAGTTTACTTCTCAGGTTTGGAAGGCCTTCTGTCATGCTGTGGGGTGCTCCTCCAGCTTATCGTCGGGGTATCATCCGCAGACCAACGGCCAGACTGAGCGGGCCAACCAGGACTTGGAGGCTGCCCTTTGCTGTGTTACTGCTCGCCACCCAGTTTCCTGGTCTTCTCATCTCCCCTGGATTGAGTACTCACACAACACCCTGGTGTCATCTGCAACCGGTATGTCCCCGTTTATGGCTGCTAACGGCTTTCAACCTCCTCTTTTCCCGAGCCAGGAGACTCGAGTTGCAGTACCTTCCATCCAACTACATCTTCAGCGAGCCCGACGTGTCTGGCACGGGGTTCGTGCAGCCCTTTCACGGACTGCGGCACGTAACCGTCAACTTGCTGACCGTCGACGTTCACCTGCTCCTGAATACAGACCGGGTCAGAAGGTTTGGCTGTCTACTCGGGACCTTCCCCTGCAAACCGATTCTCGGAAGTTGTCCCCCAGGTTTATTGGACCGTACGAGATAGACAAGGTCATTAATCCGGTGGTTGTCCGGCTCAAACTGCCTCCTTCCGTGAATGTGCATCCTGCTTTTCACGTTTCTCTATTGAAGCCGTTTCTGTCTAGTCCACTTAGCCCTCCGGCCGAGCCCCCGCCGCCCGCCCGGCTCGTCGATGGTCATGCTGCCTTCACTGTCCGCCGCTTGTTGGATGTTCGGCGGCGCGGTCGTGGGTTCCAGTATTTGGTTGACTGGGAGGGATATGGCCCGGAGGACCGTTCCTGGGTTTCCCGCTCTCTCATTTTGGACCGGGGCCTCCTCCGGGACTTTTATGTTCGCTTCCCTTCGAAGCCCGGTGGTCCGCCGGGTGGCGTCCGTTGAGGGGGGGGTACTGTGAGGGTTGTGTTGCTCTGTTTCTTCCCCCCTCCCTTTTTGTTTTTCTGCAGAGCTTGTGGTGATGGGGGTGTGGCTGGACGGTGCAGCAGACACACCTGCAGCCAATTTACACCTGGCTTCTTAAGCCCAGTTTGGACTGCTCTTCAGTGCCAGATAATTCCGCACACACGGTAGTGTCCTCGTGCGCCTGTTCCTGTGATTATTTCGCTTTTTTACTCATACAATTTTTTCCCAGATCCTTGGTTGCTGCACCTCCAAGTCTCCAGCCAGCGCCTCTGTCACCTCAGCCTGCCTACAGTTTGTTCTTTCTACTTTTGTTTTGGACTGTAAATAAATTTTTGTTCTTCGTCAGCCTGTTTCAACTCTGCTTTGGGGTCCACAATTGAAAAGACATAACAGTACAAGTCCCAACAAGCCAGCCCCGTGGCCCTTCATTCCTACTCCTGCTAGGTATTCAGTGAAATAGGTATGTAGGCCAGTTTATACATCAGTGTTTTCTTGTGTTTGATCAACAACCCTTAAACGTACTCGACCAACTAAAGCTAAAGTTTGCTTTTATTATGAGACCGCAGCTCTGAAAGGGCTCGCCTGGCTGTGGCTCTAGTCAATAGTGGTTCAACTTGTGTGTAACTCTCTGGATGGCATTTTCTACTGAGCTGCGTAAAGTTTTTCGATCATCCCCTCAAAGGGAAAAAGAAGCCAGTAACCGTCTTCTTTCACTTCGCCCAGGGCACAGGTTCAGTCTCTAACTATTCCATTGATTTTCTTCGTATTTTTGCTGCTGAGACGCAGGGTGGGATAAGAGCTTTTGCAGGTGTGTTTTTTCCACCGTTTTCTTAAAGACCTAGCGGCCACCTTTTCTCATTCGTTTAGGACACCCGTGCCGACTGCATAGAACTGGCACCTGCACACCTGGGGCAATCTGCCAGTGCTACAACTACGGGACAACACAATTCCAGCTCTGAGGAACCCATGCAGCTGGGGAGGATGCGGTTAACCCTCGAGGAACGCCAGCGACGTCTTCGTTTCCGACTCTGTATCTACTGCGGTCAGGGAGGCCATAATGTGGCCAATTGTTCTGCTCTGCCAAAAGAATAGGCTCATCGGTCAGCGGAGGGTTGCTGGTGAGCAACTCCTTTACAGATCCCTCTACCGGACGCGTCCAGCTGAAAGGTACGCTGTCCTGTACTAAAGACTCATTCCCTCTTACTGCCCTAGTGGACTCTGGAGCAGACGATAACTTTATCGACAGCAGTTTTGCTTCCCAGTGTGACATTTTCTGCGAGGAACTACCCGAACTCCAGGAACGTTTATGCAGTCGATGGGAACATTAATGACTTGTATCACTCACCGAACTGTCCCAGTGTCCTTGCTACTTTCGGGTAACCATCATGAGACTATTTCATTTTTTGTTGTCAGTTCTCCCTCTTCAACCGCTTGTTTTAGGTCTTCCTTGGCTTAAACACCACAACCCACACATTGACTGGCCTAAGCAAAGTATTGTTAATTGGAGCCTCTTTTGTCACAGTCACTGTCTGCATTCCGCTAAGCCAACAATTAAATCAGGACTACGCACATGTCCTACGCCTGTTGATCTATCTCTGATACCTGTTGAATATCATGATCTTCCTGAGGTTTTCTCTAAGGATCAAGCACTTTCATTACCCCCCCAGGCATAGGCCATATGACTGTAGCATAGATTTGATACCTGGGGCCCCATTACCTACCAGTAAACTTTACAATCTGTCTAAGCCAGAGAGGGAGGCCATGGAGACCTATATCTCAGACTCTCTCGCTACAGGTCTTATACGCCCATCTTCTTCACCAGTTGGTGCAGGGTTTTTTTTTGTTGGTAAGAAAGATGGTTCCCTGCGCCCTTGTATTGATTTTAGGGGACTGAATGATATCACTGTTAAGAACACATATCCCCTGCCACTCATGGACTCTGCCTTTAGTCACCTTCATGATGCTACAGTTTTCACCAAACTCGACCTCCGCAATGCTTATCACTTAGCTCGCATTAAAGAAGGGGACGAGTGGAAGACAGCATTTAATACACCACTGGGACATTTCGAATACCTGGTAATGCCATTTGGCTTGACTAATGCTCCAGCAGTGTTCCAGGCTCTTATTAATGATGTATTGCGGGATATGTTAAACAGATTTGTGTTTGTTTATCTTGATGATATTTAGATTTTTTCTCGTTCCATTCTGGAACATGTCCAACATGTAAGACTTGTACTCCAACGTTTGTTAGAGAACAGGCTCTATGTAAAAGCTGAGAAATGTGATTTTCATTTGACTTCTGTTAGTTTCCTGGGTTTTATCGTTGAGCAGGGGCAGATTAGAACTGACCCAGATAAGGTCAAGGCCGTGGCAGAGTGGCCCACGCCTCTCAACCGGAAGCAACTTCAGAGGTTCCTGGGGTTCGCAAATTTCTACAGACGTTTTATTCGGGACTATAGTAGAGTTGCTTGCCCGCTTACGAGATTGACTTCTGTTAAAGTGCCTTTTGAATGGTCAGTTGAGCAGAGTGTTCTTTTAATAAGCTCAAGGAGCTATTTTGTTCTGCTCCTATCTTGTCTCATCCAGATCCTTCAGCCCAATATATTGTGGAAGTGGATGCTTCAGACTCTGGGATAGGCGCAGTCCTTTCTCAGCGCTCACTCCCTGACCAGAAGCTACATCCCTGCCCATTCTACTCTCGTCGACTGTCTCCAGCGGAACGGAACTATGATGTCGGTAACCGCGAGCTACTAGCCGTTATCGAGGCTTTAAAGGAGTGGAGGCACTGGTTGGAGGGGACCACACAGCCATTTGTGGTATGGACAGACCACAAGAACTTGTCTTACCTCCGTTCTGCCCGCAGATTGAATTCCAGACAGGCGCGCTGGGCGCTATTCCTGGGTCGATTTAACTTTGTGCTTACTTACCGTCCTGGCTCCAGGAATATAAAGTCTGACGCCCTGTCTCGGCAGTTTGCCCCACCTGTCGAAGACTCACAGAGTGAGACAATCCTCCCTTCCACCTGCATTATTGGTGCAGCTTTCTGGGATGTGGAGAGGATCGTTCGGGAGGCCTCTGTTAATGAACCATCCCCTGAGGGTTGTCCTCCGGATCGCGTTTTTGTGCCTCGTTCTGCCAGGTCGGAGGTTCTTCAATGGGGACATTCCTCCAAGGTCGCTTGCGATCCTGGATTTCACCGGACTCTCAAGTTAGTTCAACAACATTTTTGGTGGCCATCTATGTCTGCAGACACCAGAGCGTTTGTTGCTGCCTGCTCAGTCTGTGCCCGCAGCAAGTCTTCTCACCAAGCACCTGCTGGGTTGCTCCGTCCACTTCCTATTCCGCACCGTCCGTGGTCTCACATCTCTGTTGATTTTGTGACTGGTCTTCCTCCTTCTGAGGGAGAATCAGTAATTTTGACGATTGTAGACCGATTCTCCAAGTCTGTGCATTTTGTTTCTCTGCCGAAGTTACCTTCCGCCTTTGAGACCTCTAAATTACTCATTGAACATGTTTTCAAACTCCATGGCATACCACAAGATATTGTGTCTGATAGAGGGCCGCAGTTTACTTCTCAGGTTTGGAAGGCCTTCTGTCATGCTGTGGGGTGCTCCTCCAGCTTATCGTCGGGGTATCATCCGCAGACCAACGGCCAGACTGAGCGGGCCAACCAGGACTTGGAGGCTGCCCTTCGCTGTGTTACTGCTCGCCACCCAGTTTCCTGGTCTTCTCATCTCCCCTGGATTGAGTACTCACACAACACCCTGGTGTCATCTGCAACCGGTATGTCCCCGTTTATGGCTGCTAACGGCTTTCAACCTCCTCTTTTCCCGAGCCAGGAGACTCGAGTTGCAGTACCTTCCATCCAACTACATCTTCAGCGAGCCCGACGTGTCTGGCACGGGTTCGTGCAGCCCTTTCACGGACTGCGGCACGTAACCGTCAACTTGCTGACCGTCGACTTCACCTGCTCCTGAATACAGACCGGGTCAGAAGGTTTGGCTGTCTACTCGGGACCTTCCCCTGCAAACCGATTCTCGGAAGTTGTCCCCCAGGTTTATTGGACCGTACGAGATAGACAAGGTCATTAATCCGGTGGTTGTCCGGCTCAAACTGCCTCCTTCCGTGAATGTGCATCCTGCTTTTCACGTTTCTCTATTGAAGCCGTTTCTGTCTAGTCCACTTAGCCCTCCGGCCGAGCCCCCCGCCGCCCGCCCGGCTCGTCGATGGTCATGCTGCCTTCACTGTCCGCCGCTTGTTGGATGTTCGGCGGCGCGGTCGTGGGTTCCAGTATTTGGTTGACTGGGAGGGATATGGCCCGGAGGACCGTTCCTGGGTTTCCCGCTCTCTCATTTTGGACCGGGGCCTCCTCCGGGACTTTTATGTTCGCTTCCCTTCGAAGCCCGGTGGTCCGCCGGGTGGCGTCCGTTGAGGGGGGGTACTGTGAGGGTTGTGTTGCTCTGTTTCTTCCCCCCTCCCTTTTTGTTTTTCTGCAGAGCTTGTGGTGATGGGGGTGTGGCTGGACGGTGCAGCAGACACACCTGCAGCCAATTTACACCTGGCTTCTTAAGCCCAGTTTGGACTGCTCTTCAGTGCCAGATAATTCCGCACACACGGTAGTGTCCTCGTGCGCCTGTTCCTGTGATTATTTCGCTTTTTTACTCATACAATTTTTTCCCAGATCCTTGGTTGCTGCACCTCCAAGTCTCCAGCCAGCGCCTCTGTCACCTCAGCCTGCCTACAGTTTGTTCTTTCTACTTTTGTTTTGGACTGTAAATAAATTTTTGTTCTTCGTCAGCCTGTTTCAACTCTGCTTTGGGGTCCACAATTGAAAAGACATAACAGATCATTTCCCAATCAGTGTTTTGAAAACAATCTCTCAGCATCTCATCCACATCATCGCTCCACACTTTTACAATCCTCTTCTGCGCTGGATTATTTATGGACATATACATTTACGGTCATCCTGCTCCGGTGTTCGAATTGTTTGATCCCTTAATCTGTTTTTGGCAAATTAAATTGACAAAAATAAATTAAATTGAATTTAAATGAAAGATAGTTTACTTGATTGATGGATAGATGGTTAGAGTGATAGTTTATTAATTTATTAGACAAACCATAATTGCCAGACTATAAGCCACAGTTTGGTACTTACGTTATAGTTATAATTTTTTTCAAGTTATCTGAATATTTGAGCCTGTATGACGATGTATTTTTTATTTTGCTAGAGCCATGTCCAAAATCCTTCCTCTATCAGCTGTTGATCTCCATAACTCACGACGTAGCACATATTTCTGCTTCAGGATGTTTATGTGAACAGCAGAAAGAGGTGCAGGGATATACACAAGACATGTTATGTGATTAGGGGCTGTAAGTAATCTTTATTTATATACCGCCTTTCACAGACCAGAGTCACAAAGCGGTTTACAATTGTTATTATTTTTGGGAGAGATGGGAGCGGGGTTGCCGAACAGGAGGCGCATGCCAGACCTATTGTACATATTTTTGGGGGCATATGGTAGGGGAAACCGGAGCACCCGGAGGAAACCTACGCAGACACAGGGAGAACATGCAAACTCCACTCAGAAAGGCCCTGGTCCGACCAGGATTCGAACCCAGGACCTTCTTGCTGAGAGGCGAGAGTGCTATCCACTCAGTTTATGGACTTATTATTTTGACTCAAGTTTTAGTAGAGATCAGACACACCAAAGTGCTCTGATCTTCACGAGTCAACACTGCGTTAAAATACTAAATAATTTTGTGTTGGTTAAACGTTACATTACAACATGAAAAAATGTGGCTTATATTTAAGTGCGGCCTATGGACAAAAATGCACTTGCTCTTATATACAGGTGCTCTCAATAGTCCAGCAAGTACTGTAATTACAAATTGTCACATAGGTGGGCAGAGTCAACACGTCCAAATTAGTGTTTTTAGAATATCAATTATAAATCTGTGGAGGGCTTTCTAAATGTCCAAGTCAACATGTGACGACAAAGACAGGTCCAGGTAGAAAAACTGACCAAGAAGCCTGTCGGTAACTGTTGATTTATCACATTTATACAAAGACAATTTTAAGCACAATATCAGGCAATCAGACATCGGTCAATAGAGCAATATTTCACTTGTGAATGTTTTATCTGCTCAACATCTCCTATTGCCGTCGCAGTCGCCGGGTGAGTTATTGTTGGATAAAATATAGTGAGGCGCCATGTTGGTGCATGTTTACAGCACATTATTGCCGTCATATTCGGCGTGTCAGTCTTTATGTCTCCTGATGACAACACATATTGATGACAACATAGACAGGAGGGACACAATGAGGCGCATGTGAAAAAATTATGAGAGCCACAAAGTGTGATGACAAACGGGCAGGAAGTTAACAAGAGTGTGGCGTTGGTGGGCCCCAGTGGGCAGCAGCAGCAGCAGCAGCAGCAGCGACATGCGAGCCCTGTTATCTGCCTCATGTTTATTACACCAGCCTCTTTCATCGCACTGACAGTGATGGACAACTCCTATTAAGACGCTCTCTTCCCAGCAGCTGGCAGGAGCAGATACATTAAATAAAAGTCTTATTACTTTTCATTGGCCCAGGCATAATATATGGCCACTGAATAGTCGCTGTCTTCAGATGCTGTTTGATACAAGATTTTAATTTGAGAGATGGTCAGTAACATGGCAGCAATTGACACAGGATTTGCTTGGTGCACGGTAATGATTGTGTGTACAAAGGGTGTATTGATGGAGGGGCTTTGTTTGGGTCTGGCCTGGGATCCTATCACATGAACTCGCCTCCGCCCATGTGCATTATGGGACACGGGAGCATGCCTTCTTATCAAAGATGTCTTTCAAAGGCCACCATTAGGCCTCATATGGCTACAAGATAAGACTTTGAGAAAACATGTCACTGGACAAGTTATGGCCAATATCTATTCTTTTAGGTTACAACTATAAAAACATTGAATACTGATATATTGGTCAGTGTATTGTTGTCTGTCTCTCTGTTACACACACACACACACACACACACACACACACTCACACCGTTCCCAATGCCGTCTCAGTATAGAGGGACATCTGCGTGTTGGCTGGTGGCAAGGGCCTGTGTCATGCCGGCCGGCTCTGTGGGCTGCATATTAAACGCTTTATTGGGGCAATTAAATGTGTGCTTAATGGCCAGGAGTTGGCAGAATGATTGTACAATTGAATTAGCAGTTATGATGGCACACATTACAAGATGAAGAAAATGCAGTTACCTCAGGCGTTTTCCTTCTCCTCCGTCAGGTTTGACTTAATTAGCTCTTGTCACATACACTTTCCTCCTGATCTAATTGTGTGTGAGCTCAAAGTGGACTTAAAGCAGCCTCGTCCCCCGTCTGTCTGCTGCTCCTGATATCCGCTTGGCCCTTTTAGACGCTCCGTGATGCATTGACGCTGACTCATCCAAGTCGCGATGGTCCTGCATGGGGGCGGCAAAAGAGCAGATTAAACAAATGTAATAACAATGTTCTGATAAAGCTGGGGTGCCTGTCCTTTTTCATTGACAATAGAAAAAAATGTGCCATAAAGAAAAGCACTGTACCCACTTAGATGAGCAACAAAAAGTATGGCTACCACCCCCTGTTCCTACATTTCTTTACTTAGCTTAGTTCCTGGTGTCTTTCTAACATACATACATTTATACACACACATACATAAACAAATGTACACACATATACCCATGCATACATATTAATCTTTTTTCATAATGAACATATAGTATTATGTGTTTATTTATATTTATGTCATTTGTGTTTCTTAAATAGTTGATTTGTGATATAAGTCATTAGTTTATAATATATGAATTATAATTATGCCAAATTAAAAACCGTTGGCTATACCTTTAACTATTCCATGGTAATCAACTATCCTTTAATAAATCAGACCACAACATGCTGTCTTCAAATTATTGGAAACATGTCATCTTTTGCATACTCTGAGTCACTAGTTCACCGAGTAAGGGTGGTCCTCTTTTTCTCACTTCTCTGTCTGATAAAACTGGTTTAAAGATGTGACCACAAAATGCATGCATACCTGTATTTTTGCAAGGTTCATTTTGTTGTGGTTTGTAAGTTACGTAGCACATTTTAATAGAATAAGCTTCAACAACATGTAAGGTGTTTATGTTCACAGTTAATGTGGGAAATGTTTGTAAGTAAATATCTATATGGCTAGAGAGCAAAAAAAGCAAGGGGAGTGAGCGCTGCAGGGTCCAAAGTGCTTAAAACAGCTGCGCTCCAGGATGAGACTAAATGCAATGATACGTTTGTGACAAAAATTCAAGGCAGATTTTTATTAACTGTATGTGTTTGACCCTGGGTGTGTCTCTATGACGCCAATTATATAGTAAATACTTGTACACATTTAATATGAAGCAAATCAGTATAGATTAAAAAAACAATGTATTTCAAGAATAATTGTCAAAGTGTACCATACTCTAACCAAAGTTTTTTGTGTGGCTTGATCACAACTTTGACAGCTGGACTCTTCTAACTCATCACCAACCTCTATTTTGACACAAACTTCGGTCGACTGTGCGTGACGCAGACTCACGGATCCACGGGGTTAAATGAATCATACTCTGGTTCTCTCTTAAGGCTGCATTCGCTCTACTCTTACTGAAACCATTGATTAGTGCCGGCTCTTAGGCATGGTCATTTGCCAGAGGCTCCGCCAGTGTGAATGCAGTGTCCTTGCAGATTTAGTGGTCACTTCTCTCAACTTTGCCCATTAACCTGAGTGCAGCAGGCAGTTTGCCCCCTCCTCTGTGCACAGGAGGGACATTTATTAGCCCAGGACACCCTAATGGATCCCAGTTAAGGTGTGTTAACAATTTTTCTATTGATTAATTGGAAGAGAATCATAGCCAGACTAACTTAGCCACAAAGATTTAGTGGCTTTTAAGGTAGTAGCGATGAATATAATGCTTTAGAAAGAGCTTCTGTACATTATATATATGACACCTGCTACATTAAGCTACATTAAGGTTTAATACATCTTCATTACTGGCACTTTGCCCAACCCTTCAAGGTTGAAATAGAGATCTACCTTTCATTATGCCACCCATCATTGCTCTATGGAGAGATATCAAATAATAATGGAATTGTTGAAACAGTTTTGCCCGAGTTGTTAATGTTAATCGATGTATTAAATATTAAAGATTTCCATAACAGGACTTTGAATTGCTGCCACGTTTCTCCCACTGGGACTATTCAAAATACCGCAGCAGCCATAACTCCCATCCCAGCTGTAATTAGACAAGGCTGAGGATGATGGCCACCTCCTGCCCACTGACCTGCGGTGAGTTCTTCTGTTTGCCTAACACCAACTAAACCTGGAACAAGAGGCTGTAAACCTCCAGAGCAGTGATACTATTGTAAAACTGTTCAATCAATCATACAAATACATTAAAAAGAGTTTAGATTGTCTTGAAAAGAATAAAGCTTGGTTTGTGATACAGACACTCACCTGTCCTGTATGGATAGTTCTCTCACAGAAATTAGCATTTTTGGGGGGATAATGTAGATATTTAAGCTGCCGCACACGATGTATGCAAAAATAAACGTCTCGCAGCAAGCGAACGGCAGACTGCCGAGATGCGGGCTGCTCCAGTGCCCTCTGTGTGCAGAGAAAACAGGCTTCACACCGGGACGTCCCGCTCTGGCCCAGCCACCCAGATATCCTACCATCGGCAACTATTTCTTTTTCCTCTTTGTCATCCAATTTCTTACTCACGCTGATTTTGAAAATGTTTTAATGACGGTAAGTGTTGTTGTAACTTCCAAAGTAAGCACACAAGTCTGTCCTAATGTGTGATCATATTACTATAGGGCACTTTTGTAGCCTTCAATTATAGTGTTTCATGTTGTATCACTTTCTCATCTTAATGTCAGGGTCTTTATAGTCTTCCACCACACATGTTCACGTGCATCACATATGAACATCTTCTCGTGCAGGCGGCCTCTGCAGCATCAGTGTATTGTTGCCAGTTAATGGTCTTATAAAAAGAAAACAGCAGCGTTATGAGCAAAACCAGAATCATGCAGCTGCTGACTTTGACGGCTCAAAGAAATTACTAAGGAACAAAGCTTTGTCCATTTATTGTTTAATGCCACATTAGCAATCTGCAATGTTTGGGAATGGCTGCCAGTTGAGGCAGCTCCTGGCAGATGGGCTGGCCCATAAGATAGATCTGCCGTCACATAAATTCCCCATTGCCATCAAAAGCCAAAGAAGAAACAGCACTAACAGTGTGTTATTGTGGCTCCAAAGTCCCCGCCAAAAGCAACAGTTCATGTTTTTTTCCCAACACAGACATTTGAGAGATCATTTCAGATGCTATGTCCTATTAGTATTACTCCAAAACCAACTCAAAGCACTTAGTGTCAGAGAAGAGAGAGGCGCTGGTCGGAGCTTTTCACAGTTCTGCAAATGTTCACAAATGTTTCTAATCGTCTTTGCCTCCAGCAGGACGACATTTGCTAATTAACCATAAATATAAATATATTTTTATGGGGACCTAAGTGAAAGTCTCCTTCAGGTTTGTGCAAATCATCTGTGTTATTGAAACAACAGCAGTAATAATGAAAACATGTGTAAACAGCTTCACTACTAAACATAATTATGTATTCTGTCCATCTCCTACTGCTGCTAAAGCATAACTCATCACTGTTTGCTCATCTGGCATACTGCTAAGGCATACGGTCCTTAATTTCATGTTTTAATTTAAGAGACGAATATACTTTTTCCTAAGTGCAATTATAGTTTTATCGGTTAAACTTAAACATAAATATTTGACTTATTCTATTTCATTGACAGCTGTTTATTATGTATGTTTTGAGTCTTCTTCAAGTCCTACAATAAAAACACACTCAGGGATAAATTATGGTTCTCATATTGTATCTTAAATACACTTAAATATAAGAATTATAATTACAATTATCCAGGCTTAGTACAGGCACAAAATACACCTCTCACTGGTTAAGTTATTGTCTCTGCATTTTTTTTTACTGCCATTAATACAACGCTCATTTGAGCTCCGCTTGTTGCACTGTATTCACTGGGTGTAGTAAACATGGTAAAAGATAATTGTGTCTCATCACAACTAAATTTATAACAGGGCTGTGAATAGAAACATTGGCTCAGTCAGAGAGAAGCCCGTGACCATTATCTGCTGAGGGCACGCAGCGCTGCAGAACAAGTGTATCTATGGCAGCCAGGCATTTGTAGGAGCCACAGCTTTTGTCCCCACTGACATGTTTCTTTTCCAGCTAATTAGCTCTTTAAATCAGAGGTTATGTCAGGCCGCCATTGATAAGAACACAGCACTAAATTGAGCATGTAATGCTGCCATTCATTGACGACAATGTCCTCCTGTGGTGATGAGCAGGATTCATTAGTGACTGCTCAGAGAGCGCTCATATGGAACGTCTGGAGTTAAGGGAAGACTTAAGGGATTTCATTCACCTTTGGAAACACATGTCACCACATATTATACAATAACCTCTGAGATAAGCAAACGTGTTATTATGGACGTATCACTATCCTTCAAACAGAAAATCTTTACAATCAGATTTTGATTGAATACTTTTTCAATCAAAATCTGAGAGAATATTGAATCATGTCTATTTCTCAGAAAAGACGATTGTGACAACAGAGTACAGAACCAAATAGTTATCAATGTAATGTCCTTGTACTTCAATGGAAAATGAGTTCATTCAAAATAAAGAACTTTTATAACTTAATAACTTAATGAGATGATTAAATATTCTCAGATTATAATTTCTATCTTCAGGAATGAATGATGTGTCCGTATTGTTAAATTATTTTCCATGTGATATTCAGACATATACACAGTGAAAAGCAGACGTTTACAAACTCTGACAAAAATATGATAATATATTTTCTGAAATTAAACCTGACTTAGTGAAAGTAATTAACTCTCAATATTGTGACATTGAGTCAATAGAAATGATTCTGTTAAAAAAACTGAGCTAAAACTAAACCTACAGAACTGTGTATACTTATGTTTTATGACGCATTGTAATTATTCTAAAATGTTTCACGATGTCTATCACGAGACCCGCAAGTATTTAAACCACCTGAGTCACACTAAGGTCCAAACATGTCTGTACGTTCATCTAATATTCCAGATTTTAGCTGCATTTCAGATTCACGCACTTTGAGTTTCCTCGTGTATGAATTGTGCTATACAAATAATCTTGCCTTGCCAATATAGGGTTGTCATTGCAATAGAGTGTTTAGAAAGTTCTCTCCACAGGTTCTTGAAGAGCACTTGATAATCTAAGAAAGCGGCATTCACCTTTTCTGAGTGGAGTTTGCATGTTCTCCCCGTGTCTGCGTAGGTTTCCTCCGGGTACTCCGGTTTCCCCTACCACTAAAAATATGTACAATAGGTCTGGCATGCGCCTCCTGTTCGGCGACCCCGCTCCCATCTCTGTGTGGAGTGAGAGGACAAGTAACCAAAAAATTAAAAATTAAAAATAAAAATAACAATTGTAAACCGCTTTGTGACTCTGGTCTGTGAAAGGCGGTATATAAATAAAGATTACTTACTTACTTCTCTCTCCTCCCCCTGTATTTCTTTCAAAGTGCTGTGTGCATGAAGTACACGACTCCTTATATTGAACCCTCAGCTTGAGCCTGGGCTGATCTGCACTCAGAGGTGAGACGGTGCAAATTGGCTGAGGGGATTCCCGGTCATGAGGCAGTGGTTACCGATTTGTCAATCACTTTTCAATTAGCAAATGAGCTGCAGCACCAGGGTAGCTCCTGGTCAAAACGACTTCTATCACACAGAGCTGAGGTGGGCCAGAAAGAAGCTGACGCAGCACGAGGAAAGGAGTGGAGTCTTCTTCACACCACATGAGATGGAGCTCAAAGAAGGTGTGATTGGAATCATGGGTCAAATGCAGAGGACACATTTCCCTTAAAGCTGGGGTACCTAACTTTCTTCATTTAAAATAATCCAAGTTGTTTTGCCCAATATAAAGAGTTTTGTGAAAAGTAAAATGTTGTGAACAAATCCGACCATAACATTCTGTCTTTATCTTATATTGGAAAACAACAAATAATCTTTTGAATACTTGAAAGAAAGAGCCCTGTGAGTCATAGTTTGACACTTTTGGGCTGAGTGAGGGCTGGTCCTCTCTCTTTCACGTTTCTATCTGAAAAAGCTGATCCAAAGATGTGACAAAGGCTAAACACACTGTATGTAAAAGAATGAAACAATTAGTGATAGAAGTTTGTACTTGTTGGACTATTAATCGCACTTGTATAAACCGCACTAGCTTAATTCGAATCGAGAGTATAGTATATTTTTCCACATACAAATATGAAAATAAGCCACGGGGTTTTATGTTGTAATGTAAACAGACAAATACAAAGCCGATAAACGACCATTTTAAGTGGTTACAACACGATTGGATGGAGATAAAATAATAAGACATAAAACAACAATACAGGGTCATATTCCTCGCCTCAAATGTTGTTTAAAGTAATATTTAAGTCCTATTTATGTAATTATTGTTCCAACTGTCATCTCAGTGGCTTCTCTGCTGATCCCAGAGAGACGAGAGCTTCACTGTCGCCACTATAACAGCCACTTAATCCTCCTCATTGTTGAAAATATAGAATTTTTTCAAACTATACAAGGCGTACGCTGTGTTGAAAATAGTTTTCACCTGAAATAAAGGTGTACCAAGCCGCAAAAAGCTCCTATGTGTCCGTTTTCCTGCATTGCCCTGTCTAATTGATAGGGGAAAAATACTTCCTGTCCTACGGCCCCCTGCCACGGGCCCTTTGGACCTCATGTACTATAAAGAACAAATACTTGTTATAGCACTTGATAATAAAACAAAGATTTCTCAAGAAAATAAGACTTGTATTACATTTTTACATGTTTTGTCCTTGGTAACATCCCATTACCTGATGCACTGTAGCAGTATCGATTACCTCTAATCTGGAGGGTCCCACTCATCGAACACAGCCGTGCCTCCTCCATCATGGCGGCGGAGGTCTGATCCCGGCTCAGGTAGGAATGGTAAATGAAGTGATCCGTTTTTTCCTCCTCTGTCAGCAGCTCTGACCTTCTCCTCCCTGGTGACAACATGAAGGACACCCCCGATGGCTGACGGTGCACTTTCCAGCACCATGAGAACGCTGTTGCCAAAGCGCCAGGGTCCGGCTGCAGTGTGGGCACTTGATGAAGCAGAGGAATCGATGGAGCGAAGAATGATGAAGAAATGAGACGTGGAGAGCGGCACTCTGCAAAAGCGAATGTGGCAGATTTTGTGAGGCATGAAATTTAAATACAGGTTTGATCCTAAATGTAGTCTTCAATAACGGGAGGAGATCAATATGTGGAGTGAGGCTGCTGCATGTCAGCAGCACACTTAGAACAGCACATTTTATACTTCAGATTAATGCAAACAGTGATATATATTCATGGTCATAATGTTTAAGTTCAGGTTTACAAATGACACAAGGAGAAACACATATGATCATCACATGCAGAAGAAGCCATTTTTAACTATCCAAATACAATCGATATATACAAATAATTACAATAATAATTACGGTATAAAATGATAAGATTGTAATAGTTACATGTGTAAATACAGATGTATTGTAGTTGCGAGAGTTGAGGTAAGACAGATTGAGGAAGTCAATCCTGTTGGATGAAGGTGAGGGACCTGAACATCTTTACATTCTGCTCTGGTCCTAGTATTTCCAGGCAAATTGATTTATTTCACATTATTAATGAACTTTGCAGCAGTTCCACTTGTCAGCCTTGGCCTGTGAGGGTCAATAACTGGAGGAAACTTGATGTTAGTGGATCCAGCTTAAGTGATTCTGTCGTGCTAACGATTCAATATATCAGGACAAATGTCAGCTGCTTTTAATATGTTGATTCCCAAAGCCTGATCTGCATAAGCACTGCTTTCCCCCCAGCTCTACAGGGAGCACACGTGTAATGACAAGCACCGATTTCTCCTCGTTTTAGTAAATATTTAATGCAAGACAAAGCCCTCTCAGCAGCGAGATGCAAATGGACTGAGTTGAACGCAATGATTGTGTGTGTTTTAGTTCTATTAAAGACGGAGTAAAATAATAATTGAAAGTGATTCATCATCATTAATGCATGTGATGGCTTTGGTGGACGTGGAGGGGTTTGCTTGGTCAACATGAACCCCATGTGAGGAAGGACTGTGTGTAAACACTTAAGGTGACTAAACTGCTGGCTCTTGTTTTCTGGCTCGTTGCAGAAATCAGTGCAATGGATCGGACGGGAGAGATTTAGTTGCCGGTGGCAGAGGTCGGTGGATTGTGTATTCTGTGCAGTCAATAATAAAGTTAGGACTTATGCCCACAGAAAGTTAATGAGCAATCACAAGGACCTTGGAAAGTCATTTGCATCTGGCTCTCACTTTGGCCGAGAGCGGCCCAGAGAGACTGAGCGGCAGAACTGTAAACATGAAGCTCCACGTATTATAACGCCAGGTACATAATATCTCACACAGGTTTACCCAGTGTCATTTACTAAATTATACTCGTCTCAAATACAACACACATAAAAATATCATTATCCACGTGTCCTTTTTATTTCCATTCTCTTATGGCCTGCTCTGAGGTACAGCACATAGTCCATGTCGGCAGCAAAGGAAAAATACATTTCATTACTTGCAGCCTTTTTCCATGTCATTACAAAGCAGTAATGGTCGATCACAAGGAAAAACAGATTGCCCTGCTACTCACATCCAACAGGCCTCATTTTAATGTGCCACCATTATGCGAGTCACTGCTTTGTTACAGTCAGAGACCAGCGCTGCTTCCCTCCTCCCGCGCTCATATATCTGTACAGAGGAAGTAGACGCTGCACTGTTCTGACAAGAGACAAATGTTTCATTCAAATGTTGCTTTCGCATATTGTGGAGAAGTAATGAATTCCTGTGCAGTGCAGGTCCCGGTTCACAGTGTCAAGTCTGAGCAAGGTGGAGGCACAGCTCCACAACAGCAAAATTAAATTTAATGTTCCATTCGTTGCGGTAAGGTGCATAAATCAAGGCTTCTGATTTGCATGGACTGTGGTGAGCAACCTCATCCCATTCAAAATAAAGGAAGACAGAATATGATGTCATGGAACAAAACAATGTAATCTAAGACTGAGCAATAAAAAGAAGCACGAGGCAGCGCGATACACTTTAGCATGCTCCAATGTTCAACAATGTTATCAATAAATTATATGTCTTGTTGTTTATGTGTATAGGGCAGAGAAAGTTGCACCAGACATCACATCTATCAAAGCTTTATGACCGTTTCTTGCCATGTTTTCTCTTTCTGTGTGGGGTTTGCATGTTCTCTCTGTGTCTGCGTAGGTTTCCTCCAGGTGCTCTGGCTTCCCCTACCACAATGTGTTTTTATGAGTGCGGTTGTGGTACAACTGCATTTAAAAAACAACTGATGAGTGCAATAAGTGAACATTTATCAGCTTTCGAGTGAATAGAAAGTGAATGTTTAAAAAAATCCTTATTTGATGAGCTCCTTTAACCCCCCCTTTACAGCCCTTATAGATTATGACTTAAGCTCAAATGTTTTGCCAAATGAAATTGAATAAAATGTGAAAACAGGGCAGTTCCAATGTGGCTCCCAGGTGAAAATAAATTGCCCGCCCCTGTTCTATACACCACAACCAATGCAAGGCTAAATAGCACTACATCCTTCCCAAACAACTCAGGCCACACGCAAAACCCTATTAAGGATCAGCACTGATCAATGACCAGGGAATTAGAGTGCAGCTGATCTGATTAACCCACTATTATTTTGAGACACTCCTTATTTACGTTGCACAATGAGGAGAATGTCCTCTTTTCTGCTGGTTAACTCTAAATGAAGCATAAGCAGCCTGGTGACATTCTTGGAGGTTTCCAGTAACACTAGATGTATATGCTACTGCCGCAGCCTACTGAAGTGATATTAGCCTACTGTAAATCAGATAAAGGGAGAAGGCAAGTCCTCTCAAAGCATGATGGGATTAGAGCGTGGGGCTCTTGAGCTATTGTGGCATCTGTGGAGGAAGAAAAACTCAGGCAGTAGCTCACCCCTGTAGTTAAAGAGATTATCAACAATGAAGTTAATCTAAAGTAAAGTTACTCCACTCTACAGACATGTTAGAATGTCCAGGTATTTTTCAAGCAAATTCCCAGAAAAGGCTTTTTATTGTATAAGTGGCGTGTGGAGGGTGTGCAGGTGGCTCAGAGCTCACCCTGTGATCCACTCGCCTCTGCAAACTCAATAAAACACATACAGGCAGACAAGCTTTTATATTAAAGGCCATATATTCTGATTAATCTCAGCCATGTTGAGTTGGCTGTGGTGGAATCCTGGATGAAGGAGGACACAACTATTCAGAACAGCATCATTCTACAGACAATGTTTGTTAAGGATAGTGCAAACAAAAAGGATACAATTAAAAGATATTAAGAGTTTATTATAATACTAAAATACCACGGATCAAAAGTGAAGGGTCTACTTTTTTGCTTGGGTCCAGGACATTGAAATACACACGCATGACCTTCTTATTGTGCGGCCTCAGTGCTAACCACTCCATCACTGTGGCACTATTGTCTTGTTAAAGTCATAGAACTCTCTAATGGTGCACTGTGGCTGAGTGGTTAGCACTCTCAATTCTCAGCAAGAAAGTCCTGGGTTCAAATCCCAGTTGGAACAGGGCCTTTCTGGAGTTAGGTTTCCTTGGGAGGCTCTGATTTCTCCGACCACAGGAAACATCTACAATAGGAAATCTTAGGAATCATAGGAAATAGAAAAGTCCGGACCAAGCATCAACATTTGGAGTTGTTGTGAAGTAACTTAATTTACAGCAGTGAAGTAACTTAATTTACAGCAGTATTAACTAAACTTAGAAACTAGACTTAGAAATATTGAACAAGATTTTGGAAATTAAATCCAATCAAGGTTTTACAATTGTTTTTAGCTATAAAGTATTCATTCATTCATTCACTCAAATAATTATGTCTAAAGTTTTGTTCATCAACAACGGAAATTAAAAATATCTTGATTCTGATTGAGACAAAAGTATTTGTTCTGGATGGTTTATCATTAAAGGCATTAAATCCATGTTATTTGGTGTTTGCTAGGAGAAAGAACGAGCCAGACTGCTCTGTGTGTGTGTGTCGTCCACAGCTGCTTCTTCAGTGTGGACACGAACATGATTAAAAGGAGATTTTGAGATGAATGGTGATCAAATCAGCTCATTTAGTTGTTTTTTTTATTAAACTGTGCATTTTTGGTCACTTTTATGAGGGATGTTGTAAAGGCGGCAACTTTTGAGCATTGTGAAATTGGGCAACCATCTGCGACTTTGTGAGCACTGAAAAAAATAACGGTTAATGTCCATATGTCTGAGCACAAGCTGTGCTGCACCAGGCGTGTGTGTGGGGCAGTCGCTGATGCAAAAAATAAATGAAAGTTTGGTCCGTGTCGATGTTGTAGATGTGCATTTGAGTTTGAGTTTGCAAAGAGCTGGAGGGCGGAGGATGTAGTTTCAGAGGAGCTGTGAGAAAAACACACACGCTCATACACCAACGGCCTCAAATCAATTTTGAAGCAGAGGCGGCAGATATTTCTGTACCAATGAGCCTGAGGCGCAGTGCACACCAAAAGAGAACCGGAGAAAAAAGCAGCCACTGAAAGAAAGAGTAGAGAAAAAACTTCTCCAAATTCCAACTTGCAAATAAAAAAGCAAAGCAATCAATCATGTCAGGCCGCTCATTCCTGGCCAGCGTGTCCCGTAGCGACAGAATCAAATCAGACAAGACCAGAATATGCAAACTTATTTGCTCTTTCTGGACGGGAAAAGAAGGAAGGCTATTGGGGTCTTGAAAGATAAATGAGCATTCCAGCTGACGACATAGAGGCCTGTTAAAAGTTTACTGTCACAAACACTAATTAATCACTGCACAAGAGGCTATTAATCATATATTAATGAGACGGTCTCTCCACTGGGCTGGTCCAGGCCTCACTCGGCCTGTGGCCCTGCGCTCAGCAGAAAGCATCCAGCACTCAATTAATCTTGTGCCACCTCGGCTGCTCCAGACAGACACCTTCATTTAATGCAGGCCAATAACAAGGACATTTAAAGTGTCCATATTTCAACACATTTTTTGGGACAGTTAATCACAGCAGGTGCTTCACAGAAATTCCCCTTGTCTCTTTTAGACATTGATGTAATTGCCCTGCAGACAGGGCTTATATTGTATCCTCATTCAATATTTAATCTTTTTCTCCACAGAAAAGGTAAAGGTGACAGAGTGAAATGGACTTGGCAGATTATTTAGAGTAATGTCTTTTTGATTGTTGAAACTGCACCTCCTAATCCTGTTCAGGCTACATCACAGGAAAGCTCATATTGTGGTCAACTTTACAATTCACTTTGCACTCTGTCTATTGATTGAACTGCTCCTCTGGTGGAGTCATCTGGACAGAGAATACTGTTGGGACGAGGATATTGCAGCTCATTCCTCCACAAGCAATGAGCTGACACACTTATTATATTCATGATCATTGTCCAGCAGACGCCTACAGGGAGGAAGAAACTAAACTACTATTTATTACACTAATCACTTTTGTTGCTAATTATAAGATGAATTAGACGACACTAACTATGCACAGTGAAAGGAAACAAGGTCTACGTATACAACAGGTTTCAATTGCATCTGTGAATCCATCACTAGAATATTACAACTTAAGAAGCTTATTGTGAAAAAGGTGTGCGTATGACCCGTGTGCCTCTTCTTCAAAAATGTTTATCAAGCGTTGGGCATTTATAAACTGGAGGAGTGCATTAAACAGTAGGGGTGTCAGGGCTTGCTGATGGAGAGAGCCGCAGTATTGTCCTGTCCTTATGCAGATCACACCGAGGGTCAGGGAGGGTCCAGTCTCTGAACTACTGCTGCCACATACTAATGCCCAGCGCCAAGAGGTTACACTATCAACAAATGCAAAACTCGTCGTCGATCCATATTCTGTAAGGACCCACTACCTTTATGCAGAGGTTATACAAATATTTCCAAAATGTGAGGTCACTGCTTATCAGTAGCAGTTTTAACAGTCTTGATCGTTAGAGAGCTAATGAAGCAAGGCCTAACTTTACACCTGCGCCATCCAAAGAGCAAGAGAATAAAGCAAATGGTCTGTGAAGTTATGAGCGCCGTCCGGAGAGAGGTTTAAGACACAGGTTGACAGACTGTTGCGCTGCACGTCCGAACTAATGGTCCCTGAAGTAGTATAACTCAATGAACAGAGCCGCATTCTGCAACAGAGATGATGACCTGAATTTTACCATCTCTGTGCTAAATGTGAACATCAATAACACCTCTGCCAGTTAAACCCATGTAAACAGCTCAGACCAGATGCATCGCCTTGACAGCTTTTCCCGAGAGGACAGAGAAATGCCGCAGTCTGAAAAATTCCACACTTCATAATCCTTTGATTTTTGAACTGTGCTGACTTAATGTACACAGTTTTACAAATGGCCCCAAACGGATGGCTCCCGTGGTGCCTCTGTCCTGCTGTTTAATTACATTTTAAACATATGTTGCTCCAGCACACACAGACAGCCTGTTCACAGCAGCCTCCGGGCCTTGTTTGAACAGCGAGTTTGCCTTTGGAGTCGACATCTGAACAAAACCTTCAGGGAGCTCACATAAAGATGTCCTGCTCACATTTGTCACGCCTCATCAAATGCAAGCCTGTAGTACTCAGCCGTCCTTCTACTCATCTGTAAGAGACCCACACAGGACATTTGCTAATATCCTTTTAAACGGAGAAGTTATGGACATGAATCAAAACCCAATCGGAGACAAATGATCATAATTAAGCACTCAGGGATCCATTGGAATAATAAAGGCATGTAGAACTAGAGGTCTAAACAGAAGCTCGTTTTATCAACGACCTCCAGACTATGACACTTATGTGTAATAATGGCCCCCAAGTGGAAAGGAGATATAATAAACATGCGACCCGGTGGCCAGGTTTGTCACAGAAATGTCCTTTAACTGCACATACACTCTCTAATTGGTTTGGCTCTCTGGTGGTTCCCTGTAATTTCCCACCAAAAGCGGGAAAGGCGCGGGGAGCCCAGGCTGGAGGTCCAGGCTGATGGCTGCACTTGTTGTCCTTCAGTACATTATGCAAGGATCACCTCAGAGCGCAGGACAGATACATCTCCCTCATGTGCCCCATGGGGGACGCTGATGGCTTAAAAGCAAGGTATCCACGGGAGACCCATTGACCTAAGGACACACAAAGTGGGGAGGTGGTGATGGAGCACGGGCCGTAGAGGACAAAGAGGAGGTGCTCAGCTGTCACCCAGAGCGGGGCTCAGTCACTGCTGCTTTAATGGAGGACAGAGCAGCTTCAGGACAAGACCCAAGCAGCTCAGGCCTAAGAGGTGCTAATTTACAGTTAAAACAATATCAATATTATCATCAGCCAAAATGACACTTGATAGGATTACATCATTTTTTCTTCCAAACAGAAATATTGTTGATATATTTATGAACATATACGGCTAGTGGTCATCATACAACACTGTGGAACAGGTATTATTAGTAAGTAAGTAGTAAGTAAGTAATCTTTATTTATATACCGCCTTTTCACTGCAGATCTGAGTCTCAAAGCGGTTTACAATTGTTAATTTTGGGCATTTGTCTCTCACTCCACAGAGATGGGAGCGGGGTCGCCAGTACAGGAGGCACATGCTAGAACTATTGGACATATTTTTAGTGGTAGGGGAAACCGGAGTACCCGGAGGAAACCTACGCAGACACGGGGAGAACATGCAAACTCCACTCAGAAAGGCCCTGGTCCGACCGGGATTCGAACCCAGGACCTTCTTGCTGAGAGGCGAGAGTGCTATCCACTCAGCCACCGTGCCGCCCATTACTATGTATTATTGCATATACTGTGTTCTAATGGTTTAATTAATTAATCTGTTGTTAGTACATTTACCATTTTGTAAAGTCCTCCAAGACTGTTGTGATTTAGGCCTGGATTGAATATATGCTGATGGAGTAATAATATAATAATCTGCATTAAAACAAAGAATATTTATAAATAATAGAGGTCTTCTGTTGAATAATAAATGAACAGAACTCTTATCTTCATTCTCACGTGTTGTGGTTATTACATTACAAACGTTTAGTGCTGGACCTTTTATTGCAGGTTTGTTTTATTTATTTATATGTTTTATCTGACAGCAGGCTCCGCCACAGGGCCTGGCGCTGACGACGTGTTAGTCCAGATCCATCGTGTTTGTGCTCAGCTCTGCAGAGACCAGTGTGTGTGGTTACGTTAACATTAATGTTATGATTGGTTGTGTAGAAGGCCTTTGATGACACGCTTAATGAGAGGTCTCAGGGAGCAGCGCAGCGGGGCGAAGGGGAGACCTCCCACATCAAACACTGAAGCTGCAGGACTTTGTCTCAGTCCATTTTCCCCACAGACACTCACTCTCTCCTCCGTGCAAAGACAACAGTGTCGTCTTGCACATGGACAGATCAGAGCTCTGGACCCACAGCACTGATAATAATGTAATTTCACATTTCAATATTTTATTCATCTTTGTTTCAGAATCAAAGTTGGTCCACATTTTAAAAGAATAGGAATATAAACAGAGACACTGCAATACAATACAGTCAAAGTGTTTGTCCAGTCCAGTCGTCTCACTATAATTATACCATCAATCTAGAGTCCATTTTTATATTTGTCTGTACGTGTTTTATTCTGATGTTTTGATTTTGTTTTTAACTTGCTCTGCGCATATGTAAGGTGCGTTTTAAATCAAATCTATTACTATTATTATTATTATAATCAACCTGTCGAGGGACTACAGATGGAAACTCGCAGTTATACTAAAACATTTGTATTTTTTGAGACTATTGTTTATTGTGTTTTGTCCCTGATGTAATAAATAAATACAATTCCATTCTCAGAGCAGAGGTGTAGCGACATGAGCTAATTTTTAAAGTCTGAATAATAGTGTTTTTGGATATATTCTACTTAATGTTCCTCTTTGTCCGTGACTGAATAAAAAATACAGCACATTCACAAGGTTGGGGAATGTATAGCTTGTATTGACTCATGAATGTGACTAAAATACTTAAAAGTAAGATGTCCTGCCATTTCTGAATAAAATCACCAATACCTTTACTCAATATTTTATCTCCCCTGGTTTTGTCTCTTCTTGAAAAGCAAACACACGGAGAGCGACGTACAAATATCCCATGATACGTGTCAAACAAAAATGATTGATATTCATGAAAATCAAATAAACCACGGACACGTCTAAATACTGCAGTTCACATGCGCATCTGGACGTGCACTCTTCCTGCTCGCCCGAGTTTACTCAGCTTTGGAGTCACGTCGCACAGATGGAGGCTACTCTCAGGGAATCAGGCTAATGTCACAGGGGAAAATATTATTGCATGGCTGACCTCCGTTTGATAGTACTCCGAGTGAGTGTTTACAAGGAGCCCTGTAGTCACGACCTCGCAGACATTATCAACCTCATCAAAGACATGCCTCTAGTACAATAGTGAATAAGGCAGAACCCCTATCACCACAATGCCGCTCTTTTCGCCAGAGAAATCTCCAATCTCTTGTTTATTATATAACATTGACCCATTACGCTCGGGACAGAAGCACGTCTTGAGCCCATGTTTTCCTAAAGAGCAGAAATGGTTGTGGTATTGACTTAGACCACGCTCCAATGATGAATCTCCCTCCACAAATTAACATCAAAGTGTGGCGGCTGCAGCCAATGCCTGGGAAGTATATTTGTGAACTTGGTAGGATTCTACTCTCCCACCATCAGCTAGAAAAAACAAGCAAGGGTCCTGTCAAATACATCAACCACATAGTTATATAATCTATGTATTTTCCTTTCTAAAGCTCTTTGTTATTACTGGAAAGAATAGTAAGTAAGTAAGTATTTATTTATATACCGCCTTTTCACTGCAGATCTGAGTCTCAAAGCGGTTTACAATTGTTAATTTTTGGGCATTTGTCTCTCACTCCACACAGAGATGGGAGCGCGGTCGCCAGTACAGGAGGCGCATGCTAGAACTATTGGACATATTTTTAGTGGTAGGGGAAACCGGAGTACCCGGAGGAAACCTACGCAGACACGGGGAGAACATGCAAACTCCACTCAGAAAGGCCCTGGTCCGACCGGGATTCGAACCCAGGACCTTCTTGCTGAGAGGCGAGAGTGCTATCCACTCAGCCACCGTGCCGCCCAATGAATGAATGCATGTTACTGATTGATATGGAAATAACATATTTTTTTATTTATATATATAAAAATATTGTTTTACTTTTTAACTAACCAACAAATGTCTTGTCTATTTGCAAATTCATGTGTCAAATTATTAAGGCTAAAAGTAAATGTCTTAATATCAATAAAGTTCTTATCTTATTTATATAACAGTAGAACAAAACATTTAGTGGCTTGATTGGACAATATATGAAATGTATATATACCTAATACAGCATCACACGATATAAAGGCTTTGCATGTTTACATTGTTAAAGGACTTCAACACAATTATATTCAATTCAATTATAATCTGTAAAATCTCTCCAGAAAATGTAATTATTTATGTGTGCAAGTAAACATGTTCACAAGCATTTTCTCAGGAAGCACAATTGGTTATAGATCAATCTGATGGGATTGCGTAAAGTCTGAATTTGTGAGAGGAAGTACTTTTCACATGACTATTCCAGAGTTCAGGGCAGATAATAAACATCCAGTGGTTACGGTGTAGAGCCACACTCTCACAGATGACCTTTGCCGACTCTCACTCTCACATCACAAATGAACCAATGAATCTAGAGTCATGAAACATGCAACTTTCTGAAATTATTATCAAAAATAGTGTTCTAAAATATTCTAAATGGCCTTTTTTAAATGATATGAAAAGCATGTGTGTGTGTGAGTGTAGACAGCAAATAAAACGCTGTTGGTCGGGTTTTTCCGTCACATTTTATGGTCCCATGAGGACATTAGGGTGACATCCATGGAGACCTGTGTCTAACCTGTGTTTGTCTGTCCAGACTCAGATGCAACCAGCGGGGGAACAAATGTCCTTTAATTATAGTGTGTCTAAGAACTAATGCAATATGTTAGTCGTTTATGACACGCAACATTTTTTCTTAAATGATTTTACACTAAGTCTGTAAAAAGCAGCATCTGGCTGCAGTTCCTGTTTGTATCAATGGGGGGCTGTACTTCACTCCTGTGGAGCCTCACATTAGGAAAGCACAGATGAGGCGATGCGAAGTAGTGAACGTTCTTAGAATAATATATACTTTCGCATTGTACAAAAATACTAATGTTCTTCTTCTTCAATCTGTGTTGGTTGCAATTATAACAAACATAAAAACACAAATAACAATATTTCCATCGAATTGTGAGGAGCAACAATATTTAGTCATTTCAGCTTTATTCAAACATGAGATGCAGTTTTTTTCTTTATTTACATTATGTAAATCTGATGCTTTTAAAATGTGTCCTTGTTAACAAATGGGCCAACGTGGTTTTCTTCTCTTTTGTTCCTCAATAACATCATGCAAATCCCATTGAGGCTAATTTTTTATAAACCAATTAAAAGGGGGCGACTTATATGATTTTAAGTGGCTCAGTGGAACACTGTTGCCTTAATTTGTTGAGCGTTTAAGCTAATGATATTAGGGTCGATCCATCAGGCAGGTTGGAGGGCGTTTGGGGCGGGAGCCATGAATGAGCATGAGGCCTGAGCCTGAATGGTGAGGTGGGCTGTGTGGGAGCAGCAGCTGGTCACCCATTGATTGACTTAACCTCTGTCACAGTGATGGCTCTTGTGTTTTCTGCTTGTTTAAAATCAGGGCAGATGTCCCTGTGCCCCTATAGGCCGTATCCTCCGAGGGCACACACTCTGGACACACTTTTCTTCTGACAAAAACATGAATCAGTCATAATGTCAAATCAGATCAAATATTCTAAATCAGTCCTATTATTCATGATTATTCACGATTATTCTTTCCTCTTGCTGAGCTGTTTTTGTGCATGGAAACTTGTCATGGGCACGTCTCCGTAGCTGTGCATGTTAACCAGTGAGGAGAGAGGCTGCTGTATTGTGATGCTCTCAGGCAGATCAGCATTTGACTAAGACGTTTTTAATAGCCCTCTGGAGTCCCTCCATAAATAGCCGGTCTTCGGGCATTATTTGTCCCTGTTTCCTTTCTTTTGAGAGGGCACCATTGTGCGTCACACTAGTGAGCCAAAGCAATCATTTCTACTGCTTTGGTAATTTGGGAGCTTTGGGAGTGCAAGTGCTTTGAGTTATGGTTTACTGTGTATTATAATCTATGGGTCAGATTAAGGCCACCATTTAAAAGCGTCATCGTAATTAAACTGAGTTTATTTACCAGTAATTTACTCACGAACAAACAGAAGCACATGAAAGATATTACCATCAAAGAGAGAGTGCTCAGGGAAGAATGCACTGCAGCCCAGACAGAGGCTGAGCAAACATCCTCTTTAGATTGTAATTTAGTATGTTATCGATGAACAACAAATACATAATAAAAATACTTTACACTTCATATTGCATTATTCATTTACTACATGCAGAGTGGTGATGAGGTAATATTGTAGCCAGAGCTGTCCTACAAATTGACATAAGATGGGCTGCCAATTTCAGCCCCTCTGACCAATCATTCACTTACATTCTAGATTCATACAACAATTCTACTACATCCATACTACACAACGTGGTTTTAAATCTTCATCATCAAACTTCATTACAGGCTCATAGTCCAGGATAAGGCAAACGCATCACATAAAACACAAAACAACACACATAATCACAGCAATAAGCCTCCCTCCTCCGAGCAAACAGCTGCACCAGTGTCTCCACAGACCTGACTGGTGTCTTGCCGAAGAACACAACAGCAGTTTAGCAACACTTTAAGAGCCTCAGTCGCCCCACTGTGACACATGGTATGGCAGCAGTCTCCCATCACAGTACTACCCTGGCTGAGCACTGCTTTGCTTATGAGCTAGGAAAAGCCGCTAACATGGCATAAGTATTTTCAGGGTTCGTTCTATGGGAAATAGATAGTTATACCAGTGATCTTTAAGTCACAAGGACTCCGATTGTGTCTCTGCTATGATTGCGTCTCCGTGTTATGACTCTAATATGTTCTGATTGTCTGTTAATGTGACACGGATGCCTTTCGATGTGTGACGTAGGTGTGACGTAACATTTACTACAATATATAGAGCTTGTCCTGACTTTGTTCTGTCTGAAAAAAACTGAAAGAAACTGAGAATAAACTTCCATGTGGCTCTGGCGCGTAAAGATCCCGTCTCTGTGAGGTTAATTTTCCACAGTTCCCAGTCCATGATGAACCTCTGCCGACCCTCTGTACCTGTATGTGAACTCTGGCCCCTGGTGTCCTGCGGCTGGGTGGTCCCTCAGTATTCAGGGGCCCAGACCAATTGTCCTTCACAAAGAGACTTGTGACCATTCATTAGGCACATTAGCCGAGACAATGATCCCCCAGCACTGAAGCAACTGCACCAGTGGTTTTATGTTAGTTACTTTCTCGGCCATGATTGAGTGATGGTCTGTCTGCAACTGGCACTTATACTTTTACAAGAATGCAGCTGTTAAGGAGACAGAAATGTGTTACAGGGAGCAGTAAAGGCTCTGATGAATTCACGACACTGTAACAGCAGCCAAATAAAATCTTACTATGAAAACATGGTGTAAAACTGTCTGTTTTATTGGAACAAGTGTTGCCATCATGTTGGCAATATTCGAGCGGCGCTAGTGAAGAATAGATGTGCTGATGTGCAGACCGTCTGGGGCTTAGATGAGCTCTGTTTTTTACGACGCCGGTGCCGTTAAGGACAGTGAAGTAACCATTACCCAGCCACTGTTTGCTCAGCACCGCCTTTTAATACCCCACACATTACCTGGAGGCTTTACTCTGATTGGGGAAGTTTCTGGGGAGGAACTTTGCAGTAAGAGGGGTAAAAGGACCAGATAAATGTCTTGTAAAATAAAATGATTGCTGCTCTGATGGCTAATAGAAAACTATGGTGCCGATATATGCCTCTGACGCTGCACTGGTGAATGTGAAACGCCTTCACAACAATACGCAGAGTTTGTGAACGATTTAGATTTCAATGCAACAGAATACAACGTTGGCCGCTGTGGGAAAATGGCTGAAAAGCGAAAACAATTACATCAAAGTTAAAGCATTTTTGAATACTGCTACAGTGAGTTTTGACCCGAATTATTGTCAGTCTATAAATTAATGAAATATCAATATTATTGTTGTTATAAAATTATTATTAACAGAAGGCAGTGTCATTGTGTTAACAGAAGAATTATACTTTCGATAAGATTTTGATAAATAATTAAAGCTGGGGTACCTCACTTTTTTATTTCATAAATAGCAGTTTGTAAGAGTAAGATGTTGTGAACAAGTCAGACCACAATATGCTGCCTTTATCTTCTTAGAATCAGCTTCTGAACCAGAATATGAACCAGTTTAATTGCAAAGTCAAAAAGTGGCTGAGGCTAATTCAAGATTGTGAACTCTGAAGCCTCTCTTTTAAATGTATTTATTCTAAATATAAGATTAAAATAATGGACATAGCATCGTTTACCTCAAACGTTGCTCAGTTCTTTGTTTTGTCCCTTTGTTCTGAAGTTTATTTAAACAACTTCAAATAAATGAATATATATATTGTTTGTTTTTGTGTTATATGGACTCTTTATGGACCGGAATTAAAGATTTTTTTTTTGCATACTTGTAATAAAAAGAATCGTGAGTGACTTGTTGTTGCTTAGGGCTAAGAGCTGATTGGCTGAGTGAGTGTGGCCCTTTCATTTTCCACTTTTTTATGTGAAAAATCTGATCTAAAGATGCAACAAAGGCCAAAAAGTGAGAAAATAGATATAACATGGATTAATTACTTTATTCTAATGCTGTGGTTTGAAAGTTAAGTATACTAGCTTTAAGCATATGTTTTACAGCATCGACCACTACACAATGGCAAATTATTTACATCCAAATTGCTTTCATTAAACCTGAAAATGGTCGTTGTCAAAAGATTGAGCCGCAAACGCTGCAGTGTGATTGAGAGCGTCTCAGACATGCATGTTGAAAATCCCAAACATCATAATGAAAGTGCGCATCACTCACTTTTCAATCGGCCGCTCTCGTAACTGGAGAAGGCCATGAATCATGACAAGACTTTTTATAAGATCCGACATAATTAACGAGACACCACTTCATCCGGATTCTTCGGGCTGGAAACATACGACCCATCAGCTTTGGGGCAAACAAATCATTCGTTTTAAAAAAGCAGATATTGTGAACGATGCATATTTGTCCATTAATCACCCAATGGATCGTAGTAAACTGTAAAAATTCAAAGAGACGCGCTGACAACAATGGGTGGGTGGGCAGCAAGGCAAATAAAAAATAATACAGCAAAGATATAATTTAGAGGGTGCTAATTCTTTGAGCATCTGGTCCATATTTGTTTTGCCAGAATTTTTTTTCACAGCTCACCATCTGTAACATTGGAGCCAAGGGGTTTCATAAAATTGCATTATTAGTTTGTGCAAACGATCATATGTTTGGGTTGAGGGTTGCTGTAATTTCACATGCGAGACTTTACTGAAGAAAGGTCATAAACATCTTTGCTCTAATCTTCTTGCTAAACGGTGCAACTATACAGAGATCGTAAGCATTTGGAGAGACTTTTTCAAATCACCACATGTGTAAAGTGAGGATTCAGAAATACATATATATATAGTTTTAAAATATAGAATTGTAAAATATTTGTCACCATTCATTTTGAGCAACTCTCAAGCTGGCTTTTAGAAAACTATGCATTCATCTATTTTCTCCCGCTTTATCTGTTGCCGCAGCAAAAGCAGAGACGCCTAGACTTTCCTATCCACTTACATAAAACTATTTGTTGATATTAAAGAAGACATAACTGCTGACAGTATGTAGTGATAGTCGTAACACCTGCTGCTCATTATCATATCTAGTATATTTGGACGATGTTAAGCCCATAAACTAAACAAGTCTATGTATTTCCATATTCAGTGCTGTCATATCAGTGGAAAAGTGGTCAGATCAAAGAAATAGCAGGGCCGCCCATTTTTCTTCGTCAAACATTTATACAAAATCATCCACATATACGACAGATTGAGAAAGTGAATCATCCTGCAGGGAAATCTGTCCTCTGCATTTGACCCATACTTCCATTGTCACCCGGGCCTCTGTCAGGAGCAGGGATCGCCGTACAGGATCAGGATCATAGCTGGAGGGTTTTACTCTTTGTACATGTTTTAGTGATACCCGGGGAAAACCTACACAGGACGAAGAGGGGGTGAAGTAAGTAAACACAGTGGCTGCCTGATGCTGGTGGTCACGGGGGAGCCATGGTGAGATTATAGGTAAGAGATGGACTATTATTATGTAAGAAATGATACATGACTGAATAGTGCATATACTATAGAGGAAAATTGAACTAACCAAATGAATGATTACAAAAACTCTCTAGTTCTTTTCATACTTTCTCTTGAAACCTATAATCAATATGCTAACCTTGTGCTGGGTGCTCATTCCTACTGTTCTGTAACTGTTGATTCTGAAATTTCCTCATTGTGGGACAAATATAAGAATCTCTCAATCGTAATCTTAATTTTAAAAGCGCCCGACTTGTATTAATCCTTTGTATGTAAATATTGATTTTCATTGTTTCGGTATAATGCAATCTGTCACTTCCTCACTTGATACTTCTAAATACAGATAGTTTAAATAGAAAAAAAGTCGCAAATTGTCAGAATATTACATTTCTAAACAATTTGCTAGTGTAAATCCAGCTGTATCTAGTTTTACCCTTTATGATAATACCCCCCTGGAGGATAATCTAAATAGCTGTACGGTAAATATTTTGTACAAATGAAAGCGTGGTTACTTATGTTTTCATCACAGACACATTTCCTGGTGCGGCGCTGATGCCTCACCTCGTTAACATACCATCAGGTGAAGCTGCGTTTGTGTTAGCTGATGAAGCCACTCCTTATCTCCTCGAACTCGTGTTATTGCTTCACATCACACACCCATGTGACGGGCGGCTCATGTCAGAGAACAAGTTTCCGAGCTTTGAATCCAAACAGACTCTCGTTACATACCAAACATAACTGTGCGTGTGTGTGTGTATTGTCAATGAAACTGTGGCCTGTGATTGAGAGGGAAAAGACTTGCCGAAAAAAGTAGCGATTTAATTAAGTAGCTAACAAATACAAATCTCAATAGCTTGGGAAATAATAGTGCAACCCTCATTAAGCATTCTATCTGGGCAATTACCCTCTTTTGAGCCGGTGGGAGTTATAAATGACTGGCCAGTAATTGAAGCAAGAGCCCTAGATGAACTGGATTACACAATGTCGTTAAAAAAAGAAAATACATTCAATAATTACACATAAAATGAACGCACGCAGCCGCATTTTAAAAGTACAGTGTGAGATTACAGTAAACAATGTTATGTCATATCTCAAGATTAGACAGAATCCATGTGTTCTTATCGCAAAGAGGGCTTTTGTACGACTTCTTTTTGTCCTCTGGGGTAGATTACTTTCCTGATTTGGTGAAAAGAAAAAAAGGGGTGAATCCGTTCCTTTTTTACCTTGAACCCTGCCCGAAGAACTTGAGCCTGAAACATTCTCAGCCAGATTGATAGTGACCTGATTTATGGGCCTTATTGCACGGTATAATTAATTTTATGCATATGACTTCCTTTACAATTACCATGGCGGCCGATTGGAGAAGTTCACTGCTTATATGAAGCCATCAATAATTGCAAATTCATCACTACCATGACTGAGGATCTGCATGAGACGAGGGAGGGCTGAGATTGTCTGCTGAGGAGGTCCCATGTAAAAGGGCAAATGTCCAGGTTGGCTTAACCGCTTTAAAAAGACAAATCGAAGGCGTTTTAAGAAAGTACTTATCTTAACAAGATTTAGACAAACAATTTAGGATGATAGTGCATGATAATGTGAGTCTAGTGGACAAATAAATAACAATGATTAGATTATTTCCACTCTTTCATAGTGCAGTGAAATCGAACAACCCACTCGTTTAGTGCATGATGATGAAATAGCACAATATTTTAAATAATAGAGACAATTATGCATTTCTGCTTTTCCACATGAGTTTATACCAGACAACAAATATTTTCTTATAGTATATTCTCTAAAAAGATGAGAAAATGTATAGTATTGTATTTTCTGTGTTTGATTCTCTTATCTGTTGTAGAGTTCTCTGTGAAGACTGCTGTTGTGATTAAAGACTATACAAAAATACATGTCATTGAATTCAAATTATATTAATCGGCGTCTTTTATTTTAATTTCTTAGCACTTAAAGGTTTTGTGGCAATGTAAGCAGCATTTAAGCACACGTCTCCTTAACCCTATCTGAAAGTTCATTTAAAATAATTCTTAACCAATGTTCATTTGAACTAATTCTTCGAGACGACTGCTGTTGTGATTTCTCCGTATTTTCTCCTTATTATGCTAAAGCTAGACATTTTATACTTGCTTTTTTTATGCTTAAATTAGAGATTTTCTTTTAGTCTAGAGTTATTGTTCATTTATCTTTTGTTGTGTCATTCCTACTGTTCTGTAACCGGTGATGCAACACTGAAATTTCCCCTCTGTGGGTCAAATAAAGGATCTAAATTGGAATTACGTTGCCTTCTTGAATGCACTGTTTTAATGTACTGTAATTATTTATGATTTCCATCTTGTTTTGTTCAGCACGTTGAGTTGCCTTGTCTATGAACTGTGCTATATACAGACAAACTTGCCTTGCCTTCATGAATGCCGCTCAGTAAATACCTATGTCAATGCAAACACAGAGTAAAGCGCCTGTTTGAGTATTTGTGAGTGAGACCGTCCCTCGGCGGCGTGTGCTGGGGCTGCTTCCTCTCAGGTGTCACTCACGTGCCGATGTCCATTGGAGCTGAAGGCTGGAGCCGAGTGTGAGCGGAGCCCGGGTCAGGTCCAATCCCTCTTTGGTTTTAGTAACTGACTGATCACCGACGCGAGGTCAGAAATAATGAAGAGAGCAGGGCTGACACGTCCTGGAGGACACAGGAGAGCACAGGGTTTCCACTCGCTTTAACTTTAGACTCATATTGTGAAAGCCTCAGTTATGTCTCATTCAAACACTGCACAACACGTCCCATTTCAATTCAATTCAATTTTATTTTGTATAGCCCTAAATCACAACCGTGGTTATGTCAGAGGACTTTACAAAACTGTTGAATTCGCCAACACAGAGAGTCAAACCGTTTAAACACGTGAAATGCAGTGATAAAAATACACATTGAGCCATTGGTCCATAAGGCGCAGATGACCAATGTCCATACATGTGGATACAAGCAAAACGACAAATACGGTAGAAATGTAAATAAAACATGTATATGAATCCATTTTAATATCACAAACCTATTAGGGATAAAACGCTTTAATAATGTATTCCTGATTAGTTCATATCACATTTTTTTGAAAGGCACAAGACATAAAAAAGGCCTTCTTCTAATGTGAAATACATAACACATCATTTCTATTGGCTTCACTGCCACAATACTGAAAGAGGTCATTCTTCTGAATTATTACCTCCTAATGGGGGTAATGTAATCAACAGGGTTTGTTTGTTAATTAGCTAGATGTAAAGGTTATGGATGGATTTGTTTGAAACTATCTGGTCTTGAAATGGATCAAGGAACAAATTACTAAGATCCATGAATTGTTTTATAGAGTCAGAGGTTTGAGGCAGTGTTTTTGTGCATGTGAAATTCCGGTTTTGTCTGTTTATAATGTGTATGTAAATTGTAATTTTGATTTTGAACTTTGATATTTAATTTGTTCTTACATGTCTTATTGTTACAAGTAATTTAAAGTGCGCTGCCCACATCCCCACAGGCCTCTTACTACAGCCTGACTCCAGTGACAGCAGTGGCATCTAATAGAGTTTAGTGGCGACAGGCTGTTTACAAATGAGCCACAGATTGTGCCACTTGCTCCGGTGACACTTGACATTATCATGTTTTGTCTGCATAATTGAAAACCCTTACACTGTACGTACGGAACAACACATCACCTCCTGAATCCACAAAACAATGACAAACAGTGTATAGCCGCATATTAGTGTCAGCCTTGCACTTTAAACACCTCTTGCTCTTACACGCTTGTGCTGATGGGAAAGAGATCTGTATTAAAATGAAATGAATGCAGAGGGGAAAAAACTGTTAGATGTATGACCCGCCGACAAGAAACACATTGGGACTGAATTGATCTGGATGACATGAATAATTTAGCTGACAGTAAAGAAGGTAATATAAATGCACACATATATTCTCATCTTTTAGGCACCGGTCCGTAAATGTTCCCTTTCCCGTTGCCTTTGCCGCTCTCATGTGGAAAAGCAGCAGATGCCCGCAGAGTTGAATTAAAACGGGAATGTATCATCGCCTCTTTCTACATTCAGAAATATTCACATCCGCATGCATGATAATGATTCCGAGATTAATCCCCCGGCAAAAGCCAAGATGTGCCGTCTGTTCTGGTGGGCAGAGTAACTTTTTCTCCCTGTGACCTTTAGCGGTGTCATTTCACAGGTGTGGTCCAGATAGAGGCTGACGCTTGCATCCCAGACCCACATCACTCTGGGAACGCTTGTCCTTGTCCTCAACACAGCCGTCACCCCTCTGCTCTTCAAACTTTTAGAGCAATATAGGAAAAGGACTCAATGAAAATCTTGCATCTGGGTAGACGCTGTTGTTGCATTATCGGCACTTTAAATAAATATTGAGTATGTTTAAAAAGCATAAGAATACGAAGTACGTTAAAAAGGTTAGGGTTAGGGTGTCTCTGTGTATTCCCATACTGTATTCCCCGCGGAGAGAAGCTGAAGCCTTGTGACGCTTTCAAAAGCATCTAGTAACTTTGCTCTAGCACTCAAACTTAAGTAGTTTTAAATATTACATATCATACATAAATTTAAAGTATTAACATATTTTTGATAACATTTGAGCTTTTGATTTTTTTACACAGCCTCAACTGCAGGTGCACAAGTCGTTTAATTTCCAAAGTGAACTTAAATCACACACATAATGCACATAATGCAACCAAAACGAAACACAGAAACACATGCAGAGGACCTTAGTTCAACAATCATCTTCAGCAGAGAACTCAAACAGTGGTTAAGATCCAGACAGACTTGTTCTCACATGTAAATTGTATTGTAATTCTTTTAAATGTATTTTATCTGTTTGTAATGTAAAAGCCCCCTGTGGACTAGTGTTGAAAATAAACGCCTGTGCTATAACACTTACAGAATGCATCTGGCTTGTCCAATGATATTGTAATGTCCATATTAAATAAATAAATAAATAATCAATATAAGCGAGTTGTCTATATGGTTCCAAATACATACATTTCTAATCATGGCTTTTCTCTGTGATCTTAAAGGCCTCTGCTGGTCTCAATAAGATCTGGTTTACGTGGTTATATTTAAGCGAATACAGAGTAGAAATTGTTTACATGTGACTTGCTTTGTTTGCTTTTTTTAAATTGAAGTAGGAAAGGGATCCGGTTTTGTCGAGTGTTGTGTAAACACATTCTCTATGAAGTTACCTTTGGAAATCTACAGTACAGAAAGGAAACTCTTTGAATGAGAAAGTGTGTCCAAACTTTTGGTCTGTACTATGTGTAATGCAGATTCATACAAAATGAATAGAAATGTCTTTATTTTTAATGAAAAATAAGAAAAGAGTACCTTCAATTGTCCCACAGAGGGAAGATTTCAGTGTTGCAGAGCACATTACAAGAACAGTATGAAAGTTAGTAACTGTGAAATACTCTTTACTTACCCAAATAATCATGATTCTCCTAATAATCTTGAGACTTCTGTTCTCTCGATGGCTTTACAGGAGAATTTTTTTAAGGTTGTTGACTTTTATCAAATTTGATGAGCCACAGCTCAGAATTTACATTACATTTAATTGAGTTCCTCTTGTATGTATTTTAATGTATTTTAATTGAAAACATAAATGACCAAGAATTATCCTGAAAGCATCATATTGTGAATACTGAATAAAGAAGTAATTGTACAACCTTGCATCAGCTAAAGCAACAATATTCAGCCATACATTTACAATCTGCACATGAAAACGCTGGGCTTGGGGAGGTGCCAAACTGCGCCGTCACAATAGCCCTGTTTATGAAAGTCAAAGAGCGGTCTCTCAGGCTCGGCTCAAACAGATGGGCCCAGAAAAACAGCTCATTTGGCCACCAACAAAGAGCCACCAATGATTTAATGATCATTTCTCATTTAGCCATTATTTATATGGACATGTAATCAACTGACACACAATATTTCATTTGTGGAAAAGCTCTTGTGTTTGCAGAAGGCCGGGTCTGTGACATTATTCTCACTTTGGCTGGTGAAGAGGAGTAGTGTTTGTCATTCTGTTGCCTTTTTGCCTCTGTGTTTAACTCTACAGCCCCTTCATAATTTCCAGTCACTATGAGAATTCTGACTTTGACACACCTCATTCTACTTAGTGGGTGATAATAGATGCCTCCCCTGACAGGTGCTTTGTTAGTGGAATTATGACACGGTGATTTACATGGTGGACTAATTTGGTAAAGGAGCTGATATAAAAGAGGTCGTCCACCCGCCTCACCCTGTGTAAACACAACAACAGGCAGGTGACTGCGGCTGCAAATGCGACACTAATGACTTGTGTAGGAGGACTGAGTGTGGCGTGTTGTGCCGACCTGAGGTGCAGGTTAATTAATGAAGTGGTGGGGGTTCAGGGAGGAAGACATCAGGCCTCACCCCAAACCCTTAGCAGCAGGTCACAACACAAACAGATGCCCTATTACAATGTTAATGATTCTGGGGACCGGGTCAGATAATCATATTCAAAGCTTTTCTACCAGACAACAATCGCAAGATGCCAACGACGCTGCATCGAAACATTTGTGGCACGAGTAAAGGGAATTACAAAGTCCCAGCACAGAGGCTGCACGGCCCCATGAGACTTTACCGTCTATTATACTGATCTAAACCTGATAGCATTGACTTGCCTGACTATAGCCGTAGCAGCACCTGTCACATACTCACCAGGGACGCAGGCCTCACTTATTGATAATGATTAAAAAATATATTATTAAATGACACCACATGAAGTCATCATTATCCAGCGATAAAGACGGAGGAAGCCAAGCAGCTGTCCATGTCGGAAAAAATTGAAAGCAAA